>BCGF01000004.1:2619448-3819448 GCA_001599175.1 Pestalotiopsis sp. JCM 9685
AGCCAGTACCAGGCTACCTACCAGGCTCCCGAGACCACTCAAGAAGTTGCTCAGTCCAGCCAGTCCCAGGCTCCATACCAAGCTCCCGAGTCCAGCGAATACCAGGCTTCTTACCAGGCTCCTGAGTCGAGCCAGGCTCAGCAGTACACTGCTGTCAGCCCTGTGACCGAGACCCAGATCATCGAGGGTGCCACCGTTGTCCAAACCTATGTTGGTACATCGACCATCAAGAACACCGTCCAGAACACCGCCACCGCATACACTTCATACACTGTGACCGAGAGAGTCTCCACCCAGGTCTACGTTACCGAGATCTTCCCCGAGACTGTGTACACTACTGTCAGCCAGGGAGTCACCGTCTGTATCACCGAGACTGGTTATCAGACCGTTAGCGCTACCAGACAAGTCACTGAGACCGCGACTGTCGCCGTTACCTGCTACGAGGAATGCCAACAGGCCCCCAAGGAGACCCAGCAGGCTCCTCAGGAGACCCAGCAGGCTCCCCAGGAGACTCAACAGGCTCCCCAAGAGACCCAGCAAGCTCCCCAGGAGACTCAACAGGCTCCCCAAGAGACCCAGCAGGCTCCTCAGGAGACACAGCAGGCCCCTCAAGAGACCCAACAGGCTCCCCAGCAGACTTACGCCTCTCAAGAGGCTCCTCAGCAGACCTACGGCAGCTCCGCCGAGGCTGAGGCTCCCAAGCAGACTTACTCCGCTGAGGCTCCCACGACTGTCCGCACCTCTGTCAGCGCAACCAAGTCTGCTAGCTACTCAGCCACTGCTCCCGTCAGCACTGTTGCTGCCGCTCGCGCACCGCGTGCCAACAAGGCTGTTGGTGCCATGCTTGCTGGTGTTGTCGGTGTTGTTGGCCTCGTCGTCCTGCTGTAATCATACTCATAGCGACGACCCTCTCTGACGCCACACATGGCCCGAAACACTTTTCATGCCCACTCTTTTATAATCTCTAATCATCATGACTACAGCTACGACAGCAACGCGTAATGGCATAGACACTCATTTTACGACACATTATGGGAACAGATCTCAAAGCATCTTGGGAGTTATAGTAGGAATCCTACACGGTGGAAAAACGGCGAAACGCAGAGCATCTTCTTATTTGTAAACATCAGTGGGGAGGAGAAAGAAAAATCGTGTTGCCTTCTTTTGGCCTAATACAAATCAGTAGGAGGGTGTAGGGGAACAAGCGTTAATTGTGGAATTGGTAATCATTATTTTATGTAGTAATACTCTTCGTGTATATAGATTTAAAATTCATTTTCCTCTTTTTCACGTTTGGAAGCCCGAATCAACTTGACAAATCGGTATTTGGGTGCAACTGCATGCAAAGTCTCCATTCTACAGTGATGCTAGACCTCTGACCAATGGGTTGGCAGAAGAGAAGAGCCGCTGCAACACATACGCCTCTACGACTCGCGGTTCATTCAGCGTGAGGGACAAGGCATACTGAGTGCGTGACCCTTTCCTGCTGTGTACTGTTGGCACGCGGTGTATCGACGATGACCACGGCAGCCGAATAGAAAAAAGAAATTCAACTGCTCGTCATTGACGAGACTCGAAGTGAGGACACTTCGGGAACCATGGTGCACGATCGCACTCCTTCACAGCCAACAGTCAGAGGATAGCTAGGTAGAGAAGGGCACTTTGAGATGGCCGAGATCGATTGTGTCTCGCACATCTTTCTGAGCAGAGTCTAGGAATGGAATGCCAAGCACAAGAAAGTCAAGCGGGAGGAAGAAAAACGGTGCCAAATCAGATTATGGAGATTACAAGCAAGGGATGCAAAGCCTCAAGCTTTGGTTGCCCTTTTGACGCCTTATGCTATGAGGATCTAAACAGATTGAAAAGATAACATGTGTGTGTATGTGAAACACTTTTCTCTCTCTCCTCCAAGCCATGTGCTCGTGGCAGCCGGGGGAAAAGAAATATGTCATGCTCCATTGCGCCACATGAAGAAAGAATTATGGAACCATTATGATCGCTGCATGTCGGTCGTAGAAATTCGGAGAAGTTTTGCACGCTTCCTCTCAAAATGTCATGTCTAGCCGGCCAAACTCCGAGCAAAAGCAATATGATACACATTTCAATAAGAATGCGCCTTGGTTACTGCGAAACAGCGACGCTCGGGGTCACCCAGTAGTCAGTAGTCACCACCAGCCGTGTTTTCGACTCGGAACTCGGCTTCGCGGGGGGCCCTAATCCCTCAACGCCTGAAGTGCCGTGTTCAGAGGCATGATTCTCAGACTCCTGCCTCTTCGCAGACCGGTGCCGCCGCCTGATGGGTTCGTGATTGTCGGGCTGCTCGCATCTTGCCACTTGCGGAACACGCTCTTCATGTCCCTGGGAATTCCTTCAAGGATGACCGTGGATACAGGCACAAAGGGTCTGTCTTCCATGCCGGCCGCAAGAATGGCGAACTCCTGTGCAAACTCGAGCGCGTTGTGGAAAGAGGCGTACTGCGGCTGCGCACGAGCGCCAACGATAATATACAGCTCGAAAAAGGCGTCGAGCACAAATATGCCTGTCTGGTCCAGATCCCGCTGGGAGAAAGGCGATAGCTCTATGATCTGTAAGGTAGACGTTAGTAATCAACTCACATCATCACCCGAGTTGGGACTTGAACTTACCTGCTGCTTCGCCGAGGCATCAGAACGGAAGAGTCTGCAGCAGTACTTGTCGTAGTTGGGCTTCAGGCGCCAGTGGTCTGCAGAGTCCAGTCTTTTGCTACCACCAAAGATACTCCAGAAGTTCTCGGGCTCCTGACCGTCCTCGATTTCTTCAAGTTCGCCAGTGAGTGCATAATCCATTCCTACGAGGCGCGCACAACTAAGTTCGTCGGCACCGCTGCCCTTTCCTTTCCACAGATAGCATTTGCCAGAGCTAGTGACCAGGTAAGGGAATCCAGAACAGAGAGCTGCAGAGTTGAAGTCGACTTCATCAAACACAATCTGTCCCAGGTATCGACGACCACACATCATGTGAGGTGCCAAGGAATCGTACTTGTTACTTGAACCGCGCCGAGTGATCACAATACCACCAAGAGCCGCCAGAAATTCAGGTGTCTCCTTGTTTTGTTGTAATTTGACGAGGGCCCCGCCCAAAGCTCTAGCCTCACGAGCGACAAAGATCGATGCATCTTGTACCACTGCGTCAGGGACTTCATCTCCTGACCAGAAGTAAACTTCCGTCGTCTTCTTGCCAGCCTCATTGTTGAATGTATGCGAGCACAAGTACATCTCTTGTTCGAACAAGACTCTGTCGTTATGCGCAGGAACTGGTGTTTTCTTTCCGTCTGCGGAGAAATGGAAAAGCTGCGCACTCAGAGTCTGCAATTTCGGTGTGGTGATGTTGGGCCTTTGCATGAGGAGGTCCGCCGAATCAACTTGATAGTTCCTCTTCGGTCGGGTAGGGCCGAAGAAGTCGTTCAGCACTGACGAAACTTCGATGGCCTGCTTTGATGGAGAGCGCAAAGGCGAAGGAAGAGGCCGAGGAGACGGCGGTCCAGGAGTGGGGAGTGCTCTGGGGCCTACCGGCGACGTCATGGAGAGCGGATTGGTCTTGATCGAAGTCGAACTACGCAAGGGAGGAGAGGGCAGTTCTCTGGCACCGGACCCAGCTCCGAACAGGGGACTAGGGAGACGTCCAGGTCTAGTCGTCTCGGCTGCTTGCTGAGGAACCGTCTTCTCAGGCTCAGGCAGGGGTCTACCTGAGAACGATGAGGGCGACGGTCGCACTTCCGGCTTGCTTTCTGTGGGAGATGGCGGCTTGATGGAGAGAGGCTTGGGCACAGTGCTGTCTGTGGGACTCTTCTCATTGCGGTGAGACTCGCGTTCAGGGGATTTGTCAGGGCTGAAATCACTGCCAAATCTCGAGACTCGTTTCAAGTCGAGCTTCCTGGGAGAAGCCGGCTGCGAGCCTGCCACATGCGTCTCCTTGGTAGGCGAAGGGGAATTACGCTGAGCAGCGAGTGCGGCGACTTGCTCAAAAACTCGACTCTTGGACCGAGTCCGGGTCTTGAGCGGACTAGGAGCTTTGTTGGAGTCCGCAGAAGTCGTCTCAATCGGTTGCTTATGCGCAGCAGCCAAGTCGAGTGGCTCTGGCTTCGACCGAGTCTGCTGCGTGTCCTTCTGTGGTGAGTCCATAGAGGGGAATGTTTCAACTTGAGCAGGCGTAGGAGTACGGATGGGATCCGCTGTTGCTTCTGGTGCAGGCGAGGCCGCCGTTTTTACATCAGATGGGTCTTCTGCTGCGAGGGAGGCAGATGGTTCCGCTGCGCCCATAGGCTCCGCTGTCGAGGCGGCAGATGTGGGCGCCTTTCTCTTTGGTCCTCTGGCCCGACCCTTGGTCATATGTGTAAGCTTTGGCCCCGAGGCAGGCTCGGTGCTGGATGAACCAGATCCCGTCGTACTGTCGTTGGGAGAGCCAGTTGCCATTGGTGGAGGACCCCGGGCAAGCAATCCTGCCAGGTTGGGATTGAAGCGAGTCGCAAGCACGTTCCCTCCAATCTTGCCTGGCAGTCGTCCAGGTACACCCGTCTCCTTCGGCAAAGACGCTGTAGGCGCAGTCTTGTCAAGGGGTTTCACAGAAGGAACCTCTCGTGCTGAGTTTCGCTGGAAACCAATGCTAGGACGCCGATCAAGTACTGGGCTCTTCTGTTCATCAAGAGTTGGCCGCTCCGTCGAGCTGATTGATTTTCGGGGCAGACCGGCCCCAAATGGCGTGCTTGACGAAACGGAATCACGCTTGATAGACTTGGAACGATTGAGCGCGAGACTTTTCACGAGACCTTCAGGGACAGGCTGCTCGCTTGCCGAACTTAGGTTGCGCGTAACGCCACGACCTTCCGTTTGAGCCTGGCTAAAATCCTTCTTCTTGGCCAGGATCGCTTCCTTGAACTCATCAACTCGTTCAGTCTTCTTCGGGCCGCCGGTCAAGTTGAGGGCGGCCTTTCCTCTGAGAATGTTGCCCTTGAACTCATCGGGCGCTTGGTAGTTCTGGGTCGTAGTTTTTCGTAGACTGCCGATGACGCTCTTGAAGTCAGCTGGCCCCGTGGAGTCGGGTCTGCTGGGCGGCGCTCTGGACTGCAGACTGGCTCTGAAGTCCATTTTAGGTGGCGCTTCAGGCTTGGGCTTGTTGCTGGCGGCAGTTGTAGCTGCTCTGGCACGCTCGGTTGGCTTTCCCGCCTCGGGCTTGACGTCAGAAGTAGCAGAAGAGTCAACGGAACCCTTTCGCTCACTGCCGTAGCCAGTCCGCTGGGCTATGATCGGGGACGGAGCTCCACTGCCGTAACCAGTCCGCTGGGTCGTGATCGGGGACGGAGCTCCACTACCACTACTACTGCCTACTATAGACAATGGCCTCGCGCCAATTCCGGGCGCTGAAGCACGAGCGAGACCTCCAATGCTGACTTGATGCTTGTGCGAAATCGTAGGAGCTCGAGAGCGCTCTCCACCATTGGCTGCCTTTTGCGCTTTCGCCTTTGCTATTTCCGCCATCCAAGGAGGTTGGTTGACTGGAGCGGGAGCTGCCTTTGGTTTTGGCGACTCGGGCTTGTTAAGAGCAGACTCGAGCCAACTTGCCTTTGTTGGACTCCATCTGCGGGGGTCCATTGTCTTGGAAGGACTGGTCGGCGGCGTCGTCTTCTCTTCGTCGTCAGCTGGAGGTTCCTGTGGGGTCTCCGTGATGGGCTCAGGGGCGTCTTCAATCTTTGCTGGTGGTAACTCTTTTTCTGCTGCAGTGTCCTTGATGCCTTTACTAGAGCCCGGTCGCGACGAACTCGAGCCTGGTCGCGCAGGTTCCTCAAAGGAGTGATCCCGGCCAAGACTGATAGAGCCACGAGGCCCAACGTAGCTATTCCGGTTTGAGGCAATCGTGTCTGCACGCTGCAGACCCTCTGGCGACTTCAGACTCCATCGCTTGTTGACACTGTCGGAGCGCTTCATCATGGCACTTTGGACGAAACCTCCCAGTCCTTTGGTTGGTGAATTGGGTCGATCAGAGCGAAGAGGAGATGTGCGTCCAGGGGAAGCCGGGGCTTGGGTTTCCTGGACATTGTCGGTCTCCAAGGCATCTTCCGTCTTCGGCGGATCTAGTCTCTGCGAGGTTGTCAGGGACATTGGTGATCCAAGCAATCCATGTGGAGCACCAGAGTTGGGTCTCGAGTCGGGATCGTCCTTGGTGGGGTCTGTCGATGGCCGTCGGGCCAGGCCATGCAGTTGAGCACTCATGGCAGAGGTGTCGGTTCGGTCTTCGTCCTCGACCTGATTCTTCCTATAAGCACCAGACGTGGCGCCTCTGTCTGCGGTCTGACGGAACCAGGAAGGATCTTTCGAGGACAGGGCTTGAGAGATCTGGTCACGGGAAACGGCCTCGGTGGCTGATGTAGGTTCGGATGGGGTGGTCGAGGAACGGGCCGCATTCTCGGCTGCAACCATGGACAGCGGCCGACTTCTCGTGCCGTTTGAAATTTGCGAATTCGGTCGTCTCTGCCAATTCAATCCTCGAACCGTTGCACTTCTCGAAGGAGACAAAGGATTGCTCGCGCGCTTATTTTCAGCGTCGAGAGGCGACTCGTTCTCCTTGGAAGCGGATGTGGAATAGAAGTTCTGTGCCGCCATTGCGTCGGGCGGAGCTGAGAAACTCGGGGTCTCAGGGCTCCTGGGGGGGTCGAAGCTGGGTGAAGGCTCTAATTCGAGACGCTGCGAGGGCGTCGTTGGACGGTGGGCCGACGGCGGTGGTGTGTTTGCTGGCGAGGATTTCTGGGGGGAAATGGACCTGGCGCGTTCTGTGCAACGAGACAAGGTAAGCAGCTGCGCGATGGTGTTTGGGCACGACAGGCCTAGGCAATAAAGGACATGGCCGTAGGGAGACTCGAATGACTCGCAGGTTCTTTGCAGCAGTGCCAATGGCAACCTCAGCACCGGCGGGAATCAAGTCTTTGGTTTGTTGACTACCCAGCCGTGCTTCATCGCAGCGAAAGATGGAGGGGTTTTGGTTTTTGGGGGGCGCAACGCATGTAAAGCAAAGCAAGACAGCATGTAAACAGTAGATTATTGTAACTCGTACCTGCGCGACGGGCTTGCCGTTCCTTTCTGTCTGCCAATATCTTCTCCTCTAGTTCTCTCGAGCGGGCTTCGTCCTCTTCGACTCGTCTGTCCCCAAGCTCGCGAACCTGCTCCAGAAACTTAGAGACGTCCTCGGACATGGCTCTCTCTCTTTCGGGGGGGAATCGAATCGACGGCTATTTTATGGACGTGTGCATGGGGTTCACGAGGGATGGCTCTTTTCTTTTCCCTTCGACAGACGCGTGTGAGCTGGTTGGCTGGTATCTTGTTTTGTTTTCAATGTGGTAGAAAACCTTGCTGGGAGAGGCAGACAGGTCAAATCGCGAAGTCGGGCGTTCGGCGCAAACCTAAGCTGCTGCGAGCGTAGACAAATACGGCTTTTTGTTTTGGAGGCGCCCGCTGCGTTACCAAGCAACTTGGACTGGAGAGGGGAGTGGGCGCCGCCAAAGTGGGTTCACTATTGCGCCTCTTTCTCTCCGCCCTCCTGCTGTATCCTTGCATCCTTGCGCCCAATTCTAATACCTCAGGCGCCGTAAACGTAAACATCAATTGCCCATTTTAGTGTACGATCGTGACAGAGCCTCTATTTACCACCAAAGGTCCTAATATTCGCAACATCCGATCATCTTGGCGAGCGACGCCTCAAGTTGCCAAGCAAAGGATAAACTCTGCGAAAAGAAAATCTGCAGGAACTCAAGAGGTTTCTTTCTTGGCCTCCCTCAAGCCATGGCGTCAATGTTCGCAGTAGTCTCGTTGGAAGTAAACAAGGCAACCAACAGATGGATACTGGATCAACCGTCAGGCTACGAGGTGCCCACAACGGCTCCAGATGTCTGTCTTTGGGCTCCCATACGAAGGCTCCGTACAAGTCTATTTACTCCAGAGTCCATACCGCCAAAGTCCAAGGGAGATATTGCGCAAGTGAAGACGACCCCCTGGAAGGATTACATGTTTGTTTCGATTCCGAAACGAATATTTGACTCTCTTATATGTACATGAGGATTTCGATATCAAGTAGGCGTTTCAAGGTTTTACCTTTTACATCGTACCCCAGTCGGCTGAAGTCGGACGACAGGAGGGCACATGCAACCAAGCCCCTGCGTCTGCCAGATAGATACTTCCGACGGTCAACGCGCTTGCAGGTGCCTCGAATGATTACTGGTCAATGGTCATGTTTTATTCAATACGGAAGCAGAGCTTTTGCCGACCAGATTGCACTGCCGAATCAGAGACTTTGTGCCATTGTTTTCTATCTCATAGAAATGCCAGGCTCGTTTTCTATAGATCAAGATCTTTTTTTCGTCTCATTTCCCACCACTTAAGTTAGTAGGTAGGCAGTAAATAAGGTTAGTTAGACAGCTCGGCAAACATTGAAGCTTTCAAGGCCTAAAATGGTCCATGTCCGCCTGGGTATGCTGGGGAGCGAGCCAAGCCCCAGCCCATTCCCCCACAAAACACCAAAACATCACGTCGATCGTGGTAGTGGTCGTGGTCAAAAACCAATGACGATGATCGTAGGCAGAATCGCATATGCCGTCATGGCTCAGACTGCCTGTTCAGTATAGGAACAGCCTTGCTTTCGCGTCCTCGACCACCCACGCGAGCCCCTCCTTCAGGTTTCTTCCCGTCATGGCGCTGCATTGCAAGATCTGCCACCGGTGAGACCGAATGTCCTTTAATTGGAGCCCTTGCAGAATCTCGTCCTCGTCCATGCATCCTTGGACGTCAGTCTTGTTTGCAAACACCAAGAGACTCGCACCCGAGAGTCGCTTGTCAGACGTCAGCGCATTTGCCTTGCTGGTGCGCAGGCTGCACAGCAGCCAGCCAACTAACCTCTTCTTGCAGGAGTCCGTGTAATTCCTCCTTGCAATCGTCAATCCGCAGACGGTCTGTTGCGTCCACAACCCATATCAGGGCGTCGGTTTTCTCGAAATAGTTTCTCCAGTAGGATCGCAATGTCTTTTGCCCACCAACGTCCCCTGTTCCGGGTTGAGCGGTTTAGCAATTGACCAACAGAGGCGATATGGACCTACAACCCTGGGCAACTCACAGATGTTCAATTTGTACCTAGTATCATGTCAGCCGCGCCGCATCTTGCAATCCTGGTTGCTCGAGCACATACCCTTCATAGTCAATTGTCTTGATGATGAATCCCAATGTTGGACTGACAGTATTGACGTCCTCATTCATGATCTTTTTAACGATTGTCGTCTTTCCGGCATTGTCAAGTCCGCTGTGGTAGATCAGCTGGGCTGGGGTCGCCGCGCTACGTCTTCGGCGCTTGCTTACAGCATCAGAATCCTCATCTCCTTGTCCTTGAGTCTGGCCTTCCTCAGAATTGACAGCATCTTTGCGGTCTCCCTTTTGGGTTGAGTTATTCGTCAGGACCTGGCTTCGGACTGATTATTGTCTTCGGGGATTTCTTTTCAGGCCATATCTAGGGAAAGAACATGTTGAAGCTGAAGAAAAGGTGATCCCCACCCCATTGCCAGAGCCCCAGAGGGCCCCCCTTCTCTTGTGTGCCTGCGGAACGATGGTCGTTGCCTTGCTCACGTGATGCAATGCAAACAACAACCATCGCCAACTACGACTGTCGCGCATGTCTACCTGTACAGTGTTAGTCATGCATAAGATTCCAATTTCGATTCATAGCATGGAAATAATGCCCCTTCTTTGTAGTAACAATCAAACAGTCACGAGCTCCAATCTACTTTTTGCAGAATACATATTCGGCGTGGCGCAGACCTGCTGATATAAAAGCGACGATGCTACATAACGAGCTACATAGTAAAGAGCTACGACTTGCATTACACAAGATTGAGAGCTCTTTTCTATAGCCCGCGTGGAAGGCTCTCATCATGCCATTTGCTATCATAACTCCATGACTTTCACTTAGCTAAGATTGACTCTTGAGTCTTGACCACATGGGATGTACAGCTACCATCATAATTTCGGAAAGAACGGAGGGTGGCTTGCTGTCACAGTAAACAGAAACGGGCCAGTGTGGCTATAGAAGAAAAGAGTGTGTATCCTGGGCAGTTCTTTAATTCCTTAATCAGTGACTTCCGAGTATATAAATATGGCATGAAATAAAATATGAAGCTACAATCACTGGACAGCAGCGAAAATAACACAACAGGCTTGGGATTTGCGATAAAACCTATTTCCCTCGGAAAAGCGAAATAGAAGAAATAAGGAAGACAAGAGACAGTCTAAGCTTCGAGTGCTGATCTAAAAAAGACCCATACCTCTCGATACAGAAATAGCCTCGTAAATTTTGATAGTCATTATCAAAGGCAATATCAGCTGCTATCACGTTTCCACCTTGAATCTCAAAGACACCACGAATAAGACACGCATAAGTCGAGCTCGAGGGTTTGATGCCTTCGTATCTTTCTCTTGTCTTCCTGTTTGGCATATTTTTGTTGATCCAAACTCTCGAAGGTGTCCAACGACATGGCAAGCACTTGCCATTTCTATCTAACTAGCATTGCGCAATATTGTGCAGCTATGGAACCAGAATCACTCTCGCGCAAGTATTCTAGAATTGGGACACTGTTTTAAGAGGCTTAGAAAGATGCTTGCAAACTTGTTGCTCAGGAACCTCGTCTTCCTTTGCAGCTCCCACGTGGACTGTTGCCACTCGATCGTTACAACACCATGGTTTTAATAGCATGATACTTGCCGCGTACCTAAAGCAAGGCCCGCCACGTGAATCTTGATTGATCTCATACTAAGTGGCAATAGCTATTCATGGCCAATATGTAGCCTAGTTGTTGGGTTTTACAAAACCATGTGTTGAAGCACATCTCGTTCCTGGTCCGGTATTACCCTCAGAGCTCAACGTAAAACAGGTTGCAGCAGCCATTGATTGATGCTTTATCGCTATCACTCTGATTCTAGTATCGGTTTCAGTTTCTGCTGTAGTTGCCATGGCCCTTTGACGCAGCGCGGCCCTTGCCCCTCTTCACGCGTTTGCTCGTTTCCGAGACAATCAATTGATTGTCCGTTGCCCACCTACCTACCTACCTTAGGTCGACCCCTCGAAGCGCGACAATCAATTTATTTTCTGCTGAAGCCCGAGACTGGCCGGCAGAACCTTTCCTTTTTGCAAACTCATTCTGCATTGTCTCTTCTCGAATTTTGTCACCTTCTTCATCGTCAGCAAGAGACAAGATTCACAACATCATCGATCAGCGACTGAACCCCAGATCGATACCTCGTTCTTTCCAACACCAACCTTGAGCCTCGCAACGTTTTGGCCTTCAACCGGGTGACTGCCCAAGATCCAGTGAGTACCGCGTCGTCCCTCGCATTGATTTCATCACAAACTTCACGTCGCCCACCACTACCGCGGACTTGTGTCGCCGTTCTCGATTTTCCATCCGAGTGACCTCGCCGCTCCCGCTCCTTCCCTACCCACCTCCATGTCAACCCACCCAACGCAATCCCACCCAGTCGCCCCTTCCCAATTTGCAAATTTGATCTCTGCAAACAAGCAAATTCAATCAGCCACCACTGACAATCGCCGAATTTTAGGCAATCATGGCAGAAATTCGCCATAAGTGGGTAGAGCCCTGGCAGTCGCATATCCCTGTGCCCATGAAGCTTGAGGACGACGATACAAAGGTCTCGGCCATCCTTGATGTCACCCCGCGTCCGGCTGAGGAGAGACCTGTTAATTCTGTGACTACCACAATGGACTCAGTTTCCCAGACAAAGGCTGCGTACGTCCCCCCGCATCTGCGACGAACTCGCCCCAACGTCCCCAAGCATGGCACGACTGCATTGAAGATGGAAGAGCAGCAACGTACTACGGAGATGCGAGAGCCGCACTCGGACTCTATTGAGAAGCAAAGCTCTCCTAAGATGGAAGAGCAGACAAACGCTACCGAGAAGCCAAAGCCGCACGCGAACTCTGTCGAGAAGAGAAGCTCCCCTGTTCACAACTCCAAGACATCTGGAGCCCCGCAGCGTGGTCAGAATCATCATGATGGATTGCACAACGGCGTTCAACCCACCAAACCTACAAAGGAGAACACATGGACCCCCGAGGGAGCAAACGCCCCTCCCCCTCCCGTCATGACATTGTGGGACGAACTGATCTACGAGGAAAAGGCAAGACGTGATCGCTCCGACCTGGCCATGAAACAGAAACTTGAGCAAGAGGCCAAGGAGAAGGCGGCCCGAAAGGAGCGTCTTCGTGGCCAAATGGCAGCCATGGTCATCGCAGGTGGAGAAGGCCCGTTGAACACAATGAATGGAAACGACAGCTCCGATTCCGACAGCTTGAGCTTTTCCAGCCCCGCCTACTCCGTTATTTCCCAAAAGGATGTCCGCGGACAAAAGCCTAAGGTCTTCTACGATACCCAGGACTGGAACGCCACACGATTTGATCGTCAAAAGAATAAATGGGACAGCGAATCTTTGCCCAGTTATGACTACACCCAGCATGATATTCGCGCCCCACCAACTTTCAGAAAGATCGACGACCACTTTCACCAGTTCATTGACTCATGGCTTGAGAGGGTTCCCATCATCGAAGGTGATGACTTGCTCCGCGCCAAAGACATCGTCCGCGGCACCCAGATGATGGATACTGCCACTGGAATACTCCTCGATCACCCTAAGGCTCCTGATACTGTGGGTCGTTGTAAGCCAAGTCACCCTCTCGCTCATATGATGCGTATTCTAACTGAGTTGACAGGCAAAGTTGACGAGGGCAAGAGACCAATCTTGCACAAGCTCAGGGTTCAGACATCCGCCCATTCCTCTACCGAGTGGTTGGGTCGCCAGCGCAGAAAGGATGAGCACTTGAGATCCGAGCTGAGGAAGAATGAGATCAGACTCCAGATCAGAGAACTGGAGGAAGCCCGAGAGAATAAGACGAATCCGTTTCTGTGCCGGGAGCCAGCCCACATACGACCAGCACAGTCGGATGACATGATGACTGTTTGCACCATCTATGCTCAGGAAGTCAGCGACGGTTGGCGAGCTCTGGACCAAGTTGCTCCGGATGTGGAGAAATTTCAAGCCCATCTCCAACTCTGCCAGCAACAGAACATCCCGTTCCTGGTGGCCATGAGTGGTTATCGCAATCCTCACATCCCCGTTGCAGAGCAGCGTCATCGAGTCATTGGTTTTGCTTTCCTCGATATTGCAAGCCGCGGCGTGTTCGGCTCTACTGAAAGCAACGGCAAACACTCTGGTCGACTGTATGTCATGGTTGACGATCGATTTCGCAACATGAGAGTCGCAACTGCTCTGATCGACCGCATGCTTATCATCACCTCCAGAGGATATCTGGAAAAGGAGTCATCTTATCAATGGGTGAACCCAAAGAATGACCCTGCCTACTTCCCTGAGGGTCGTAGCCCGCGTCAGTGGCGCACTCTCCAGATGGAGATATACCTGGAGAACCGCGGATGCCCCAAGGAGACCAAGGATTGCCAAGAGTACAACTTCATCCGAGATTGGCTCCAGCTCGACTTCAATTTCACCGAAGACAGCTACACGAGCCACTACGCCATCGCAGATCATCTCCTTAACAAGCCTCTAGATCGCCTTGTGCTCGAGCATCAATGCATCTGATAGAGGGCAAGGCGGGGACTTGCAATAGAAAGTGTCTATATGACATGATTTACCAAACACGGACGAACGAATGTGCCTTTCGAAGTCATGTTCCGTCGTCTTTTGGTTGTAGGACAAGGAAACAGGACAGGAGTTTTGCTTACGAGGGGTGACACTGAGAAGTCACAGCAATGTATTGGTCATGTGGATTCCTTTGGGCATGAAGATATAAAGGAATTCGGAATGTTCGAGGCAAAATTGGCCTCTGACCGAATCTGGATGGGAAGGGGAGGCAGTGATGATGTTTTGCCCTGAAAAGAAGCAGAAGCAAAGAATCAACGTGGCAAAATCAGACGCTTTTCTCATTGGAAAAGCTGGCAAGTTACAAAACAGCGGATGCAGGTAGATCAAGAGGATAATACAAAAGATGTTGACGTCAATATCGGAATCGAAGCTTTGGTCAATGTTTGCGACTTTATTTAATTTGAATATGGAATGTCTTCGTTGAGTCAACGACACGAACCATAGGGGTTTAAAACATGTTTGTCAAGCATCAGAGCAACTAACATAATTCCCCGAGAGTCACTGTAATAACGAAAATATAGTGATCTGGACACCAGGTCTGCGAATCTCGGTTTGATGCTTCCCTATTTGAAGTCAGATCCAATGTGCATTGTGGATATTCTGATGTGTTGGAAACGCCTACTAGACTGCATGTGGTATGAGGCAGAATAACAGGCAAATTTTCATCGGCCGGTTGGCGAAATGGTATCGCGTCAGATTTCGGCTCAAACTGAAATCGTGAATAACGTTCACTCTCTGAAGATTGTGGGTTCGAATCCCATATCGGTCGCTTTTTTTGCCATTCGTCTTCGACGAATCTATATATTTTTTCTACTCTATTATCAAAAATGTGATCGTGGCTGCTTTTGTTTGTCTTCCCTTTGTAATACTAAGCAACAGACCCAAGCAGAGCAAGGTTTTGATTTTTATCTTCCCGGGATATACACGGGATACACCCCTCTTTCACCTGGCAGAATTCTATCGGGAATACCTGTTTTGACATCTTCACGCCTGACTGGTTGTATTTAGTGTTTTAAACTTTTTGTTACTGTGACGTATATGGTCTGCCAATGATACAGGCGTAGACTTGTATACAAACTGCCACTTTTCAACTTGCAGCACAAAACGTGATACATGCAAGCTGCCAAGCTGTGTTGTATGCTACAATATTAATATATCGTAATGGGGGACGGCTTGCAACGGTTCACGATGGCCATCTCAGAAGCAATAGCGGGGGTTTGGGGCGGACTCGTCAGTCAAGCGAAACCGGCCCTTGCAAAATTTGGCCTCGTGGTTGGGCCCCTCGACCGCTGTGGTGTCACCCAATTGGACGCCGTTGATTTCGATAGCTCTGATAAAGGTAGTAAGAAGCTACTACTATATTAATTCATTATCCCCAGTCCCCAGCTAGCAGGGACAACTCGACGGG
This sequence comes from Pestalotiopsis sp. JCM 9685, assembly GCA_001599175.1. Lineage (NCBI taxonomy): Eukaryota > Fungi > Ascomycota > Sordariomycetes > Amphisphaeriales > Sporocadaceae > Pestalotiopsis > Pestalotiopsis sp. JCM 9685. Next base: position 2,634,593 of record BCGF01000004.1, read on the forward strand.
CTCTTGAATTTGGATCGTCGGCCTTTCACGCAACTCTATCGCGTGTCTTCTTTCTTTGATCCTCCGTCTGCCGAGTCGTCCCCGGGGCAAGCGCAAAGCGAAACCTACACACCCAAGGTAGCGACGCGAGCTTGTAGGCAAAACAGCATGTCGGCTTCCCTTCCAGGCAATCGGGAGCTGCCCGAATCGCAGTACGATCTCGGCACCTACTGGGGCCGCGTCAAGCAGACGGCTGGTATCACGGATCCGAGGTGAGCAATTCTACGCGTGCGCAGAGTTTGGGGCTTTCCAGAGCTCCTTCTCTCGAGCAATCGCGTCCACGAAGGAGACATGCGCTGACATCTTGTGCGCCATAGAACCCTCTTCGCCGGCAAGACAGGTCTCGACAACGCAAAGGACCTGCTCGTCAAGTACAAGAATGGCGAGATCAAGAGCATGACGCCCGAGCTGTGGCAGGCCAAGAAGATCGTGGACTCTACACTGCATCCCGGTACGAGAGCGCAACGCGAGAAGACGACGATGCGATCGTCGGGGTGAAATACGCAAGCAGAGCTGACCGATAGCTCTGATACAGATACTGGCAAGCCCGTCCTCTTGCCTTTCCGCATGTCATGCTTTGTGCTGTCCAACTTGGTCGTCACCGCCGGCATGCTCACGCCTGGCCTGGGAGTATGTTCTCCTTTCAATTACAAACTTTGGTCCGTACGGTTTGCGCTGACAGCTCGCTTTCTTCGTGTAGACAGCCGGAACGATCGCATGGCAGGTAGCCAACCAGTCGCTCAACGTCGCCATCAATAACGCGAATGCCAACAAGTCGACCCCTCTGTCGTGGGGCAAGATTGCTCAATCCTACTTCATGGCAGTTGGCGCCTCGTGCTCGGTGGCCGTCGGTCTCAACTCCCTCGTGCCCAGGCTGAAGCGCGTCTCGCCCGCCACGCGCACGATCCTCGGACGTCTCGTGCCCTTCGCCGCCGTCGCGACGGCTGGTGCTCTCAACGTCTTCCTCATGCGCGGCGAGGAGATGCGCACCGGCATCGACGTGTTCCCCGTGCTCTCCGAGGCCGACAAGGCCAAGCTGGCCGCCGAGGGCAAGGCCGAGAACGACATTGCCTCGCTCGGCAAGAGCAAGAAGGCCGCCACCATTGCCGTCTCCGAGACGGCCGTCAGCAGAGTGCTCAACAGCAGCCCCATCATGGTCGTCCCGCCCCTGATCCTCGTCCAGCTGCAGAAGAGGGAGTGGCTCAAGAAGAACCCCAAGCTCACCACGCCCGTCAACCTGGGTCTGATCCTGGGCATGAGCTACATTGCCCTCCCGCTCGCCCTGGCCGCCTTCCCGACGCGCCAGCGCATCGGTGCCGACAAGCTGGAGGAGGAATTCCACGGCCGCGGCGGTGCAGACGGCATGGTGGTGTTCAACCGCGGTATCTAAAGCATGAGATATAGCGGGCCTTGGGTGGATTCGGCGATCGCATCTTATTTTCGCGCGCGTTCTCTGTCGGCGCTTTGCATCTAGGCAATTGCATTGGGACGGCGTTCTCTTTCAGGGACTTCAACGTATTTTCGGTAGGCTTCATACGAGGCGTTCCATGAGGTCTTCTTTTTCTTCCATATGCAGCGACCTGGACATATTTCGATAAGAATTCATTCACAGTAGTCTTGCTTGCTTCAATTTCTCGGCTTGGTACGCATATTCTTTTACCTTCAGTGCTTTGGTTTTGGTTCAAACTTGTGCTGCCGCATTATAGACATTGGATCGGCAATGACTGTCCGCTACGTGACCTGCACACATGGTGTTGCAAAAACTCTCGGGCAAGATGATATACTGGAGGCCATTTCCGACTTGCAATCCCAGCCGTAAAAGAAGATAGATGAATACCGATTGATGACGACCAGGGTGCAGGGTAATTATTCCTGCTGTTCTTGGCACATTTCAGCCAATACCTCGCGGACAATTAAGCCGTTGTCGATCTATTGCCGGTCGAGATGGGAAGCGAAAATGCTACATCACCGCGGTAGAGATCGTCTCTGCACGAACGCTAGCACTCTATTGTGCATGGGATGACGAAACCCACCCGCCGAGGAGGGGGGAAGGAAAGCATTGGCGCACCGGAACCGTCAAATGCTTCCCTCTCCTCTTCTTCCTGATGACAGGCCTGGCATGGGAGGAGCCCGGGAGGCCACACGATATGCGAATCAACTGGGCTTCTCCGCAGCGAAAAATAGCGTGTGCCTGGCTGGGCCCCCCTCGACGCTCCATAGTTGCTGGGCTGACTATGGCAGGTGACGTCCGGCTGGGCGAATCGCTTTGCCGGTGGAGTCTCTGTCCGATTGCTCTGCTGGAGATGTACATGATTCACAGAGGCGTGAGAGGTGGAGGGGGATTTCAGCTTCACATCATCGACGTGTAGGATTTCCAAAAGCAAGCCTGGTGTTATTATACTACGATCCCGGGATCCCCATCGATGGGAGTGATTCAGTGTTGTGCCCCCCGAATTCTTGTACAGGTAAGCGGGACCAGAGTTGGGCGGGCGTCCAAGTACAACTGTTGTCGAGGCACAACTGGTGATATCGGCCAGGGATGGGCACGTCAAAAGGGGTCTCGCCAAGTCTGCCTACGGCGGCCAGCGCAAACCATGTGTTTTTATTAACGTGTGCCAGCAGCGGCAGCAGGAGAAACAAAATGATTTCATTCGGCCCTGCGAGCTGCGGCCGTGAGAGAGAGGCGGAAGTAGTGTTCCCAACAGACAGCATTCTGGATGCTCCCGAGAGGGACCACACCACCCCAGTACATACGTGAGACTTGCCACCTCTCTCTCTCGAGACCAACTCGTTCAGGTAGTCACTTGAACCCCCTCCCCTAACCAGGCGGGGCTCGTAAAGAAGTGTACTTTGGCAGTAAAAAGGTCAAGACGGGCGTGCTGTAATCTGTACTGTGCCAGAAATTCATTCGTGAATATGCAACTTGACATCTAAAGAAGTGTTTCAAGGATGCCCAGTACACGTGAGAGCAGGCAGGCGAAGCACTAAAGATGCCGAGAAAATATGGAGATCTCGGGGTTGGAAATCTCAAAATAAGAAAATACTGCCACTACCTACAGTGTAGGATTGGTTTGGAAGGAATCTGTTGCATCGTCAGCACAACCAGGAGCACCCAGCGCCACACACTGCTAGCTGGCAAAGCTGGCCAAAGCTGGCTTCAGCCAGCGGAAGGAGGATGGTCGAATGAATAAATAGATACAATATATGGGGGGTTCAAATCTATCAAGAATAAGGATACGGAGACGAAACAACAAGGCAAAGCAGCAGGGGGTATCTTGCCGTATTTTAGTGCTGGGTCGTGCCGCAGGCCGTCAAGTCAAATCAACATGGTTGAGCAGAGGCCTGCCTGGCAAAAAGACTCTCACGTCTTGCTCTGCTCTGCTTGCTCGGAGATGCAAAGGCGTGCACATGTGTGAGCCCCAATCTCGAGCACTGTCAGACGCGAGCGAGTCGCCTGGATATCGGTGATACGTTGTCAAACTTGTCCCGACTCGACTGGAACATGCAAGAACATCAGAATTGGGGACTAGTGCCCTAGGTACCTGAGTTCGGTTGAGAGTCTCTTTTTGTTGGACATCTTTCCAATAGGATTTTTGGTTTGTTTGGTTTGTTTTTTCCCTTTCGCCTGGCAAGATAGGCAACACACCATCGAGAGTATGCTCGAGTCATCAGCCCAAGACATGACCCCATCTGGAATCCATCTTGTCCAGACAGTCCCACGAGCGAGGGCAACCCGGGAACGCCGCTTCACACTGAGGAGAGGGAAGGGTTGCACGGAGGACGTGACCACAGAGCCTTGCTAAAAATTCACGATGATGAAAGAAAGAAAGCGGGCAAGGGAGAAAGCGGGCAAGCAATGCAATGGAATGGAATGCCTCGCGCCGGACGACAGCCAAGCCATGTGGTGATGGATGGCAGGCTACTGCAAGACCTGCATAGGCGAATGCATTCGACAGCATGATTCGGCGAGGGTCCTGCTGCCCTCCTGTTGCGCTCCATATGGGCTCACCCGCGGGCAGACTGGACAGACGGGTCAGTGACATTTCAATGGTGGTATCATGGCAACTAGAAGTGAGCATCAGCGCACTCGGGGGCACTGGCAGCGATGAAGACTGGATCGGGGGGTGGTATGGTCAAGATGGTGTCGTGCACTCCCACGATTCTCAGGGTCTTAAATGGTCCTAAGCGATTTTGGTGCCGCGTAGGGGCCCTCTAGCCAGCCAACCAGCAAGGGCCAGGCACCTTGTGGCGTGAGGGGCACCTGGGCTGCTGATCCTCGACTCTTGTGAGATCGCAGTGGATGGACGAAAGATTGTAGCGGACCAGGGTTCGGCCAGCCGGACCTCTGCTTCTACAAAAGGAAATGTGCCCTTCGGCGTCCGTGTCTCTTCTGTGTGTCCGTGTGTGCAGAGACGGAGAGCAGGAGAAAATAAAATGACAGCGGCAAGAAAAAGCTAGAGAAACGTAGAGTTCGCAAGTTGGTCGATTAAAGTGTGGCCTGTTCGCTGGACAAGATTTTTTCCCCCTTCTCTTGTTGTTGAGATGCCGGTCCCAGGGCAACGGCATAGGTAACGGATCAAGGCTGCTGCTTGCACGCAGACGATGATGCTGCTGGATTTTAGCGGGGTGTTCCTGATCTTTTTGAACCAATCTGCCGGGGAGCCTTGCACGGTGCAGAAATGGATTGATGGGACGGGACAACACCAAAAAATTGGAGAGAAGTGAATGACTTGACTAGGGAGCCAGCTGACAGTTCCATGTTCTAAATAAGTAAAAGGCACGACACGACAGGAATAACCAGGCGACAGGCTGCGTTATGTGATGGCTCCTGTCCCACCTTATGTAGTATCACACCAGCATGGACATATCACGTATGCACATATAGTCTGGATGCGTTGCGTCTCTCCTATAAACAAACATGCCTCGAGGCCGAACTTCTTGTGCGTGCTTCGTACACATGCATGTTTGATATCAACTTAGCTTACCTGGTACCTGTCGTCACTCGTTTGATGCTGGCACTGTGAAGCGAAGCCTAGGCAGGTGCGTACTCTGTAGGTACGGAACGAAGTATGGATGTGCGCCTCACACCTCAGACACTGCTGTCGAATGCCCGTCTCGATGGTTGTTCTTTTTGCTGCTGCTGCTGCACGAGACTAATGAAAGTAAAGTTACATTGTCCAAGATCACAGTCATCACTGCTGGCCGAGACAAATTGGATAGGATCGGGGGATCCTCTTGTGAAGGCGAACTCGGCTGCGTGCAAAGGGAAGCACTGACCGTGCTGGGACTTCAGCTTTGTGCCAAAGGGAATTGAATTGTAAGGATTGAACAGGCGCGCCGAACCAAAAGGGAAGAAAATTGAGTGGAATCCATATCGAGTGCTGGACTGTAGCAATTCAGCTCCTGCACGGTGTGGCCGCAGACTTCAACTAGACTCCACTTGTGCGCAGCCCATCTCGCTCTCTCACTGGGGTTGACGGACTGACGACTGACTGACTGTGACTGACGACGAAGCCAGTGATTTGCAATAATGTGAGGATAACGGACGGTAGCATTTTTTTGCCTCCTGTGTGTTGTTCCGTGCTCTGACTGACAAGACGCCTTTTCCGTCCCCTTTCGTCAGCGTTCTTCCCACAAACCCTTCCATACCGCCGACGAGCTTTCGAGGAAACATCTTTTTTCCCACTCTGTTTTCGGCCAAAGCGGAATGCCCTCGCCCTAGGTGCCGACACTGCTTTTGCAGGCACTTGTTTCCAAGCCCGCCTACCCGGTACCCTCCTACCCGTGAACGTTGCTCAAGAGCGAGCGCCGACCTGCCATTTCATACGTCAGAAGAGTTCTCTCTGATTCACCGGCAACCCTCTCAAGTATCCTCACGATCCACTGTCGTCTACGTCTATTGTGCAGCATTCGATTCACTGCTTGCCCTCACCAACTTCGACGTCCAAACAACAATTGCCCACGGTACCGACCCAAGTCTCGATATCCGGCTAGGCCCGTCCCAACTGCAAACCAAGAAGGCGCCCACGTTTTGACCGCCCTCGGACGAACCTTAAGAATCGCTCGACGTCTAGTAACAAAGCAAACGCTGCTCGTCTTTCTCGCCTCGGAAGAACAACACAACTGCGAGGAGTCTCGAGACATCTCATGAAAATCAAATCCTGCGGAGCAGACAGACATTGTCGAAGGTCTTTCGCCAATCTCTGACCAGCTCATTTCGGCCTCCTGGGCGTTGCACCAAAAGAGACCTCCAGCATTTCTGGTCGCCTAAGGTACCTCCTTCCAGGGCCGCGCCTCCGGTACCTTCAGTTGGTTTCTACAGTGCATAGCACCTGCAAAGCCCACTGGCCGTGCCGCTGCAGCACTCTGACTTCTCCCCTAAAACTGCAAACAACCAGTGAAGTCATTGGTACTTGCTTGGTATCAGCCCGAAAGTGCCATTACACTGCCAACCCCAGCCAGTCCTCCCCTACCGGTACCTACCTTACCAGCACAAATTTGGCCCAGCAGAGCGCCGTGACGAAAAGACGGCAGGCTCAACTGGGAAGGCCAGCGACCCATCGTCGAGACAACCCCCGGATTTTCAATAATCTAGGTAGGCAGGCCTCTTTCTCTCGCCAGAGGTCCCTTGGGTCTCGTCGCCGCGTTAGTTTGGTTTGGCACCTACTACCTCAACAATGTCAACACCCACCACTGCGACGGCCACACTGCCTCCTCAGTACCGTCACCCTCACCAGCATTCTCACTATCCGCCCTTTCTGCAAAACAACGGCCACAGCGCCACTTATCGCGCATCCGCCGCTGTCCCGTCAGCCGCCCCAGCAAACCCTATCATCCCCACCTCCAGCGCCGCTCCTCCCAGCGTGGTGTCCTCGACTGCGCCAACGAGGTCAATACCTGCCTCGTCGTACACGTCGGCCAGCAATTACACCACTTCGGCCTATGCTGCAAGCCAGCATCCATACAGGACCCCGACGACGGCAAATGGGGCCACTGCCCATTCGGTGACCTCAGCCTCTGGACAGACTCAGGATTACGCCAGGACTGATTCCGCATCCACGACTCGCTCCGACGCGAACTACTACGCCAACATGCCGGCCTCCGCTGCATCGTCGACGCAATTGCCTCACCAACAGAGCGATGCCCATTTGCGGAAACGCAGAAGGTCCAAGGAGCCCGACTGGGATAACTTCTACAAGAATGGCTTACCCAAAGAGATCATCGTCATTGATGACACGCCAGAGCCCGAGGTTGATGTCAAGAGCGTTGTGTCAAATCAATCAGCAAGGACGTACACGACGGGCTTGACGAATGGTTCAGACGCTTCGCGCCATGCTGCTAAGAAGCGCAAGAAGGAGGACGCCTACCCTCATACAAATGGCCGAGTCCCCAATGGTTCGCACATTGCCACGCCTACTAGTACTTCGACGTCAACAGACCGAACCACGTCAACGCACAACACGACGGCCCCAACGTCTCTGGCGTCCTTGTCCTCAAATGGACACGAATACGAGGCTTCTCTCACAGGCCAAAAGAGGAAGAGAACGACTAGGCAGCAGCTCGCCCAAGAAGCCAAACGTAGAGAGATTGAAGTTTCGAATGAATATGTGAGCTACAGGCCACCCGCCAAGCCAGTGAAGAAGTCTGGCGAAGTGGCCGTCAGGGTAGTCAACGATGTAAGTACCTTTTAGTACTTCTGAATTGTTCAATACTAATGACTGGCTTAGCGATACCAAAACGTCAAGGTTGACGACGACGATGGCCACTACATTGTTGTTCCCGATGCCGAGCTCACCACGCAATGTATGTCTTCGCTGCCTCTCCTGCACTCACGTCCGTCGTGGAACTGACAAAGGTCATAGATCAAATGATAAAATTGCTTGGGCAAGGCACATTTGGAAAGGTGGTCCAAGCCAAAGACCGCAAGAGGGGCAAACTTGTCGCCATCAAGATCATTCGCTCCGTCCAGAAGTACCGCGACGCTTCGCGAATCGAGCTACGAGTCCTGCAAACACTCAAGGCAAATGACGCCGAAAACCGCAACAGATGTATACACTTGCGCGACTGCTTCGACTACCGCGGTCATATTTGTATCGTCATGGATCTCCTGGGCTCGAGTGTCTTCGACTTTTTGAAGATGAACAACTTTGTCCCATTCCCCAACAGTCAGATTCAGAGCTTCGCTCGCCAACTCTTCACAAGCGTTGCCTGTGAGTATTTTATCATGTGTCATAAGCGCCACGGAATATCATGCTGACAGTATCCAGTCCTCCACGACCTGAACCTCATTCATACAGACTTGAAGCCCGAGAACATTCTCCTTTGTGATAACGCCTACCAAACGTTTACTTACAACCGACGGATGCCCTCGTCGTCTGCCGGAGTGAACAGACAAGCCAATCAGCGCAAAGTTCTACTGGACACGGATATTCGCCTGATTGACTTTGGCTCGGCGACCTTTGAGGACGAATACCACTCATCGGTCGTGAGCACTCGCCACTACCGTGCACCCGAGATCATCCTGGGCTTGGGATGGTCATTTCCTTGCGATATCTGGAGTATTGGCTGCATTCTAGTAGAGTTCTTCACTGGCGACGCTCTTTTCCAGACGCACGATAATCTCGAGCATCTGGCCATGATGGAGAACGTGTGCGACAGCCGCATGGATCCTCACTTGATCTCCCAAGTTTCGAAAATGGCTTCTCGGAGCGGCTCGAGTAGTAACCAAGCAGCCAAGTAAGACCTCCAAACAAATCGTCTCAACGTGGCCATTTGCTAACACCTCGTAGGTACTTTAAGCGTAACAAGCTTGACTACCCTACCGCCGATACTACCCGCGCATCCCGACGCTTTGTTAAGAACATGAAGCGACTGGCAGTACGTGTGCTTTATTCCGCTTCCAACACAAACGACCAACTGACCACATTTCAGGATATTATTCCGGCATCCAGCAACTTCCTAAAGTTGTTTCTAGACCTCCTTACAAAGATCTTCATCTATGATCCGAAGGAGCGAATCACGGCCAGAGATGCTCTGGAGCACCCTTGGTTCAGGGAGCGGGCCATCCCGGACGACGGTACCGAGGCAGCCAAGATACGCAGCGAACGTATCAAATCTGAGCCCGACTATGGCAACCGCTTGCCGCCTTTGCTTTAGAGTCATACATTTTCGAGGCAGGCACTCATCGTAGGTGGCGAATTGCCAGGCTTACGCTGATCGGGATCGCATAAGCTGCGGAAGCATTCGTCCAGCACATTCCAGTTGAGACCAACATCGGAATATAGATTGCTGGACAGCTGTGTACCCGATCTTTCACCAATTCTGCATTGATACCACGGCGTATGTGTATATTCGGACAGGGGTAATGGGGTCATAATACATACAAACAAATCTCATCATGACACGGCATAAGCACGGTTGGATTTTCATCATTGAGTGGTCAGGTGGCGGGCGGTGATCCTACAGACGCTCTTCATTAAATATGATGTCGAACTCCACCTGTGCTCTCACCAAAGTGCAAACGACATAGAACAGAGCAAAGGCTGCGAACTCTGGGATGTGTCAACATTTGTGGGGGCTTCCCGAGCGTTTTCTGGTATATAGTATTGTCGAAAACTTTCATTAGCGCCTACAACGACCTCTACATGAAGCCAACGCGCCAGACTTTATCACCATGATGACACGATTCGAACGACTTTTGATGTGAAGATCAGTGTTTATCGCCCCTTGGTATATACCTACGCTGCAGATTACAGGCCGTGGCGATCTTCCATGGTATCATGGTCAGTATCGTCTCCCGTTCCATTGGCATGGATTGACCTGGTGTACACAGAAGTCAAAACCTGCGTCGTGTTTTTCGACATTTTCCTGGAATTAACATATATGACCTACAACAAGGTCATTGTTCTTTGTCAAATCCCTGTCAGACTCGAAAGGACAAAGGAACTGAGGCCAACGGTTTCGGTTAGCCTCACGTCAAGCAAGGCTGACGTTTCTTTGACGAGAGTGTTCTTGTTATATCGAGTCAAGGTGCACAGTCCCCTTGCCGCAGGCATATTTATAACTTGCCTCTTATAAAATGCCGCCTTGGGTCGACCTGATTCCAATGTCTAAGACCTGATCAAACCCGACTTGTCTATACCTTGTTGGATAAATAGGCGCCGGGCCGGTCCCGGATAAGAATATACAACTCAAGACGAGACATTGATTTTGGCCCCATTCAAAGCAAAGACTTTTCTCATTGCCATCCAAGACAACATATAGGCAAGATGAGACCAGCAGTTGTGGAGCTTCGAGATCTCACCAGAGACGACGTTTGGGGGCTGACTGGACTCCTCAGCCGTCGTCCAGACTATGGCATCGCTCGTCCGTCTGTCCGCTGGCTCAGCCGGCAGGAAGAGAAGGTTGAAGCTCTACCAAAGACGTTGCTGAGCTCGAAGAGCAAGCTCCAACGCCTTGGCATCCAAGCTCTATCCAAGCTCGACAAGAGGCAGAGCGATCAAGACAAGTTCTTACCACCCCGTGCTGTTCTCTGTCCCTCCCATGAACGTTTGAACCAGTTTCTCATGCGCGAAATCTTCCTGGCCTTGACCAACGAGGTCAGTGGTGACTACATGAGTGCTCTCCGGGAGTGGCCAGGCAAGAACCCGGCGGTCTCTGCGTTGTTGACGCGAATGGACTCGATACATGCGTTCTGGGTTAGCAGGAAGATTTTCGAGGACCTGTTTGGAACGGCTCCGCACGACGAACGATATGTCCGAGTCGAGAGCAGCTGCGAGGCCTGTATCCTCGCCGCCATAGGCGCCAACGGCCGGATCCTAGCCGACCTCTGGGCCTGGCTCACAGTGCGCAAGGACGACGTCAAGAAATTCAACAAGGAGGCCAAGGCACGCGGAAGCCGTAGAAGAAGACGCCCGATATACCTGCACCGCTTGGTCGACGGATGGATCAAGCATCTGAAGCCAGCGGACGGAGACGAAGTTCGCCGTCGTGCCGAAGGCGTCGCCGCGGAGCTGGCCAAGATCTGGGCAGCTGTCACTAAGCTGAGCGAAGAAAAGCACAGGAGAGGCAGGAAGGAGACGCACCGCGAGATGCGCCCCAATAAGCGCGGTAGCGAGCAGCTGACCGAGGCTCAAGGACGAGACCGGGGGTTCGGCATCCGCCTGCCACGGCCAAATCTCAATGATGCTGCGCTGCAACGCAACATGGCCGGGCTTCATCCCATCTCGGATACGCACAGCGTTTATCGCGAAGGAACCGTCATCAACGATGGAGGTACGTATCCCGGAGAAGTCGTCGAGGAGTTCCGGCAGCTGAATTTGGACTTACAAGGTCATCTAGTCCAACCACAAACGCGACCGGGCGCACCCGGACCGGCGCGCGCTGCCAGCGTTCGCAGTCCAGCGACGCCGGCAACGCCTGTATTCCGCGACCCATTCGCGGACGCTGCGTCACCTCCGCCTCAAAACCCGTACCGCGGCTATGGGGACGACCAGGATGAGACATACCAGCACGAATACGACGAGAGAGACTACGCCGAAGAAAAGGCGAGCGTCGTCAAGGTCCAGAATTGGTACAAACAACAAGCAATGAATGCGACACATACGAACTTGCATGACCTCGACACGGAGAGTGTGCACCCGGCGTTCGCAACTAACCGTTCCGCTCTGCCTTCAGCACTTAATCTCCCGGGGAACCAACGTGCTGAGTCGTATCAGCCTGCCCGTGCCGGCTGGGAAAGGCCAGAGGGACAACCGAATCCTGGGTCGGCACTGCCTAACGCGGATGCCAGGTCTGAATGGGAGGATGCCTCTGTCTACACGACAGCTGATGCCTTTGACTCGGTGAATCTGAGAGAAGCGCCTCCCATGCCGCAGGTTCCATCTCAATATCGAGACAGCGCTGGGGGCAGAGGTGATCGTACCCCGACCGAGACCATTTCCTCGGTCCCTGGTCTGTCGCCGGATCGAGGCAGCACCCGGACGACGTGGACGGAACCTCCATCCCGCGCGTCCGGAAGGGATCCATTCGAGTACGAAACGCGACAACCCCTTGTACCCCAGGCCTTTAGTACTCCAACGCCGCCGCCGCGCCCGCCGCAGACCAAGGCCGATCGCCGCAAGTATCTGTTCCACGACGACGAGTCGGTCGCCGCCTCCCACCTAACGATGACGAACAAGAGGTATCTCCGCCAGCACAAGGGAAACATCAGGGAGGTTCCCCTTGAGGTGAACCCCTTTGTGCGCAAGGAGAGCAAGCGCGTCAAGAGGAACGGAGATGAGGCCGTTACCCCGACCTCGACCAGACCTAGCAGTAGTCAATCTCAAAACGGACGGCCACGATTCGAGGGCTACGCGGCGCTGAATCGCGAAGTAGCGAGTCCGACACCAGGCGGTCCTCGCAGCGCATCAGCTCAGACCATACGACCGCGTTTCGAAGGCTACGCGGCGCTGAACCGCGAGGCGGAAGAGCGCGCCGGTCACGGGGCGCAGAATCGAGAAAATCCAGAAGTCTACCCCTACAGTCCCGACATAAACCAGCCTCCGACGCCCCGGTTCGGCTCGCCGCAGAATGACCAGTGGCAGAGCGGCGGCGGCGGCGGCTGGGCCGACAACGTGTCCGAGGTTAGGCCCCTGGACTCGGCGAGCAATGTTGCGTGGAGGAAGGATTCGGACGCGCAGATGACCACGCTCGGCGACTTCATCGATAGCCATCGAAACCCTGGTGGGAAGCGTTGAGGGCCGATGTTGCGATCTCGTCATGCTGGATGTGTCAGAGTGTACGGGAATCGATCTTGTCGAGATATTCATTCTACTAATGCTAATAGGAATAGGAAGCCAACTAACAATGCTAGCTGATGGATTTCAGGATAGACTGTGGATGATACAGGACCTTTGTGGAATATACATTGTCTACGAATAATGGTCTTTGTCGGTTCGATGGTGCTTCATGCCTTCGTCCTCACAACGCGAGACCATTGTCTTTGCGAAACTGAATCAAATTCTTCAACTGCCAAAGAATCTACGATATTATGCATTGTATGTGACGAAATCTTATACCCAGTGTTGAAACTACATCGAGCTATCTGATGACTGTTCGTAACCCACATCAACGAGATAGACTTCCACATCTCCTATCAGTCTCGAACCCAACAACCAGCAAATCCCATCTGCACCATCGTCGGCTCCGTATAGTTGGCCTCGGCCGACTCCATGAGATACGTGGCGCAGTGATCCGTATGTCCGGGACTGGCAATGACGGTATCAAACGCTCTGCGGCCCTCGTACAGGACGTAGAACTGCTTCTTCCACATCATGGCGCAGTGGTTGACGTGGTCGCGCGTCGACGTGTAGTAGTGGTCGGCCTCGGACATCTGGTCGACGCTCAGACGCACCGTCATGCCCGCGTCCGCGTACGCCGCCCACGACACGTCGTCGGCGTACTCGTCGACCCACTCCTGGTCGTAGCACGGCGCCGGCACCCAGTTGTTGAGCAGGATGTCGTACTGGCAGCCCTCGGATCGCGCCTCCTGCGGCGTGCTGCCGCACTGGAGGAGGCGCGCGCCCGAGGTGATGTTGTGCCGCGTCGGTGGTGTGGTATCTTGTTGGCCGGCGGGTGATGTGTTAGATGGTGAAGAAGGCGTCGCGTTGCAGAAGAAGAGGACCATGATCCATAGCAGCGATGTTCCTACCGCCACACCGAAATGTGTCACAAGCCTTTTTTGTCTCTGGGGTGCGAGAAATGAATGATCTGCAATCTCTGGCGACTCCTTTGGCGTCGGATCGTCAGAGTATAAAAACGGTTGCGACTCGGCTTTGGGCGACATATTCTTGAATTTGGAGATTCTTCAAACAAAATTCCTTGGTAAGCAGGAAATTTGGCCCGAAGAGATGCATCACAATGATTTATATGGACGTTTCTTATTGGCTTCGTCCCAAGTCGATTCGCTGCCGAGTCCATGCTCATGATAAGTGCCTGTGCGCACACTTGGCCGAAACATTCTGCGATGCGAAACGAAGGGGCTTGGCTCTGATCGACCCAAGAACATCACGACTCTAAAGTCGTCTGAAGTCGTCGGCCATGCTAGCTTGCGGTCAGCACCATCCCCGGGTTTGAGATGCTGCTCACTTGCTGGAGCGCCGGGCCCCGATCATAGTATGCATCGTACCACAATGACTTGATGGTGATCTGGAGGGGAATACCTTCTGATTGTGAATCGGCGCAGTTTGTTTCAAGTTTCCAAGATTGAGCCATCGCCATTTCGAATAGTATATCAACAGGAGCGCACATCGCCTTTCTTCCAATCTTTTTCGATCGCCAGCTTTTCGCTCCAATACCTTTTTATCTGTATCGTTCACCACGAAGTATATCGCTTCTAAAATTCCTTCTCAAGGAATTGAGAGCTTTTGGCCGGACTGCCGGGATCGCTCAAATGCTCATTCCGTGCTTACGCTCGCTATATCTAGCCCGCTCCAGTATAAATCCAGTATTCGGATAGTGAGCATAAGCAAATCTATAGCGCGCGTAATATGCGTGCGTTCCCGGGCTGTCGGGTGCGCGATACTCCCCGATCGTCCCGCTTGTTAGTGCTATTCGCCTCGATAATAGCGACCGTCCCCGCCCGTTGAGTGGAAAGCGACGATACTCTTCGGCGTTACGATGCTCTCATTTTCCAAAAGAGGAATTTCTTGTGGCTTGGGATGCCGTCACATGCGAAGCATCAGGTAAACATACACTGTAGTTGCCAATTGTCCAGATGTCAAAAGGAGGCATCTGCGCGCTATGTAGGTGGCTTTTATGGGCCTTTCCAGGTGGAATGCTCTGACAGTGACTCCTCTGAATTTGTGGGTGGGTAGGTTGCGGACAACCTCCGCATCAGAAGCAATATAAATATCTATGCATTATAGAAGTTGAACACACACAGACAGCGCACTAACATCACTTTACTCTCTACTGTCGCACAAAACATCATGTCGCCTCCTATCGTTCTATTTTCCTATGGTGAGATCAAGTGCCTGGATTCAATGCCATGATATCTAACTTGACAAGAGTTCTCGCCCTACGGCCAAAAGGTCCGCCAGGCATTATCGGCCGCCGGCCTGCCCTTCAAACAATGCGACCAGCCAATGATGCTTCCTCGGCCTGATCTGACCGCCCTCGGCATCACTCACCGGCGCATCCCCATCTTGGCCATTGGCAAGGATGTCTATTGCGATTCCGCAGCCGCCGTGGACGCTCTAAAGGGCCTGTCGAGTAGACTACGATCCAGCCCAGCAGACAAGGCTTTCGAGGCGTACGGCAACAGCCTCATCGGAGTAATGCTGAGATCGCTCGACGTGGACAGCAGGCCTGAACTCGTACAGGATCGAGCCACCATCTTCAGTATGCAGGCCATTATTCACCGGACTCATTACTGCGCATGCTGACACGATAACCTAGAGGACGTCGCGAGGCCAGACCATGCGACTCTTCGTGCGAGCGCGTTGAGCGAACTCAAGTCTCTCCTTGACATTTTGGAGTTTGATATGCTCGCGGACCGCGACTACGTCAATGGCGACGCCCTGACGATCGCTGACATCAACGTCGTTTTCGTCGTCAGATGGGCGCTGCTTGAACTTCAGTTTGGACAGACGCCAGGACTTGGAAGCTCCGATCTCCCGCGAGTGTACGCGTGGTGAGTATTCCGAATGTTTCTATAGACGTTGTTGATGCGTTCTGTGATCATCGTATACTGAAATTCATGCCCATTCAGGATTTCTCGCATACCACTACCGAAGGTTGAAGATAAGATCAGTGCCGAGGAGGTTTCAGCCTACATTCTAGGACCCGAGGCTCCCCAGCTTTCCTTGTCCGAGACCGACCTTCATGGGATTCCAACCGGCACCAAGGTCGTCGTCGAGACAGTAGAGTACGCTCATTAAATATCATTCGGGCATCAATAGTATATGCTAACAGATTCTTAGCTCGGTCCCGGGATCCCACCCGCAGTTCGGCAATTTGCTCGGCTCGACTCGCCATGAGGTGGTTATTGAGAATGAGAATGGGCTGCGTCTTCACTTCCCCAAGAGAGGGTATATTATTCGGTCGGAAGAAGCTTTTCAAAAAGCTGTCTAACCTACTCAGAAATGATACGACTGCATAGGGTGATGCCGGTAATACCTGTTGTACTATACTCACAAAGGTCTCCGAGCGGAGCATATTTGATTCACGTTTGGACCGCGCCAATCTTCTGCTCACAAAAATTAAGACCGTTTGTATTCAAGAGAGTTATATCTTGAAAGAATTCTTTTGATTTTCTTGCATGCTACTTTCACAGATTGATTTTATTGCAAAAGTTGTTTAGCGAAGAAGGAAACTTAATCGGTCTGGCACGGAGACTGTTGCCAGATCATTATCACATTTCGAAATCGCTCCTACTGGTACCTATTGAGCCTAGTACTACATAGAAAAGATCTTGCTGCCCAGCTTCCACCATGGTAGCCCGTCACCTTCAGGAACACTAGTTGGCTTTATTCTACTTGGTTTCGTTCAGTTCGGCTTCGTTGGGTCTGGCTTCGTATTTGCTGTTTTGCCCTTGTTAGTCCTTGGCCTACTTTTGGTAGCAGGTTGGGTCCTGCCAGTCGCCAAACCAACAGACAAGCTTTCCCCAATAGATGTCAGCCGATGAACCTCCTGCGCCTCTTCGTTCTTGCCCTGAAGCCGAAGTACATCCACCAGCTTAGCACTTCTTTCCCATATCAGAGGATGCATAGGCCCGACGGCCAATGCATAATCTCGAAGCACCTTTCGGTGCAGCCTTTCTAATCGTTCAGTCTTCTCGCGGTGGCAGAGCACCTTTTCCAGAAGTTCCATACTATTCTGTGTTGATTCATTAGTCGGTCCCAACCTCGACCTTCTGAGCTTCAGCACTCTTCGGACAAATCTTTCCGCGTCCGCATATTTCTTTTGCTTGGAGAGTACAAATGCCAGATTGTGCAAGCTCATGAGTGTGTCCGGATCGTCGCGGTCTTTCTTAGACAGCGAGAGTTCTTGACGATGCAACCGTTCTGCTTCTCCGAATTTCCCCTGGCCTTGAAGCGAGACCGCCAGATTGTTCATGCTCTTCAATGCTCTCTCACTTTTTTGACCGTTTGTCTCTATTTCCAGCTTCAGAGCTTGTCGATGCAACTCCTCTGCCTCCTTGTAGTTCCTCTGACACTCAAGCGCCCAAGCCAGATCATCCATACTATCCAAGACAAATGGCTCGTGTGGGCCGTATTTGGACCTCACTCGCTCGAACAATTGTCGGTAGATGAACACCGCTCCATTCTTCCTTCCCTTGAGCAGTAGAAGATCTGCCAAGTATTTTGTGCTATCCAGTGTCCATGGATATTGCTCATTTGATACAGGTTGACACTCCAAGCAGTATTCCAGATATGCCGCTGTCGTTTCTCTCATATATGCCATGATTTTAGGCGACTGCTGGACGGCAAAGGGTTGGTAGTTCAGGTGTCGTACCAGGTCTTTTGTAGCTTGACGGCCTTCGTATTGCCATCTTTCCAAAGTGCTCGATAAAAGCTTCAGGGCGTCGGATTCTCGCATTCCTTTGACTTCATGTATCTGCATAAGAGAAAGCCCGAGAGTTACAGCTATTTGGCGGCTGCGCGACGTCATCAGGATAGAGCCTTTTCGGCTGAATGGCAAGTAGTCTTGCAGACCTCGGGTCGACGGCCCTTTGCTGCCAAACAAGTTGGCGTTGTCAACACCGTCGATGATCAAGAGCCAGTCAGCAGTACACTTTTCAAGGCTCAACTTGACAAGTGCTTTGATGTCCCTTTTTCCGTTATCGAGGCCGGGCGTGCCGAGCGCTTCGCCAATTTTCTTGTAGCCATCTTCAAAGCCCTTCATTGTGGTAGCCGACACCCAAAATACCCAGCATTTTGGATCCCGGGCATGCACACGATATGCCGCTTCCGCCGCAATCTGTGTCTTGCCGATACCTCGAACCCCTCCAAGTAGCGTTCGTTGACAATCAGTCTCCCTCGCGCTGGGAAGAATCTTCTCGACTATCCTTGTGAGAGTACCCTCCCTGCCGACGAAGTTTTCATTCTGCCCGAATGGAATTACCAGGCGGGACGCTTGAGCTGTCTCTAGAATCCAGTCATCAGTAATGTCCCCATTGTAATGTTGAGTATACGCACGTGAAATCTGTGGACTGCCAATGCATCTCCTGTCGATCTCTCCCTTCAGTCGGCTCATCGCATACTCCTTTCCCTCGCCGTATAGCACGGATAGGTATACCCCAAGTATCCCGAATAGGCAATAAACAATGTCTTCTTCCCTTTTCGTTTCACGGCGGCGCGACCATTCGAACTTTTCCTCAGTTGAAAATTGCGCAAGCGAGGTTCCTTGTAGGGCGGAAACTGGAATCTTTGTGATTCTATGTATCCTGTCTACCATTCCTGTTTTGTTCCCGAGAAGCTTCTCTTCGGCGGAATAGAACTTGACCGAGGATGGAGCGAGAAGCTCTTGTAGCGTCCACCCTCGAGTGAACCATCTACTTGAGCGGAACTGACTTTCCCATCTCGATCCGACCGAGACATCTGATAGAAATACATAGCACTGCTCGGCTCTTTGATACCATTTGAACATGGAAGTTATGGCTTCCGCGTACTCGGTGGAGTTTGATTTGTCGATGCAGCAGGTGTCCACCCAGAAGTGCTCAAGGTCATCACGTTGCGCTTGTTGCCCGCAGAACAAGATCTTCTTGTATCCAGCCTTGTCTTTTCCTCTCCCCGTTCGCACGTCTTCGATTGTAACCTCTTCGCCGTCGGGACCCCAAGTATGCGATAGAATGGCATATCGGGGGATGTCTTCGTTTTTGGTCAACTCTGGGGTCAGAGTCAGTTCTCCATCGCGGAGCTGAAGGAGACGCATCGCGAATTCGTAGAGTGTGGCAAATGCGCCGCAGCCGAAGCCTCGCATGCAACGTGCTGCATGGATCGATGAAAGTAATCGATCTTGATGGGATCTCTTTTAGTGTCGCCTAAACTTTGTAGATCTTCTCGTATTTTTGTGAAAGGCTCGGGGGATCTTCTGAGCTATTACTTCTATCATAAGACTCGGATTTTTGATAGAAAAAAAGAAAGAAAAAGCTCTACTAGAATACTTTTACCAGATGACCTCCCGACCAGGCAGGCATCTTCTGACCTGGGGCGGAGCAGCCGTAGAACCGATAGCACGTAGTCCGTATATGCAAGTCACAATATGCAAGTCATACAACCCCGCCCAGTTGCTCCAATCATACTTGCAATCAGCCAGCTCAGCCAGCACGATGCTACAGTCTGTCATGTTCTTTTCTGAGTAACTCCGGTCTTCCTTGACGCCGAGTGGTTCCTAAACGAGCAGCATATCGGCGCGAGCGGGATACCTGATTAGAATATGGTATGATATTTGTTCGACATTCGTTCTGGCACGTTGCGCCGCGATCTTATCTTTCACACAGGCAAATAAATGTCTTGCGAATCGTTGCATAATCCGAACTATACTCCGCTGCATTCCGACAACGTTCAACATATAGTACGATTTCAGGCTGTCAATATTCACACTTGTCACAGACATAACCAGATGGTATTCGTAGATATGAAGATAATGCTGAGATAATCAAAAGTTTATTGAATGCTAGGTAATCAAAATGCATACTGCCACCACTCTCTCATCCACCCTCTAGACAACCACCATCCACCACTCGACACCCTCGAACACGGCACACTCGACGCGACCCTCTTAGTGCTGGGGGGCGGGAGTGGGAGCGGGAGCCGGGGGAGCCTGGGGAGGAGCATCGCGGCGGAGGACGTCGACCTTGGCGTTGGCGTCGGCGTTGACGAGGCCGCCCTGGGGAGGGGGAGGGGGGACATCACGCTTGCCGCCCTGGGGAGCGGGAGCGGGGGTGGGAGCCGGGGCCGGAGGGGCGTTGGGGTCCTGGGGAGGAGCGTCGCGGCGGAGGACGTCGACCTTGGCGTCGGCGGCGACGTTGACCAGACCGCCCTGGGGAGCCGGGGGAGGGGCGTCGCGCTTCAGGACGTCGACCTTGGCGTTGACGTCGGCGTTGACAAGACCGCCCTGAGGAGGAGGAGGAGGAGCGTCACGCTTGCTGTGGGGAGCAGGAACCGGAGCCGGAGGAGCGTTGGGGTCCTGAGCGGGAGGAGGGACGTCACGCTTGCCGCCCTGGGGAGCCGGGGGCTGGGGAGCGTTGGGGTCCTGGGCCGGAGGAGGAACGTCACGCTTGCCCTTCTGGCACTGAGCCTGCTGGGCGGCGCAGGTCGACATGTTGGCGTCGGGAGCAGTGACGCACTGGTTGTAGGCATCCTGGCAAGGGTCCTGCTGCTGGCGTCTCTGGGGGAGGTGGCCGGCGCAGTTGCTGTAGTCGGCGACGCACTGGGCGTGGTTGGCGTCGGGAGCGGTGACACACTGGTTGTAGGTGTCGTCGCAGTTGCCGGCGCTGCGAGCGTACATCGGCGATGCAGCTGCGGTGTAGGCCAGGATGGCGGTGACGGCGGCGGGAGTCAGACGCATTTTGATGAGGTTATTAGAATTAAGATGTAAGTGTTGCGTGTAGTGTAGAGAGAGTGTCTATAGAGATTTCGGTGGAAAGAGTGTGAGTGACGAAGGAGTGATTAGGTGAGTTGTCTGTGTTGATGATTTAGAATTCCTGATATTCGAGAAGAAAATCATTGTATATATATATCGAATGCATAGGGCTGTCATCTGGTTGTGCTTGTAAGGAGAGCAGACTCCATATCCACCACGACGCGTAATTGTATGAGCCACGACCATCTAATGGTTTGTGAATGCAGATCTCTCAATCCATCTTTCATGTCACAGATGGATACTAGGCTTGTATCGTCAGTGCTTTTTTTTCAGAGTTGTCATCTTATTGCTGCAGTAGCTTCACTTTACTAAGCTTGTATTATTTGACATGTCGTTGTCGTCGTCACCGTCGCCGCCTGTCATTGTCAAAGAGATTTTCTCGCTTTGGTAGCCTGAATATCGATGAAAACGTAAATCAGAATTCACAAAGTCATTGCGTATCTCCAAATCATCAGATAACTTACTCGGATTACTTACTCTTGTCAAGTCCGAAGCCATTTGGCCAACTACCAATGATTCAGCCTCACATGTGCTCAGTATTCTGAATATGAACACCATGTACGTGCAATATGCAGCACATACTACTGCTATTATGTCGTCAATGCCGTAGTCATCGGGATCGAACCGGGTACAGACCAGGTATAGCCCTGCCGATATTGCCGCTACCACCCTGATGCCAGGATGACCTGGAGCAGAACGCTCATGGAACATGACAGCCGTTGCACTAGACCCGAAAGAACGCTGGTCTCGTCCTGCTGGTCCCATACTTCAGGAACAGAGTGGACTGCGGCAGTCGGCAGTTGGGTTGGCGTGGGGCCGGCACTGAACAGACCAGTCCGGCCTGCCGGCGGCCAGACGCGCGCCGGGGGTCCCGGGATCCACGCAGGACTGCATACTCCCTTTAATGGCTTCCACCTTTATGGAGCCGTCAAATTCTCCCTTTCTGGCGAGTTGGGGCTGACCACTGCTGCGAATCTTGCGCACGTTCCCATGGTTGGAACGCTTGGGGGGTCCGCCAGCCGCCTGACAGCCAGATTGCTGTTGATCTCGCAGCGAGTCCCCTACCTTCTGCGTTCGGAGTTATTGTCGGATATCGTTTTGGACATTTGGGGTTCATCAAGACGGCAGGACAAGCTCAGGAGTGGAGTGAGCGGCCGACTTCCAAGTGGCGGAACCCGGACTGCTATACGCGTCACAGCTCCGCCGGAGTTGACAGACGTACTATGAAATACTCTCCCATTGGTTTGCCAGCCTCGATGAAAAGGCTTCATATGCCGGTGGGACATGTTGTTGGCAAAGGAGAATTGACGATTTGATTGCTGACTACATGCACGCATGTTGCCCAGGTACGCCTCGTTAAGGGATGGATTTGTCTCTTTCGGATGACAAAAGCATTGCACATGGAAATTGTGACCGCTTCGTATGAACCAAACTTCCAGTATGTCTCGTGTCTGCCATGAGGAACGAGCCTTT
The DNA here is from genome assembly GCA_001599175.1 of Pestalotiopsis sp. JCM 9685. Classification (NCBI taxonomy): domain Eukaryota; kingdom Fungi; phylum Ascomycota; class Sordariomycetes; order Amphisphaeriales; family Sporocadaceae; genus Pestalotiopsis; species Pestalotiopsis sp. JCM 9685. Next base: position 2,656,733 of record BCGF01000004.1, read on the forward strand.
GGATCTCCTCGACCGAATGCTCATCACGATATCAATCTGTTTGACCTTTGGACACTGGACCCAGCACCTCAACCGGCACTTGAACCGGGATTGGCCAAACTAATGATGATCATCGTGAGATTATGTTCGACAGTCATCTTATTGGAGTCTGAAACTATGGGGATAGCTGCGTGCCAAAGGCGGGAGCTAGCGAAATCAACTGGAACTCCCGCCAGGTTGCAGTAACAATTAGTAACAGCAAAGCAGCGTTGCAATGCCCCCCCGACATTCGAGCAATGCCGGTTTCTAGAAGGCTGTCAAAAGGTCAAAGTGCTGTCACGCATTTCAGCTGTTCAAGGGTCATGCCGATCTGCATGATCCCCAGTTTCTGTCTCGAGTGTCCTTCTTGAATCTCGACAGTTATGATGAGATACCAAGGTACAGAATCGTCAATCGTACGTTGGGTGAAAGATGCTAGCCCCGTTACACACGTACCGGCTAAAGGTCTGCGGGCGACGCGTAAGACGATCTAAAAGGTGCCGGCTTTTCCTGAGCCTCGCCCTAGGTAATCTTCAGCTCAAAAATAGACATGTCATTATTGCCGAATGCAAGTTTTCATTAAGCTTAGACATACTATGCAGCCTCGCTGCTTGGGGTGAAACTGCTTGGCTGCTGTGTATACACAGTATACACTCGCCTATTCTTCCCAATCGGGCGTTACGCGTCTGTGCTGTGCTGAGGGACGGTTTTCTCCACGTTCTCGTTACGGTTAACAAATAGACGATCACCGACCCGCAACTCTGACCGTCTGACGCGTCTGCGGGCCGGGAAGATGCCAAGCCCCCAAGGCGATCGGCGGGTCTCTCATCTACTTCTCCGTACTCCTGATACTTCGCCAACTTCTTCGCTGATGGCTTCGATGGGAGACGTGACGTAGAGCCAAGATGTTTGGCTGGGCCAGTGCTTCCGATGGTCTTCTCCTGCTTTCCATGGCTTGCAAAAGGGTCAAAGGGTCCAAACGTTTGGCCATTGCTCCGCCCTTATAAATATGTTCTCTTTTCCCACGCTTTTCCTCCCCAAGCAAAACCATCGCGATGTTGGCACGGGCCATGTTTACCACATTTCCTTTACCAAAGAGCCCCCTGCGCCCTGACTATCAGCATATCTGGGTGGTTGAATAAGAAAGATCATGATGCTCTATTCTCGACTGTGCCACCATTTGCGTCCCTGAAGCGTCCATGGCGAGTCGGCGCTGACGACAAAGGACAACGCGCATTCATAAGAGACTAGAGGGGGCCTATTCAACTTTTTGGTGGAGGTGTCTGCGCAAATTCGAGGTTGTCGGCCTCCCACACTTGCTGTACATGGTGTTGGGTGATGTACCGCCAGTGGTCAAGAAATTTCAGCACGGAGTTGCGTGAGTTGATGCATTGAGGCTCGATGTATCCGCCCAATGTTCGTAGTTGGCCATGGCCATATTTGTCTGCTACCTTTTGCCATGAGTTCGGCACCACGCCCGACTTGAATCCTGTCGTGGGTAACTCTGTATCTATCCACTCTAGGAGCGGCCCCTCGAACTCGCGCGGACATGGATGAAACCTCCGGTCAGCCTGAGAGGCCGTGTAGCGAAAGATGCAAGCCTCGTGGCGACGAGCACCCCACAGCTGCATGATGCGCAACTTTGGCATGAGCAGCGCTGCAGTGACTGCACTCTGAAGCAGATTCTCGATTTCTTGCCAGTTTGTAAGAGTATGTCGTCTTGGTAGGATTCCTTCTAATGTGAGGTATTCCGATGCCAGACTCAGGATTTCGAGCCTATCCCATGCGTATTGTGATACGGCGTGAGCAAGGAATTCGGCTCCGCGTTCTGCACTGAAAGGCCAGAAGAACGAAAAAGCGTCGGCCAGGCCAGATGCACCCAGTTCAACGAGGTTCAAACTCTCCAGCCGTAAGCTTAACGCCACCACAGGGTCGTACGCCCTCTCCACACTGGAATTCAGCGCCTCGGTATGATCCTCAGACAATAAAAGCTTTTCGAGGTCGCGGGGAAGACTCTCGACGATTTGGCGCCAGTCCTTCGTACTAGACCATTCGTCGGAAGCCTGCACATGACACCACGACTCGTGCTTGACAGTCCAGAGCTTGGGCAGGCTGGAAAAGATATGACCAAGTTGGGGTATCCTCCGATGGAATTGCCGAGGAATCCACAGGCTGTGGACGAAATTCAACTTGGGAAGGGAAGAGGGGGGCAACAAGCCGCCGACATGGGCCAGGTCGAACACTAGAGGCTTGCCAACGTGTCTCAACCTCGCACCCAGAGAGGGTGTTACTTGGACGCCGCCGTACCATCCGTGAGCCTCGTCGTGAATATCTGCAAGGTCGCTATCGCCTTTGATCAAGCAGTTCCCGCGCAAGGTAGTATTTCGAGGCTGGACATATCGAAATTGATGTTCCGAATCGCTCGGGGAGGATACGCTCAACACCATGCCGAGGCACAGCTGTCGCCCTGATTTCCTCTCGCCGCTGTCCCATTCCCACAAGCAGGTGAAGAGGTCCCACAGCGCTGTAGTGTAGATCTTGCTGTTGGTGTTGGCCTCTTCGGCGGTTTCTTTCACGTTGCATTTTTCGCATGAGTATGGTGGGAGGCTCACGTGGAGCCAGAGTCTACCGAGACCCAATCTTCGACCTTGATTGGATCTCCTCGTTTCGTCGAATATTCTCTTGAATTCCGGAATATCTGACTGACTTAAAACTAGGCAGAGGAAGTTCCGGCTCCCAAAGTGAGCGTGCCACTCCCATGCCACTGTAGCATAGTTTGTGTTGAAATAGGTGGAGGGGGCATCGTATTTTGTCCTGGGGCCGGACCAAAGTTTTGTATCCGGGATATAATTCCAGATCGTGGATTTTAGCTCGGCGGGCAAGCAGTTCCAACTCATGATGCAAGAATGGGGGGTCGGTCGGTGTGTTTCCGAGCTGGTATATCGGCATCGGATCGCTGTGGAAGTTTTGGGACCGAAGGACAAAATCTGAGAATACTTCAAAGTCTGAACCCTTCCACTGAGGGCTAGAGCCCTTTGTATATCGATCGGTGCTGGATGACTCTGAAATGAATAAGGAAACTGTCGTATTTGAATACACAAAGAATGGGAACTCTCAAGTTGAGTAATGTGTATTGGTTGTTGTTCTGTAAAAGGGTAGCGAAGCTAATCGAACCCGGGGGAATTTCCCCCTACTGTGTTTCCCGTTCCCAATCACAATTTCCCTGTGTAACAGTAAATGGGAAAGAAGTAGCCATCTTCACTCCCACCAGTGCCTGCTTCATATTGCGACGTGACTCGGTATTTCATTCGGCGCTATCCAAAATATATATATATATCTAGGTAAGCGCCACGAACCCCAATCGACCTGCGATGATGAATGGAGAGGTGATGCAGCCCGATAATCTTATATAAATGATCTTGGGCATCGATGATAAGAGTCACCTGCTATGCGTATTTTGTTGCCGACCGTGGTCGTCGCGTTTGTTTTCGAATCTCGCGCGTCCACGATGAGGAAAGAATGTCACTCACGATGTTGCACGAAGAAAACGCTTCGAACTGGGGTTCCCGTTTGAGAATTCCACGTGTATCAATTGAAATACGGGATGGCTTGGCTGCACCTACGTACATGCTCCTCTCGCGCGCGCATCTTCCCCCATACGCTACCTAGGGGAGAAAGCCAATTCTACCTCAACCGTGGTTGTTCAAGTTCAGTAAATGCGAAAGCTCCTTTGTGTCCTTTCTGCGTATAGCTCTCGCAGGCATTTGATTCGCCGCGGGGACGGCGTCAAGTCCAGCACTGCGCTTCAGAATCGGAACGAAACTGCTCGTGCAGTCCGAGTACTTCTGACAGGTTCTGCCGCCCGTGCTCGAACAGGACGTCCCCGTTGCGCAGAATTGATCGATAGCGCAGTCATTGTCGCTCTGGCAGTCGCCGAGACAAAAGACGGAGCTGTCGCAGTAGTTGTTGACTCCGTCGATGTCTCTGTCGCAGAAGCAGTTGCTGCTGCAGCCGCCCGCGCCTTGTTGGCCGAAGGCTGCGTTGGGGTTACAGCTCGGCGGAGACACCACGACTAGAAGAATTCCATGTTAGAAGACTTTTATCTGACTGTGGGTCCGAGAAAATGGAAGCCTTACCAGTGGTCACTGATGTCGTGGTTGTAGTCGCTACTTCTACCGACGTGGATGTCGTGGCTGTGGTGACGGTCTCTGGAGCAGCTGCGGCGGTGACTGTGGACGTAGTGGTGACAGTCGGCGTAAAGGTCGTTCTAAAGACGCTCGAAACCGATGTGGTTGTCGTGGCTGTTGCCCGAACGGTGGTCCTTGGCGTTGTCGTGACCGTCTTGGTCACCTGGCCTGTCACGACGCAAGAACAGAACTGTTCGATCACAGGCCGGCCCTTGGAGAGAAGCTCTTTGAAGGCTTGCGCGCCAGTCGGTTCAACGGCGCGCTTCACCGGAGGCGCAGCCCGTACGCTGGTAGTGCTGACGACAGTGACGGTTGATGTCGACGTCGACGTCGTGCTCAATGTCGAGGTGATTGTGACAGTACTCGTCATGAAGACGGTAGCAAAGACAGTGGAGGTGGTGGCTGGGGCAGTAGCCACACTGGAGAAATGATCAGCACATGGTCTTCCTTTGGGAATGCAATCTTACACAGAAGTTATAAGTCCAGGTAAGACCTGAGTAGATGTTCTAGTTGCAACGGTGCTGGTGACAGTAAGCGTAGGTGCAGTGGCCGTTTTAGTCACAGTCTTGGGCGGGAAATGATTGGAGCAGTAGGACTGAGCTGGCGGGTAAAGGAAATCGCCAGCTCCCCAAGGGTGATTGGGTCCATAGCATGCGGCTGGCCCTACATAGTAGGCAGAGGCAATGGCTGGTAGAATACCAAGCAGAAGCACAAGAAGACGAATCATTGCGAGTATGGCTTCAAAGTGAAAGGGAGTAGTTGAATAACTGGACTCTGCAATCGAGGCTCGTTGTGACCAACAGACTGAACCTCTATATATCACTGACGGTGTATAGCTACGTTACTCCCTTCTATGTCTTGTCTCAATTGTCTTACAATTAATATTGGTATCACAAGGGTCTGCAGGAGCGGCCCATTCAGCTTTGCGGCGAGAAAAGAAATTATCAAAGCTGAGTGTTGACGATATCTTGAAAATGTGACTGATGAAAACGTTGAACTTGAGTTCCGGCTCGAGACAGAGTTGAGTAAGTCACGCCTAATGATTTCCTCCTGATGGGATAAACTTCGTGTTTTCCTGGAGCAATCATTTCATTTTTCGACACAATTACCTGCGTAAAATGATTAACCATGAAGTATAGCTTCAGACGTTCTATTGTTACTGAAGCTTGCAAGTAAATATCGGGTTTCGGCACCATATCATCTCCTTACATCGAACCTTGATTCAGCCTTGGATCGGGGTGCTGAGTGCTTTTCGGCCGGATCGACTCTTCCCGAGCCGGTGGTCCAATCTCCACACTTGTCTTGTCTCACGGGCCGAAAATACCAACACAATAAACGCAGATCGATGACGACTATTTACGTGAGCTGCAACTCCAACTTCCAAACGTCTCCCAGTCTGGTGTTGTCTTCTGCCAGTCCACCATGAACAATCACGCGCTGTTGATCGACATCCCGCCCGGTCATGTCTGCGTCAAACCACCCTCTGGCAGCCGGGAGCTGAGCACCAATTGGAGCAGCTTTTAGCCATTGCTGCGAGGCGAGGTCGAATGCCCATACGTCGTCCATCATCTTTCCAGCACCTGCATGACCAAGTGCACTTGGGTCGCCTTCGCCGAAGAGAGTGACAATGTGCTCCCTCCCGCTGATACGGACGACTAGTAGGGCACTGACGCTACGAGGCGTCGGTCCCTGAACACCATCGGGCTGGAACGAGAAGGTAGACCAGCTCCGGGTGGCAATGTCGTAAATATCAATAGCGCCTCCCTGCTCAGTCGTGCCATCGAAGCCATTCATGCGATACAATTTCCCGCCGTGCGCAGCTAGCGACGTGCCACCCCTGGGCGGTGAAGGTGCTCCCTCGAGTTCCGTCCATGTCTTGGTCCTGATGTTGAATGACCAGAGATCAGATAGCCGGCCGCGCTCAGGACAACCAGCATGGATGAAGATGTTCTCAATGTCATCTGATGCACTGGCGTGATAACTCCGACCGGGAGGGTACGGAGCACTATGGTTACTGGGCTTGATGAGTTCCCATCTGGATTCGCGTGGATCGTATCTCCATAGTGCGCCTTGCTCCTCGATTGGTGCCATGTCCAGACCACCACGGCCTGAGAACATGTATATGGAACCCTTCAGAGTTGTCGTCGTAGAACCGACGCGCGGGATGGGTCCAGGGCCGGGAGGTGTGTCCAAAGTCGAAGCAACGGCCGAGCCTGCTATTACATCATGATTTTAGTGTCCTTCCTTCCTTAAAATACAATGCAGTGATGTATTGGTATTCGCACCTGGGTTACTGCCAAGGGCAATTACATCGAATTGGCTGGATACAGGTTGCCTAGGAAGTAGCTCGCCGCCGAAAATCCAAGCTTTTGAACCGATGACTGATAAACATTGCGATGATCGCTGTAAACGGGTGCTCGCTGTTAGCTGCGTCCATTGCGCCACAAGTTGTGCCATTTTTGATGTTGAAAGTGTTCGAACAGTGACAAACGGGACTGTGAGGAAGAAATGGCATATAGACTTACAATTGTTCAAAATCCAAGGTGAGTTCCGAAGTCTTATATTCTACATTTTATCCACATGTCAGAGGTTGTGGGCTTTATAGATCGCTGGATCTAGTATGCGTAAACGGCGAGTTATAAACCTCCGATGGATATCTTTCAGGCACTGAGCCCCTGTTGAATGCGCTAATCTATTGGCGCTTGGCTTAGTTCACAGCGATCTCTGCAGGGATGGGTGAGATATTTTACCTTTCCGTAAACGGATTACGCTGAAGACGCTCTTTATAAGCGGCGTTTTACAAGCCTCCGATGCCAAGCATTGCCCGACTTTCCTTCACAACACCGATCGGCTTCCTGAGCGACCTGAGATCGCACTTGACCAGAAGCCCATACCATGAGTCGGAAGCGAGCGTGCGATGTGTGCTATAGGAGAAAGGTGTGACGCGTCCCTGACCCATTTCATCATCCACCAGGCTTATCCCTATCTTCCAGATTCAGTGCTCAAGCCCCGATGAATCATCTTCTTGTGAATGGTGCAGCGAGCATAAGCTGTCTTGTACGTACACGAGACAGAAGCCGAAACAGAAGAGAAATAGGTGAGTGATCGCCCATCCGAATTCTTGAACTAGAGCAGTAAAGGCTAAGCTTCGCATCTTGTCTCAAGAGTCAAATTGAGCGACGTGCAAGAGTTGTTCAGGCGAATTAAGCAACTCGAAAGCACCGTGGCCGACAGTCGCTCCAATGGCTCAGCTTCGGTGCAGAGTCATCAGACTACATCCACCGAAACAACTCCCGGTGGCATACCTGATGAGCCGAGAGCTGCGCCAGTACCGCAGATATCTGACCCCTCATTCTCAAATGTTCTTGATGGCACACAACTCCTGTTTGGCCAGAATCCTACCCCCGAGTACCACTTGGGAAAGAACTGGTACTGTATGGGCTCGCCCCTGTTCTCTGCGCAAGGCGAGCAATGGGTTCGATTAAAGACTGGTCAAGATTTCAGTTTTGACAAGTTACAACTATTTGAGTGCTGCGCAAGTATCTTTCCATCATCTACATCGCCAAATACAGCCAATGAAGAGTCGCGCCAACTTCCTGCGAAGGAGGTAGTTCAAGAATTGGCAACAGCTTTCTTCAAATCGGCATTCCACCTAGTGTTTCCTATCTTGGATGAAATTCTGTTCGATACGGCCATAGAATTGGCTTACGAACATGTTCAGGCCACATCCTCACACTTGAAAGTGATGGGCAACGCTTTAGTCACGGCGGCACTTCCCCTGATGAGTTGTGTTCAAGAAACAACACACTTGATATCTCAAGCGGATGGAATCATGTACGCGGCTCAAGCACAGCAGCTCTTGGGATGCGTTACCGAGCGGGCAAGCATAATGGGAATTCAAATTGTGCTCATACTGGTAAGCTGCCGCCGCTTTGCTGTGTCTTAGCTTTACAGATTTGAGGCTGATCAAGTGTAACAGCAAAGATTTCACGATGTGTGCGGTCGAAGGGAGAACATTAATATCTTACATGCTATTGCCTGCCGTATGGTCTGCGCTCTAGGTGCTCATGTCAATCTCCCTTCCCAAGCAAACAGACCTACTGCATCCAAGCGCGAAGGGTACCTCTTGAGGAGGCTGTTCTGGTTGTGCTATGCCTCGGATAAGGACATGTCGCTCCGCTCGGGACAACATCCCATGCTCACAGAGGAAAATTGTGACTTGGCGCCTCTTGAGCAATATCATGACGACGGGAATGCATCTCATGCGGCACTTCCCGCCCTCTCCTCGCATCACTTGCACTTGTGCGTCTTGAAAGAGAAAGTCTATCGAGAGCTGTTTTCGTACCGTGCAACCCAGTTGACAGATGCCGCGTTCCTACTTCGCATCCGACAGATGGATGATGACGTGGAGGCCTGGAGGTTGTCTGTACCCCCGGAAATCAGACCAAATCTTTCTATCAACCCCCGCGAGACTGCATCCAGTGCGCCAGTGCATGCCGCAGAATGTTCTCTGTGGATCCACCTGCAACTTGTGTATCACTATATGATGGCGGTCATCCATACTGCTTTTCGGAGATGCGGCGCCGACAGTATAACAGACGGCAACATTCCCGACGATCTGCACGGCGCTATTCACTCGAGCTGTGATGTCTCGTTGGAGGCTAGTCGCTCCACGCTCAACTTCATGGCAGCAAATTCCGCCGCTGTGTTGACAAGGAGTGAAATCACGTAAGCCCGAAGCCACACCACCAAAGAATGCATTGAAAGGTCGCACTAACATGAGCTGCAGCCGCGTCGGCTTCTATGCCACTGTAGCCGCCCTGTCGCTTTTCACCGACGTCCTCAGCCACCCTCGCAGTCCTCAATCAAGCGTAGGCATCCGACACATTAATTCCGCCATCGACATGTTTCGAAGCTTGCTTGGGTCGCAACCCACAGAATATGGCAATCAAACACAAATGAATGGCACTGTGGAATTCTTGAAGGAGTTGGCACGCCTGAGCAGATGTGCTATTGTGAAAGCCACGGCAGATGATGAACGATCTGATTAGTCTGACCTAAGCAATACCCCAATTTGTGAGTGACTGTCACTGTTTCTTTCATAGTCGGCATGCTCTTCGAAGGTTGAAGTCACTGTTCCTGATGCGGAACTGTGCCGCAAAGGCATGGGTCTAGTCACATAATCTCTCATCGCATGTAGGCATCACGCAATCATTCAACCCATTTATTGCCGCCCTCAGATAGTTCTCGGGCGGACCAAGATCTCACTCTAACTTTTCGCTCTCATCTCTATTGATGCTCATTATTGGCTTCAGAACTTACGATATCGATAGCATTCATAAGTCATCGTCTCATAATGGCCTACTCAGCACTTCCCTCAAACGGCCGTCTTGTCAATATCGGCACCCACAACCTGGCCCTCTACACCAATGGTCCGGAGCCCAGCCGATCCACAGACCCCGTCGTGGTCTTCATCTCGGGCGTAGCAAGCGACGCTCTCAACTGGCAGGCCGTAGTGCGGCTCCTGGGAACGACGCTCCGAAGCTACACGTATGACCGTTCAGGCTATCGGAATTCAGACTCATCGCCGCTCGCTCCTTCGGCCGAGAACATTGCCTTGGAGCTGTCTCATCTCGTCGAGAAGGCACCCATACCGAACCCCTTGATCCTCGTGGGGCACTCCTGGGCTGGCGTGATCATGCACGAGTTCATCGCACTCAAAGGCGCAGGCCAGATCGCTGGTCTGGTATTCGTGGACGCCAACCACGAAACGACGCCGCTCGTGCTGAACGTGAATGATCCGACTCTCTGGGGTGTCATTGCCGCGGGGGTCGACCCGTACTCTGCCTGGGGCCTGGAGGCGAACCACAAATTCACCCGGGAGGAGTGGGAGGCGTTCAAGGCCGTGAAGACGACGGACAAGCACAAACTGATTGTGCAAAAAGAAGACGTCGAGAACTATGCGCCGAGCTTCGAGACGCTGCGGAAGAAGGACCTCGGTCGGAGACAGCCGCTTGTTGGGGACAGGCCCGTCTACGTGATCGGGGGCACTCGAAGCAGGGACTGGACCGGACTGTACGATGCGGGCATTGCAAGAGGGAATGGGACCGAGGAGCAGAGGAGTTACGTGAGAGAGTTGATCGAGACGGTCGACTCCAAGAACGAGCGTATCATGAAAGAGTTTCTGAAGCTCTCAACCAAGAGCGAACTTGTCTTTGCGACCGAGAGTGGGCATTTTGTGCAGATTACGCAGCCGGAGATCGTTGTTGATGGCGTGAAATGGGTTCTGGAAAATCTTGCAGGCTAAGCTATTTGACCGACGTGAATGAATAAAACGAAAACAAGGTTCTAAATCACTGGATGCATTACGCCGTGAAGGATTGTTCAACGTATGATTGATCACTGCAAGTGATTGAGTTCAGCTCATTCGGATGTTCGTCCTTGATCGCTATCGGCATACCAGCACGCCCCATGCCATCACCGGCCCACTGAAGTGTTGGCGTATAGTGGGATTAGTGGACTTGGCGGTCAAGTTTGGCGGTGCAAGGCCCAAAGCCAGGCCAGTATACTCGAGAACTCGGCGCTTTTTGGAGTGACTGCTCTCGCAACATTCACTCTGCATCTCAAACTATTGGCTCTGTGATGTGGGAAAGCCTGAGAGACATTTGAGCACCTCAAATAACGCAGGTAACCATTTGATTGGTAAGCCACATTGCGGAGAGAGATCAAGCGAGGATCGTACCTATTTGACATAAAGCACGAAGAAATACTTGGATGTCTACATACCTAGGTAATAATCGTGTTTCTTGGCCTCGTGCTTGAAGATCCAAATGGCGTGACCAGCCTTTGGTTCATGCCCGGGATTGCGGTAGTAATATTCCTCGAACAAGCATGTCGGCTGGCATGATCTGACGATTCCAACGCTTCAGCGCTTATCTCGAGTAAAACCCTGAAAGATATTCTTGGGGTAATTTGTCAGCCAGCCATTTTTTTATTCATGTTGTCTTTTCTATACCAACAGTATGGTATACTGCCTTGTTTTCTGCCAGGTCCTGGCAAATTTACCGCACAATTCAATATAAAATTCTGCTGAAATAGAATTCCAATCTTGATACATTTGGTAATATTCTGCCCAAGCAATTTCATTTTGATTTCGACATTTGAACCACACGAACTGAGGCAGGTCGCGGTATTCTGAGTATACCACAAGCATCATGCAGTCGCAAGATGGGCCGACGAACGCCGTGGTCCACGATCGACCGACGCCCAATATACCTTTCCACGATGTCGAAAAGACAGGCGATCAAGGTGTGGTCGAGGAGAATACGCCAAGGCAGCCTCAAAAAAAGTCGATCGCATTTTATCTCGCCTTCATATCCCTGCTGATAGTCGTGCTGATCGTATCGCTCGACGCCACGATACTGGCCGTCGCCATTCCGGCAAGTTGACCACTGCTACCACGACGCAGAAGCTCTCACTAACCTACTCCAGGCAATTGCAAGCGACCTCGGAGGTTCGACGCTTCAGGCCTTCTGGGCCAGCATATCATTCACCTTGGCCGTCGTCATCGTCCAGCCAATCTATACCAGCATGTCGGACGCGCTGGGCCGCAAGCTCCTCCTCAATACCGCCTTTATACTCTTTGCTGTCGGCTCCATTGTGTTCTCGGTCTCCAAGTCCATGACCATTATCATACTGGGTCGGGTTCTTCAAGGTTTGGGCGGTGGAGGTCTCGACGTACTAAGTGAGGTCATCGTGGCCGATATTACCACTTTGAAGGAGCGTCCGCTGTATATCGGACTTTTGGCCGTACCCATGGCAGTTGGTTGCATCTTGGGTCCTATCTTGGGTGCTCTCTTCAGCGAATTTGCTGACTGGCGCTGGATTGGCTGGATCAACCTGCCTCTGATCGCTATGGCTTGCGGCCTTTCCACCTTTTGCCTGCGTCTAAAGCCCATAGAGCAGTCGATCAAATCCCGCCTGGCTCATATCGATTGGATCGGCATTGCCATATTTAGTGTTGGATGTATACTCTTTTCTCTCCCACTCAGTTGGGCTGGCGTCATGTACGCCTGGTCATCCTGGCAAACGCTCCTCCCTCTATTGATCGGCATGGCTCTGTTCTTGTTGTTCGCTGTATACGAAGGACGTATCGAGCAAGCAGTCTTCCCATACCGCATCTTCAAGTCTCGGACGGCGCAAGTCACTCTCATCGGCGGATTCATTCACGGCATGGTCCTTTATACACTGCTCCTATACTTGCCCCTCTACTTCCAAGCCGTCTATTTGGAGGCGCCGTTACAGTCAGCCATTTCCGTCCTCCCCTTTTGCTGCTTCGTCATGGTATTCACAGGAGTCGCTGCATGGGCGGTGGAATTGTTTCGACATTATCGGTGGGAGATCTGGCTTGGCTGGATTCTCCTTGCAGTCGGCACCGGTCTCTTTGCACTTTGGGACAGCCACGGGACAGCGACTTCCACCCGAGCTGCTACTGCTGGCTTCCAGGCTATCGCTGGCATTGGCATAGGTACGATCTTCACGGTGCCCGCCATCTCCATGCAAGCCAGCGCTCCCACCGTGGAGGATCAAGGCCTTTCCATTGGCATCCTCGTTTCATTCCGACTCTTTGGTGCGCTCGTCGGCCTCGCCATTGGATCGACAACCTTCAACAGCATATTTTCGCGTGCCATTGCTGAGCTTGGAACGCTGCCCGAATTGATCGCGGCGCTTAGTGATCCCAACGAAGCTGTGGCTTTCATCCCGATGCTGCGCAACGTGACTCTACCGAAAGCCATGATAGACTCTGTGCGTGATTGCTACGCCGTAGCCATGCGCGATATCTGGATCATTCTTGCAGGCTTTGAAGCACTGGGCTTCTTGACGTCCTTGTTCATTGAAAGCCTGGATTTGGAAACCGAGGACGTCGGAAGACAGCACTATGAGCAGGAATAGATTTTTTCAAGGCACAGGCACAACCACTCCTGAGTTAAGGGATATCCTGTTGACTGAGAATATCCCTGGCGGCTGTAGGGTATGGCAGCCATGGTCGTCGTGATGGCCATATCCCAAATGCCCCCGGGATAGCGGAGATGTGCGAGCCGTTGGAAATAATTACAACGCGCGCTCGAACCGCCCGAGCCGCACGCCACCTGTTTCGTCTGGACGGGTATCATTATATCTGTCCTGGCAGGTAAGCCTGCTGCTATATGACAAGAAAGTTCCCTGCCTTCTAAGGATGCTGGGATGCAGTGCGTATGCCGTGGATGAGAATCTCACCATGCCTTTCAGAGGGAAATTGTCAATCAGCTGGTACCTACAAGGATCCTTCGCTGGCAATGGTGTGGGATGTTAGCGCTGAGGGGCAGGCTGAATGTCCCGCTAACCCGCTGTAACCTCATATTCTTAGCGATCTTCAGCGACGCAGCCAGGCCACCGATTGCCCGCCCGTAGGCGGGCTGCGCTCGGTGCCGTTGAACTGACGGTTCGTACCGGAATTTGTATTGAACTTAGAAAAATATGAGACTGAATGTCTATATCAGAACTCGAAAGGTCAAGGAAAATTGTTGAAAAGCGAAATGGACCTTAAAAAGGCTAATTCCCTTTCATGAGAGTGAAGACAACCACCCTTGAAAATCCAACTCCATTTCGTTTGTGTTTCTATACATGAAAGAGGAAGCAAAATATACGCGATACTATTGACCATTTCTCTTTGGCTTACACTCACTGTTGCCGACGAACCATACCATGTTTACAATGGTTATGGCAATGGCCAAAATAACGGCCCTGGCCGACACCGTGGACCTGGGGGATTGTAAGCATTCCCAAGACCGTGAACCGTAAGGAGACTCGGAGTCTCCACGAAGCTAACTCTCATCTGCATCACAGCATCCCATATAACCAGCCGGGCTCGCCATATCTGAACAAATTCCCAGGCGTGTACAACACCAAAACCACCACCGTTACCATTATCGAGACTGTCACGAGGTCTCCTTTCAGCACCACTTCGAGTCCAACCACATTGACTACTACGACCTCAAGTGCTACTACAACTCCGGGGTAAGTCTTGCACTGTACCGAGTGGGTGGTTTCCAGGAGCTAACCAGAGCCAGTGGCACCACTATCGTTTGTTGCTCTACCGGCAACATCATCACTAACTCGGATTTCGAACTCCTCGGCGGCTCTCTCGCGCCTTGGATCGCTGGAATTTCCGGCAACGACACGGCCGTCAGCAGCTTTGCCGGCCTCACACAACCAGGCGACAACTCGGCCAACGCCGCGCGCATATACGCCACGTCCGATGCTCCAAGGCGATATGCCTCGGCACTGATTCAGCAGACTATTCCGGTCATTACAGGCTCGACGTATACTATATCCTACGACATTGCCGTCACGATCGCCCAGCCCGACGATGACGGCGTCTACAACTGTTTCTTTCGGAGCGCCGTTGGCGGTGTCGCCACGCAGAATCTAGCCTTGTCGGCGATACAGGGATATCAGGCATTTACAACCACTTTTGTGGCCGACGGAGCTAGCAACATGATCTATCTCCAAACGTCTTGCAATGGCGTGGGAACGGGCGAGGTGCAGATAGACAATGTCAGTGTAGTAGCAGCGACATAAACAAGTTGGACATCGGCGGGTTGCGTTGATATTCGTAGTTGCTCTCGCAATGCTTGTCGATGGGCAGGAGGTTAAAGCTTCCAGATACAAAACGTTCGACCGAAATATCAATATAATAATATCTACATGAGTATAAATGCCAAAAGTCGTGGGGAATTGACAGGCTGATCAGACCTTTTTTGTCTAGTTTATAAACAAGCTTTTAATTATATACATGGAATGTAGGTAGCAAAACGTGGCTTTTGAAACACCTCAGACCGTCGGCCAACCTGTCGACCAGCTGATTGTGTTCCAACCAAACTTCTTGTCGCCATCGGCATATCCAACAGTAGTGTCGACATAATGATAGTACAAGACGGCGCCGTAGGTGGGATCATCAAAGATGCCCTGGCCACCGGGACCGTAGACGGTGCCGTGACTCTCGAGTACCACGGTGCCACCGTTCGCAGTGCAGGAAGTGCCGCTCGAATCTGTTTAATAATGTGTTAGGTTATCCGTACCAATTAATAAAATAAATGCCAGAGGTGAACTTACCGACGAAACCACCGGTAGGGCTGGTGGATCGGCAGACCATGATCTTGTACTCCCCGCCAGAGGCAGGCTTGGAAGAGTCGTAGCCACAGCACTGGCCCTCGCTCCAGAACAGATAGTAGTATCCGTCGCGGTAGTACATGAACCCTCCCTCTCGCGCAGACGTGCCCTCGGAAGTGTACGAGATCTGCGCGGCCGATCCGGCGTTCTTGGTCGCCGCCGAGTTGAGCTCGGTCTGGTAGATGTCGCCCCAGAAGGAGCCAAAGATCATGTACGAGTTGCCGTCGGCGGCGGCGATCACGTTGGGGTCGATGGCGTTGTAGCTCTTGCCCGCGCTGGACGCGACGCCGGTCGCGCCGTGGTCGGTCCAGCTCCCGTATTCCAGCGTCGTCGAGGTCGCGTAGCCGATGGCGCTGTCCTGGGATCCGAACGACGAGACCGCGTAGTACAGGTGGTATGTGTCGTCGACGAGCAGGACGTCGGGCGCCCACAGGTCATCGTTTCCGGTGAGGTCGATCGAGGAGCCGGCGGGGATGGCAGAGCCGTCGAGCGTCCAGGGGCCGGACAGCGAAGAGGCACTGTAGATGCCGATCTTGCTGCCGGTGCTGAAGCGGAAATAGGTGCCGTCGCTTCGGCGAGCAACGGCTGGGTCGTGTGTCCAACACTCGCCGGAGCAGGCGCCGGGGTCGGCATAGGCCGCGACGGTGCTGACGAGCACCGCGGAGGATACAATCAAGGATGAGATAAGCATGATGCCCGGCACCGCTGAAAGGAATGTTGGAATAAAAAAGAATGTCAAGATGAGAAAACGAATGTAACGAGTGTAGTCTCGGACTGTGTCAACTAGATAAGCAAAACTCCATGATGCTGATGTAGGCTTGGGTGAGCTTATGTATGAAAATCATCAACAGACCGAGAGACGGAATTATACGCTCCTTTTTGAGTTGTGGCATGGTCATCCTGGTGACGAGTACATACACACAGAGATCCTGCTGAACCCTGCGTACGAGTTATTCGTAGGTATTATTCGTATACCCATCACCAATGGGACGGTTTCTGAGCCATGGGCGGCTCTTGGCTGTTGGGACAAACAGGGGTCGCTGCCGCCGAAATATGGAATTCGTGATGGGTCTCAGGAGATGGGGCTGTTTTGCGGCTTGTCATTGGTGGGTTTTGCCCCGAACGTCCAGAAACAGAAACGGAAATAATTTATTCGGCACTGTTCGTGGGGCATTCGGAGTGTTTCAGGCCAGCTACTGCTGAGATACACCAGTCAAAATGGACTTTAATTTAGATCCGTATTCGGGAGCATCCGTAGCACTATATCTAGGGCAGTGCTAGACCATAAAAAAGCCCCGAGTGTTTATTTGTGTTTCTTTCTGCAGTATAAAGCACGGGTCCGTGGCCTCCGTGGTTCTTGGCGTCTCCTCGTGGAATGGAATATCATCAGTGCCATAAATGTCATTCGCATCATCCACGTTATTATTGCTAATGCTTCAAGCGTTCAATCTGCCCCAGAGCGTGGCGAGATTGTGAACGGCAAGCTTAAATCCCAGGCCGACCGCACCATGCTGCAACCGACAACCGACGCCGATGCCGCGAAAGCGGCTGTATCGCTCAAATCCTGCGGCCGACAGGTTTTTACCTTGCTGCTTTGATGGCTCTTACCGTGATTCAGCGATTGGCGTATCGATACCACTTTCCCTGACATAACTCTACGAGACAGATGTAGCATGTCCGTTGGTCGCTGTAATCAGTCAGCAAGCCAATCCGGATCCCGTATAACAACTTCGGGCCTGCAGCTAGGCGGCACAGTAGAACGCCTGAGTTGAGATCCCCTCTCCAGTATAAAGTCATCGATGTAGTGCGACTTTTGCCTGTCTATGAGTAACAGTCCACACCATGGCCCGTCCGTCTTTTGTCGATCCGAACTACTGGGCACTGCTGGGCGGCAAGACGCCCGCGCCGGCGACCCCAGCCACGGACCTCTTGGCAATTAGAGCAGCAATAAACGCAGCATCCCAGGCAGCCTCAAATGGGCTCTCACTCCCGGACGGAATGAGGACCATTGTCAGTACGGTCACTTCTGTCGATGGATCCGTGTTCAATGTCACCAGATTTGTGCCTCTCGTTGTGCAACAGAGCAACGAGACCGCGCAAAGGGCAGTCATTTACGGTTTTGGGGGCGGCTTGATTGCAGGCGGTGTCGAAATGACCTTGAACATGGTAGCAAACTTCGCCGAACAGACGGCAACCCAAGTATTCGCTCCAGCTTATCGCCTGGCGCCCGAGCACCCCTATCCGGCGGCTTTGCAAGATATCAACTCCACGATTACCTGGCTGCAGGCACGCGCAGCCGATCTCGACGTGGATCCTGCTCGCATCGTCATGTTCGGCCAAAGTGCTGGCGGCAATCTCATGGCCTCTGTGGCACTCAAAGCCGGAGATGAGGGTCTCACACCACCTATCGCAGGGCTGGTGCTACGATACCCGATGCTGGATGATCGCACCCAGATGGACCCTGGCGACCCCAGATTTCCGTATCTGACGTGGAGTACTAGTAATAATGCGATTGCCTGGAACGCATATTTGGGCAATGATAGCAATGCTGAAAGTATTCTGAACATTCCACTTATCACCCCCAGCAAATCAGTATCATGTGTTAACATCTCTCCAAAAGCACACATCCCATGTACAGCCGTACCAGCCCGCGCCGAAGATTTGCACAAACTCCCACCGACGTACCTGGCTGTTGGTGGCCTGGATCTGTTTCGCGACGAGACTATAAGCTTTGCTACGAGGCTGGCATCGCAAGACGTCAGGGTGCACCTCAACGTCTACCCTGGGGTTCCGCACGGCTTTGACGGGAGTTCCGCTTTCTCTCTCAGAACTGAACTATGGAACGATGAGGCCAAATTCATTCAGAAATTCTAGCATCTAGCGAGACAATCAATGTCAAAGGATAAGAAATCAATTCTGGACTCATTCTCAAATGTCATAAAGTCGTGAAAGAACAAATACCACCACTCGCTAATTAGTAATCGTCATTTCTAAAGTCCAGCGTCTGTCTATATAGCGACCATTCTGAGAAGCTTTTATCTAGCCACGGTCTTCTTGAGGAACTCGTAGCCATCGCTGACGGCCTCGTAGGCTGCCTTGTCAGTTTTCCATCGAGGGTAGATATCAAACAGGTGCTTCTGCCCATTGACGACTCTGAGTTGTACTTCAATGCCTCTCTCGTGGAGTGCGTCGTGAAGTCGTTCTGCCTGAGCCACCGGTATTAGATCGTCGAGCGATGGGTGTATGATGAAAATTGGAACTTGTGCGTAGTCGCCCTTCCGAGCTCGGGCGAGAGGACTAATGGTGCGCAGAGAATTCGGGTCCAGTGAGCTGTTGCTGCTCGATTCCGCGCTTAATGCGTCACGCCCGTTCACGAGCACGTCCAAGGTCCGACCGTGCCAGTTCATGTGCAGTGCCAACCGACTCCTCGGATCGCTTGGTGCCAACCAGCCCCCAGACACTGGTTGGCCGTCGCCTGGAGGGACGTTGTACCCTGCGATCGGCTTCCCAGAGCAAGCACCAAGAATATCTGAATCCAAAACATAGCCGCCATGGTCTTCTGCGGCAGTCCCGTCAGAGCCTTCCGGACGGTTTGGAAGCGTCCAGAACGGGTCTTCATAGTCGCAGGGACAGTACATGGCCAGGATAGCATCCGGCGCCCGACACAAGCTGGTCCACCCGAGCGAGAGGGCCAGCATGCCACCCGTTGACCAGCCCACGGCGACGACGCGATCACCATCTGGGGTTATATCGGAGCGTTGCAGCGTAGTCAAACTACGAAGCGTGTTGCGTGCCCAAGACAGCGCGTCCGCCACATCTGCGATGGGGCCCTCGACGAGGGTCGTCTCAGGGCAAAGGCGGTAGTCGATGCTGACCGGCAGGAATCCGTCGCGGAGTAGCCACCCGACTTGCTCGGCGCGGACGTCTTTGCGCGAAAGCATGACGTGGCCGCCACCATGGATCAAGAGCGCTGAAATGAGAAGAAATCGTTAGTCAGATTCAAAGACCGTGGTTTCAGATGCGCAAGTATGGCGAATCACTGGCACTTGAACCAGACATAGAACGAAGCACTTGCTTTCAGGATTCAATTGACTAAAAGACATAAAGGGAAGTATGATTTGGAGGTAGATATGTGAGAGATTCTAAATGCACCCATTTACTTACCAATTGGAAGCGTAGTCCCCGCCTCGACCAAATGATGAGGATAGTAGATATCAGCAGAGAGCTGCAGGCCGTCAACCTGCTTGAAAGCGACAGTTTCCTTGGTCACCAACTTCTCCTCCGAGCTCTTGGTCTCCTTCTCCACGTCCGCTTCATGCACCGACGCCACAAGCAATTTCAAAACACCCGACTCGCGCGTGGGACTGTCGGAAGCCCCAAACCATTTGAAGCCAACACCCTTCAAGACCTTCTCCCAGTGCCTCTCATCGGCCAGGGCGTACGTCCGACCATCTTCAAAGAGCCACCAGCCCTCCAAGAGACCAAAGACCAGGTCGAACCAGTACAGGTCCACCGGCATGAGCTCAATCAGGCAGAGCATGCCCTCGTAGTCGGGCCGGAGCATGGAGCGGATGTTGCGCGTCGACCGCGCCAGGTCGCGGGTCGCGTGCACGCAGTTGGTCGACAGGACGACGTCGAAGCTCTGCAGGACCCACGGCGGCAGCGCGTCGGCCTCGAGGTCCAGCACGGAGAACTTCATGCGCAGGCGCGGGTGGCCGCTGGCGTACTTGGCGAACTTGCGCCGCGCCGCCGCGACCAGCGATCCGGAGAGGTCCGTGAACGTGTACTCGACGTCCACGGCCGCCTGGGTCGCCGCCAGCGCCTCGAGCAGGTACCGCGTGGTGCCGCCGGTGCCGGCGCCGAGCTCGAGGATCCGGATCTCTTTGCGGTGTTTTGTGGACGCGGCCGACACGGTGAGCTGGCACAGGTACTCGCAGAGGAGGCGGGTCCCGCTCAAGAACATGGGCGCATTGGCGTAGACGTCTTCGAGCAGCGCGCGAGAGTCAGCATTGCCGAAGAGCAGGTCTATGGGATCCTTGGTGCCCGATAAGCAGGCCGCCAAGTGTGGTGCTGTTTTGGCCAAAAGCTTGGTCTCGGATCCATGCTGCGGGTGCTTGGAAAGGAGGGTCTCGTGAAGAGTCGACGAGGAAGCTCTTGGGACCGCCTTGGACGTGCGCAGAAAGCCTCCGTCCCCCTGTGAGATCAAGTCTGACTTGGCGAGGATATTGTACAGTTGTGGCACTAGTTTGTCGTGCTTGGGAAGATGTTTGATCGACGGCAGCAAAGCACCATCCTCGAGTGTTCTCAGGTCGCATCCCAGCTCTGCGAACGCCTCAACAATGTACGTGTCCACCAACTCGGATTGAAGCGGATAGACGGTGGAGTAAAATTTAGAAAACCCGGTCTCCTGGGCGAAATTGTCGTATTTTCCTTGAACGTGGGTGAAGGTCTTGTCGACATGAACTTTGGTCTCCAGCGCTGGGAGCGGTACTCGAGGGCTGGTCTCATTCTTGTGAGGGTCCACCGCATACGACTGCGCACTAAGCTCGGGCGATGGAGCAAGACTCTTGATGGGCGGCATCGAGCTTGATTTGTTGTTGCTGATAGCTTGCGGCGGTTGATTACCTGTTGCAGAAGAGATTGAGTGGCTGAGATCTAGTATAGTCTCGAGCTCAAGGATCTTATCCTTGCTGATGGAGACACTGAAGCGCTTCTCGACTTCTGCGGCGACCTCAGTGACCAGAAGAGAATCAACGCCAAGCTCTTCTAGCCTCGAAGTAGGTAAGACTTCTTCCAGAGGTATTTCAATGATGTCAGACAACATCTTTCGCAGCAGATGCAGTATCTCTGGTCGTGAATCATCATCATCTTGTTGATGGGCAGTGTTGAGGTCAATACTTTGCGAAATAGGCGATTGCTGCGATGCAATGTCTTTGGGTGGCGTACTTGGGGCGGACGTCTGATATCCAGAGTCACTGTATTGCGGAGACGCAGCGTGTATCTTGGCGTCCAAGAGCTCGGGAGTCGCCGGACGCTGCGTTCCGAGCCGAGAAAGACTCCTAGCGACGGCCTTGGACGAGACGCTCTTGAAAGTCGCACCCATGATCCCGACGACTAGAGTGTGAGAAGTCTGGTCATAGACGAATATGTCGTTGACCAGCGTCACTGGCGCACAGTCGCTGTCTTCTTCAATGACATCAAATCGCGAGTGTACGATCCAAGAACGCTTGTCCGCCGAGTCCTTCCTCTCGAGAAACTCAGGGGCAAACAACATCTCATTGATGGCGACACACATGAAAAGCCGTCCTGAAGGGCGGTCAGAGAGACAGTTGACATGGATGCCGGCGACCTGGAGAAAGTTGTCGAGAGAAAGAGGATCACACAGCCCAGGATCCCGCAGCTCTTTCGGCATGATCTTGTGCGATGGCATACTCACACGTCCAGCGGACTCGCCATGCAGAGCAGTAATCTTTTCGACACCGCGGTAATAGTCTGCATAAGTCACAACGTCTTCAAAGATGCGATACACCATGGCTCCGCTCAGTCCATCATTCGGAGAGGATAACATTCTCTCAGCGCGTGATGGACCTCGGGCGAGTCGCCGGAGGAGACGAAGTCGACTTTCTGTGTTCTTGTCGTACGGGAAGAGCATAGAAATGCAACCATGCGCATGATCCGTCTCAGTGTTCATTGAAGAAAGCGAGAAAATGGTGAAAGTGATTTCTTCGCTTCCTTGAGTCGCCCTCGCCATACGAAGAAGCACGCGCGAGCCTTGGCTGAGACCCAGAGGCGCCGACATGGTTAAGTCCTGTATGTTGGGCAGCAAAGACTCATCAGCGGCGGACTCCTCATTTTGGAGAAATTGTGAACAACACTGCATGGCCAGCTCCATGTACATCGAAGCTGGACATAGGCTGTACCCTGCAACGGCGTGGCCCTGCGCTGCCAGTTCGAAAATGGGACTCGCAGTGTTTATCATGAACAAGTGGCCATCGTGTCTCTTCTCAAGGGGGGAGACCAAAGGAAGTTCTCCCACGAGATGCAAGTCTCCCGTGACTTCTTCCTTCGTTTCTGTCGCGGGTGTCTTGTACTGAATCCAGTGTTCTGTCTTCTCGAATTGATAGGGCGGTGCGGCAATCATGGCTCGGCTTTGAGCATTGCAGCCGTCCGAGACGGGGATATCTGTTGACCAAGAATGTTTGCCCGCAGAAGCCATCCACAGCTTGCAGACGACACTGGACAGGTTTCGTGTCCCTGCAGCACCCGCCAGGTCATCCACTGGTATCAGCACATGGCCCTTGTCCGCACTGACGACGCGCCGTGCCATTGAGATGATTGGCGAGCTGGATCCGGCTTCAAGCCAGATGGCTCCGGCATGTAGGCGCGTTTCAATACGCTGGACAGCCTGCGAGAAGAAAACAGGCTTGCGCGTATGCTGCACGAGCTCTTCTGGGTCGAACTTGGTCCATGAACCTCCTTCGGAGCATGTCTCAATGTTGATTCGGGGTGGGCAGAGCTTGACGGACAGGACGAGATCTTGCAGATCTGCCAGTATACTCTCGGTGAGATGCGAATGGAAGGCGTGGCTACTCCCGAGGCGTGATGTCTTCACAGGTGGAGTATTACCGCCGCTTCCAGCTTGCTCTCTCAACGCTGCCTCCGCACGAACGAGCGATGCGTTGTCGCCAGCAAGTACAAAGCTTCGTGGTCCATTGTAACACGCCACACTAAGACGCACACCCTCCTCACGATTGAGTAGCTCAATGGTCGTCTCAAGCTTATCAGGATCACACTCGACAGATAGCATGCCTCCACGCTCGCCGGCCCAGGCATCGCGCATGAGCCGAGCGCGACCGGCAACGAATCGGAGACCATCCCTCAACGACAGAGAGCCGGCTACACAGAGCCCGGTGATTTGGCCGAAACTGTGGCCAATTATGGTGTCGACTTGTAACCCGCTATCGAGCCATGTCATGGCGCTGGCGTACTGGTGTGTGAATAAGCGGACCTGCTGTATGACAATGTCGTCGCCCGCGACGTTTGAGGATCCTTTCGGCGTGTCCGGTAAATTGGGAGACAGGTCCAGTTCCGCACATACGGCAGCGCAAGCATCCTGGTTTGGAGTTAGCCGATTGAAAACGACAACGACCATATCACGGGGATCTCAAGGGAGAGGAGCTACTCGGAAGACGTACCAAATGTTTCCTGAGTGATGAACAGCTCAAATACAGGTCACTAGAGAATGCCACATCTCGTCCTGTCTGACCACCGAAGCATAGGACAACCGGCCGCCGGAGTTGTGGCTGGATTTTGACAGGTGAAGCAGAGCTCAGGGCAGCCTTCCAAGAACCGGCATCATTCGCATGGAATGCTGCTCGGTACTCAAAAGCTGGGTTAGCCTTGAGTGTGACGGCTGGGCCGAGTTGTGAGACTGTGAGTTTGGAGTCGTCCTCTTGGCCACTAATGTCCAGTCCATGCAGTGCCCTCAGATAAGCCAGCAAGCTGTTTTCTGTTTTTGCCGCTATAAAAACAGGGTAATGGGTCTGCGCTGTCGGTGTCGCCTTGGCCGGTCTCTTGTCTTGGTGCTCGCGCAGGACGATAGCCGCATTACTGCCCGCGGCACCGTAGTTGTTGACAAGAGCAACAAGGCCTCCGCGCGCACCTGATGTCCAGGCTGTGTTTTTGCTCGGAACCGTTATCAGGTCTCCAGCAGACGTAGAGATCTTCGGGTTGAGCTTTGTGAAATTGGCCTGCCGGGGTATCACTCGATGCTGCATCATCAGTAGAGTCTTGATGACACCCGCGGCACCAGACGCGGCCTCGGCATGGCCAATGTTGTCCTTGACGGAGCCGACATACAGACGGTCCTTGCGTTGAGGTCCCGTCAACGCATAGCGCAAGCTCTCGTACTCTATAGGGTCGCCAACTTGAGTTCCTTGATCAGGACAAATATTAGAATCGTGTTATAATGTCCGCGATGTCTCAGACTGAAGTCCATATGCTACTCACCTGTGCCATGGGCTTCAACATATGTCACGTGAACAGGATCGATGCCTCCAAATGAAAGGGCCTTCTTGTATAATGTGCACTGTGAGTCGGAGTGTGGAACCGTGATCGGGCTTGTGTTCGACCCCTGGTTGACAGCAGAGCCGGAGACGACGCCAAGTATCGCGTCACCGTCAGCCAGGGCTCGGGACAGAGGTTTCAAGACTAGGAGACCGGCTCCTTCGCCTCGGCAGTACCCGTTGGCAGACGCATCAAACGCTCTCGAAGACCCATCGGCGTTGAGAAACGAGGCCGCCGCTAGGTTCTGGTGGAGGCTAGGGCTCGTCATCACATTGACTCCACCAGCGACCGCCAGGGCACATTCATTCGTGAGAAGGGCCTATAAAGATGATTAGAGTCTGCACGGGTCCACAGGCAAGCGCGAACAGGAACCAAGCGAATAGTAACGAGACTTACCCGGCAGGCTGAGTGTATCGCAACAGCCGATGAGGAGCACGCAGTATCGAATGTGATGGACGGGCCCGACCAGCCGAAGTGGTGACTGACCCGCCCACTAATGAATGCACGCAGCGTTCCCGTTGCGGAAAAGGCCCCGGCATCTTCGCTCGCCACATTGGCCTCGTAGTCTACCGCTCCGACGCCAAGATACACCCCGACATCTTTCTCTTGTCCGCTTTCAGGCTTTGCATAGTACCCTGATGATTCCATAGCTTCGTATGCGACCTGCAAAGCTAGGCGCTGCTGTGGGTCCATCGACTTGGCCTCTCTGCCAGACATCCCAAAGAAGCGATGATCAAATACCGCAGGTTGTCGCAGGAAGTTGCCGTAGTAGGTGGAGAGCTTCGGGCCGCGAGATATATTGGATGGATCAAAACGCTCATTGGGCATTTCGGTCACGCAGGAGGAACCACTTTCGATAATGTTCCAAAATTCCTGCAGATTGTCGGCCTGTGGGAAACGACATGCCATGCCCACCACAGCGATCTCCTCCGCTGGGGTCGGAAGAAATGGTTGCTGGTTGGAGTTTGTTTGTATGCGATGCCTGATTGAACGTGGTATTCGACAGCTTCGCCCAACAGCTACAACTTGGATCGGGCTGTTGATATTCGCGTGCTGCTCCGTGGCTCGGCTCACAGTCTCGAACCAGTGAGCAGGTTTGCAAAGTGTGACATCGAGAGCAATGTCAGTCAGGTTGCCCGTCCTGATGACTTCTGCATTGGCGGTGCTTCTCAGAGCCATGAACAGGTTTTCCACCTGTGGAAAGCTGAGATCGTCTGCGACAGCACAAGCTTCCTTGAGCCGTGCCACGATATCACCATGCACTGGACTGTGAAAGAACCCATTGAGACCAATCTCATGATGCGCGATCTTCTGTTGGTTCAATGTTTCCACAAAATCAGCCACAGACGATGCTGGAATCGTCACGGTAGCAGCTTTGTCATCTGTCCAACATGAGATGTATGCCTGTTGAGAAAGTCAGCTCGAGTAGACTGTTGACGGGGTTTGGATTCAAGTTGGCTCACATCTTGAAAATCTTCAACGGAAGTTTCGATGAAATGCCTCTGTGCGTCTGATTTCCATTTGATGGCAATGGCAGTAACGTCTAGATTCGTTTCACTGTCGACAACAAATCCAACACAAGCGGCTAGCCGAAGCGCACATGTGAAATTATGTTTCAGTTCCGGCCAAGTCGTTGCCGAAGCGACAGCGGCGGCAGAAAGAAACCCAACACAAAACCCTTGGGCGTCATCAAGAGCAGTGATGTCAGGGGCGCCACCGTGTTTTGGCACCTTTTCGATGAACTCGACGATGTGCGAAGCGACTGTCAATGAGGCTTGATGGGTATTAGTCATGCTGCCAGAGCCAGCCAGCATAACGGTTTCCCCTTTTGCGAAGTGGCTCAGCTGATGTAGGGCCTCAAGTTCGGCCTCTTCACGCGACCCCGTGCATACATGCTGCCTCAGGAAGGGTGCCAATGTCGGCAATTCCTGCATTGCGTCTCTCAGAAACTCCACATCATTGCTGTCCTGTAGCCGAGACTGCAAGTCCCGGAGATCCTTTTCCAACCATACTGTCTCTTGGGGGCCGAACAGAAACATGATAGATGTAGCAGACGCTGATGAATTGGTGTGATGTTCCACGTGCGCTTATGTTACTCAGCTTGTTGAATGCTGTAGTGGCTGCCGATAGGTTGCTGCAAGCCGGAGCCTGATAGTAGTGAGTACAGAGTATTGGATGGGCACGAAAAAGCAAAGCTGAGGCTAAATCTTCAAATCTTTGGGCTCAGATATCTTGAAGCACTGTATTAGTCAGACGGGTCTTGGAAATTAGTATTTCGAAGATCTCGTCAGTGATATCATTCCTGAATACCCTAGAAGACGAAAATTCCCGACCCATAGATACCTAATCATTCTTCCTGTACTGACTAGGATCTCCCCCAAGTCAAGATGGTAATCCAGTTTAATACCGTCATCTGATATTCCACGATAGGTAACTCCCCACATATAAACTGATTATGCATTGTTTGCTGGCAACACTATCGAAGTATACTGTCAACATTAATACCTACCAGCTACTCGGCTCGCCCAGCCATTGGCCGCAGGGTTCTTTCTTACATGCAGGACCCCATCGCTGGTGACGCCACTCTTCGATCGCTTAAGCAAACCCGGCCACTTATATGGGTCTCTGCAGCTCCTGAAATGCAGTTGGTTCCTAGTATCGTCGCCCAGTATATACCATTGAAAGGTTACCGGGTGTCACTATCGGCCCTCGGTTCGGTAGATGACAGGACGCCTACAGATGGCAGTTGAGCGCTGTTTTCAACCGTCTAGGTCTAATATCAAGTGCCGATCTTCGGATCTGAGGGAGTGACGGGAGCATCCGTTCGCCTGATCCGTTCCATCCATGGTTCGTTTGCATTGCGTACGGAATACAATTGAAGGCAGACACCCAAAACCGAACAAGGTAACACAATACTTGCAAAACATCGAGCACAATGGCACTGGACAGTCTAATTCGCCTCTTGGATACTGGGCGTCCGGGGCTCATGCTGGTAGCCATAACGTCTACCATCGCTCTCACGTTTGCTGTATTCCATGTCTTCTCCGTATGGTCGCGGCTGCGACACGTGCCGGGTCCCTTCTGGGCCAGCTTGTCCGACATCCCACGGATGCTCTGGGTTACTACCAAGGAGGCACATCTCATACATCAACAGCTGCACGAAAAGTATGGAGAAGTGGTGCGGGTTGGGCCCAACACGGTCATCTTTCGAGACCCCACGGCGATCCCGACGGTTTACCCCATGAGAGCGGGGTTTCCAAAAGTGAGTCTATTGTCATTCCTTCGTCACGGTCGTACACGATGGGATCTCATACAAAGACTGAAATCATGAATGCAGGGCAACTTTTATGCCGTTCTCAGACCATACCAGCGTGGCAGCTCTCCTTTGGTGGCAGTCTTCAATTCTCAAGATGAGCAGCTTCACAAACAGATCAAAAGTCCTATAGCGCCGCTATTCTCGCTGACCAATGCCTCGAAATTCGAAGGCGTGGTTGATGATGTTTTGGCCGTGCTCAAGCGCGAGCTCGATTCGAGATTCGCAACAACCGGCCAGGTCTTTGACCTGGGTGATTGGTGCCAGTACTTTGCCTTTGACGTCATGGGCACAATGACATTCTCCAAGCGCTACGGTTTCGTTGAAGAAGGAAGAGACGTAGGTGGTATGTTGGATGCGATTCAAAGCTTCATGAGAATGGTGGCTCCGGTATGTTAGCGTCTAGCACACGATGTTGAGTGTCCCCCGATAATGGGAGAAGACAAGACTAATATACTGTCCTTTATCAGATGACACAAAGCTACTGGCTGGATAAGATTCTATACAAGAATCGGATAGCTGACGCCATTCGTCCTGCACCTGGACTCGGGATCATGCAATTCGTCGGGTCTGTTATTGGAGAGCGCCGAGCAGCACTTGCGAATGGAGATGTCAAGAAGATCTCTCCCGAGGGAACGCCAAGAGACTTTCTCTCCCACTTTCTCGAGATCCAGGAGACGAACAAGGAACTCCCTCCATGGTAATACACCACTTCCTCAACCCAACTCTGGTATGTCGTGCTCTTGACTGACTCCATCTAGGGCTTCGACTGCCTGGACATTTTCCAATGTGACTGCAGGCTCCGACAGCGTCGGCACCGTCATCCGCACCTGTTTGTATCATCTTTTGACAAACCCGACAACATTGGAGGCTCTCAGATCCGAACTTGAAGCTGCTAAGCCGTCCACTCCATTCCCGCGGCTGGCCGAGGTCCGTGACCTCCCGTATCTTGACGCCTGTATCCAGGAGGCCGCCCGTCTACACCCGCCATTCGCCTTGCCGTTCGAGCGCATTGCTCCGGAAGCAGGTGTCGAGGTCCTCGGCGTCCCATTGCCAGGCGGGACAGTGGTCGGCGGCTCTCCCTACGTGGTCAACCGAGACAAGAACTGGTTCGGAGACGACGCTGAGCTGTGGCGGCCAGAGCGATGGATGGTGGACGATCAAGAAAAGAAGCGATTGGACAGGGGCGTTTTGACGGTAAGCTCTAAATCACGTCATGAACAGTCGGGCTCTTGGCTAACCGCGGTCATTGATTCACTTTTCCAGTTCGGTGCTGGTCGCAGGGTCTGCTTGGGCAAAGCTCTCGGCTTGATGGAGGTCAAGAAATTGATTCCCTTCCTTCTCATGAATTACAGTGTAAGAATCTGCTTCCTTCACCTCATCTCTCAGGTAGCCATTGGCTGATCATTCCTCAACCTCGCCCATGCAGATACGTATCTCGGACCCCAAAGCATTCCAGGTTGAGAACATTTGGTTCTTCAAGCAAAAAGGTCTTTATACGCAGATTGAGAAGCGTTGAGTTAAATGTCCCTACCCATGTATCTGGGCAAGTATATATTCTGGGGTTGCTCTTTTTGAATGGCGCGTGTGCACGCCAGATCTTGATCTTTGATACTCACTGTCAACCTTATAAAGACTGCGATGTGACTTCAGGGACAAAGCGCATCATATTTATTATAGTACTAGTCATTTTGGCTAAACAATTGTCAGGTGAACGATTTCTTCCTGATGGTGATCTCGTTTTGAAAGATAACAGAAGGTTGTTTTCGGTCGGATCTACCCAGGAATTCTCTTAAGCGTGGCAGTTACAGGTTATAACGTGATGGTGGTGTGTTTTAGTGGCACGACATAGTGGAGCCGATGCGATTCTTTTGCCCTGATCTTTGCGTGGCGCTTTTTTGTTCAGCGACTATACGAAATTGCTTCATCCATGTACCCGGTAGGCAGGCATACTTACACCGAATCAATATCTCTGTAGCTAATCACTTATTACTCTTTATAGATACGTACCCATAATTTAAGCTTGTATGATTCTTTAGCCATTGAGAATGCCTTTCTCACCGAACCCTTTTGGGCCGACTTATTACAGGTAGTCCGACAGGCAGTCGCTATAGGATTCTTCGCAAAAAGGTACCATGTAAATCCCTCCGACGTCAAGTAGGCTGTGCAACCCGAGATCTAGTGGTTGCACATTTCAGGTTGCCTTGCATCTCAGGCCTGCATTTATCTGTACTTTTCCCTGTTCGTTTCGAACGAGATGCAGCGCCCGGATGTAGAGTTGTATATTTCCCGCTGCAGACTTGCATCTTACCGCGTCAGCCATCCTTTCCCTCCACAATGCATGTTGGTCTTCTGCGTTTGGCCTTGTCCCTACCCGGCATGTTCTGCCGCTGTGCCAGCGCCCAGCAGGATCAGACATTCGACTAGGTTATGTGTTTGGAGGCGGAGACCCCGCCGGTCCTCGTCCTGGCCAACCGCCCCATCCTCGTTCGTACCCATGCCAGTTTATCCCACATCTTTGGCCGACCCATACGTACTCCACCCTCACCAAATATCCTGTACTATGTCAGCAAAGATCAGTCTAAACTCGAACTGATTGGATACGGGTACAAAAGTGCACTGCTTGTGGGTCGGCCAAAGAAGCAAGAAACACCAGTCTGTATTGTTTGTAGGCCGATGCCCCAAGCAGGAAAATCAGTAGCCACAATTGAGGCAGAAGGACAAACAGAAAATGTCATCAGAAACATCCGCGAGGTTTAGGGATTGGATCTCAACTTTCTGATCACGCCTTCGCCCGTTGAGATTGCCGAGATAGGGTGGGGGTTCAATACCACACCACAATAAGTGACTGGCCTCCGAATGAGAGCTTCATGATAAGCAATATGAAGCAAAGGCTTAGCCACTGCTGCACAGGTAGAGGGCCTACTACAGAGTATATCCGCGCCAAGGCTGTAAGTCGCGATGCGCATGATCTTGTGTTACCCCTCCAGAGCTGTCTGGCTATTGACGATCTCGGCTCTGTCTTGACTGCAGCCGGGTGGATGCACCATCTTCGACTGCATGGCATACAGCCAATCGTCTTATGGCGCATTCCAGACATGGGCCGACACAGTTGACGATGAGTCACATTTACCCCAACTTCTCGGTCTACTACCAAAAGAGTATGGACTTCAGTGCGAGTACGATCGAGTGCGGGTATCCCGACGCGATCTCCATATATATGAATTGACGACCTGGTAACCGCGGAAGGCGGCCTTCTGGTCGTCTGTTTCCTTGCTTTTGCCCAGAGCTGGAGTTCTTGGGTCGCCCACGGAGGTCGTTGGCATCAACCCACGTGGCGCGCTGATTGACGGAGTACTCAGTGGTGCCACGTGGCAGACCAATACGATCGATGCGGCGACAAGACTCCGCGTCTCGGCAGAGCCGGCGTATCTGCGGCCGGTCAAGGGAGCCCGAACCTTTTCGTGTTCAACGGCACTCTCGCCGAAAAGGTGCTCTTCGACGGAAACCGAATAGCGATAGGGGCCTCGGTCACCGCGGATTCGCCTCGTCGTCGACCTTCCTGGCGTCGGTCCAGGGATGGATGACCATGTCATGTTTAGTATCTCTTACCAGGCCAATGTGAAGACTCGATTGTCTTATAGCTTCGGCGACATCTTTACCGCGGCATGGCTTACGGATGCTCGAGACCGGGAGGTCTTCATCGCCGCGTTCAAGCGAGCGAGAAAAGTTTTGAGCATGGAAGAGATGCAAGCTGTCTTGATCCGAGAGGAGTCATGTCCAGGCCCTCAGGTACAGACAGACGAGGAGATCATGGACTAACTGACGACGAGTCTGGGAGTGCTATATCACGCATCTGCAACATGCGCTATGGGAACTGCCGATGATCCCAAGCCTGTATTGAACTTGCATGGGAAGTGTTTCGCACCAAGAACCATGAATGTGTTCAACTTTCGAGTAGTATGAACACAAAGACGGACAATCATGCTGACGCCTACCTATACACTCCGCGTAGTAGATGCTTCTGCCCTATTCTTTTTGCCTCCGGCCCCGTGTCCGCAAACTACACTTCGTCACTCTTCAGTATCCAAGACAACGATTGAATTCGAGACTTATTGGCGCTGGAAAGATGCACTGGCAGAGCAGATTGCAGACAGGATCAAAAGTGATCCCCAGTAATGGTGCAATGGCTGTATGCTTGATTCTGCAAGAGGTGAGTGTAAGAGTAAATGATAAAACATCAATACTAAGGCGATCAAAAACATGAAGATTACCGACTGATACCGTTTATCTACTACATGTGTGAGGTTCTATGGTGATTGTGGGGCTGGGACCCGTGTCGAAGGCAAAACTAAATGAAATGATATGGGATTCTTGCCTCGAGTCTTTGATTTTCTTTATTTTGGATTTTTCTTTTTTAAATTTGAGACAAGACAAACTGTAGTCCTGGAATAGTTTAGTTTACCGCTCCAAATCCAGTTTGTGTGCTTGGTCTCGGCACTGAACCACTCTGTCAACTCAACTTGCCCCTGGCACGGTATTGCACCTCTTAGGACGCGACTCTCAACTACAGAAGCAATCGGTGGGCTAGATTCTTTCCCGGACATGCGCCTAATCTAACACCTTGGGAAATCAGAATTCTCTCCATATTTGGTTGTCGGAAACCCTCAGTTTCTTCTCCGTCAAGCCATCTTTCCGGTCGAAAGCTAAATGGCTCCGGGAAGACCTCTGAGTCGTGGTGCAACACAGCAAAAGAGCAGTGCACGACGTTCTAAGCGTAAAGATGATGTTCCAGACGCGCACCCCGAAGTCGGCACAGCTCGCGTCATCCGCGTCAGATTCGCCATGCCGTGACGCAGACCTTCCTTTACAAATGCCCGCAGCTATGGCCTGGACGAGCCCGTACCCCTATCCATTGTGTGCGCGCCGTCTTATCGACATTCGCAGTCGAGCTTTTGACGGACTTGAGGATTCTGATCCACGTGAGACATCATGGTGGCCGTCATGGCTGCGATGAAGTCGGCGTCGACTGTCAGGGAAAAGCGTGGGTCAGAATGATGGGGACCGGTATGTTGAGGAAACAGCTGAAGCCTGAAGAATAGGATGAAAATGTAGAGCAATCTGTGTGCCTTAAGTCAACAGAAGGATGGTTACACGGATACTATGGCGGTATACCGAGCCCCAATCAAAGATCCCGTGCCGTGCCACCCACAACCTTAAATGCCCTGACACCGACGAACATGACGGTCTTGGCCCGGGAGCCAGCTTCTTTATGGGAGATATCTACACTAACCAGCCGAAATTGGTAAATACCCTACCTCTCCTCGTCCGACTTGGGAAATGTCCCTGCACCACTCGCTGCATGAAATTGTCAAGGTGCATTTGGCTCTGTGCAATCTCATCATTTCGCACTTAACAGGCTGGGCAGTGAGTACGCGAGCTCGAAAAGTCGTTGCCACAGCAGTAAGAAGCAGCCGAGTCTTACAATAACGGCGATGAATGGATTTGCACTCAGGTGCAGGTTGCGTCATTCCGCAACCGGCAAATGGGAGTGCTCAGTCAGCCCGCCGGAGGCCCGACCCAGGAGATACAAGGTGGTCGGCTCCAAGGCCAGCCACGCGCTTAGATCGAGAATATTCACCGTCGAGGACGCAGCTAAGAATTCTTTGTGGCCCATGAAGGCCACGACACATTGGTCGACGGCACCCTCTGGCTGGCTGGCCCTCTGGAGGCGAGCGGGAGAGAAGAGGGCGGCTACGGCCTTTGCGCGCCGATCTCGATGGCCATTGTCTACTGCCGCTGACCGATGTTCTGTATTTCACACAGAGCCGGGCTGTCGGAGATGGAGACTGAGGCATGTCATACGCCCACAACTTTTGACCGATATCCCTTGTGCAAGTGTTGTAGTAAGCGGCTCTCTATGCCCAGGCAGCTTACCACGTACATGTATATCGGAGAAAGCCAATTGGGATGCCGGCAAGCGGATGGAAGAGCAGCGGCCACGGACATTCTACAAGTCCGCATCCGAGAAGATCAGTGACGGCAATCACTACTCCGAAGCGTGAGGTACCACGAACAGGCGGGATTGCAACGTTTTGGGCAATATTTGTTGTTGGCGAAAACCAATTTGGGGGAATCTGACACGAAGAGTCCATGCTTGTATCTCGCTGCATGAAGAGCCCGAGGAACTGTGCTGGCCGTGAAAGATCGACATCGACACTTCCACTATTAACAATTTTGGGTTGTATCAGATTGATAGAAAGACCATGCATGAGTCGTCTGTAGGGTTCTCGCATACAATGGTCTCACCGACACATGCAGCTACAGATACTTACTCGGCACCGGCAAGATTGTTGTAAGTGATAATCGGTGTCAATTCAGCGTCGATCAGATGCGGATCGTGGGGTTATTGTCGGCGATAATTCGATGAAACTATGCTTACCTATTCATGATTTGTACTTGTGAAACATGAGCATGCATCATAGATGCATGAAATCACATTTATACGGAACAAGCATTCGAGACAGATGTGAGCAGATACGAATTTGAATGGTCTACATTTCCGCCGAAGTATCCGGGGAGAATCATCTCTGCACAGGTGCGATGCAAGTAAGTCGGTAGGTACTATGATCTTTGCCCAATTAGAGGTTACTTCCAAGACTTCTATAATGAGGCACGGAATCTCTTTGCGAGGACAGTCAAACACACAGTTACACAGCATCGGAAATATACAGGCGCGAGACGCGAGGGATCGGCAAGCAACCAGACAGCTTAGACAAAACTATCTCACGCCCTTATATCTGTGCGATCCAATTGAAGAGCTCTCTGAAACACTGATAAACATTGAGTTTGGTATTCCACAAAATGACATCTTATCAAAACGCAAAGGTCGACTCGGAGATCAAAGGGAGTTCGAACGCGTATATTACCAAGATATCTGCTCCAACCGGCCGTCCTCATGTCGAAGCCTTGCTGGAGCTATCTGCGAGCTTGAAGCAAGATTCGTTCGTCAATGACGGGGAGAGGGCGCAGGTAGTGCAATCTCTGTTGAGCGTCGTATATCGACTCGAGTCACCATGGGAAACAATTGTGCGAGTGTGTATGGCACAGGTGAGCAAGCAACCCGGCCATTCTCTCATCATTTGTGCTTACCGCCGGGATTCGACAATGTAGCCTGCGCTAGGGGCATCTCTCAAGGTCGCCAAGGACCTGGACCTCTTTGAGAAATGGAACGCGAGAGGGAACGTAGAGATGACTGGTACGGAGTTGGCAAACCTCGTCCAGGCGGAACCTGCGCTGCTGAGTCTGAACCATCGCCTTGCATCGCCTGTAGACATTCCATGCTGACGACTTCATGAACAGCTCGACTTTTGCGACATATGGCTGCAAACGGCATGCTGGAAGAGACCTCGTTCAACGTCTTCAAGCCAGCGGGATTCAGTCAATCTCTTCTCGAGCCCGTATTCGGCGAATGGGTCAATCATTAGTGAGTGGAGGAGCAGGTATTCCAGGACGGCTGCGTGGATTTCTATTTCTTATCACCCATGCTTTCGAAAGAACCCCGAGCTGACTTGATGACAAGCTACGATGCGATGATCCCGTCGTTCCAAGCGCTGCCCTCCTGGCTCTCACAGAACGCCTACAAAGAGCCCAAGGACCCGGCCAACGGCGTCTTCCAGCTGGCCAAAGGGTGGAAGGGCGAGCTGTTTTCGTACTATGATGCAAACCCCCGCGAGGGCGCCAGCTTCAACCATGTCATGGGTGCCGTTATGGCCCACCAGGCTGGATGGTTGGACATCTATCCCCATGATGACATCTTTGCAGAATTCACCGCCGAGAGGTCTTTGAAATCGCCCGCTCTCGTTGTAGATATCGGAGGGAACATTGGTCACGATATTGAACGAGTTCTCACTCGATATCCTGATTTGTCAGCCAAGCTCTATCTACAGGACCGCGCAGACGTTATCAAGTTGTCCAAGTGTCCCGACATGGTCAACAAGATGGCGTACGACTTCTTCACGCCGCAGCACGTCAAAGGTAAGATGAACCAGATTCCTTACTTGCTCCAGAATGAGCGAGATGACACATTCTATATTAACTTACGCATTATCAGGGGCGCGGATCTACTATATGCACGGAGTCCTGCATGACTGGTCAGACGAGCCCGCACTCAAAATTCTTCAGAACCAGAGGCCCGCGATGAAGGCGGGCTACAGCAAGCTGTTGATACACGACCACGTGGTACGCGAGTCTCTGGCGCACCCGCAGGCCACGGCGTACGATCTGACCATGATGGTTCAGGCGGCAGGCGTGGAGCGTACCGAAAGCCACTGGCGCGAGCTGCTCAAATCGGCTGGCTTCAGGGTCGCCAACATCTGGTCTTCGCCTCTGGCGGTTCAAAGCGTGATTGAGGCTGAGCCAGCTGAGTTGTAAGGGCATACCACGATCAGATCTATCAAAATACCCTGTCAAAACAGCTTGGGTTTCAGACCAGGTTCTTCTGACATATAACCGAGCCAAGGAATATATTATTCTCAGACTACTCCTGATGTGTTTTACCTTTCTGTGGTCGACCTTGGTACCAAGACCATACTCTCTCACAAAAATAGCCTACACAGGCAGCTAATCGACAGGCCGCTTCAAGGCTCCCCGTATACCAAAGCACTACAAAAATGAAGGGCCCTGATAGACTCCGTATGCATGTCTTCAGTTCTGAGCGAAACTGCACTGTGTTTCGCTTTTCCCGCCTCAAAGTACGCCAGGACTTTACTAGATGGTGCTGGTTGACTAGATAATAGAGGAACCCGTTCAAGCCGACCAAAGCTGCGGGGTACGAGTCGACGGTGTCAATTACCGGCTCATCGTCCAATAGGCTGGAGTGTCGCTTGACTATTCCAAAGACACTGCAGATCAAAGCAAATAGAACGACGACATCTTGTGTCAATCTCAGAAAACGACGTTGCGATGACAGACGTTCTAAACCATCAAGCAATCGCAACATGACCAGAGGCAGCAAGACGGACAATACTGTTAAAGGTACAGCAACTATGGTGAAGTACTTTGTCGGCCAGTGTCCATCATTGATTTCGAGAGTGTTCATTCCGAAGATACCCTACAGCAACGAATTAGTC
Source organism: Pestalotiopsis sp. JCM 9685 (assembly GCA_001599175.1). Taxonomy (NCBI): domain Eukaryota; kingdom Fungi; phylum Ascomycota; class Sordariomycetes; order Amphisphaeriales; family Sporocadaceae; genus Pestalotiopsis; species Pestalotiopsis sp. JCM 9685. The sequence goes on from BCGF01000004.1 coordinate 2,693,659, forward strand.
CTTGAACAGTCGGCCATGATGCTAAAAGTTGTCCTCACCGCCACGGCCGTCATAGGCACAAATATAGTAGCCAAGATAGTAAGATATCCTAGATTGCTAGAATGCGAGAGGTCCTTTTGTTCAATGATCTGCAGTCATTTTCGATCAGTTGCCCAAATGGCTTCAGAGGTATGCTAAGCAGACGACTCACCAAGGTACGCGTATTGCTGGCTTTTCTATAGACTTTGTTGATATCTTTGAGAAGGTGCCGGCACAGGGTATGGATCCGGCTCGCCCACGGTAGCGGCGTATTGGAATCCCAAGCTCCAGGAAAGTTATCCATGTCCGTCTGCAGAGAATTTATCAAATCTCGATGATACTGCAGATGATTTATAAACATTAGGCAGACGAGACTACCTCCGACGGTTGGCTCTGACAGATTGGCATATCTCTATTAAGACAAATGTCAATTATCTGGGCGTCTCGATTGGTGTGATCGGTCTCGGCTAAGCCGTACTCACCAGACTTTCAATTGTGCGCGCCACTTCTTCCAAACGTAAACGGGCATCGTTCAGAAACATTCGATATAAGTACTCCAAGATGTAGATCCAATGCCCTGCTGGACTGGCGATATCACTATTTACTGTGTTTGAAAGTAAGTTCTGCAATTTTGGGGACAATGATTCGGCCACTTTCCCATCAGACAGAGCTATCACGCTGCTGAACATTTCAACATTCTCTCTTCTCTTTCCCCACACTGCTGCTTTAGATACAGACTGTGGGGGCTTGCCGTGTACCTTTCTCCGTTCCATCCAAATGAACTTGGTAGAAAACTCAGGGTAACGTCCAGGGAAATAAAATTTCTTGATCAACGTAGTTTCGGAATGGGATTCATCTGGAACATCAGTTTGAACGGAGTGCCAAACATCTTGAAGGGTCAGCTACCTGGAGTCATCGTTTGAGTTGTAGAGTTTGGAAAGTTTACCAGCCATAGGTTCTTTGATCAATCTCTCGGGGGTTTTCTCTTTTGGTTGTGGTACAACAATGTCCAGCAAAGAGAAGATATCGCGTGCCGACATTTCGTTACGAGCTTTTATCATGAGAAGGAACAGGAAAAGTATAGACGCCGGAATATGAGAGGATCCATTTGACGAGATCGCATCTAGATAATGGTTCAACTGATGAGAGATATTCGCAAAGGCGAAAACAGATTTCGCTGTTGTTGGCGTTGATGATGCAAGAATTATGTAATAGTTGGAGTTGATGGAGCTGCTATACGTTAGGGAATAATGTCAATAGCAAGTTCATGGACGCGATAATATACTTCAATAATCCAATTAGCCAAGTGCTTTGAAATAAGAACAATACGTCCTAGGACTCACCTTGAGCAATTTAATGAAGGCGGTCAGTTGCTCAGGCAGGTCGTCGGCAGAATAGACATGAAACTCTCGCAGAGGTACCTGGGGCTCTGCTACACAAAGACACTAATCAGTATCCTTATTTAGCTCGCAGAATGTCTTCCGATTTACCAGCAGTGGTGACAAAATCAAGTCTCAAATACGGTTGATCAACAATTGTCGGGAATGGTGGTTCCTTCGTGTCCTCGATGGTTGATTCAAGCAAATCGACGGCAAGTTGTGCTTGATGTATTGCGTCTTCTCCCAGTTCTTGCAGCTCAGATTCGCAGCTCTTCCTGGCATCTTTGACGGTTTGAATAAGAGACATCGGTTGCATCTCCAAATCTTCGCGAGGTTGTTGCTCGAATAAAGCCATTCTCACAGACTGGAATTATGCAGACACGTCAGCTTGCCGAAGCACCATGAGCCATAGCTTCGCCAGTGCCTATCGACTGCGTAGAGCTTGAACAAGAAGAAGACAGAAACCAAACAAGGCTGCCAGGAAGAGAAAAGAAGTCTTTTCAGCTTTTATCTCCAGCTTTAGGCTTAGCATGGTATCAGCTCGCTAAAATAGTCTTGGAAAGTCTGTACCACTGACAGGCCAATCGTAATTTCTTTCCTTGCAAAACAGAAACCATCTGCAAGCGCCTCAAAAGCATTTCTTAACGGGGCAGAGTAGTGATGAGGCTGGCGCCAAGCAAATAACCACATCCCCGCGACATGGGTCAAATGTTCAAATGGGAGACTCCGATGCCATTATGCATTCGAAGCCAATTAGGCACGGTCAGTGACACGCTTCCAGCCTGATCAGCGTCCACGAATTTTGGCTATATGAGGTCCTGCTATAGGGTGCAACAGTCAAATAAAAAGCCGCGAGACGGCTGTGCAGCTGCAGCTCATACAAGCTTCCCCCCATCAGATGACTGCGCGCACACCACCCGGGAGACAAGACTCAATTACCACCTGCAGGCTTTTTTGGGCTGAGAATGGGGGTTCTATTCCCAGTACAAGGACTCATGATGGCCATAGTCAAACGTTGATCTGTCTTTGGCAAAGTGTTGGTGGCGCTGAGCCTTAGACGACCTTCTACAAGATGATGACGGTTTGAATTTTGCCTAGGTAGAGATCGCCAAGGTGGCAAAGGTCATTGGCAGTGCGACCAGTTTTCTGTCTTTCGCGACACGCAAATAAAAGATTTTGAGAGAAATTGAATATTTGGAGTGTTTGAATACTGATGAATGGTACGTAATAAGCTGCCGCTTATTACTACCGAGCTTTTGCCGTTCAACAAATACTGAGCTCTTCTTTTTGCGCTTTGCTACTTCGTAGTGCAGCGCCTTTGATTTCTACCCTTGCAGGCCGGCGCTGGACTGTACCGCTAAGGCACCGCCGAGGTAGGTAGCGCCCAGCGGTAGCCAACCCTACGAGGTACAGTTATTTTTGAATTGCACTATCGTGCCACAGCGCCGCTGTCTGTTGGCTGCCATTGATGCAAGCGATCGAGCCAACGAATATAGCATGGAAAGTAACCAAATTTGAATTCAAAATTGGCCGCCAAAGAGAAGAGTTTACTTTCAGAAATAATGAAGAACATGTTCGATGCATTGTCTATAGGTCGGGCCCATTACATCAAGTGCACCAAAAGTCTTTTCTTCTTGCATTTATCACACTTTTGCTATCACGAAACGAGCTGCTAATAAGTTTTTATATAATTGATATTTACTCCCAATTTTGATCAGCGAGTTTTCCGGTGCTCGGGCGTATGCGAAGTTTCTGAGAAGGAAGGAGTTAGTTTATAAGCAATAACAAAAGTTATACGGAAAGGGCTTACCGTAATCAATATGCACAAACGCGCGCCCGACGCCCTCGACCGTCTCAAGCTTGTCTTGCAGGCCCTGCGCGACATCGTGAGCCTCGCGCAGGCTGTGCTCGGGCGCCATGACAATGTCCACCTCGACGATCATCTCTTCTCCCCAGTGGTAGGCGTGGCAGGTGTCCACCTGCAGGATCAGGTCGGAGTGCCGAAGCGTCAGGAAGACGATCTCCTGCACCAGGCTGGGCGCCGCGCCGATGCCGCAGAGCTCGAGGAACTCGGACCGGATCGAGCCGACCCAGGTGGAAATGATGACGAGCGCGATGAGCATGGCGCCCGCCGGGTCGACCCACCACTTGAGCTTGGCGCCGGCGGCCGAGGTGAAGATGGCGAAGCCGTACTCGAAGCAGTCGTTCCGGTTGTCCTCCCACAGCATCTGCAGCTGGGAGCTGTGCTTGCGGAAGGTGAAGCAGTAGATGGCGAGGAAGAGCTTGATGCCGAAGCCGCACGCGGCGGCGATGATGGCGGGGATCTCCAGCTTGCCGAGCCCGTGGTTCTCGCTCGCGAGGGCGCGGACCGACTCGACGACCAGGACCAGCGAGACGGCCATCAGGGCAAAGGCGAAGCAGATGTTGCCGGCGTTGCGGAGGCGGGCCGCGCCCGCGGGCCAGCGGGTCGAGTCGTTGAGCTTCTCGGATTTCTTGTGCAGATAGTTCAGGCCGATGTTGCTGATGGCCTCGCAGCAGCTCTCTGCCATGGTGACAAAGAGGGACAGGGATCGGGTCGTGGCGGCCGCATAGATCTGCAGGGCGGCGACGAGGATGGTGCCATAGATGGAGACGTAGACGGCGGCCTTGAGGTGCCAGCCTACGGTCTCGGTTTTGTTGTCGTCTACAATACGGGCTGCTGTTGGATCTTCAGCCACTTGAATGAGTCGGTGGATGTTTTCATTTTGCGTCGTGTGGTAATTGTGTGCCTTGCGAACCTTGCGGTAATGCAACCGATGGCTCAAGATGGAAATGTCGGGCGGGCTGACGAGGGACTGTCGCAGCCGCTCGAGGTCGACGTCGTGTGCCTGGAGAGGAGGTGTGGTCATGTTGGCGACTCAGATAGCTATCGACTGCGATGTTGTGCAATTGAAAGAAAACATTGAAAACATTGGCAGTGCCAAGGGCTGGGCCGCCGAGTCTTTATGGTTGTTCACCATGATTTGCAATTTTGCCGTCAGCTAAGCTTTTAGGACCGACTACATAGGAGACAGTATACTAAAATGATCTGTCTTCCTTGTCGATCCCGCTTACATCATCGGAGACGGACTTCCGTCCCATTCTTTTAGGTCCATGAAAAATTGACGTCTGTGCTGCGGCCAGCCACGAAGCAGGGAAAAAGGTGAAAGCTGCCGGCTAAATCAAATTAGGTGCGCTGTCATCTTATGTAATCGGACAACGGAAAGCGAAAGACAAAAGCTAGCGGGGCGAAGTATGCTTGGCGTCCAGGTTCCGAACCCCATATCTCGCTTGTCTTAATGAAATGTCTTATTACCGCCGTACGGTGAAGAACCCTTGGTCGAATAGCCTTACGGATCCCTTCACCGAATCCAATAAACAATGACGTTAAGATCCTTGCAAAGAAACTTCTCGATCGACGCCGAGCCACAAATAGCGGCGACTGGAAGGTAGAAGGTTGGCCAAAAAATCGGAGATTATTGTATTGGTAGAATGCACGTCCTCCGCAGAGTGAGATTTTATCGTGAGCTTAGACGCGCGGTATGGGGCATGTTGGTTAGGTATAGATTGCCACCTGTAACCGTGCAGGCCGTGGTGGTATAGCACCAAAACTACACCGTACACATTTACCATACGGGATTCCGCACCTCCGAAATTTACCTTTTCCGCACCCCACGGCGGCGGCCCTTCCATTCTCTGTATTTCACCCCGCCTCCTCCCATCTTGTCGCACAAGAACGCCACAACTAATTGCAGACACTGGCTTGTACTCCAACAACAGTACACGCACTCGGATCTGTTTTCGTATGCGTCCCCTCTGTCCTCTCGGCCACGTGCATCCCAGATACCCGACGCAGATGCACGTGTTCAAATTCGTGTCGGTCGCTGGATGCACCCTGCAAATGTCGAGCTAGCAATTCATGTCAAGCTCTGCGAAAAGTAAAGGCCTTGCTTGACCTTTACACTTTCTATGTATGAATGATGTCAAGATCATACTCCCTTTCTCCCTTCTTGACCTTCCAAGCTGCACTGTGGCCAAGTCGAACAAGCTCCATGACGAACTCGCCAATCCCCTGGATTTGCTCTATTGCCTCCTTCGACAGCCTCTCTGTTGGAATCTTGCGCGTGATGTCGCCTATTGATGACAAGATAAGCAAGTCGCTATCCGCTGGCTGACCGACCGGGTGTATGAGGATGTTGACGAAAAGCGGCATGGCAGCCATGGGCGCATAGTGGGACACGACCCAGACTGAGTCTTCTTTCCAGAAGTCTACCACGGTATCCAGGAAGCGGAATATGGAGCGGCTGGCCTCTATCGATAGATCGGCACTCGAATGCACTACGCTGTGCAGATCATCGGGCAGATTCCTCTCCAGGTCACCACATTTTCGGACTATTGTGTGGATATTGATCATGGTGAAGAGGTAGTCGAGCTGCAAGTGAATCATGTGTGTACGGTCCTCTACGCTCATACTTGAAGGCATGGAGAGCGACGAGTCTGATGGAATAGACAACCGGGGACGATGGCGTGGTTCAATTGACAGCCGCCACTCCTCGAGCTGATCGTCCAGCTGTCGCACGTGCGCCAAGAGTTCGCCCTCCGTATATCGGAATGCACGCGGCGAGCATAGCGAGCGGCTGGCATTTTCCTTTATTTTCGCAAGGTCGGTATCGCGAGGCTTGTTATACCAAGACGTCTGATGGCTGGTCTCTCCAGGTCCGCTAACGTCGCAGTGCTCCGAGGTGAGGAGTGGCGGGCCGTTGGTAGCAAGGGACACATCTTTGTCGAAGCAGTAGCATAGCCAGAACAGTCTTCGGATGTGCAGCCTTGTTTGCTCGTCAAACATGGGAATATGCTGGGGGACGATCACCAGCCGCGACAGGAGGAAATGCCCGCCCAGATCACACACTATGCGGCTGGCGGTTGCAAGAGTAATGGAAGCCTCTCGACATTGCCCCCTCATCTTTTGATACGCCCACTGATTTTCGTCAGCTAGAAGCTGGCGTCTGTGGGAGTTGTCTTCCTTACCAATAAGAGATGGGCCTGCAGGCTGTCCAAGTCTGCAGCGCCATTGTTGATGATCAACAGTTGCCTGACTTCATCCACGCATTCTTTCGGTTCGATAATGGAGTCAACTTGCTGAGCCTCTGCAGTGGATGCAGCGAGAGCAATCATGGCCCAGATACAAGCCTTTGCCGATGCTTGGCGTTCAAGATCGCTCGCCTCGGCATCGTATGCTCTGGCAATAGTGTCCTCAAAAAGCCGCCTTTCCAGGATTGGAAAGATGATTGAAGTCTTGGATCCGAGGAAACCTCCAAACAGGTACCGGCACGTAGCCTCGGGGGGCAGTGATCTCGTTCGTTCCGGCGGCAGAGTAGAGACAAGACGCGGAGCAGGTCCGGTTGGATTGGCAAAGATGTCAAAGTTTTCCAAGAAGCAACGCTGCCCGGCACCCTCCGCAACCCACTGCCGCCCGCGCAAAGAGAATATTCCTATTCCTTTAAAGTACCAGTTGTTGCCAAGCTGACATCGTGATAATGTGTAGATGGGCTCAGACCGAACTGGCTGGGCTGGGGTATGATGCGCATGGGTGGAAGGGCTGCTGGTTGACCGTGGACCTGGAGCCGTGGAGGGGGATGCTATGAAACGGGGAACGTGGCTCGACGCTTCCGGGAATGATCCCGCGGACCACGGTGAGGCGCCAGCAGGTGTACCCGTGAACCGTGGCGACTGCAGAGCCTCCTCGAGCTCTTCTACCCGTTGGGTCAAGGCATGAACAAGATCGGTGGCAGTTCTAAGTCCATTTGTCAGGCATCGAGAAATTTGGAATGCGCATGAGAGAGCCGCTGTATTGTGATAATTTCTCACCTCTTATTCGGATCTTTTTGAATGATTCTGTCAAAAGTGCACGTCAGATCTTGGCTGCTGCACCAATCACAAGGATCTCCTGGCGTTTTAATCAAGCATTGGATCTGTCGAGCTAGGCGTCAGCTAAGATCTCTTGACCAAATAATCGCCGAGACTGGGAATACACTGTACCCACCTTCCGCTTGTAGCAAACATCGCACGCGCGCCGGGGAGGCATTGTTCGGCTTCAGCGACTTGACATAATCGGAGACGGAAACGAGGGTGGGGAGCTGCTCAAGGTCATGGAAAGAGACTTCGGAAGCAGATTTTAGTGTACCGCGACTGTCCGTTATGTCCGATAGCCTATCTCATATTTTAGAGGCGCAGGTGGAGTCAGGGACCAGATGCGCCCTAGGTACCTGCAAATTCAGGTAGGTTACGTTACGAGGACCCGGCATTGAGGAACCATGCAGACAGGCTGCTTGTCCAATGTCCCGCCTTGAAAGCGCAAAATGTGATCAGCGAGGATGACATGTCGGCTTCAGTCATTCTTTACTTGGTATGTACTCTCCCTTGGATAGACTGTGGACAGTCGATGGCAGCTGGCAGTGCTGACGGGCGCCCCTGCGTTTGGGCTTGTGTTTCCGCGGCGTCCTTTTCAGCGCTTGAAATCTCCTGCAAGGGTGCATGTTCGTACGGTAACATACAAGGTTGTTTAGGAAATCATGACTAATCAGGCTCAACTGTTGTATCCGTCTAGCCAGGCCGACTCGAAATTGATCATGACTCCCTCATCGGACTTGGCCTTTCTGTACCGTAGTGCCAAGGATTGATTGTAGTGTTTTAACGGGGGGAGCAGCCGCTCTGGAAATGTCGCGTCGCGAATGTTTAGTTTGGCCGCTGACTAACAGGCACAGGCATATTTACCAAAACATTAAGTTTGATCCACACAAAGCGAAGATATTGGACGAGGGTGAGCTACCTTTTCAAGCTTGGTGATCTGTTTCGATGAGTATTGGTGTACTGGTATAGCTTGAGCGATTATAGAGATCTCCCCGGACTGCCGCTTTGCTATAAGGGGCCTAATTCGGCGTGGTAAGGATGCGGCTAAGAATCGGCAAAGGCACTTTATATGATCTTGTAAATCTGGAACTACTTCCAAAGCATTTTATCTAGCACAATTCAATGATGACTGAGCCCGAACACGTTGCTACATAATTGTTCGATGGATCTCTGTGATTTATAGACAGGATGTCAATCCATTTCATCTCTTCCCCAACTATGTAGAGTTGTCTCGATGGTCTCGGATCCCGTCTAATACAGACAATGATCGGCAGTGCCTGGCTGAACAGGTCCAAATCACGGCGCCAAGGCTGCGGATAGTCCCACTGCAGGACTGAGCCCAGATCAGCCAAGGCCTATAGTGAGGCATGAGCTCCGGGGCCGCCGGGGGTTGGGAGAAGCGCTCGGAGAACTCGGACTGCGTAGTTTTCCAGCTCCGACATGTGTATACCGTTCTGAGCATCTACAGTAGCTTCATCTATAAATCGTGCCTTTGTCGGACAGCCTTGGTTCAAGTTATTCGGAATCCTCATCGATATTCTTACTTGGTTGCAACTCTGCTCATATTCACGATGGACGGAGCGGGCAAAATTGTCGAAACACCATTGCTGATCGTCGGTGCTGGACCGGCTGGCGCTTCATTGGCTTGCTTTCTTAGCCGTCCACCCAATTCCCTAACGGGGATCATGATCTCGACATCATCAACCACATCTCAAACCCCGCGAGCACATGTCACCAACGCGGCAACTCTTGAATGTCTACGAGACATCGACCTAGAGGATACCTGTGTCAAAACAGCTTTCACCGATGAATACATGGCGCATGTGCGTTGGTGTCATGACATGATGGGTGAAGAGTATGGCCGCGTCTACGCTTTTGGCCACGATCCCGAGCTCCGCGGTGAATACACGACAATGTCGCCTTGTCAGTACCACGACATCCCTCAAACAGTCCTTGAGCCTATCCTGGTATCGAGAGCAGCCTCCGAGGGTTGGGATGTGAGATTCAAGGCAACGCTGGTCGAGTTGAAGGAAGAAGCGAACGGATCTATCCTGAGCCGGGTCCGAGACGAACTGACTGGCGGTGAATACTACATTCGATCCCGGTTCGTGTTCGGCGCAGACGGAGCTAGAAGCCAGGTCATGCGTGAGGCCAAGATCCCTCTTTCTAAGAAGCCGCGCCAGGGATCTTCCTTCAATATCCTCGTCCGATGTGATCTGAGCAAACACATGGAGGCAAAGACAGGAAACCTGCATTGGTTCATACAACCTGAGAAGGAATACCCGGAACACTCGTGGTGTGGAGTGATTAGGGTGGTCAAACCCTGGAACGAGTAAGTCATGATCCTCATGCTGAGATTTTCACTTTGCGGTCATGAAATCAGGTGGGATAGGGAGATCCTATGTTTGGGCTATAATAACACAACATTTTGCCAGGTGGCTTACAAGCTTTTTCCCCAAGCAAGACGCTACTTCAAGCGAGCCGACACATGAAGAATGGATACGACGATGCAAGGAGGCCATGGGCGTTGACCAAGTGCCTCTGGAGATCGTGAGCATTTCCAAGTGGTGGATCAACGACACCGTCGCCGATTACTATGCCCGAGGAAACATAGTCTGTCTGGGTAACGCTGTGCATCGACACCCTCCATCAAACGCATTGGGCTCAAACACTTGCGTACAAGACGCTTACAATCTGGCTTGGAAGGTCAAACTCGCCATGCAGGATCTCGCATCTCCAGCCCTGCTCGAAAGCTATAGCCATGAGCGCCAACCGGTTGGTGCAGGTGTCGTCGAACGTGCTAATCAAGGATATCGCGACCACATTGCCATATTCAAACACTTGGGACTCTTGGAAAGCACTGTTGAGGGGAGGATGGACAAGATGAACGTTTTCGAGGCGGCCACAGCAGAGGGTGCTCAGAAACGCGAAGAGCTCACCACACTGATGCAACTCATTGTCAGGAGTTACAATGGCCTCGGCATCGAGATGAATCATAGGTATGAATCCTCTGCCATCTATCTCGATGATGAGATCAACGCTGGCAGGACGCCGCCTGCATGGCCTGAGAATGCGGTCATCCACCACAGCCCTACCACTTTCCCTGGGCACAGGCTGCCTCACGCGTGGCTCAATCGTTCAACACCAACGCACGCACCGGTCTCTACGTTGGATCTGGCTGGTAGCGGATCCTTCTGCCTTTTCATGGGAATTGGTGGGGATAGATGGATCGAGGCAGCTTCGAAAGTCCGGCACCAGCTAGGCCTAGAGCTGAAGGCATTCTCTATTGGCTGGCGTCAGGAGTGGCTTGATATCTACAGAATCTGGTAAGTTGATCTAGTCAATCTGCAATCCAGCCGAGACATGCTAAAGTTATTCAGGGCCCGGCATAAAGAAGTCAACGACGACGGCTGTATCCTCGTTCGGCCTGACCGTTTCATCTGCTGGCGGTCATTCTCATTGGTACCAGATTGCGAAACAAAGCTGCTAGAGGTGCTGACACGGATCCTTCGTGGCAGCTCCTGATCCGATTATGTTTCGTTTCTATTGCATGATGCTGAGGAAGCTGTGGCACTGACGTAGAAATTACCCACAGGAGATCACCTGCTCGGGTACATCCTCTTAAGCACGTCTCTTTTGTAGCTCTTTAGGATAAACTCAGACTTCTTTACAAGCTCTTCGTTCCCGTTTTCCCCCTTCACACGTTGGCTCAGGTGAGAGAACCAAATATAGATAAGATGTCTAGAAACGTTAAGCAATGATCCTCAATGGTTCACGCAGCCTGTGGCGCTCAGTCGTGCGTGTGTGAATGCGAAGAAATTGAAATAATAAGTGAAGATCGTCAGAAGTGACGACATTCTCTCGAATTCCCTAGCAAGGGTTGATTGTAGTGTAATAACGGGGGAAGCAGCCGCTCTGGAGATGTCGCATAGCGAATGATTGCAATGTGGTTCCCGATCGATTTCCAGCATAGCATCACATTAACCGGACATGTGACATCTGAGTATATCGTACATACACCACCGGTATATCAATATACCGGCGTCTGTGCCAATGGCCCCACTCCAGACTTGCTATCATGTAGATATTCCCGGCAGCGTTCTCAATCAGGGGAGCGACCAGCGCTCTTGATTTGAGAAGCATTATATGTAGGTATTAAAGGCTTGCAGCGCTTGAGAAGAGACACAGGATACTTCGCGCTCCACATTACTAACTGCATGTCAAAGTGAGGCACTCATGCCAAATGTCAGATTCAAAGGTCTTGCTCCGTAGAATCTCCCAGCCTGAGCCCGGCCAAAGAACACAAGTTTCGTATCATTTCAGGTTCCGAATTCCTGTCGTACATACGTTCCTTGAGGTGATAACGCCCATCCCCATCCTTGGTCATGACGGACAACGGGTCAGCATGGCCGATTTCAACCATGAGACGGCACATGTTATAGTCATTGGTCGCGACAGCGCTCACGAAAGGTCTGTTGTCGGGAATTGCCGGGTCGGCGCCAGCCCGGAGGAGTACTTCGGCGCAACGATTGCGATTCGCATTATCGATCGACGAGAACAGTACTCTCGTCAAAGGCGACTCGTCATTCTCCACCCGGTTGATGTCGTCGTGGTAATGCGGGAGCAGGAGCTGCAGCATCTCGGGATTCATGTAGCGGGCAATCAAATGCAACACACTGTATCCGTTTTTGTTGCGATGGCGCTTGTGGGCATCGATGCCGTCTTGCTCCAGGAGAAAGGCCACAACGTCGACACGATTGTGCAAGACCGCCTCGCCGACTGACTGGTGAATGCCCCACTCGAGAGGGCGAGCTTCCGGGTCCCGGATCCTATCGCGAAGCAGCTCTTGCTTCAGTTCCGCATTGTGAGAAGCCTCTTCGAACAGCATTTCGATGATGGGGAGACAGCCCATAGTAGCTGCTTGGCAAAGAAGCTCGTTGCCGAATTGCTTCTCGACTATGATGTTGATAATCTCCCTGCCAAGGCCGACAAGAAAAGTGAAGAGCAAGTCTCGTTCCTTGTCCTCTGAGACCCTCCACTCGGACATGGCTTCTCGAAAGAGCCACCCGTCTTGTATCATGGGGCCGGCGGTCTTGTCAAAGAACAAAATTCTCAGTGCAGTGAGGTTTCTGTAGAGTATCAGCTGAAACGCTGTGTTATCCACGCTAGATGGACTATTGTCGCATCCTTCCAGCACGCGCCTGAGTGCATCTTCAGATCCGTATTGTGCGGTTATCGTAAGGATATCATGTTCGTCTCTCAAATATGCCGTGAAAGTTGGTGAAATGTTGCAATCGGGGCGGGCGATTTGATTGAGCCAGTTTTCCAGCCTCTGAGATTTGGGTTTGCAAAGCTCCTCAATCTCGTCAAGCGGCGGTAGAGCTTCCACGGGAGCAGCTGCATAGTGGGAAGTCCAATGACAGGAAGCGTATGTGAAAAGCCCACCAAAGCCAATTTCCATTGGGTCAAATGATGTCACACTCTCGGTATCATCCACAGCTCCAAAGGAGAGTTCGCTGTTCAGATCTGCAATGTTTTGGTGGTTGTCTGAGATCAATGGCCTAGTGTCGATCTCTTGTAGTAGCAAATACCTGACACATGCTTGTAGAATCTTGCCTTCGAGTTGTCCTTTACGTGGGGACAGTGTTTCGGCTGCTTGGGACGGTCGATGCTCCGGCGAAGACCAAGCCATTGGGTCGCTCTGTATGATGAGCTCATTGAGCGACTGATGTACAAGACGTACTTGATACTTTTTTCGGTCGTTCTTGTCAAAATGGTCAATAAAGGAGTCGACCAAAGTGATGACTCGTTTAGGATTCACAGCCTTTCTGAGTGCCTCCACAGTAGTAACGTCTGGTCTCGCAATCATGGCCACAGCCCATTCCAGTTCGTCGATGCTCAATGGTCTGCGAACAACGGCAAGCACTTCCAGCGCAACAGAGGCAACGGCTCGATTATCACCCTGATCTTCAACTGAGCGGGCGAACAACTCATGGTACGTGGTTGATAGCTCTTTGGGAAGCGGTAAGCTTTCCAAAAGCTCTTTCATGTGGTCGAGGTCGTAAGTTCCAGAGGCCTGAATGTATTTTACAGTCATCTGGGCCCATATAGCACTTCCTTGTACCATTCCAGACAACCTTTTCGTCACAAGTTTCTGAACTTCAGAGTCCCTGTCCCCTAGTTCATGTCGAACCAAATGTGCAACCAGGATGGAATCTCGACGTTTGTCGGGATTATGCCGAATCTGTACAATGTCCGCGAGTTTCTTTAGAAGGTTAGGTGTAGGCCGGGTGGAGTAAAGTATCTTGACTCTCGACTTTCCGCCTACGACTTTTCGAAGAAGCTCGAGGATTTGGTCGACAGAGTCCTGATCGCATTCATCCAACCCATCGAGAATGATGAAGAGTGGCCGGTCTAGAGCGGTAACGGAATCTGCATAAAATTTGCCCAAGTTTCGCACACTGTCCGTTGGATAATGTATCCCCAGATTTCGTGTTTCCTTTTCCCACTCGAAGAAACTCTTCGTGAGGGCCTTTTGGCTATCGGTCTTCAGGAGCTGCAAAGCCAGATTCGAAATGATCTTGATGGCGTCGCCTGTACTGCCGCTTTTGCAATAATGGTAGTTGATGAGAGCATGCGGAAGCTCGTGCTCGTTCCGCTTCATAATCGTGTCTATGACATATGACATGGTCACAGTCTTGCCAGCACCCATATTGCCGCAGAAGAGTAGCAGCTCAGAATTTGTGCTGTTGTACCAGTCAAGGAACAGCGGTTCCTTGACAAACCAGCTGCAGACGTTTTCGCTCCGCCGCTTCTCATTTTGCCACTTGTCATGGAGGTTGTTTTGGAGTCGTGTATCTTCTCCACGTAAGAGGCTTTCGACTGGCGGGTCAATGGTCAGTGACGCATCACAAGTCGCAAGAGCACGAACGTACTTCGCACATGTTTTACGAGATCCTCGAGCTCTTGCACGATTCTCAATGTGGCGTTCCCGATATGAACTTGCAATTGATTCACGTGCTCGAGAAACTCAGACACAAGGTCCGGCATGCGCTGCTTCTCCACCATCACCCCCTTCACAAACTTGAAGTCACCCGCAGTCAAGGTCTCGAAGGCCGCGACGTAGAAGTCCAGGAGGTTTGTGTATACTAGGACCAATGCCTATCGCAAATTAGCTGCGTCGGTAATCCACCGTTTTGGCAACTCACATCGTGAATGCCATCGCGCTTCTCTAGGTTCTGCCCCAAGACGTCGCAGTTGTCGATGATAGGCATCTGCTGCAGCATATTCGCAATCTGCTCGGCGAAAGGTCGGTCAAGATTCGAGACGCTGATTGCCATCTAAAGAAATGCATTGTAAGTGATACATCCGAAGGTGAGAACTCAGCGCCCTAGTAGTGGTTCGGAATAATAGCGCCTGTGAACGTACCGCGGTAACGCTTTTCAGCACGCCGAAAGCTGTGACAACAGTGGGCTCTATACTGGTGAGAGGACTGGCAAGGTCTAGGACGAGCTTCAAATTTTCCAAGGGGCCGTGGACTTTCTTCAAATATTGAATTCCTCGCCGAAAGAGCGACTTTTCGAGCGAGCCATCCTCGTCGTGCTCAAGCTGTCGAAGCAGTTGTCCAGCGTTCTCGCCCTTGAGGATGAGTTTCTGTACCCTCTCGTCAGGGCTGTTCTCCAAAGCCTCACGGTACGCAGCACTCCAGATGTCAAGAGCGAGTAATTCATGACCTGCTTGATTGGCGTCCAGTTCGTTGTCCAAATTGTCCTGTACCGGTACGACATCAGTACTCGGGCGTCCTCCAGCAAGAGCGTGTCGAGTGCCAATGGAATTTGGGCGACTCCCGGGATCTTGGCTGGATGTCACTACCGGATCGTTGTGCTTGCTATTTCTTTCTCAGCTACTGCTTTCGATCCCATCGTGATGGGGTGTTTAAACAAACTCGTTGCCGGTCGAGTGGGACGACTCAACGGTTAGCTCGGTCCGGTCACTAGTACTAGTCCCCGAGTTGTTTCGCTTTCGGGCAAACTTCCGGTTGAGTCGTGAGAAAATGCCATGGGACTTGGTTCCAGGCTCGTTCGTTTGCCCTTTGGAGCGCTTGAAGAGTCCCATTTTTTTTTTTTGAAAGGACTTGCGTCGTTTTGAGACAGAGGACAGAAACGTTGCCAGTATTAAATATCAAGTGTGACACGATCGAGACTTGGGCGGCTGTAGGTACATAGTCGTGTTACGCTGGCCCCCCACTGTTTCTGTGGCACCAACCAGTCGTGACCTCCCATGGGGCTTCACCTGCGATTTCTTTGTTCCCAGACCCATCTTCTTCAAGTTGCCAGCGCGCCTTGTTGCCAAGTGTTCGCGGCACCAACAGACACACGGCATTAGCGCTGAATTCTGAGGACCCCTCGCCCTCCCCACAACACAAATTATCGCTTAAAAGCCCGTCTGATAAGGCTGCTGGCTGGTTAGGGCGGGGTAAAAGATCCGGGTTGATTTTCGAGCCATCAGCGGGTTTGGAATCCCCGAATTCTGCCCAACGTTATACATATTTCAACCAAGAGAAAAAAGCACGTCGGGATGGACTCGGAAACGGACACGGCGGAAGATCTGGCTCAGCCTGGATACTGGGACTCGCGATATGCAAGCGAAAAGCCAGGTGATCCGACACACGAATGGTTTCGCACCTATGAGGACCTCTCAGCCTTCCTCGAGAAGAGGCTGAAAGCCGCCAAACCGCCTAACACGGCCCCTAGAATTCTCCATCTCGGGGCAGGCAAAAGTGTAAGAGATTATACTTATCAACAGCCAAATATGACCACTAATATCTGCTATAGACATTGCCCGTTGGCCTCGTTAAGGACGGCTATACGAACCAACTATGCGTTGATTTCTCGGCCGAGTCCGTTACTCAGATGACTCAAGAAAACGCCGGTATACAAGGCGTCGAGTGGAAAGTGCAAGATGTGTGCCAGATGGACGATATTGCATCGAAGACGGTTGACGTGGCCTTCGACAAAGGTACACTGGACGCCATGGTCGACGGACTGAGCAGCCTATTGAGTCCGACTGATGAAGTGTTGGAACTGACCAGTCGTTATATACGCGAGGTACGTATTAACCGAGACAAAAAAAAATACTGCAGGTAATTTCGAATTACTATTTGCATAAACTCGCCCTTCATTATTAATTGCCGAACGTATATGCTAATTATAATTAAGGTATTCCGGGTCCTCAAAGATGATGGTGTATTTTTGTACGTTACGTATCGGACGCCTATGTTTATGGCAAACTTTTGCAGTGCGAGGGTACGGACTGGTTGCTAGAGAAAGATCTTCTTAGCGAACCGGGCGCCATCGCATACTACGGGCTAGTTTTGACGAAGCGGCTGAAGGAAGAATAATTGTCGGATGCAGGGGTCTTAGAATGGTGTGATCACGGTGAATTCAGTGATGTATCAATGCATGTTCTGTTCTGACTAGTTCACACGCTTTGCGTGCTCATTTTGGTGGTGCCGGGTGATTCTTTCATAACAACCGAGATGCATTGTCGTGGGCTTGGCTTATCTCGGTCCACGATCGACTTTGAGTGAGGCACAATTGTGAAAAATGACGGATTACTCTGGAATCACATCTAAAAAGCGGTCTTCAGTACATTTGGACGAGTCGCTGTATTGACTTAGAGTTGCTCGGAATGTCTAGGTATGCTCTACAACTCGAAGCGTGACAGCATTGCGCCCGAAAGCTTGTTGAAAATTGTTCGGCGCTTGTCCACCAGGTCCATGTAGCTATCTCTGGACTCCGTGGCGATCGAGCCAATGATAATCAGATCGTCCCCCTTGAGCAACTCTTGGAAGGCAATGTCGCTGAACTCGTTGAGAGGCATTCCCAGAGCCCGACCCTTTTCCTCACCCATCCAATCATGCAGTTCGGCTGCATCAGCCAGTCAGTTTCTTAGTTACATAGTACAGCTAGACATGAAAACGGGCGGAGAAGCCAAGACTCACTCTGAACCACAGGGGGGTACAGCTCGATGATCTTGGTAGGCTTGTGCCGATTTTGCTCGCGAACGCAGTCGATGAAGGAAGTCAAAGCGGCCTTGGATGCCGAGTATCCTGCCATGGTGGGGGCTGGCACAATGGCCAAATGGGTCCCGGTGACGATCAAGGATGTCGGTGTGTCCTTGGCCTGTAGCGGAGGCAGGAACTTTATGATCAGGTTGACGATGGAGGTGAAGTTGACGTTGATCTCATCATGAAACTTGGCAAGATCAAATTCGGCCGCCCGCGACAAGCGCGTAGAGCTCTGGATGCCAGAGTTCAGGAAGACGGAGTCCAGATCTGGGTGCTCCTTGACGACCCTATACACGTTGGCACATGCTCCCGCTAAGAATGGTATTGTTCTGACTTACTTATTGACAAATTCATTAACACCATTGCTGTCAGTAACATCAAACTTGATGGCGGCGGCCTTGGAGGAGCCATGCTTTGCAACAAATGCGTCCAGTCTGTCTTGTCGGCGGCCAACAGCAATGACCTTGGATCCCTCGGAAATGAACTTGTCGGCCAAGCCAGCACCAATGCCAGAGGTCGCGCCAATAACGAGGACCGTCTTGTAAGTGGAAGGCATCTTAATATTCAGTGTATGGAGTCGTTGGAATTGGAGTTGTTCACAGTTTGGGGACGGTTTGATCAAATGCGAATAATGAGTTCATATGACTTTGAGACGTCTTCAAATCGACCAGTGCCTAGTTCCAGCCATCATGACGCAACTCCATCTTGTCATCGTTGAGGCCCATTTTCTAGCAACAGTTATACAATGGTGTTGCCACTTCCTTTTGGATATCTTTATGCTTCTTGAAGAGGCTAGCGTTCCGGAGTTTAGCGGCAGAGCAGAGACATCAGCCCAAAGTTCGAAGGTCCAGCCCGTGTTTCTCTTCTCTAAATGAGGTTAGCCTTCCGGAGTAAGCTTTGTAGTCAATATACGAGTAGATACCTTGCTCCGTCTTGTCTGTTTTGTCTTGTCTTGAAATGGCTAGCCTTCCGCAGATATGCAGGTGGAATATTCCCGGATGCCCTAACTCGGCATCATCCGCGCCCCTAAACAACCCTGGAAGTGTGCTACGCTGCAAATGTAGGTCCCGCGGGGTCCTAGCATTACCATCATCAGTCAGCCATTCTACGCTACAGATGTCTGAGGGATTCGCGAGCTGACATGGTATGCCACCATCAGAAAGCACGTTCAACATGGTCAATCGCGGGCGTCCCTCGCGCGACTGCCAACCTTGCAAGAAAAGAAAGCTCCGGGTAAGTCCCGATCAACTCCTATGACGCAAGCCTCTAGCAAGCCTGTGGCTTTGTGATCATAGGGTACCATATTCCGCACGTGTCATTAGGACTGACCAGCCCACAGTGTGATCTACAACGTGAAAGATGCGGACAGTGTCGTCGAGCCAGCATCGCTTGCTTCGGCTGGCCTGATCCCAACCAATTGATCATCCGGGATGAGACGGCATCTGCTCAGCGAAAGGTCTTGGCTCGGAGTACTTACCGAGCTCCCACTCCTGCCCCGATCTCGGCGTGGGAACACTGGCACCCTTCGAACTCATCACCAGCGTCAGGGCCATCTCGCTCGTCAGGGTCTAGTACTGCGTCGTATGCTTCTACCTTCTCAACTCCCAATCCAAGCGCCCAAGTCACCCAGATCGGGGAAGAGTATGATGGGGACTCGGAGCTCTCGGGTGCAATCATCTGCAATTACATGGAACAAACGTTGCCCTTCGAACCAGACAAGATACCAACTTCGCTGTCTTTTTCTTGGGAAGTACGCGCGCGCAATGCCTTCTTTTCGCATTACGTAGTCGGCTTTTCGCGTAGTCATGATGCTTTGTCGCAGCTGTACGCTGCCTCGTCTGCTACAAGCCTTCTCTCAGCTGCCGTAGACGCTGCGGCTCTGGCATTTCTGGCCAAACAACATGAAGCCCCTGGGCAGGTCACCGTTTACGATACTCCTAGCTCCAGCGAGCTAGTGAGTCTCATGAGCAGAAGCTACATAGTAGCAATCAAACGTCTGTCGACTATACTCGGCGCGACCAGCCGAAGACCAGCTATGACCGTCAGTGACCAAGCCCGCACGGAAGAAGCTCTCTCGGATGCTACCCTCCAGGCAGTGCTGCTACTTGATTTATGCGAAAAGCTTGCCTGTGTTGGTAGGCGACCTGACAGGGCTTCTGCTGCGTCTCAAAGCAACAATAGTGTCATCACTGAAGGCCCATGGTTGAGTCACCTGCGCGGTGCTTTGGATCTGGTACATATCCGTGGCCTCAACCGAAGATATTCATCACCCACTTCGCGCCAGCTGGCCGCACGCCTAGCCATGACTTTGGTCATAAGCTGTGGAGTAGCTGGGGTGCATATCCCACAGGAGTTGGAAGAGTTTCGAACCGGTCTTTTGCTGAATCGTGTTGGTGTCACCCCACACTTTGAGAACCACGAAACCGTTAGTCGGAACATGGTGGATATTCAAGCAGATCCCAAGTTTGCCGTCACGGGTCTAGTAATCGACGTTGTGAACCTTGCGGCGGATGTCTCGCAGGGAACCTGCCCTCCAGGCGACCTCATCCCACGAGCTACCGCATTGGATGACCGCCTCGCGACGATGGAATGCGAACTCCCATCTTCATGGCAGTTTGAACGCATATATACCGAAGACTGGACCCCGATGGTTTACAGCGACCACTACGACAAGTACGCAGATCACTTTGTGACTCAAGTGCGCAATGTTTCTCGGAGCATGCGTCTGCTCTTGGTCGAAATGGCAATGGAGCATTGTCAAGCCCACGATGATGTGGGTGACGACCATACAAGGACGTCGCGTCTGATAGACAGCTTGTGCAGTGATATCTGCGCTGCTGTCCCACAGTTTGTTTGGACACAAGCAAGACCGGAAAACAGCATTCCGTTCATACCTCTACAGTCACTGCAGTGCTACACTTTGTTAAGTCCATTGTATCTTGCCGCAAAGCTGTCGAACCGATACAAAATGCGCACGTGGATCATTGGCATGTTGCAGTATATGGCAGACTCTGGTGGAATGAAAGCGGCCAACACAGTCGCAGGTATTTTGCAGAGTCGTTCTAATATCTCATATTGGCAGATTTATGCCATGCTGGGGAGTTACGCTTTCGCGGCATAACTGAACAACAACTACTGAAGGAGATATCTCGTCGATTTCATCTCTGTAAGGAAAGAAGGGGTCTCTGCGCAAGCACATGCCCACCCTTCTAGGTACCATTGGAGGATTCATCTTGTTCCTCAATACCGCCGCAGAACCACCATCGGGTGGTTTTCTTGAGGCCCTCCTTTCTCCAGTCATTAACGGACTTAGGAAATAAAGGAAGAGTATCTCGGATAGATACGTCATGCGCAATGATGACAAACACTTCATCATTGGCGTCCAGCTCTTGGATTTTGCGCACGGTCTCCAGGGCAGCATCGTGGTCGGGAAACAACATGTTGCGTGGCAACGTGAAGAAGGACTTGTCGGTGTTTCCGCTCAGCGTAAGGTGCTGGAACAGATCTCCTGGGCAACAGCCAAGCCCCGGCGGGATGGTAATCGAGGGGGGCAGGGGAAGATGCGACGACGGCCGCAGCACGCCCGGGTGATGGCAAGCATCCGCGCCCATGAGCACAAAAGCCGGCTCAGGCGATGCTCGAACTCTCGCCAGGCCGCACATGTGGCCGGGGGCGTGCCCCGGAGCGTCGAGCAGGTAGAAGGACCCGTCGCCAAAGTAGTCAAAACCGGCAAAGCGCCCCACCGTGACAGCGCCATCGCCGTCGAAGCTTACCTCCCGGACCGTTCTGCCTACCGCGTCGCTGTCCCTCACGCCTGCCTGGGCGAGGGTCGGCCAGCCCGGCCACGACGCGTCTCTCAGCCCCGGGCCAACGATGAGATCAGTTGAGGGGGGAAAGGTCGACGGGTCGCCAATATGGTCAAAGTGGTTGTGCGACCATATAATGGCTTCGACGTCCTTGGCGCGGACCTGTAGGTCGCTGGTGTCACCGTCTAGGACTTGGGCGACATCGGCGCCGACTTTGATTGTGGTGGTGGCTTTGATCAAGGACACAATGCGCGGGGCGTAGTTTTCCCAATCAGTTCGGACGCCGAGGTCAAACAAGACGTTGCGGGAGCCATGCGTGATGAGGAAGCAATAAATCGGCGCATCAAAGGCTTCTACTTGAACATTACTTTGTGCCTGCAGAAACAGCTTTGGGTCGATTCGCAGCTCAGTTTTACTAGGAAGTGAAATTACTTTATGAGTATATCCGATGAGAGAATAGAATGCAAATGGGCCACTCACGTATCAATGACCCTGACGTCAACTGTTGCCTCTGAAGCAGGTATATCGAGTCGAGGCGACGAGAGTGGCTGCGCCAACGAAGAATGAGGCGGAGTCTCCATTTCGGCCATCTTTGTCGTCGCCATGTGTGGTTAATTGTAATGAATGGCAGTCTTATGATGCTAGAAAGATATCGCGAGGCGAACTGGTGAAAGGGACCTCGCGCTGCAGAACTGGTGATGCAATCTTCAACGCCACTGAATACCCGAATCACTCAAGTTACTGACGAAATCACGATGCCTACAATCCTGATTGAGCGATATTAAGGCTCGAAGCGTCCAGTAATGCGGATACATAACAGGCCAGCCCTCGGCATATCTCAGCTCCTCTCGCTGATGCATGTTTGCTCCACCACATGGCCCCCCACATGCCTTGCTATGGTAAAGACTGTCTATCGATGAACCAGGATGCTCACAGCTAACCAGAGATGGTCAAATGGCAATTCATTCATCACATCAACATTCACCCAAAAAGAAACCGCTGGCGGCGTTCTCATTCGTTCAAGATGAGTTGTTTGAGTCATATTTGTGGTATTCCGAGACAGCGCTGGGAGGACTAGAACTAATATACCTAACCTAGACATCTCTTGGCGTCGTCTCCCTTTCAATCGCTCGTTCTTGGAGATAGATAGTATAGTCGAGATGGTTCCACCGGGCCACAAGTGTCAAAAAGCAACAGTGGCTCTCAACAATGCGCCTCAACGGTATTTCAAGCAGTTTTGTCTACAACCAGTTACCACCCACCGCCGCCCATCGAGGAGTCCTTGCGCCTTGCTTTGAAGGGCAATTATACGCGGTGGAATTGCCGCCAGTGCTCCCCGGTATGATTGCTGCAGTGACTCCTTCGTAGAGGAGATATGGGGCCAATCCGATTTCGAGCGCGCCGTGCTGCATAGCCGTACGCGGGCGGCGCCTCACACTCTCCAGCCATTGAAGAAATGCTCTCGGTGGCCGTAGAACAACTCGCTGCTTTCCTTGACCCGCCGCGCGGTCGGCATGGCCGAAAGACCCAGCCCAAGTCGAGTTTGGTGCAGCTGCGAGGATTCCTGCAAGTTCACCCAGCTTTCTCCCTCGTCTTCGATCAACAAAGGGAGATGCAATGCATCGCGGCGCAGTCCCAGGGTCTCGTAAGCGCGACTCAGAATCCAAAGCGTCAGCCGGATTGCTGCAAGTTGGTTGAGCCCGACATGCCCGCTGTGTCTTATGTGCCGGATCATCTCAACATTGTCTCTCCCGATCAGCCCGAAAAAACGAAGCACAGCTTCGTACCGTCCATCGAAGATGCTATGCGCCCAGAAGATTGGGAGCGCCTCGGCGCGGATCTGGCGCGATGTCCAGGTCAAGGCCGGCTCGGGGATCCGTGGCTTGTGCTTCTGGCTAATTTGGATCACGGTACCGCCGAGAACGTGCCTCCATATTTCCACGCGCAACTCGGCTGGAAGTTTGAGGAGCATCGATGACGATGCATGGTCGTGGCTAATCGCTGATGAGACTGGTTCTTGTGTGTGCTGCTTTTGCAGGGGGTCACAACTCACAGGCACATGATCAACGTTGGGACGATGCCAACTAATTGGGGCTATAATAAGGCGGACATAAATGAAGAATCGATAAGAAATGATCACAATGAAGTAAACAAAAGAAGATGATCGTTCGACTCGATCGTTTTATAGAATCGAGCATCTTTATCATGATCTGCTGCGCCCGCCAGCCTAGTAGCAGATGTCTAACCTAGCTCTATAACCAGTGGCAGGCCGGCCACCCCAGAGGTGTGTCATCGGCGAGCGCACAGCCCTGCAGGAGCCGCATGTCACGGCTCCGCCGTCACAAATTCAACACCATCCTTTTCCCTAATCTCAAAACCCTATAAGTAAGAATAATTCAGACTCTTTAGCTCATTATCCTATTGCGAGACCGCTACTTTGCATTGTGGAAAGATAACGAACATTTAAACGAGTGGCAACAAGCACTCTCTGTTCAGTCCAAAACTCCCGTTTCGCTAGCTGTATCGTTCCTTGGTGGTAGCGTCGGGACTTGTTAGGGGCCAGGGCGCCTGATAATCATGTGGTATAAGCACTAATATTTGCCAAGCAAGACTCTCTCCCCTTGGATCCTTCGATCACAGGAGTAATCCACAATCATTTCGTCAGTCTGATGTGGCTAGATAAATTGTATGCTGAAGTAATATACAGCACTTCCAGTCTTGTATAATCGAGACTGACATTCGCGATTTGAAGACTTCATCGTTTGCTTTTGTCACCTTACACAATCAACGTCTTCAACTTTGTCTACGAGCAGTCACTGTTGAACATTCGACAGCATTGAAAACACCACGATTTATCTGATTTAAAGGAAATGGTCTTGTGAATAAAATGTAAATGCTCCTACGGGCAAAGAAGGGGAAACTTGCACTTCTGCCGACTGTCCTCTGTCCACTCATAGAAACGGCCCGCACTGCATTGGCAATATAAGCGCGATTGATAATAAACTGGTCGTAGAGCATCGTGAGTCTAGGCGATCGTATAATTAAGAGAGTGGATCCACAGGAGGCATTTGACGACAAGTGAATACCTAAGTCTGTGCGACATACTCATTTGACTGTATGATTGCTGTAACAATGATCAACCGCCGATGTCGTGGTTAAATTCCACCCGCGACTAACTATCCAATAACGTTCGCGCACAAATGAGGTACCACACGGAAATATAAATTCTCAAGAAACATCTTCCAAGCTCCGGTATAAAATAAATAATAATAGAAAGTACTCTATAGCCCGCAGGCACACAGCCAGCTGTCGCAGCAATCTAGCGGCAGATAAACGCGGATTGGCAGCCCCCAATGCCACCAGATTTCGGTACCTGATAGACTGCGTATATGACCTGAATAGGTGCCGAGGTGCCTGCAATCATGTCTCGGTCCCGAACGACGTCCCATCGCGTCTCGGCCCCGGTTCACAGCTCTACCTCGACATCAAAGGCGATATCGAGAAGGAATATCTCAAACACCCCTCAGCGGCACAGCCTCTTGGCATTTCAGCATATGCGATGTAGGCTGTGCATGAAGAATTCATGGCGCAGGATCCTCCCGGCAACCACCAGGAAAGAATATAAGAGTCTTATTACCCAGCCTCGACCAGGTAAGCATCATGTCGGACTGTCCTTTTGCACTGATCCCTACCCAGAATGCAGGAATCAACACCACTGACAGCGGAGGTCGATGATAACCAACGGGACTCCTCGCCAGCGCCAACCAGGGCCGGAGAGAGCCATGCTCATGCACATTCGCTGCCTTCCGCCCGAGGAAAGGAAAATGCCAAATTACTTGCGGCAGCTCCTAAACATGAACCTACGCTGCGGTATCGCAGGACGCCGATATGGCTACTCGTGGTGTACATGCCGACTCTCATAATTCCGTGGGTATTTACCTGCGTCTTGGAAAAGCATCCGCTGGGCCACTCGAGCTATACAGATCAATCTGGCAACGGCCCCACGACGGATGTGAACTTGGTGCCGGTCGCTCTCATTTCACTGCTCAATTCGATCA
Source organism: Pestalotiopsis sp. JCM 9685 (assembly GCA_001599175.1). Classification (NCBI taxonomy): domain Eukaryota; kingdom Fungi; phylum Ascomycota; class Sordariomycetes; order Amphisphaeriales; family Sporocadaceae; genus Pestalotiopsis; species Pestalotiopsis sp. JCM 9685. The sequence continues at coordinate 2,718,917 of BCGF01000004.1, forward strand.
ACAGCGTGCTCACCATTCCAATCTTATCGACTCTGTCGGCACACGCGGCTGTTGTTTACGCCATGAGACGTAAGCCCAGCCAAAAATTGGACATGCTTCAACTCTTCGCCCTAGCCGACAGAAAATGGTCAGACATTCCCGCACTTTGGACAGCACGCGAGAGAGGCAAGAGCATTCGTTTTCTGTGGCTTGCCGCAACACTTATTCTTCTTGGTGCCATCATTGGACCTCTCAAGTCCATACTCGTCCAATTTGAACAGATTGCCTCCGTTTCGTGGGCCGACATTCCTCCTAATGGACCCTTCGCTTACGTCGTGGGCTTGGATCCAGAGCCCGTGGACATGGCCATGCTTGACCACGATCTTGTTTTGCACGACGTCCTTGGCAGCCTGGCGACTGTGTCTGATCTAGAGACGCAAGCAAACCTCTGGCCGATCAACCCAGATGCCGGTGACTGGACAACTGCTTATGCGGATCCTAGCACACGCCGCGAGTTCTTCGTCTACGGCTCGGATTCTGGTCTGAGTCATGATGGGTTCTTCGTCACGGCTCTCGAGAATGGTACAGTCACAGGAGTCCTTCGCGAACACGCCATCCGGTTAAACAGTTCTGTTCACTATGAGTATGTGGCGAAGACAGACTTCCCGACTCCATGTCCCGGAGCAAGGCCACTCGACACCCACATCCAACGTCCCAATGTCAATGTGTCCATATGCGCCCCGGGCAATATGAGCGAATTCCCTTTCACGACGAGTCGCAACCGTCAGTACATCACGGAAGATTTATACATCGACTTTTCTGTGTCGCGAGGAAGCACATCCTACCCTATCCAAAAGTTTGACAACTTTACAATTCATTGCAACGCATCGACATCGAGAGGTTACTTCGAACTAGGTAACAGCCTTAACAATTACGTATACGGACCACTGATAGATATGTGGCCCGACAACGAGACCATGGCCAGCGACTTTAATGATGTGAGAAGTACGGGTGCATCTTGGGCTTCACTAACGGAGCAGTAAGTGAACACACCTTTAGGGGACTTACTGAACAGTTTGAATAATAAGTTATTTATAGGGATCCATCGGGGTGGGGCATAGATTCTTCGCTTCCTTTCGAGCGGCCGATAGCCCATCCATTTACCAGTAGCTACGAGCTGAACCTTGCTCCCGGCGGACCGCTCATGACATCAGCCGAAGCCTTGTTCGGCAATTATTCTCTACTGCACTCAGCAGTCGATACTTCAACCAATATGACCGCGGCCCAGACTCTGGAGGCCATGTGTACGCGTGGCACCCTCCCACTGACGCAGCTCTCGTACATCGTTGATGATGGATCCCTTGCGTTCAGCTGTTCCAACGTTGATTCCGTGTCCTCAAATGACTTGTATCCAGATGTGGAGGACCTTGAACATATGATAGATGAGCTAATTGGCTCCTATCTTGCGAAGTGGAATAAGACCAACTTAGCTGAGTGTAGGTCCACCACCTAGCTTGTCCCGTCTTCCGTGTCGAGATGAGCCCTCCAAAAGAAAGCGCTGACCGTCTTTGCAGATATGCTGATGGTTTCCATGTACTACGCAAACCGCGCCGTTCTCATCAAAACCGCGTCCTCCACGGGTTCTCTCTACGCGCGCTCGATTTACGCCTCGGGTGGCACCATTTTGATCAAGCCCGTCTTCCGCGGCCTGGCCAGCATGATCGTGCTCACGATTCTGATCGCTGCTCAATGTGCTGGGCTAATTTTCCTAGCTTGGTACATCTACCAAGTGCCGACGTGGGCCTCAGCTCTGGACGCGGCGGCAGTGGCAAGGATCGGGCGCACTATGAAGGACGACGAATTGCCCCCAATTGGGTCCTTTACCGAGAAAGACGAGCAAAAGCTGAAGAAGGTCAATGGAATAATCGGCGTAGTCGGAGGCGGGGAAAATGCGATCCACGAACGAGAAGGTGACGAGGAGAGTCAAATTGAGTCAGCGAACGAGCCAACTACCCTCGCGATACCTCTCGCACCTGGGGCGTCGGGTATCATCACAAAGAGACTGTTGTCGAAGAAGAATAAAAATAACGGAAAGGGTAAAACGGGCAGCCGTGGATAAACTATCTAATTTCAGTGCTTGATCCAATAAGCCTGCGTGTTACACCATGCTTTCAGACCCTCCGCGCCCCATTCTGTACCAAGCCCACTCTGCTTATGACCACCAAACGGTACGTTCGGAGCTAGTTCAAAGTGAGTGTTTATCCAAATACTTCCTGCCTCGAGCTGATCCCCAATACGACGGGCGCGAGCCACATCCTTGCTCCAAACCGAGGCTCCGAGTCCATGGCTCGGAGCATTTGCACGCTTGATCACATCGCTGTCATCTTTCCACTTGAGAACAGGAACGATGGGACCGAAGGGCTCATCCGTCACGATACTCGAGTCGTCGGGAGGGTTATCGATGATTGTCGCAGGCATATGAAAGCCCGTCTCTTCCTTCGATCCGAGGCCCCCCAAAGCGACTTTCCAACCTTCCTTCTCGATCTGCGAATACAGCTTCTGAAGCTTTTCGTATTGCACCTGGTTTTGAACAGGTCCAAAGAAGGCCTCGGCATCGGTATGGTCACCAGCCTTGAACTGCTTCGTGATCGCAACGATGGTTGCGAGAAACTGGTCATAGATATTCTCGTGGACATAGATACGCTTGACTGCCATGCATATCTGGCCCGAGTTCATAAAGGTAAAGAAGGCGACCTAATTCATAATCAATATTGTTCACCGTGATCTGTAAAGTGGGACGGCTAAAACACGTACCTTTGCGGCTACCGACCCAATGTCGACATCATCACAGACGATCGCTGCATCGTTACCTCCAAGCTCGAGCGTGACACGCTTCAGCGTAGCAGCGCAAGCCGCCATGACCTTTTTCCCGGTCTCAACCGAGCCGGTGAAGCTCACCTTGGAGACACCGGGGTGCGCTGTAAATAATGGGCCAAGACTGTCGTCTCCACTGAGGGCCTGGAACACGCCCGGCGGGAAGACTTGAGCGACTATCTCGGCCATCTTCAGTGTGGAGTAGGGAGCATGAGGCGACGGCTTCCAGATAAAGGTGTTTCCGGTAAGGAGCGCCGGAAGCAGCTTGCCAAGGCCGATGCCGAGAGGGAAGTTCCACGGCACAATCCCCACGGCGACTCCGAGAGGGACGTGGCGCACGATAGCGGTACGCTGGACGAACCGCGTTAGCTTGCAAGTGGTCACTTGGGACAATACGTATGGAGAGTAAACATACATCGGAATCGTCTATGACGGTTTCTTCTCCCAGACGCAGCTTCGGCATTTCGGTAGTGAGGGCTGCCACCGCGTACAGCTCATAAGCAGCAAACTGTGGGGTCTTTCCCAGCTCTTGGCCTATGAGCTTGGTGAGTTCGTCCTTGTTGGCTTCGACGGCGACGGCAAACTTGTTGAGATACGCGGCACGCTCATCGTATGAGAGCTTGCTCCAGGAAGAGAATGCTGTCTGGGCCGCGCTCACAGCGCGGTCCACGTCATCCTGGGTCGACACAGGGACATCCCAAAGAGGTTTCTCGGTGCTTGGAGACACATTGCGATGTGACTTCTCCGTATCACACAGTTGGTTGTTGATAATGTTGTGGAAAGTCTGCACGGAGATATTGTAAGCATACTGCAGCGGATGTTCCTGGCACGGTGGGTTTCAAAGTTCTTACTGCAAACGGGATCTTATAACTTGGTGCTGTCGACATGGTGGGAAGTGATGCTCTCATTTCATGGGAGACATGAACTCAATAGATTCTATGGTTGGAAGGTTGGCGGGTAAGAAAGCATTGATTTCAATGTGGCTTAGATTACAACAAGGTACTGGGGGCGTCCGGTAAGTCTAGGAATCAATGACTTATGATCATTAATAAATGGAAGATCGGCGGAAACTCGCAGGTCGTTCTGAGGAAGACAAGTTCACTCGCCGTTATGCATGGCAGGGGGTTAGTTGTACTCCCTTGATCCCCGTTCAGCAACGGTTTGCGCAGCACTGAAGTTACTGACTACATACCTAGCTCTTCAATTACACAGTCCAAGTTTCGGTGTGGTCAGTGCCAATCTCTATGGCACTTCGACGGTTGCTATCATTGCGTTATAATGGCACATCAAAACTGTAGGTGCATGCGGGCCTCGTGATCCAACGAAAATGCTGCATTGCATTGTTGGTCCTTTCAAACAACGCAGAAGATCCCTCGTACCAACCGATCACTCGCGTTGCATCGGGTGGCACAATATCTCTGATTGACAAGAACATGGAAAACATACAGGCCCAAAAACATCCACACATGGAGCATTTCCTAGCTAAGATCATCTGCGTTTTCGGTCCTGTTGAATGGGAGATTCAACGTAATGCTCAACCGAGTATCCTAGGCGCTCTAAGTCCATCCAGCACTCCAAACCCAGCATCCAAAGGCATTGGACGCCCCAACGACAAGCGCACATGATAGTCTTGCCGGCATGTTGTCGATAGCCAGAGGCACTGTCCTTTCGCCCGCGGCCTTGTCTCTATCCACATAGCGGAAGTCTTGCAGATAGCTGCCGAAGGTGATAGCGATTGCGATTGCAACGACCCAAGTGACCGCTTTTCGCCCGTTCACAAAGATCGATCATTTGCCCACTTCGTATGAACACTTGAGCAATTATGGCTCCGAGCCCTGAACGGCATCTTGAATGGCGGTCTAGGCCGTGGTTGGAAAGGCCATACCGATCAACACCGAAGGTTCAGCGAGGTTGTGGTGCGCATAACTGAGTACACCAATGGCACCAGGTTCCATCATCATAGTGAAAGGAAATGCCAAATCCCACTCCTTTAGAAAACAGAGTCAGTTCAATATCTGACTTCAGTATTTGGGCCTGAGGACCACTTACCAGCCACCTTTTGGTGAATGCACGAAGAATGTGACCGTGAGCAACTACAAGGACGTCAGGGGCTGGGCCACCGTGCATGAACGGCTCCTGAATCTTCTTGATATTGCGGATGAGCCGATCTAGCCTTTCCTGTACTTGGCTTGGAGACCTGGGACGTTGGGTCAGCAGAGTGTCGTGCGCGTGCCTTGGTAGTTGAATAGGAGCTCACTCTCCCCCGGGACATCCCATCGTCCAAATGTCCCACTTGGGTAAACCTTTCTCGGCTCGCTGGGTCTTGATCTGAGCTGGAGTGATGCCCTCTTCGTTCGCGAGCGCATGTCAGCTTGCCCTCCATTCCACAGGATACAAGGAAAACACGGACCATAGGCGCCATAGTCCCACTCAGTAATGTCATCCGTAATGCTGAGCTTTTTCTCAGACTCCAGGGTCTCTTTTGCGTCCTCCCCAAGAAGGAGATCGAGTGTCTTGGTGGCTCGTTGACGCGGAGAACAGAAGACGTGCGCAATTTTGGCAGGATCAATCAGCTTGCCCCGCCCCACGAGCTTCTCGCCGGTGGCTCTGCTCTGCTTCTCGCCATTTTCAGTCAACGGGATATCCGCGTTTCCCGTGCACTGTCCAGAAATTGTCCACTCCGTCTCTCCTGTCAAACAAGCAAGGAAAAGGGTAAGTCAACAAATCATTACCGGCAAAGGTATCTCGGGTCAGGCTTTGTCTTACCGTGACGGGCGATGAAGACCCTTGGCGTGGTTGCATTTGCGTCTGACATTGTTAGGGTAGGTACAGGTTGGCTCTGGCGTCGGCTCCAGTGTGTTGGTTGAAAACCTCAAAAGGTCCTTCGGCGGATCGGATTGCCCCGCGTAGGGCCTGATCGGCAAAGACAGTTACTGTCAGTGAGTTAGTACTGGCAGTGGGGCAGGGTCGATGTACTGTATACCCTCGTACGATAGGTACCTCGGAATTGCACTGGCTTCGAAAAGCCCCTGCTGGGTATTGAACTTTACAGAGTATGCTAACAGGGAAACATATATTTCATCATGGAGAGAATGACTTGGGACGAAAGACCCTTCTTCCAGAAGTCAGCTCTAATGCTTAGACGATACGCTGTATCCGTGGATTGTCAACCGAAAACAGGACGCTTAAGGTAGGCTAATTAGTTGGTGGCGGCCCGTCGTTGGGACGTCGTGCATACCTCGTACAACGTGCAAACTGCTTCAATCCTGCTGCGAATATCCAGATGATCTATCTATCCCCTTGCCGCTCACTTGCATCAGCCTGGTAACTTCAATTCATGCCGTGTTCATGCTTGATGATATCAGCTGCCCGCTCCGCAAACGCATAAACAGTGGATTGCAGATTTGCAGTACTGATGATGGGAATCGCACTCGAATCAACAACCCGCAAGCCTTCAATTCCGTGGACCTTCAACGTCGAATCCACCACGCCACCCTTCTCTTCAGGCAGCATGGCGCAGGTTCCACTGAGATGCCACATGGAGATGACGTTGGACCGAATGTACTCTTTCGCAGCCTCGACATCGGCGAATTGGGAAGCAGGGTCGCGGTACTGCAGTGGCTCTTTCAAAAGATCATTAAAGGGTTTGGTAGTAGCGCAAATGCTGCGCCATGACCTCCAAGTCGATCGGGTTCGAGAGGTATTTGGGATCTAGAGTCGGCGCAGTTCCAATGTCGGCAGAATGAATGTGAACACTTCCTCGGGAAAGCGGTTGAGAAAGAATAACTCCAACAGAAATGTATTTTCCCTGCACTGGCGCCGGGGCATTATGTTGAGCCAAAATCGACAGGTATGCGCCAGAAGGAGTGTCGTCGTCCAACAAGCCCTGCTCCGCAATTTCGTAGTATGCCCTGGCTCGAGCCTCACTTGGAAGGCTTCCGTTTGAAGGTGGATTTTGCTTGAGTAGTTCCTCCACCGATTGCTTACCACTCTGTTCGAGTATGGGTAGGTACGCATAGGTGTATACTCCAACTGACGAAAGAATGCCGGTCTGATTTGCGGCGTACTCTGCCATGGCAGGACCAATCACCTCGGGTTCCTGTCTGACCAGAGCATCAAGCGTATCTACTTCGTCGGCCGCCTCGAAACCAATGCTACAGAGCAGATGGTCTTGGAGATTTTCACCGACGGCTGGCAAGTCTTTGACAAGATTAATGCCATGGGTTTGCAGTAGAGTCTTGTCTCCAATACCGGAAAGCTCTAGTATCTTGGGCGATTGTAGAGCACCGGCAGCTAGAATGACTTCCTTCTTGGCAAGGATTTCATGTACGGCATTTTCATGGCTGTAGCGGACCCCTTTGGCTCGAGGGGTTGGTCCGGCCTCGTCGAATAGGATCTTCTCGACCACGGCACCTGTGAGAAGTTTCAGGTTGTCGCGGTCTTGGACAGCTTGGTAGTAGGTGGAAGCAGCAAAGCTTCTTGCCCTTGTCGCAGGATAGATACTTGACAAACAAGTAAACGCCCCAGTCGAGATTCCCAAGAAGGGATCATTTTCTGCGACATGGCCAAGAGCTTTGAAAGTCTCGTGCCATGCCTTTCTTATGGGATGTGAGGCATTGCCCGAGAAGGATGCTTGGACTGGGCCTTTGGCGAGATCATTGATGGACTCCCACTCATTGACGCCGAGATCCTCCTCGGAACTGATGGAGGGCGAAGTATAGGACTTGGAAAAGTACTGCTGTAGTGTGTTCCAATCCCAACCATCATTCCCAAGCCTACCCCACGCGTCGATAAGCTTCTTTGAGGGAGGCACGAATACGTGGGCATTGATCGCACTTGAGCCACCCACGGCCTTGCCTTGGGAGATACCTATAGATCTTCCATTCAGAGTACTCTTTGATATAGATTAGCTTACCTGCCTTCTCTTGATCGAGCATGCATACCTGTGGCTCGGACTGAAAACCCCAATCGAGCTCGGAACCGAGTAGTACGGGATAAAAACCTGGGGTTTGCACTCGCGGATCTTCTCTGTAATCATTTCCTGCCTCCAGGATGATGACGCTCTTATTCGGGTCCTCAGAGAGACGATTGGCGACAACAAGTCCAGCAATGCCACCGCCGACGACAACGAAATCGTAGGAATTCGAAGACATGTTTCTTCGTTTTTGTTGTTTTGGGATGAGAGGAGGGTTTTTCGATGACAATCTGGGTGCGTCTGTATAAAAGCAAAGAAAGTGAAAACTCGAAAGAATTTGCCTTCATGTATTAATGAAGACCCAAGGCTATTGATGCGGCTGCTTAATGGGAGCGTATGGAATTGTGGTGTTTCCGATGAGATGCTAATATGTTGTGGAACGATTGAGCTGTTGTATCATCTAGTGGAGCAGGTAGTACTTGGAGGGATTTTCGAACATAATTGTTGATCTAGAATCCCGGGGACGTATTGGGAGGCATCGGGAACACTACCAACATGTTACCCACTTTCTCATGTCCCGCGAATCATGTACGCCACCTTGATGTTGTGTGAACCAACTGCGTGGCACGGCAACGTGACGGCGTCTAATGCCCCCACGGAGCCGCCAGACCAGGCATGTTCAGTAGCAATCACACGGCAACGCAGGCCTTTATAGGGGGCCATACGGGAGCCGGAATGATGTTTGTCTCCACCCTGCCGGACCGTGCCGTTGCACGCAATCCGTGCGTATCAAGATAGTATGGCCTAGAAAATAGGTAGTCTCCCATTTTCTTCAGGCTTTGCATCCCAGAAAGTCAGTCAAGTTTTGTATATGCATATTTCACCACTCAGAACCTCAACATGTCGCTGTCGGCCGGGGCGATTCAACTCGCGATAGTCTCATTTATTGCGGTGTCACTTGCCATCGTGGCTCTCGGGCTGCGATTATGGTCGCGACACATATTAAAGCAGAGCCTCGTCTTTCATGACTACATGGCCATACTGGCAATGCTCTTCACTGCTGGCGCGGTAACGATCTTCCTCGCGGGTACTTCTCTTTATTCTTCATTTTCGACACAATGCTGATCAAAGCTGCAGCTGGGTTTTCTGCTGGACTCGGCGTGCATCTAGCAGACTTGTTGGCAATGAATCCGGAGATGGCCGTGTTGCATCTAAGGGTTCGCAACCCATCTCTGTCCCTCAAAAGATAGAATTTTCTGACTACTCATCTGTCTAGTTGTTTGTGCCCGCGCAGCTGCTTTGGGCAGCGGCTAATACAAGCGTCAAACTCTCAATCTTGTCACTATACACATCGCTATTCCCAGGGAAGAGATTTTGGATGATATGCTACGCCATAATGGGAATTACTCTTGCTTATCTAACAATGGTCATTACCGAGACGTTTGCGCTGTGCAAGCCAGCACGATACTCGTGGGATAAGGGTATCCCAGGCGGAACGTGCACAGGCGAGCACTTGGCCTACCTAGTATCTGGCATCACCAATCTTGTCATCGATAGTGTCATCGTCGCGCTACCTATGCTGAAGCTATTCAAGCTGCAACTTTCATTTTCGAAAAGGATTGGCGTTGCAGGAATGTTCAGTCTGGGCGCATTGTGAGTCTCCCTTGGCCATCTACGTCCATTCAATCCGATTGCTGATTATTGTTCTTTTAATTCTTAGAATATGCGTGTTGTCTTTCATGAGGGTCATCTGGCTTTGGACCTGGGACCTAACGAATATTACATACACTGTCACCCCAGGTGCCATTTACTCTGTCCTGGAGCCGACTTTGGGCGTGGTGAACGCCTGTCTTCCGCTCATCAAGCCATCGATGACCAAGATCTTTGGAAGTGATCTTTTTGAGTCAAAGGCGGGGACAAATATTCGTGGAGGCTGCGGGGATTTCAGAATCCGCAAAACTGATGCTAGTGCGGATGAGAGAGATGAGAATCAAGAAAGTCTCAATGTATCTTATCCTCATGAGGTGTAGAAATCAGGCATCGACATGTGGTATCTTAGTGCACCTGAATACAAAATTTCACGATACATCTTATTCGCCCACGAGGGATATTTTTCCAATGTGATATTTTTTGATAAACCTGTAGCACTATTGTGCAGGCTACAGAGCTTTCACATCGCGACATTCCCCCATTCAATTTCGCAACAAAGGCATCATTACACTTCAAACCTTTCTCCACATACTCCGGACTATTTACGACCAAGACTGGAAGAAACTTGGAGGTATTCTCGACATACCTGCTGAAACAAACGAGCTTCGGCATTTGTCCATGTCCGCACCCACAAGCTAAGGATCAAGGCAATTTGCAACAGTTCAAAGTTGCAGTGCGGGCGCCGTTTCTATTACCGATTTTATGCAGGCGTCGTATTTATTGCCGACATTCTTTCCGAAAAAGGAGCAGTTCCAAGGTTTTGTAGACGCATAGCATCGGGTCCTCACGTCTATGTTCCAAGATTGTGGCCATATCCATGGTTCAATTGGATCAAAATATGGAAAACGCATTTGTTCATTCATAGCAAGCTATTTAGACGCCCCGGCGTTGATTAACCTGCTACTACTAAACGCCCTGGTCTGTCTCGATGCAAGTCGCGTGTTTCCATGGCACTCTGCTTGTCTTATCACGCACTCCGGCATGAACTAGCAGGCAGTCCTTCATTATTGTGCTGCCTAAAGCGTTCTAAACCATGTTACTGTGGCATATACACATGTACGCCACCATTTTTGGCGACAACCCGGATAGGCTGTGTATAGTCGGATAAGTTTGTTGCCGATTAGCTACCCGAAGCCTTTTAATATTTATGCATCTCGTATCTACCCAGGTAGGTAATTAGTAACCCGAAACCGAGTCTTTGATCCCCAATTTGCTGGATCTAATTGCCCCATTTCCAGTGTGACTCAGTATAACCAAATGCCAAATCACAACTACAGCAAAAGCTAGAGTTAAATCGCCGACGGACAGTAGTAAACCTTGGGCTGGTTTGCGTATGCAAGGTGCTCGAGTAAGTATTTATTAAAGAAGCGCCGCCACCTGTAATTTGGAAACGATAAGCATTACGAGCATTCCCTTTAAACCACGTTCCATCCTTACCAATTTCGCTACCATGCCCTCTCTAGCAACCTTAGTAGCTGTCTCGACACTGGTACTAGGCTGTCAAGCACAATGCTATGTAAGAAACAAAAACACAATGTTCTTGGGGCGGATTCTGACAGCATATAGGTTGGTAATAACGCGAGTGACGTCCCTGGTACCGTTTCGAACAGCCAAATTGTCTCAGCACCCTTCTTCGTCGGAACTCCCTATATAGAGAAGGCATTACTTCCAAAATATCGATGGTATCCAGAAGCATCGCTGATGCACGTTGATGGAGGCAATTCTGGCAGCACCGACTGGCCGGGGCCAGTGGGACTGAATACATCTACGTCCAGTAGCGCCCTAGACACCGTCGGTGTGCTGCTTTGGGGCTCGAACGATACAATGGTCGTCGGATACGCTGACATAACAACGAACCCCATTACGCTTGGCCTCACTGTTAGGAACGAGACAACCCTCGAGGTCCTGGGGCAATGGCCGGCACCGGCAAATGAGACTCTAAATCTCGCCTACATAGAATTGATTGCAGGTGACGCTAGCGATCGCGTCCTTGTGAGCACTCAGCAAGGCCGGATTTATAGCCTCTCCATATCGCATTGCCCAGGCAACGCGTCATTCACCTTGGACAGGAAAGTCGACCTATCGCTTGGCGACACACTTTCTGAGGGAGAAATGCTACTCAATGCCATGATCGACACGGACGACAACATTTGGTTCACGACTGGTTACATCAATGGCACAAGTGGTCTGACAGGCGGCTCTGCAGCGTCTCCGACATCCACGACTCTGGGCTTCGTGACCCCCGACGACGTTATCGAGCGCGTCCATATCCCAGGACAGGTTGTTGAAAATGGAATCGCAGTCAGCGGCACGACCAGCTTCGTCGTGATGGGACCCACCGGCGGAATCAACGCTACAGGTTATCTGGCAGCTTACCGCTCAGATGGGGCTTTGAATGGTAGCATCAATCAGGTCTGGAAGTTACCTTACTCAGCTGGTTCCACTACCAAGCCTGGGGCTTTCTCTCGCGGCTCTGGATCAACACCAGCCCTTCTTGGTGATCAGTTTGTCGCCATCACCGACAACGCGGACGATCAAATCAACCTAATCGTCGCCCACCAAAACACCACTACGAAACAGCTGGCGTGCAAAATACCGCTATTCATGCCCGGCAGGGTAGCAAACGACTTTAGTGCCACCGTCCACTTTGACGGGGCGCTGTACAGTGTCGTGTTGATCAACAATTATGCGGCACCTCCAATTATCCAGGGACGAGGTTCTACTGACATCAATGGGTCCTTCAACAACAAGACTATGATGCCAGGTGGCTTGACCCGGGTTGACATTGATGCTGATGGTGCTGCATGTGGCGTGCGTTGGGTTTCCAATATTACGACAACCGCTGTTCCCATTCTACCTACCGCGACGGGGCTGCTCTACGTCTACAGCCAAGATCCAGAACTTGCCCTCAAAGGAGAGTACGTGTGGTACCTTGTAGCGGTGTCTTGGGACACGGGCGATGTTGCCTGGAAGGTAAAAAGGGGCGCTGGCGGTATTTTCAACGACAATTGGCTTCCTGCAACGTTGGGAGCAGATGGAACCTTTTTTCAATGGGTCATCGGCGGCCTTGCCATGGCGAAAGATCTCGGGAATTTTTAATGATGTTTTTTTGTATGGTACTTAGTCTGAAGGTTTGATCCTCGCGTAGTAATGAACAGTCACGCTGCAACGCGATTTACAGAACCGAAGATGGGGTTTGATCTTCGGAGAAAAGTGTGAACGGCCAGTGCAGTGGTTTTCCAATTCCCAATAAAAATTGTTCAAAGAGTGTGTTTACATTCTCATCCACGAAAGTCTATGCGCAGAGTTTAACTACCAGCTTCCCTCCCACTACTCGGCCAGTCCTCAACTTATCAAGACCTTCACGAATACCCTCAAATCCATCGCGTTCCTCCCAAGTCGGAATCGGTTTGATCAAATCGGTAACCTGTGGCAAGATCTCATAAAAGCGAGCCAAAGCCTGTCGATCCTTCGGCTGCGCATCGAACTTGGGTCCAAGCGGCGGCAGCCATTGAAAAGCATTGCCGAACGCTGTATATGCCATGACGAGCTCGTACGAAACACCGTGGGCTTTTGATTTGCCATTGGGTAGAAGTGTGATTACCTTTCCGCCACTCCGTCCTAGTACCTGAGCACAAATGGAGGTCGATTTCCCTTCGGAGAAACAGTCGACGGCCTTTGAGATGCCGGAGTATTCGCCAACGATGTCGGCCGCAAGGGTTGCGGAATTGTAGTCATACACGGCGTCGGCGCCGTAGCGTTGGACTAGTTCAAATGACCGAGGCGAAGCAGTGGTGATGACTGTGCAGCCGGCCGCCTTGGCCAGCTGGATGTGATACAGCCCGGCACTCGTGGATCCTGCGTAAATGAAGATTGTCTCGGCGTGGGATATCTTGTTGCCGCCGGGCGCAACAAACGGAAGGCCATGCCGAACGTTCAGGTTGAGCATGGCCGTCACTGCGGACACTCCGTACGTCGCTGCTTCGGCGTCCGTGATATTCTCTGGTACCTTCCACGCCAAATCTGCATCGGTTTTGAGGAATTCGGCGAAGGCGCCTCGATCGGGGTAAAGTCCCCCGTGTACCACTCCGGCCACGCGGTCGCCGACTTTCCAGCGCCCTCTAGCTGTGTTGCCGACTTGGTGTACGGTGCCCGAGTAGTCGCATCCGAGGATGCTATCAGGAGGTGCGATAATGTCCAAATGTTTGAAATCTGTGGGGTTGAGCGCAACCGTCTTGACCTTGACAAGAATCTCATTGTCGGAAATGGATGGGGTTGGAAGATCGACGACGCGACAGCCTTGACCGCCGACGGATGAATTTCGGACGGCATTGATTATTCTGGAAGCCAGACCCGGTTAGTCGTAAGAGCTTTCATGATGCACGCCGTGAGCAAATGTATGGTGTTGTTTGGAATAGTAACGTGGGGTACTGTAGCAATCTATATATTTTTGTAACATTCGTAAAACTATGCTTGATCTCACACTGGATAGAATATGATTGGCTTATTAATGGGGTTATTCTCGAATTATCTACAAGTCGAGAGATCTGGCTTGGAGTTTACCATTCTTAATTTCGTGACAACTAAATATAGGGTTACAAATCAACGTTTTCTTTGAGTGGCACATATTGAAAAAGATCTGTCGACATCATCATCGAACCTTCCCCGTGAGTTTCGTCGGGCAAGATAATCAATTTACCCCAAAAATGCAGCCGCAGCCATGACTGTGTACCTAAAAAGAATCTAAGAATAAAAAGGTTTTATTCCAATCGACGATCTCATCGATTCCTCCTATGTCAACGAGGCTGAATCTATATAGCATATCTTTCAAGCCATTGTCTCAAAGCATACTTGCCTTTCCCATCGTGTCCCGAATAAGCTCTTGGACCCAGTTTGGCCATCCCGAGATCCCGCTGAAGGGCCAGAAATGGTCTGGAAGAATTAGCTGACCTCCCTTACCACTAAAGACTTGCTCCAATGTGCGACTGGCCACCTCTTTCGGGGACAACATTTTCCCCTGGGCCTTTTCTATCTCGTCCGCATTCGCTGGAGACATGGGGGTCCGGACCCAGCTTGGTTGAACAATGGTTGTAATGATGCCGGTAGCCTTGTATTTGGTTTTCAGCTCGCAATTGAGGCCTTCGTGGAATGTCACGGATGCGGCTTTGGAGGCGCAGTAGTCCACCATTGACGGCAGCGCCATGTACGCCGTCACGCTCGAAATATTGACGATGTGACCTTTGTTTTGGATAATCATGCTCGGGAGGAATTCCTTCGTCATCAGCCACCATGCAATAACGTTGACGCCGAAGAGCCTCTGAAGAAAAGGGGCTGGCGTGTCGAGAATGGTGTGTGGTGTCGCGAGTCCGGCGTTGTTTATAAGAATGGATGGGTGGCCCAGGATTCTCCGTACAGCGGCTGCTGACTCCGCGATACTTTTCTCAGATGTGATGTCGGTCTCGAGGTATATCACATTCGGATTGGTCGAAAGATCCTCTGGGAGGGGTATGATGTCGAAGACGGCAACTTTGACACCCCTCTGGACCAAGCCCAAGACTAACTCTCTGCCAATGCCTCCGCAGCCCCCATGGACGACAGCAATCTCCTCGCTCCAACTCCAATGGCTGGTTGCGGTGGTGTGCCAGTGGTTCAATGCCCACGAGTTCAGTCTCTGGTTGACATATCTGACGGCCAACAATCCAAGTGTAGCGTTGCTGATGAATCCGACGGCAGCGTGGTCAATAGGAAGTGGCAAGTTTGAATGAACCGCCACTTTGGCCGCTGTGGCAGCTGCAATGAGCGCAGTGACTGCCATGAATGACAGAAAGACCGGGATAATGTGAACGGGTCGCTCAGCAATCTCACTCTCGTCTTCGTCTCAGACAGGTGCTAAACAAGAACAGTCTTTAATCGAGAATCCTAGGCGGACCGGTGTAACACGTTTGTCCGGAGAGGTCTAATCTTGGTTGTAATGTTAAAAAACATGAAGAATGTCTCCGGATCGGACTTGCGTTCGGCGAGTATTTTTGCCTGGATTATCCGCTCGGCCTCCACTTGTATGACAAGTCATTGGAACACAAAATCATGAAAAGAGGAATTCATGGCATTTCACAGCTTCGCAATGATAAAAGTACCTAGTGATTCATAGGTAAAGAGCGAGCATAAATCGAGCTGAGTACTCAGTCTGACTCTGTCGTGTGCACGCAGTATGAAGCCTACAAGCACCCTACAGAGCTCAACTTTCCAGTCAACAACATGGCTACGCCACAAACATTTCTCGTCACGGGTGCCAACCGAGGCATAGGCAGAGGGCTCGTGGAAATCCTCCTCCGAAGGTCTTTCACCACCGTCGTGGCTACCGTGCGCGATCCAGCCGGGACCGCCCCGGTCTTCAGTGCAATGCCCAGGGCGGAGAGCTCACGGCTGATCATCGTTGGACTGGATTCCGGCGATGAGAATGGGGCAGCAGACGCAGTCAAACAACTTCGAGAAGATCATGGGATCGACCATCTAGACGTCGTTATAGCCAACGCGGCAATCAATGACCGTCCCGGTCCGGTAGCGGAGAACTCGGTCCAGAGCATGGTGCATCACTACAAGGTCAATACCGTCGGACCAGTGACACTTTTCCAAGCAACGAGGGCGCTGCTTCAGGCCAGTCGCACCGGAAACCCAACTTTTGTGGCTGTCACGTCAGGACTCGGTAGCATCTCCGGAATGGATCGCCTTAGCGGGTTTGAATCCGTCTGGAGCCCGTATGGAGCGACCAAGGCCGCATTGAACTGGTTCATGCGCAGGATACACTTCGACGAGCCTTGGCTCACGACATTCGTCATCAACCCCGGGGTGGTGAAGACCGATATGATGGCAGGTGTAGGTCCGCTCGTGGAAAACGCCGAGTTGTTCGGTGCCATCACGGTGGAGACCAGCGCCACAAACATCCTCAGGGTAATTGATGCGGCCTTGAGAGAGATGAGCGGCACTTTCAAAAATCACGATGGATCTGACCTGCCGTGGTAGACAGATACTGGGACTACTGGAAACCGTGTACGTGCAGGGTAGAAGAAGAGCTTGCAGGCTGATCAAGTACTCATGTCGATGATTCTCTGGAAGGTGGACGGAAATTTCGTCCGCGAGTAGATATGCGCACGTCTGAGCGGTATGGGCCTGCCAGACGGTTGCCGCCAAATTCATGTTCTGAAACCAGGAAGCACAGAGTAGCGTATCCGTGTATATCCGGATATGCGACAGGTTCACAATAAACCTGTCACCTGTGCTCCATCGACTGTGCCCAAGGATCAGATGTATACAGCACAGGCCCAGGTGCGAGGAGATGAACCTTCGCTATACATGCTTGCCAAGTGAATTTAAGTACAGCATAGCGACCGTGAGTCTTCAATTCTGATGAAAACCTAATTCGTTCAATGCGTGACGGTGAACGGACAAAGTGCCTGGGGTGTGGACATGCTCTCAAACGTGCACACTGGCAGAATAGTCATATCTTGTCTATTCTCAATACATAAGAGCGTCGTCGTATGTCCGAAATGTGTCCAAGAGGTGGTCAGTGACTCGCCGCCGTCCCACACTCTATACAAAACATGCAATGTAGATCCGTGGCGCTATCATGACTCTTGATAGCAATCACCGGAAAGCCGATTCTGGTTTCGAAACGCTTGCTGCTCAATTCCATTAACCAATTTCCAAGTGGAGGCAGTGCTCACATTCGGAAATGGTTGATGTATGGATTTGGAATATGTCACCACATTTGCACGCCTAATGATTGAAATGTAAATAGGCAAAATCCAGGCAGGGAACAAACAAAAAAAAGCCATCCTCATGTTCGACTGGACAATGCTCCTTCTATTCCTCCCATCTCCTCAACTCTTCCTCAGTCCAGTCCCACAACTGACGCATGAGTTTCTCATCGCCCAGTATGGTATCCTTGTATTCCCTCAGCTTGTTGTCGTAAAAGGCCCCATTCTTGATACTCTGCCGATCCGTCGAACTTGCCCAAAGCTGACCCCTCGCTCCGTTGTGAACATCCGTGAGGACCAGACGCCCCACCACATCAATCAGGCCTCCAAGCCAGGGCCGCCTCTTTTTGAGGTCATCAAGCAAGCCAGTGTTGACGACTCCGGGATGAATAGCAATAAAGTTGATCTTGGAATACAGCTGACTCAGTGAACGGGTATGGTAGTAGTCGGCAAGCTTAGACTGGGCATAGCGTGCCACACTGGAAATATTGGGGAGGGGGGTCTTGCATTCGGAGAGCAAAACCCCCCCCCCCCTTGGGAGCTTGTTTGAACAACTCCGAGCTCAGGTTGATGACGCGGACATCTGATCCTGGCAGGCTGGCGGTTCTGGTGAGAATGGGAAGAAGTAGCTTGGTGAACAGCGCAGGACCGAGGTAGTTTGATCCGAACTGGACTTCGTAGCCGTCGACAGTAAGACCGGGCGGTGATGCCATCAAGCCAGCATTGTTCATCAAGATGTCCAGGCGATCGGACTGTTGAAGAAAGCTCTCGGCGGCTTTCTTCACTGATGCAAGAGACCCTAGATCGAGCTCAAGGAATCTAATCTTGCCTTTGGCCTTTGGTACAGCTTTCAGTATCTCCTCGATGGCAGCTTCTCCGCGTACTTTGGTTCTGGCCGTGAGATAGATGACGGCGGGGTCGTGCTTCGCCAACTGGAGTACGCTCTCTTTCCCTAGTCCGCTACTGCCGCCAGTCACAATGATGACCTTGCCAGAGAGGTCTGGAATGTCGGCATCGGGTGAAAAGTTCATCGTGGTGCGATTGTAGGTTCACCAAATGATAATGGAGGCAAGATGTTCGAGACAGGATGGAAAGGTTTGCGATAGCCGGGACATGAATACCAGGGCAAATGCAGTAGAAAGTGATCCACTTGTGACTTGCAGGAGTCGTGTCACTTATATACCATTGATCCATGAATACTTGCGCAATTCAGCAAAAGGTTCGAGTAGGCTACATAGTGCCTGCGCTATAGGTAAAGCCTGCGCCAATTTGCAAAGACTTCTATTACAAATGCAGGTGTGTAGATGAGGTGAGGAAAAGTTCTAGAAAAGATTGCACGGCAAAACAGTGGACTGCCTGATCACCATGTGGAAAGTAAATACGGAAGTCAGTTGTTGATTTGTCATTTCAAAATTCGTCGCAGTACGATCGTAGTTCAGTAATCTGAAATGTCAAAAGGCTTGGCTCTAAGCTAGGTACCGAGGTAGGTTGGCTAATCAACTTTCATATTGGCCCCACCATTGTTGATGCCGTGATCGAAGGGAAGACCGAGAAGCACAGGAGGATGGCAAGAGTATCACCACTCGGTTCGAACTCATTGAGAATATTCTCGACCATTCACTACAATACAATAGCAGCATCCTTCGTTTTTTTTTTTGTTTTTTTTTGGAAGTTTGGTACTGCAGCTTTCAATTTTGGAATGAAAGGCATTTCTGCTATGAAAATATCCATTCGTAGCCAATGCCAGGGGGATTGAAATACAAGAAAGATTTGCTATATGCAGTCGCAAGATCCATGGTACAAGCAATATAGAATAGGTCACGGCAAACCTCATTTTCGCGAAGCCAATAGCCAGCGTGCTGCATTATTCGTTGCGGCGTAACTCAGATTTTGCGAGCGAGTGCCCGTGTGGCCATTGTCATGGCAACGTTTCGCATCAAAACTTTGAGACCTTCTTCCTATCAGACAATTATACCAAAGTAATAAAAAAGCAAAAACATACAACACTGGGGATTCCCCAGTCGTCACCGACCTGAGTACTAATCCAGCGATCACCAGTTTATCTAGGGCAGAGCGGACGGGATGCCGAGTTCTCTAGTGTCTATGGTCGTATGTGATAACCTAGTGCTGAACAACAGTATATGTCTGATCTATGTTTATTGTATTGAAAAACATTTGCCAAACTCCTCCGATCTTTGTGATTACCATCTTTACCTATCGCACTGACGTAGGTAATACCCACCGCAGATCACTGCTCGTGTATGTCAGGCTGCTCTTCAGCGTCACTCTTTTGTAACTCTACAGGATCAACTCAGGCTTCTTCACAAGCGCCTTGGTCCCGTTCTCCCCCTCCACACGCTGGCTCAGGTGAGATTGCCACACTCTCATCGTCGGCAATATTGACATGGATCGCTAGAAGCAACTTCCCCTGCTGTTGCCATTCCATTGGCCTCTGCGCCTTTTGTGCATTCTTACTATTCCTACTGCTTTCGATATTCTATTTCACATGCCTTTGCGAGGTTTCCTTGACACTGGTCCCCATTGCAATATCGGTCATCATTTGCCGATCTAGATCTACGAGCTTGGGTACGAGTTCTAGCACCTGGTCGACTTTGTCTTTTGGTACACACAATGCACCATTTTCTGCTGGGTCTAGTGCAATGATATTACCCTGTGGTAGAGGTCAGAAAGTCAATTGCAAAGGACTCTGGCAGCCGGTGCTTCACCAGCATATTGAGTAGAACATCGCCAGATGCTGAAAACATACCTGCAGAATCTGCGTCCTGTTGACGTAGATAGACAAATTGATCGCATGTGCCTCACATTGTCCTTTTGTCGCTGCTAGACTTGTCCCTTTTGACCAGACGGGAGTATCTAGCTCTTCTTATAGGTATTGAACGTCTCGCAACCGGCCATCTACCAAGACAGACTTGACTCCAAGTTTACTCATGCGAGCAGCATGGACACTGCCCATTGTTGCCGTGATTGACCCTTGAGGCTGGCCGAGAACTGCAATTGTTCCTGGCGTTATGAGATCTGAGTAGATTGCCCTGATCGGAATATTTGATGAAGTGGCAGGGCTGGCAATGTCATCTTCTCCTCCGACACCAGTAATCGTGACTTACAAGATTTCGACTGGGACATATCTCGGGCTGAGCTTTAAGCAGCGCCACTAAACGCGAGAAAGAAGATTGTGGCGCCAGCCACAACCGTACTCTTCGTCAGCAAGACAACGGTCTCCTTTTGTCCGGAAGAAAACCGGTGTTGGGAACGTCAAAGTTCAGGAGAGCATCGGAGACCTGGACTGAGGGTTTCGTAAGTTTGCACCCATTCGCCTGGAACGAGCAGTTACATACATCGGAGGCGCTGTATTGGGTGAGCTCTTTTAGCTTCTCGGAAGCCATCTCCACCGCTTGGGTGATAGAGAAAATGTATAATATGACCAAGTGAGGGGAATCACAAACAGCAGCACAACCTTCAATTTCCTTCCAATCGTCCTCATCGGTGGCATCCTCTCTAACCCTCGCCATTCTCATCATACTCACGATCCCCTTCAATTTGAGCCTCAATCTCCACTCCATCGTACCGAATATAGTTACTCGATTCATTTAATTCATTTATCCTAGTCTAGGTGTCAAAACGGCAGTCATCAACTTATGACTCCTCAATATCTTGGATCAATCCTTCTCAAAGCACGCTATCATGACCAGTGGGGTGGAAAAGTCCCCAGAAGGGAATATGAAGTGGCGACGCCAGGTTAGGGTGCCCTCGCCCCTGTCCCGCCCCCGGACTGAGCTTAGTGCTTACGTAGGTACCTTAGTGCCTTTCAGCGAGTGTGTGCCGATGCACATTTTGGAGATCTTTGATCTTCCCAGGGACCTGGGTGCCCATGGAAGGCGACTTTTGCCGATGCATGATCAAGGTAGACATACTGGCTGCCCAGGGACGCTGGACCCCAGTCACAGCGGGTTGCGGGATCTCGAGAATCGTCAGCAGCATCAGCAGCCCTGGGTACTCAGGCTGACTAGTATATAGACAGATATGTTTTCTCGAATATAAAAGCAGCCACTCACCGCTCAAAATCATTGTCCAAATCATGCCTCTTACACCAACAAGATCACTGTACTGACAGATTCTTACTTCTTGCCTCTTATCACTCTCGTCATTCACCTACATATCATGGACAGCAACCAGCACACAGCCGGCGCCATCCGTGTGCTGGAGCTAGGCAGGCAAATGTTTGCCAATGAAGCCACTCGCGGCGACGACAATACACTGTGGGACACAATGGGAGCCTGTATCCGAGGCATGACCCGCCGTTTCGCTTCCCAGTCAGGAGGTGGCGGCAAACCCATGGAAGTCACCGTGGCTGAGTTGCATAACATCTGGTTCATTTTCATCCTCGCTGCCTCCAATATCGACGCAGATCATCCGGCACAGGACCGCCTCACCAGGATCATTCTATGGGCTCGGGAGACTGGTGTCTTGACTGCCGCCAAAGATACTACAGCGGAGGCGGTCATCACCTCTGATGGACGCATCTGGGTGGATTTACCCTTTCTCGTTGATGACATCCGCACTGCTTGGGAGAAAGCGTTGATTTCGACGGAGGCCGGGGCTCCAGCCAAGGCCCGCAACCTAGCCGCAGGTATCGCTCGTCTTGCCGGGCTCGGGCTCCGCGACGAAGCATTCACAGCCTGCGGCCTAGATATCATGAAAAGATCACTGGAAGGAGAGCCATCCGGGCCTTTCACTCGCCTTCAGCTCCTTGCCATGGTCGAAGTCTGGCTGCGCTACGCCGGAGACAAGCTGTTCACGCTCGCTAGTGAGCATCATGCCTTCGGTGCACGTTGGGAAAGGACCGAGACGGGGGCCTCCGTGGCTGAAGCTGAGGGTACTTATGCGAGCAAGAATGCTCTCACCAGGGCCAAAGTTTTGTCCTGGGAGCGGCGGCTCCAGGAGTTGAAATCCAATGATGATGCAGATGTTTCTGCTGCTGCTGAGCGATGTGTACACATGCTACAGTGGTGCTGCCTTTGTCTGTACGGAAAAGGAATCGAACCATGGGTGGAGGATGAGATTTCTGAATCTTGAGGGGCTTGTAAATATCTGCTCATTCTCTCGCACAGTCTTTAGTCTTCTAGCTTTTCCTAAGAAATGTTGACTTCTTATCTACATGGGCCCAATCGTACAACCAAGACATGCTAATCTTAATCTCTAAATGAACTTCTGAGGCACCATGTATATGAATCGTGGAGACGTGCGAGAATAGCTATGATATCTTTGCCAGATCACTTAAGGACACGGAATGGAGCCGGACTCGGGCGGATCGCAGCCAGTGTCCGGGCTGTCGAAGTAGCAAAGACCTATCAAATCATAAGTATGCGGACGGCCAATTGTAATGCCATAAGGCAGACAACCAAATGCAATACTATCCTTGCAGTGGGACGTGTATTTATGAAAGAAACCTGGACTTACCATCACCCTCGCACTCGCAGTAGTTACCGATATTGTTGTCTGGATCGGCGCTGTAATACTTGTCAGCCGTCTGGCTCGCGAGCAGGAGCCCGGGCTGTTGACAAATCCACTTACTGGTTGTAACAGGGCCCAGATTGGGCAACCACGAAGGAGCAGAGAGATAGAAGAGTGATTGAAAACAGGAATTTCGTTTTGTCAATATTGATGAAGCCTTTTGGATGGAAGATATGTAATACTGTGATTGAACTCTAAATCCCGAGCTGGCTTTTTGCCTCTTTATATGTATTCTCTGTCATCTATGCCGAACATGAATAATACGAAACACTTCTCTATCGCATAGATCGAGATCATCCTCGGTGTTGTTTTCTCTCCTTCTTCCCGACATACTAACCCTTAAACAGCGGTGATCGACGACAAGATGTGCACGTGAGCCCGTATGTGCAACCATTTCAGTATATCTACAAACCTCATAAACGCTTATTGCCGCCTGATTCGAGCCTTTGGGCTATACCGAAGCTCCCGAGTCTCACTAATATGACATACAAGGCTTGAAGGATCGCTTTCACGTACGCATATCTCGGCTGATAGTTTCCAAAGGATTCGCTTTGTTTCCTGGGTAAGCGCACACAATAAGCATGCAATAAGCCTGCAGATGAGTGCTGTGTGAGCCAATCATAGTAACTCTGAAAGTATAATAGAATTATAAAGTGGGCAGCTATATGACTTCCGCTCCCGGAGTCTTATAGTCCGGACCATATTCTCCAAGCGAAGGGCATGAACCATGGCAACGGCTTTGACTAGCAAGATTTCTTGCTCACGTGAGAAAAACTTATAATTATGCGTTGAGTCTCAAAGAAATGGTCATATGGGACAGTCGGCAACTGTGTTATCACCGAAGCATCGGCTCTCGGGTTTATAAGTCGGCTGACAGGATCGTGGAGGATTTGTTGAAATCAATCACCTGTGATAAGCAATGGGATTGGATGATTGAGAAAGACTTCGAGAATATCGGTCACTCATGAATGACGACGAATGAAGTTGTAATATAGTGGACAAGGAGAAAGGCTGAACTGAACCATGACTTCAATGCTTCAATGATGAGTGTTGACTATATAAGTAGATCGTTACACCTTTACTCAAACTATTCCTCTTCCATTTCCTGACAGAACAAGTACTAGTTCCACACGAAAGACTCTTCCAGATATCAAAATGCGTTATTCGGGAACCATTACCACCGTCCTGCTTTCTTTGACAGTCACTTCTGCAGTCGCTGCACCGCAGCCAAACCCGGACGCAGCTGCTCCCACGCCAGTAACAAGATCCGAGGTTACTAAGACGCTCGACAAGCGCACCGTCTACTCTGGTGTAAGTTGCCCGACTATCAGGCTTTTTGAGAACTTGAGTATTTGGTGGACGGTAACTAATGGAACTGATAGTATTGTGTGCCAACGGAGAATGCGTGCTACTATTTCAACCTGGACGGAACTCGCAGAGGAGTTTGCACTTGCCGAACAGACCACACGGTAAGTAAATCAAACTACAAATATTGGATTACTCTGATTTGGCGACTAAAATACTCGCAGTGCGGCGTAAATGACGGTATCTGCTTTTACGACGATTCCAACCTGGAGTGCACATGCCAGAATGGCTAATGCATAGAACGAGGAGATCATTCAGGATAGCTCTGGCGCAGTATACTATTATGGTACTCACGTAGTAGTACTCACCGCACATCATCTGCTCGGGTATATTAGATAGCTCTTCAGCGCATCTATTCTATAGCTCTACAAGACCAACTCAATCTTCATTCGTTACGCTTACGATCACTGTAATCACGTTCGTAGTGGCTCAAGTGAGATAATGGTACCTTGAATCGTTGAAATTGTTGTTTATGGATGATCTTCAATAAATACCACAGTACCTGTACGAGCACTGCCTACCACAGCTTTCTCAACCTAGCTCCCGTGTCGCAGTATGGGGGCATATACCAAGACACCAGCGAATGCGATATGCAACATCTTCATACAGCTTGCCCTTATGGGCATCATCCCTCACTCAACCTTTCGCCATGCCAAAGGTGCCTTCTCAGGATGAAGCATTTGGAGCAGCAAGACCCAACCGGAATCATTTCTGATCAGATCCACGACTCGCTGCCGCGCATCCTTCATATTTTCTCCCGGATGCTTTTTGACCGGATCCACTCGCCAATTCCGGAATAGTCCAACCATGAGGGCCACAAACTCTACCTGAGAAAACTTCTTTCCAGGGCAGTCGCGCGTGCCTTCGGACCATCCCAAGAAGAGGCCTCGCTGATTCATGTCCATTTCTTCATTCCCTGGTTGTTGTACCGAACCAGCGCTCGGCTTAATGAATCGGGAGGGCCGCCAATCAAGGGAGTCAGGGCCCCAGTACTTGGGATCTGCTTGTAATGAACAATAACTGGGGAGGATGATGGTCTTCGGTGGAAGAGCCAACGTTCTCTCGCCAACAGTCAGCGTCGTCGCTTCATCACCAGTCCACTTGATCGCCGGCACAATCGTATAAAGCCGCAGAGTCTCGTATAGGACAGACAAACAGCGCTTGAAACGTGGAAAGTCGGCACGGTAATCGAGTTCGTGCGGCTCGCGGTCACCGAGGACAGCTCGGATCTCTTCAGACACCCACTCCTGGACGTCCAAGTTTGCCGCAAGGAAGTAGAGAGCAAATGTTGTACTGTGGGCCGTAGTATCGTGGCCGGCGAAGTTGAAGGTGAACATGTTGCCATATATCTCGCTTTCGGTAAGTCCTTCTGAGCTCTTTTCACTCGCGGCTTCTTGAGATGCGCGCACTAAAAGCGTCATCAGGCTGTTGTCTGAGACCTTTTGGCCAGATGCGAAGGCACGCTTCTGCTCTTCATACATGGTCGTCATGTGTGTCTGAAAAGAAACAACCGCCTCGTTGATTGTCCGCAACTTGGACGGGAGCCAATACTGAGCCAAAGTTGCCAAAGTCTTAGGCCCAAGGGCCAGGATAACGATGCAGTTCTCCAGGATCAGGCCCAGTGACTCCCTGTAGCTCATTGCCTGGGTCTCATCGGCGGGACTCTTCTCGTCATGGCCTTGAAACTTGAACGACTTGCCAAAACCAGCCCGAGCCAGAACGTTCAGGGTAAGTGTGCGTATATCATCGGCGCTCGACTGAACGGAAGGCTTGGAAGACCAGTAGCGAAGCATATCATTGGTCAACCCCAGAGTTTCGGACCATACGATTTGATTGTTTGCATCGTTGAAGCAACGTGTAGCGACTCTTCGCTGTGTCTTCCATGACTGGCCCTCGGCACAAGAAATGTTTGGACCGAAAACCCCGAGGACGTCGTTGACCCAGACAGGCCTGGGAAAGTCTGCGCTCCTCTTGAAGACATTGTTTGTAGCGTCTGGGTCGCTGAGCTGGATCATGTTGTACTGGGGGGTGACGAATATAAAGATGTCTCCCATTTCGTAATGGCACTGCCACCTGTCTTCCAGGTCCCAGCCTCGCCAGTTGTAACGAGTAAGAGCATTATCGCCAATCAGAGGCAGGCGGCGCAAGAACGTGACAACCTTCCGGTCGACGAGGGACCAGAATGGGTTGAAGGGGCTGAAGGGTAGAATGCGAATGGGGATGCCAATAGTACGAGCGGCAGCGTAGTTTTTCACTAGAGCCACAGCCCAGCTGCTGAGGATGGTCCCAAAAAGCAGGATTGGCGCTACCAGTATTGCGAGCCAATACATTGTTGCAGCGTTGGGATCTTCGGTGTCTCAGGGGATCATGTGCCATGAGTGGGTGTTGGTGAGAAATGCAAAGCAAGTAGAGGAAGAGAAAAAAATCAGAATGCAGAGAGACGGTTGGGAGATGGGCCAAAGCGTCGCTGGAGGGGATCGAGCCTCAAATGATTGTTGGATTCATGCATGGGTGTCTCGGCTTCAGGTAGCCCCCATACATACAACCGAATATACTGATTGCTTGTTATACTCAAGAACAGCATGGAACGTGCAGCACCATCTCGTTGAATTGGCTACACAGTTGGTATATTAGCAACGAGCCGGAGCTAATTCGACAAGGGCCCTCCCGAAAGCGGTCCCCTTAGTGTTAGGGCACTTCGTAAGTCCCTGACCTAGCCAGGTACCTGGCAGTTCCGGCGTCGCATTTCGGTGGCACGGGTACTGTGTATAGTATAGCGTCGTGACTTGTCTCATACCAGGCCATGCTTATTGGACACGATGCCCCAGCTACTTATGCAACCATCAACCAACATCTTGGGTGCAGCAGATAGCTGGATACTTGTGGCCTTTCCGGCCATGTCGCGATAATTCCTCCCGCTGTCTGTTCCCAAGGTTGCAGACTGTCACTGCAGGCGATGAATTGCACACTGCTGCAAACTACAATAAGCGACGACAGCCCCACAAAGCCGCCTCATCGTCGGCAGATGGTCACCTCTCAAACCACTTCCGTATCGACAATCAAAATAACTACCAACTGCTCACCCAAAGATTGACTGAGGCATATTCGTGATTGCCTAAGCGCTCACTTTGCATAAATGTGCACATATTTAGATGTGATGAAACGCGACACTGGGACTGATACGGGGTTCCCGTGCCTTTTTTTTTTTTTTGGCATTGGTCGGGCTGTTCTGGAGATAAGGACAGCTACATAGCAATAAGTTCCCGAAGTTCTCGCACACAACACACGAAACCAAGTGATATGTAGCTTTACGTGCGCAAAGTAATGATGACTGCAGATCCACATGGCGACTCATCGCGATGTCCTCCCATTGCATTCTGCTTAATGTGGTGTCTCGGCCAATCTGACACACGGCATTGTCATCGCCGACAAACCCGAGGGAGAACGACCTTAACGGACATCGTATTTACGTTGGGAAGAAAACGCGAATCGAGAGTCCCTCAAGTCAGCGACTTTGAGGTCTGCCTCTCCATCGTGGCGAATCTTGGAACAAGAAAGCAAGACCAATGATTCAATAGATACACAGCAGAGAAACAATTGGAACACGGATGATTAATCGCTTAGATTCCACCACGTGTGCCTCGCGAGCGTATGTACGACATGTGATCGAACTCCAAAGTCCAAATATTCCAATTACTCATATTCCCTCAGTGTAGCAAAATGTATTTCGAACTCCTGAACCCAGGCAAATAGCCCTATCACGATTACTTAGAGACAGGTCTTGACTTGTTGAGCAGAAGTACTGCGGTAAGACGACGAGGGGGGGGGCGGACTGTCGATTCTCGTCGCTGTATAGGTGAACGCTCAGTACTAACCTTGCTACATAATAACGCCGAGAGGAAAGCGAAGCCTGTTACTATGATTAGTCACGGTCTCTAGCTCAGATATTGTCCTCATCCTTCTATTGTCTTTGCCAATCTAGTTCTCATGAGGTTTCGCAATGAGGCGTAGTGGAGGCTTACTTGCGGATAGACTAGGCGGCATTCCACTCAGTTGCCCCATAGTACATAGGGTCAGAAACGGCAGTAGAAAACTCCATCCATTTATCGTGGGAAGTCTGGGAGGGTGTTGAAGTATTGTGACAGTCTTTGCATCTAGGTTATTGGTATCTCGTTGCAGCGCCTGGACGTATGCAAAGTTGTGAAGGTTTGAGGGAGCGGCTTGTCGGAAATGCATTGTGAGTTAAAGTGAAGTCGATATTGGTATTGTGACTGGTTTTGGTCTTAGTCTTGGGGCTACTAGTCAGACTGAAGGTGCGGAGGACTCATAGACGGATATTGTCTTTATAAACAGGGTGCTCGTACACGCGGGTAGATGTTGGACTGCGCGACCCCGAGCGTGGCTGCGCGGCAGAGTGGTTGAGTGGTGCATTGGATCATGATGGCGCTTTTTAGCCTGGCATACTTTGTCCCAGCCTATGGTTGACGATTATTTCTACCATGTTCATGACAGTCAGGCAAATATTTTGCATGGTGTTGGCCGCGCGAAAATGTTCTCCACAATGCAGCTGTACTGTTGCTATTCATAAACCTGCACACTTGTTGCAGTGGGGGCCAGGGCAGGGCTGGCTCACTTACAATACTACCCACCCAAAGCTAGGTAGGTAGGTAGATGCATGCATCACCGAGGCAAAGTGCACAGAGCTAGCAGGGTAGGACAACACCAATCATCAGCTGATCTAGGGCAGAGCGGACGGGATGCCGAGTTTTTTAGTGTCTATGGTCATGTTGATTATTGCTTATATCTTGATACATACTGCTTCTCAAAACTCCGCTCAAGCTGTCTACTTGGAAAGAGAACTAGATCAGCTACAGACTCTCGTGGAGCAACCTCCTACCTCCAATGAAACTTACCTGAGTATAACATAGCTCCGTAAGTCTTCCTTTTTATACATCACTGTTTTTTTATGTTTTTGGGAAATCTTCGGTCATTAGTTTGGGCTTGGATCGAGATATTTTATTGAGCTTCATGAGGGTTAGCGGTCAGGGCTCCTGTCTACTTTGACATCGGCCGTACCCTATAATAACTAGTGTCCGGCAAAGGCTTGCTCTAGACGCCTCTAGAATTGAGCGAGATGAGCGGGCCGCAACGACTAGCTCATTCGCATGGGAATTACTCCTGGGACTTGACCCTTTCAAGAGTTATCAGCCGAAAGCAGAATCTAGCTTCACCAGAACAGGCTTGGCTAGCTTCTACAATAAGCAATATTCGCAGCTGAAAACTAGCGTTCGGAGATGGGACTAGTCGTTGAATGATATAGCTCGACCGCGACCGCGTACCAAATAATACAAAACTTTGTCAATGCCAACGACATTTGTCGAACCTTTCCATCTCTCTCCATCGTTCGTCACAACCAGTGTCACTCTTTTAGTGTTTTGCCGGACAATCGCCATAAATCATGTACTTTCAACGTCTGTTCACTGCCGCCGGCATCGCAGCGTCCTTTTTCGGGCAAAGCAATGGCAAACCGTGCAAGCAACTACCGCATTCATCCTTATCTTCGCCTCCAACCGACAACAATACTTCCACCGTCTTGTCGTATAGCGCCCATATGGTTCCTTCCTCATATTCGCTATCCGTCCCGTCAATTAGCGCCACTCCGAATGTCTCACTCTCAGCAAGCAGCATTGAGTCTACTTCAACCTCCAACTCTGAGGTCAGCTCTACAGCTACCCTCGACCCCATCTCCACGATCACCGTTGAGCTCACTTCGACTTCAAGCGATGAGCCCACGTTTACGAGCAGCCTGGATTCTTCCTCCTTGAGCAGTGCAGAGGTCACTTCAAGCAACGTGGGGTCTATCTCTTCGAGCAGCATTGAAGAGCCTACCTCAAGCGCTGTGGAGCCCACCTCTACCAGTGTGATTGAGTCTACTCCTACTAGTAGCATCGAGACTGCGTCAAGTAGCAGTGTTGAATCTACGTCTGCCAGCACTACTGAGTCCGCGTCTACGAGCAGTGCTGATATTACCTCGTCAGCTGCTGAGACTGTATCTACCAGCAGCGTTGAACCGACCTCAAGTAGCAGCCTTGAGTCAACTTCTACGAGCAGCGCAGAGAGTAGTTCATCCAGCACCGCCGAGTCCTCATCCACCAGCAGTACTGAATCTGCCTCGGCGGGCGTTGAGCCCACCTCCAGCGTTGTTGAGTCTACTTCCACCAGCAGTGCAGAGATCACCTCATCAGCCACACCCGAAGTCACCAGTTCAGCCATTCCCTCCACTACAGAAACCACCTCGTCGAGCACTACAGGCGATGTCGCTTCCTCGACAAGCAGTTTGGCTCCTGTCGTGACCAGCTATACTCTCGTGTCCGCCAACTCCGCCAGATCCGCCGCCAACGGCCAGACCGTCAAGTACAGATCTACAACTACCGGCGGCTACATCCTATACCTCACCAGTGCTAGTAGCTCCTGGAGCACGGGAACCTTTTATCTCGAAGACGGCACGAACTATCTCATGGTCGGGGGCTTATACATCGCCACCACGTCGACGAGTGCCCTCTATGCCGTATCCTCGAGTTTGATCAGCAGCGCCACAACGCATATCACCTGCATTTCACCAGTGCGCCAGGGCGAGGCTCTCTCCTGCTCTGCAGCGGACGTTGTGCGTACTCAGCTTGCCGTGACTGTGGCCACCGCTTCCAGTGTGGCTCTTTATATCGTTCCGCCTGCTAGCATTGGGTCGAGTTACCTAGCGATTGATTTGATTGCCACTTAGGAAATCAGTTCCGATAATGCATAGATTGAGCTCATTCTGATAAGCCCCCGAAGGAGTGTTCCAGAGGCTGCAATAATATATAATATATAATAATGATAATGATGACAATGCTTTCTGATTAAGTTCATGCGATATATCATATTGCTCCACTGCTCAATTACTTATGAGATCAGAATAACATTCATTACCTTGTCGCATTTCCATGATCTTTGGGCAGCTGCTTCTGATCGGTCAAGAATGCCACGGAAGTGCTGAGGCATTCATATTCATACAAAATAAAAGGCGATTATTAAAAAACGTCGGTGCTTTCCAGGTCCCAAGCACAGTGATGGTATATTTCACTCGTCGCGCGTTGGTGGTCGTATTCTTCGACACAATGAACGGACCCGAGAAGATTCAAGATAGGAGTACAAGGTCTCTTACGTTTTATTGCTGTTTTCTTTTTTTTTTCTACCAAGATATTGAACGTTGCCGCACTTTTTGAACTCGTGGTAGCGGCCAAACAGCAGTTTATATATACAAATGCAGATGCGCGAACCTAAACCCCTAGAGTCAAGGGATATACAGCAGTGTTGAGAGATTTAGGTGATCGAACAGGGCGGCCGGCCTTCCATAGGGTATCGACAAACAGGGGTCCGGCCCCTCATCATCCAAGAATTTTTTTCCCTGGTATGTTGGTATCATGTATAGCGCTTCATCCTGGCTACTGTCTTTTTATGCTTGGAAAGACCGCTGAGTCTTCTTGCCCGACTTGGAGGTACTAGCAGCCTTGGTAGTGCTGGCGGCGGCGGTAGTGTTGCCCGCGCTGGCGCCCGCGACCTGGAAAGCGATGTTTCCACCGAAGGGACCGGCGCCGTTGTTGTTGACGACCTTCATCAGACAGAAGTTGCTCATGCCGCTGGCGGCGTCGGTTCCGGTGCAGGTGAGGCCGGCGGGAACCTTGACGGAGAATGGCTGGAGATGTGGTCAATACACTGCCAGAGCACGGCAGGGAGAGAGGATCACTTACTGCATCGGCGCCGACGTTGGTAGCACGCTTCTGGATGCCAACAGTCTGCAGGGCCCTTGTCATCATGCGCTGGACCACGTTGCCCTTTCCGTTTCCGACCATGTCCGAAGTGGCCGTCAGCTGTGTGCCCTTGGAGTATGCGCCAGTGCCGGTCTCGTCGACCACGGCGAAAAGGTTTCCGCTCTTGTCGTTGGCGGTGCCATCGCTGGTAACGATTCTCCAAGTGCCGGTGATGGTGCCGGTGCCGTCGGCGGCGACCTGAGGCAGCGTGTCGCCGGACAGGGCCATGGCGGCCTTCAGATCCGACACTGCGAGCTTGCCGTTGGCGGTGGTCTTGCCGAGGCCATCCTTCATAGGGTCGTTGGCGTTGCCGCCAAAGACGGTGGTGTCCTGCTCGGTCTCGGCGTTCTTTCCGAACCTTGCGACGACTGCACCCTTGATGCCAAGAGCGGTGCCATTGCCACCTTGGTCGCCACTAGATGTGCCGAATGTTAGTACGTATGGAATGGATGAGTCAGGTAGTAGTCGACTTACGTGACGACCTGAACGTTGCCGTGTGCGCTGATGAGGCCGGCAGCGGAAAGGGTGAGGGCAATGAGGTAGCTGGTATGCATTTTGAAAGTTGTTTGGGTATATGTGAATTTGAGATGAGAAATGAAGTGAATGAAAAGTTCCGAAGAAAATTGTCTAATAGTGATTATTGAGAATTGAAGAGAGACAGACCGAATCAACCGGCTGTAAGTGTATGAAAGAAGACAGAGAAAAGAGGAAGTCTGAAGCTGGCGATGATGATGACAAGGAGAAAGCTGAATGTACGCGATGTTGAACTGGGTATATATAGTCATTGGTTATGATCATTCACGATGATTGTGGCCGGCAGCAATTGCCGTTCTTCTCCTCTTGTGATTGCCCCTGGACTTGAGGCTGTAACAAGGCCACCCACCACGGACATGCCCTTCGAACACGATACATGTTGCTTGAGGAAGGATAGAAGAAACTATAGTGCCTAGATCCCTGCACAATGGCAGCGCAACGATTGGACAGAGGCACGGGTGTGGGCATGTCAACGGTATTCTCCTAGACGTGCTAGGTCCGTGAAGTCGGCGAACTTGGTCTTGGCGGGAGGACCTCTGCTCCCCACATGAAACCCGAGGGAACGCTGAAACTTGGCTGCAGATCCAAACAGGGACTCTCGAGTGTCAATTGCGTCGAAGAGATCTGAAAAGCTTATCGAAAGCGCCGCGGCGGGGATCGACGGCCACAAACTGGGATTGTGCAATGCGATTTTCTAGATTTGCTCAGGGAACCGCAGATGCTCGGATCTGCGCCGAGAAGATCACCACTTTGGTGGATTTGATTTACCGATCTGTCTTGCGATTTCCCACCAGCGCTATAGTACTACTCCGTACTTTTGGCCCAATAGTTCAACCCAAAACGCGACATTTTCAATGACAAGACGACATCCAACAACAACAGCAATCAGACGACGGCTGTTCGCGACAGGCAAATGACGAATTTTGTGCGCTCGAAACGGCTTGCTGAGACGCCTGGGTTCGACTACACGAACATGAGCTGGAGGCAAGGGTTCCAGTGACAGGGTGCAAAGCAGGCGGCCCACTGACTAGCCCCAAACCAGCGCCCGCGACCATGGCGCCTTGATGGGTGTTCTGTGAGAGCATGTCTCAGGACAGACTGCGCCAGCGAACCCAGCCTATCCCATCACGTCTGTCCCCATTCGAACTGACAGAGACCTCGGTCATGCACCGAGAGAATCGCGAGGGCCATGCGCCCAAACGCTGGTGGCTTCCCTGTCCCTTGCCTGGCTTCCCTACCATCATGTGTAAGCGCAGCTGCGGCGCGACGTTGCAATTGGAAACCAATCAGAGAGAGCAACCATGGAGACAAGCATCGCGCTAGAAGAACAAGATATTTTACGCGAGGGGCCAACTCTAGGGGACTTCTTCCCGCCCCATTAACGTGCAGAGCCGCCGGAACGGTTGGCGTTTATTTGATACTATATTATATGCTTAAAATATGCACCATAAAGGCGCGTCTGTCTTGTACCGATTAGCCAAGTATACGAGGTCTATGATACCTCGGTATTGAGCGTATTTTACGCAAACAGCCTTTTGATCGCTTGTAACGGCAAACTCGAAAGTCCAAGCCGTGTAGACATTATTCCCGTTTGCCGTAATGCTCAAAGCGTCATCCGATATTCGTGGTCGTAAAGTCCGATGACGCTTAGTCCAAACTTCGCCAAGCCGAGGGGAATGTACCATTGGAGTTCGTGCTGAAGGGCGCTACGAAATACAGCAAAGGCAGGTATGGTTGAGATCCATGCGCACCTAGGTGCCAGCCCTTGTGCTGCTACCCTGTGCTGATTATTACCAGACTCAATACAGTATCTACATGCATACCTACATAAATCATATGCTTGAGTAATCACCAATCACGCATAACTACATCGCTGACTCCTGCAGCCAGTGTCAGCACTCCATTTCGGCTACTCTTTATTCAATATTTCGGCCATGTCCTGGTATTCTTGCATATTGAGGAACCGTCTTCTGGAAAAGCACAGCCTCCCCGCATGGTGCTGATCATACAGACACAAACCCTTCTTGTGTTTATGAACAATACCACCATGAGTTCGAAGCCTGAAAGCCCAGAGACGACCTGTATTCGTCAGACCAATGTGTTCCCGCAGTGGGTTTCTGGCAGTGATGTCTTCTGGTACAAGCGGTGGCTGGATCCAGCAAAACTTGAATTCGTCTTCGTCGATTGTCTGAAGGGCGTTCGTCGTAGGGCGTTCGATCATGCCAACCTCGCGGGCCTGCTTAGCAATCATGCCAAGAAGACAATTGACCCCTACTGCCTACCATTCTGGTGGATGAACGTCGCACCAGATGGAGCATGGGTACGTTTTCAGTTCGAGGAACAGACGTGGCAATACCCCATCGAAGGTCATCTAGCGGTCATCCGCGATGATGACTTCGACATGGGCCAGCTGGATCACGGCTGCGATGAGGCTGCTTCGCCTTGGTCCCGCCGGAAAGCCTCCATCTCGTTCAGAAATCACACCCCTCACCCGCTTACATACTCGTGGATCGACAACGACGGGCGCCCACAGGAATACGGGACGCTCCAGACAGGCCGGGATGTAGATCAGAGCTCCCGCATCGGTCATATTTGGCGTCTGGAGAACAAAGCTACTGGGAAGAAGGTTGCATGCACAGTAGGAGCGCAGACGAGTTCTCTTACCATCTTGGATACACCGGAAAGCCTCGTCATCCGGTGGGAGTCGGGATGCTCAGGTGAAGAATCAGATCCAGACGACGAGACATCTGCTAGTTCAAGCACCGAGGCCTTTGTACAGGACTTCAACGTCTGGGCAAGACGGTCCGATGGGACCACCCACCGCCTCTCTAGCGACGGATCAGAAGGAAATGAGTTCAAAGACGTATACTTGTCTCCTGACAGCCAGCATGTTGTGGCGTGGCAGTGCCGGCCTCCGTTCAGGCGCATGATCCCAACCGTGGAATCAGCACCCTTGGATCAGCTCTGGCCCAAAGCTGGCGAAAGGCTCTGCCCAAGCGCAGGAGACAACATCGAGATCCAGAGACCCCGCCTGTTCGACCTGGGATCGCGTCAGGAGATTTCCGTACAGGATAGTCTGTTTCAGAATCCCGACGAGCTGACTGATCTCGGATGGTCCAACGACGGGCAGAAATACAGATTCATATTCAACGCACGCGGTCATCAGTGTTTGCGACTGCTGGAGATCAACCTCTCTGGAATGGTGACGGTTTTGGTAGAAGAACAAAGCAAGACCTTTATTGACTACGCTCATAAGCTGTATTACAAGATAATGGAACCCGGAAACGAACTGCTCTGGACAAGTGAGCGAGATGGCTGGAACCACTTATACCTATATGATCTCGAGGGGAATCTGAAGAACCAAGTCACTCGAGGCACCTGGGTCGTCCGCTCCATTGAGCATGTTGACGAGGAGAAGCGCCAGATCTGGTTCGAGGGACTAGGCATGGTACCGGGGCAGGACCCGTACTATTCGCATCTGGCGTGTGTTGATTTCGACGGCACAAATCTTCGTGTCGTTACCAAAGGGGATGGCACCCATTCTTGGCAATGGAGCCCTGACAGGCAGTTTCTGATTGATACTTGGTCTCGCATCGACCAACCACCTCTGACCGTCCTGCGCAGAGCCGAAACTGGAGAGGAAGTTGTCCCCTTGGAGAAGGGTAACCTCGAGTCTTTGCTTGAAGCGGGCTGGGAGGCACCAGACAGGTTTGTCGCGCCGGGGCGCGACGGCGTGACCGAAATCCATGGGATCATGATTCGCCCCAAGGAGTTCGGCAGTTCCAAGAAGTACCCCATCCTGGAGCGCATATACGCCGGCCCGCAAGGTTTCTATACACCCAAGAGGTTTGAGGGACTTCCCAAGCTGCGTCGCTCTGCCGACAAGGGGTATATTGTCGTGTGCATCGACGGCATGGGCACGAATTGGCGGTCCAAGACCTTCCATGACGTGTGCTACAAAAACCTCAAAGACGCCGGTCTCCCCGATCGCATAGCGTGGATACGTGCCGCGGGCAAAACCCGCCCATGGATGGACATCTCCCGGGTCGGATGTTACGGGAGCTCAGCCGGCGGCCAAAATGCGGCCGCTGCCGTCATACACCATCACGACTTTTACAAGGCCGCTTCGGCGGTGGCGGGTTGTCACGATAACCGCATAGACAAGCTGTGGTGGAATGAGCTATGGATGGGCTATCCGGTCGATGACAGCTATGAGGATTCCTCCAACATTACCCACGCGGCGAAGCTGGGTGGTGCGCTGATGCTGGTCACGGGCGAGATGGATACGAGTGTCAGCCCGTCGTCAACTTTGCGCCTGGCCCGCTCGTTGATAGAGGCCGGTAAGGATGTTGATTTGGTGTATGTACCAGGAGGTGGCCATCAGGTAGGAGATACACCATATGTGATGGGAAAGCAAGATGCATTCTTTCGGAGATATTTGCAAGGGAACTGACTTTGGGCATGGATATGATAGAAAGAAACCTAGCTAGCCAGTCGATCGAGGTCCGGCACCTATACCTGCGCACACCTCGGAGGCAATTCACATCCCTATATGCAATCCCAGCGCAATCAACAGAGCCTCAAAGCTCTACTAAACCCCAATCACAGGAGTGTCTATGAAAGGTACAAATTGTTGCGGGCAAGTAGTGTTAAATACAGGAACCACCCCTTGAAGGTACGCCTGGATATGTCTAAAGTAACAATCCGATGCCTGTTGTTCAATCACTGTGTGCTGTATTTGGGCAATGTGTCACCAGTCAGCCAGGATCTTTGCGTGCGCCAGTCTTTACTTGGAGGGGGGAAACGAAGTCACACTTACCCCAACAGCTTCTTGTAAGAGAACCACCGAGCCGGGGAATCGAGTAGACGACTTTAGCGCCCTATGGATAGGATGGGCCGGTCAGTATAATGATAGATGACTGGATAGCTTCCGACGGATACGTACGATGTCAGAGGCGTTATTGGATCGATGGTGTTACTGGCAAACAGAATCGGAAACGATGTCGGCTTATCAAGACCAATGGAACCTATGCCAATCGAATCCAATTAGAATTTTTGTACAGGACGGATGCGGACTGAAGGATGAAGGGCTACTTGCCATGAATGACCATGCTATCGGGCAATTCCGGCATGAAGGCGGTGCACAAGATAGTTCTTGAAAAGATCGGCCAGATGTCACCAAAATATTTGCTCCTGGGCACTGAGTCATCGACATAATCCTTGAAGTCTTCAATGGTAACAAGCTTGTTTCTGCGATGCGAGTCGACGCATCGAATAATTTGATCGACGTCAGTTGTAAGGTGAAACTTGTCGGAACTGCCGATCAGAGCGGATGCGTTCCCATTTTCGAGCTGGTGGAAGACCTCAGCCATGGCCGGGAATCCGGTCAGAGGTTCATAAATAGAAAACATGAGGAAGGACTTCAGATCTGAATATGTCACCAATGCCGGAATGCCTTCAGACTGCACTTCACTTATCGGAATGGGCTCATTCTGAAGCCTGTGGATGATGCTGTCCAACCTAGCTGTGATGTTTGCTGGCGAGGGGCCCCAGAATGAACACACGTCAGAACCCGCAGCATGGCATAGTTCCGAGAACTTCTCCATCGCCAGGTCTGACTGGTCAACGTTGTCCCTCCAATCGTTGGAATAGTATTGCTCTGCGTCGATGATACCGTCGAGTATCATTCTTCCAACACGATCGGGGAACATGGTGGCGAAAGTCGTTCCTATGACGGTACCGTAGCTGCTAGCATAGCACCACAGCTCGGCTTCTGATGGTTGCTTGCCGGCCAACTGTGCTTCAGCCTCCACGAATGTGAGCAAGTCGCGAGCTACCGCTGGCGTGGTCACGTAGTACCCATGATACGAGTCATTCTTGGCGGCGTTGTTGCACCACTCGCCATAAATGGTGCTCGAGTAGTATTGTGTTTCGAGGGACGAGGTCGAGGTGTTAGTGGCACCAGTATAATGCAGCCTGTTGAAGCTCGATCTTGCTTCACCATGTCCCGAGAAGCAGTCGATTTGAGGACCGCTGTTGCCTACGCCGCGCGGGTCGAATGAGACGTAGTTGTACTGATCGCCAAGAATTTGCCCCAGCGAAGGTGCGTAGGCACGGAGTAGGTCGATGCCGGAGCCACCCGGGCCACCTGATAAGATGCCATCTCAGTATATGATTATATGAAGAGGCAGTGCGAGTATTGCACAGATTACATACCGGGAATGATCATGATGCTTGGGGATGTGGCGGTAGCGTTCTTGCCAGCCAACTTCATGAAAGCGATCGGCGTCGTGCCGAAAGGTTTGTTGGCATAATCCAAAGGTACTTCCAGTCGCGAGCAAGTAAAATTGTCGAAACATGGTGTCCATGTAAGAATTGTTGATGGATTGATCTAGATGACAGGTCAGGAGTGTGTAAGGATGGCTTTCGGCTAGAACTTGTCCTACCTCATTAAAATCATAAGCCATCCCTGCGTCCTGATCGCAAGCAGCCTTGCACGCAAGAACTATGAAGAGGATGAATGTCAGAACTAATTGTTTCATTTTCGCTTGTAGGACCGTGTGCTTAGATGCTTATTGTTGAGGTTTGGAGAAAGGATATTAATGACTTCAGCAGCTGGGACGTAGGGTCTATTTATGTCATCTTCCTGTGCAAACTTGACTCTACAAGTGAACATAATTTCTGTTGTAAACATGGTCTGTCTATGCGAAATAGCAAATCATGATCTCAAATCCTATATTATCCACTTGTACGAGCGATCCTATCGGCAGCTCACCACTGTTATGGTAGGCTGACTTCAAGGGTGCACATATCACGCTGAGCCACAGCACTATGACTTCCTTCTTACTGGCTCCATTTGTACGAACCAGCCAATCAAAACTCGTCGCAGTCAGCACTAATCCGCCTAGGACCCCCCGCGCTGCTTGATTGGTTTCGTCTAGTTCTTCGAGCGTCCACCAAGAAAGATGTCTTTCTCCTCTCATCACTTTTCCATTTCCAGAGGATGCAGGAGACGATTGTCCTGGCTCTGAGACCTTGCTAACTGTCAATAATCAATAATTCCACTTGCAGCAAAATCATCGGCCTGTCGAAGTCAATACGACGTGCCCGATGGCTCACGTGTCGCAGTAAATGGGAACCATCACTCCCAGCTGCCGGCAACGGGAATATGGTATTGACCAGTCTAACCAGAGCGCGATGAAGAACAACATTGATCAAGTCGAACTCGATCGCCAGGCGTGGAGGAAAAAGCCTCGTAAATTTGCGCCAAAGTCGAGATTAGGCTGTAAAACTTGCAAGTGAGTACCGTTGATGCCACGACAAAGACACTTGGATTCTGAAGACTCGGATACTGATCCTCGACCTCGGGTTGCGCGCTTCTCAGGATACGACGAGTCAAATGCGATCAAGCCCGGCCTTCGTGTGTGAAATGCCAATCCACAGGTCGTACCTGTGACGGCTACAATGAAATATCGTACGGCATGGACGGAGGATCCGTGTACGGTCACAGGAGCAGAGCTGCGGGCCGTATGCTTCTACCTTCCAACGCTTTGAGCGGTGCATTTAGTTCAGACCAGTTGCCCCAAAAACAACATGGCCATATTCTGAAGGTCCTCGGGCCCTTGATGGTATTACCGGCTGCTGGCTTGGCTCAGCCAGACGCAATGTCCTTCTTTGCGCAAATCTCCGTTAAAGGTCTAAATGAATACCACCACGGCGAATCGTGGCGAAACACGCTCATGTTCTTCGCCCAAACGGTACCATCAGTGCGACATGCTGCCGTCGCTCTAGCACTGATGCACCGGAGTCGGTTGGATCGTCAATCTGGTCAACTACGAAGCTCGGCAGACTGGTCTCGCGATGCTTTGCTGCATTATAATCATGCCATACGATCGCTCGTGCAGCAAATGGATGACCCATGCACCGAATCCAGAAGTATTGCCCTCTTGGTCTGCTATCTTTTCTACTGCTTCGATCATCTGGCTGGTAATGATATTGGGGCAATACAGCACCTTCGCGCAGGCGTGGACATTTCGGATAACCTCGACAAGATGATGCTCAATAATGACCCAAATTACGACGGATCTCACCTCTCCACGGACGGCCATGTCATTCGCCAAGTCTCGAGGCAGATTCGCCGCCTGGATATGCAAGCCCCAATGATGCTCGTGGATTGGATCCCTTCAGGTATTCAAGAAGCAATCACATCTCAGTTTCCGCACGCCGAGAATGGCTTCTTCTCCCTGGACCAAGCTACCGATGGCCTTCAAGTTCTTCTCGCCAGAGCGATGAGATTGTACTGGGAGGAGCAAGAACGATCTCCGGTAGACACGGTTCCACTGTCATATTTGGCACTTAAGCAGACACTCCTTGAGCAATTGGAAAAGTGGTCGAGCTTCTTTGAACGTTTGCTGCAACGAGATCTCTCTCTGCTGTTGGAGACGGCGGCCTATGCACAGGTTATACTGCTACGTCTGCAACATACCATCGCGTGGATTCTCCTCAGTAGCCTTGGACCGGGCCGGGAGATGGAGTATGACAACTTCACCTCCCAATTCCAACAATGCGTGGCCCTCGCGAAAGACATAGTCGCGGCACGAGAACGAACTTCTGAGTCGACGCAGTCGACGTTTACTCCGGAAGTCGGCATCATTCCTGTGCTTTACATCATTGGGGTCAAGTGCCGACACGCTCCGATCCGGCATGAGGTCGTGAGCATCTTACGCCGCCGACCAATGCAGGAGGCAGTCTGGCGGAGCGAATGGGCTGCCAGCGTGATCGCGCGGATAACCGAAATCGAAGAGGGAGAAATGGGGCGGATAATGGAGGAAATTGCTGTGTCGCAGAGAGTCGCGGCCGTGTCATGGCAATATGTTGTGGAGGAACATTCTGGCCCGAGCCTGGATTTGATGTACACATTCTGCACACTGGAGGGAGCACATCACGATTCCATCATTTTATAGAAAATTGAGAGAATTGTCACGGCGTTTGAAATAAAGAGGATTTTGCGATTTTGAGATATTGATTTAGCGTATCGTGCGCCATACTCACCTGGGCACGCACCTGCCTTTTACTAATCAGCTTATGACGGCAAACTCAAGAGCCCAAGCCGTATAGATATCATTCTGGTATATCGCAAAGCTCAAGGTGTCATCTGAGATCCTGTGATCGTACGTATTCTTAAAGTCCGGCGCCTCTTGCGCTATAGTCAGATTGTCGCCGCCGAAACCCCAGGTGCTGATGGAGACAGTCCCAGAAGGATCGTATCCTATACTGCTCAGGCCGCTAAGCTGCACCGTCCAGGTACCTTCACGCACGCGAGAGCCAACCAGGAGCCGGAGGGTGCTCTCGTCCCTGGTTGCATACACGTCGAGATATCCGTCGTCGCTGCCCGTCGTCGCCAGCCTCTCGCCCGTCATGTGAAGGTTGTAGTACTTGTACACCCAGAACCCAGGAGCGGTAACGTAGTCCGTCGCCACGTAGTCGTCCGGATCGCTCTCTTTGGTGAGGAGGTTGGCGAAGAGATCGTGGAGCGTGGCGCCGGAGTTCCAGTTTCCCAGGAGGCCCCAGAAGTTGTACCGCTCCAGACGTGCGATCCACCATGCGTATCCAGAGGGGTGCATCTCACCCAAAATGGCGTACTCGTTGACATTGACCTCACGCCCGGGCAGGCCGTACTGTGTCAGCAATGCCGACAGTGTCGCATTGGTGACGCCCGGGTCATTGTTCGCGTTTGCCAGCGAGTGCTCCATGTGGTAGGACTATTGGTCCGGAACAGTGTCGTTTCCGGCAATCTGCTCCAGCCAGGTGGTCCACCAGTCGTTATCGGCGGCGGGCAGCCCCGAGAGACTTGGCCCACTGATCCTGACGCCGTCGAACCGGGAATCCGACCTAGGAATGATGACAGTCTGAGTATTGTGCTTTCGAGATGCAATAATAAATGTGTGTGGCAAACAATGAGGGGAATTGCGGTAGAGACTTACAGGATGGCCTTGTGCGTCCTCACGTAAAGGTCGACCCATTGCTGCAATCCTCGACTCCAGAAGGTGGACATGTCGGGCTCGTTCCAGATATCAATGACGAGACCTTCAAGCATATCATTCGAGACCATTTCATCGAGGAGTGTTGCGAGGAAGGTGTCCCAGTCGGTCCAATCTCCCGTATCTCCTGGCCAAACAGTCGAGCTATTGGCGCCTGTTCACCTTGTTAGTATTTCTCCTCGTTTTCTCGCTTATCTCCGATACCGATCGAGACTTACCATCTGTCCCCTATATATTATGGACGAGGATAATGACGCTCGCGTCAAACTGACGATATACCTATAAAGATTCAGTCTTTTTGACTCGATTTCCTTACATGTTTACAAGTTCTTACTTGATAGTTGAGCAAGGTTGAATTGAGCCTTCCGTGGAAATCTTCCAGTCCTCAGATCCAGCCGCGGGCAGGCTCACCGAGCTGCGCGCCGCCAACTCGGCCGTAATTGAAGTCAATGTCGCTGTACCTGAAAGAGACTCAGATAATTTGTTGGGTAGCTTAGTTGTTCAATTCAACATACCAGTGATCGGGAATCTGATTGGGAAAGTTGTCAGGAATTCCGTAGATGAACCCTGATGCTAGATGCTGCGGATGGCCGGTAGTGACATTCAGATCAACAATGGCAGTAACACCATCGCGAGCCTTGAGAGCGTTGCCATCGACGCCCGTGGCAGAGAGAAGAGTCGCTGCGA
This sequence comes from Pestalotiopsis sp. JCM 9685, assembly GCA_001599175.1. Taxonomy (NCBI): domain Eukaryota; kingdom Fungi; phylum Ascomycota; class Sordariomycetes; order Amphisphaeriales; family Sporocadaceae; genus Pestalotiopsis; species Pestalotiopsis sp. JCM 9685. The sequence continues at coordinate 2,762,154 of BCGF01000004.1, forward strand.
GGAACGATATAATGAGATTTTGTTTAGCCATGTTGCCAATTGCTTATCTGATGGTATGAATGTCTTCATTTTACGGGCACAAGTGCGAGCTTATATACTCCAATTTCGCACTATATCTTGCGGGAATCGGACAAATTCTCATCAAACCAAAGTAATTATGTCGAAAGCCGACAAAGTTTGTAGAGCATTCGACTAGCCGATGGGCACAACTTCGTGGCCTTTTAACACGAATCGACCCATGCCTTGAGACTATTTGGAGGAGCAAGGAAATTGAGTCCCCGCAAACAGCCCCGGTGGTAGCACAAAAAGCCCGGTGGCGGCGGATCCGGTGGTGGCGCATTGGCCGGTCACTTTGGCATCTTTGCCATGATGTTAGGCGCACACAGCGCGTCGTCGACCAGGGAGCAGTGCGCTGATATTTGTACCAATCTTTGAAGTTTTCAAGAAGAGAAAGTCTATTGAACCAAAAAAGAACTAAGAGACATGGGAGTATTCTATAGAACGCAGGCGAGTTTTCATCCTAGTCTGCCCTGTCAAGCTTCCCGGCAAGGCTCGCATCGTCGAGCAAGCTACCGAACATGGCAGCTTCCATGAGGTAATTGACCTGCCAGGCATGATGACAGGCATGAGCAACGAGCCACTGCTGCTCCAAGATCAGACCAAAGTGGTAGCACCGGGCCAAGCTCAAAGACAGTGTCGTTATTATACTCCCTTCACGCAATGGATCTACCATGCCTTGACGCGCGTAATCGAGGGGCTCCTCCACAAGTATGTCCCAGAGGTCAGACAAAAGCTGGTGTTTGTGAGAGTCTCCGCACGCTGCTTTGGCAATTAGAGCAGTGACGGCAGAGCACGTGTCGCGATCATCGCATGCACCTTCCAGGGGCCGACTGAAGCCCGTTGTGTGGTAGTGCTCGTCGAATGCCTCTTCAAAGTCGGCCTCTCGCGGTCCTTGCCTCTCACTTGCCGCACGCACTTTGGAATAGCCCAGCACGATTCTACGGAGGTAGTGGTGGCGGTCATTCAACATCTCCCAGGTGTACAAGTACGAGTTGATAGTAACGATGGGCTCCATCCAGCGCTCCGTGAGGGTGCGCGCCATCATGGCCGCGTATGCGTCGTAGACCTTCCTGAGTGCTTCCTCTGTTACGATACCGCTATCCGTGATGTCGGCCGTGTTCAGAAATGAATTCATGACCTCGCTGTTGTTGAGGTCAGAGCCGACGTCGACAACGTCGGTGCCGGGGCTGCTGACTACCATGTCGGCGTAACAGGCCCCCGGGTCATAGCCCCTCGCCATGGTTTCGGCCGCCAGACCGGCGAGACTAGCCTCGGAGAACATGACGAGCTGGGCGGCTTTGCGGTTCAAGCAGGCCATCTTAGATCCTAGATTGGCTTTTTGTTCCCGCTCCAGCTGAGTCTTGCCGCGGATGTACTTCAGTCCGAGTTCGACGCAGTTCCGTCGCACCTCGCCATAGGGGGTTCGGCGGAATGCCGGGTCCTCCACAGATCCGCGTATAGACGGTTCGAACTCTGGAAAGAACTTATCGTAGCCGTGCTCGTAGTAGAAGCCGAGGTCATTGAGGCAGTTTGAGTAGAGTGTCTCGGCATCCTGCGCTCCAATCATCAAGTCGGACCAGACTGTGCCGAACAGGACGTTGCTTGTGAGCATAGGGGCGGGCCAATTTTCTGCCCCCAACAAACTGATGATTTCGTCCGAGACACGTCGTAGTCCTCTACCCTTGGCAGGAAGAATGCGACCTTGGTGCTTTTGGCTCATTTTCCATGCCAACAGTTCGTCCGATAGGCGCAATCCCACCAGGCCAAGGCCGTCATGGAGTGAAGACCTCATTGCCTTTCTGGGATCATCCGTTGGGCAGTTTGTGTCGACTCCCGAATCATGATCCGTATCAAGTGTCGCGAATATCCGCCTGATGATATCCAGACTGGTGTTTTGGATGTTGGTAATGTCTTTCTCGGTGCCTTTCCCGACCAAAGAGCGCGCCTCTGCGTACCCTCGGTAAATGGGATGGCTCAAATGCTTTGAAGAACGGTCATTGCCCCAGAAATATGCAGGAATAGGTCGCCCATCTGGAGTGAAATTCCTCAGAACTTCCGAGGCCGGGTGCGCTGGCTGGATCGACATTGTACTTCACTGACGGCGGGCAGACAATGGATGAAGTCCGTGTTACTGGTATCGGAAGCCGAAGAGAAGAGTCGATGGGACGGTCTCTATTTATTCACATTTCGAAATCTACTCTGACGTGTGTTCGACTGAGACAAGTAAGCACTTGGGTGTTTGTTAGTTTTACGGTCTTCCTGAAGTTATTACCTCACGGCCAGTAAACATGTTCCGATGCAGCCAGTCTCCGCCTGTTGAAGCGCCTCTTCCATTAATGTAATAATGTTTCTCATGATACCTAGTTATGGTGAAGCTGACAGTGAGATTCCACGGCGCGGGCTGATAGGAAGTGGAAAGGAAGCTCGCCACAATAGGATAGACGTGTTATCATATCATACATCGGGTCATTAATTGTGTCAGGGATCGTATCATGGGTCACATCATACCCAGAGAGCGTGACCATTTCTACATGAGCAATGAGAAGCAATCTTTTTCGTACGTATGGAGCAAGGAGTCTCAAACCTGCATGGCCGACCACGAAGTCGGGAGTCCTCTCCTGCTGGTCATACATAACATCCCAAATATCACTCGCAAACACCAACCGGATGTTGCTGTATTCGGGAACAGCCTTTCGGAAATCGCACAGCAGGATTACTGGTGATGCGCCACCATATCAAGGCACACCGCTGTTCTGTCTCAGTTTTCTTAAAATCGTTAAAAGTTCAGCTTTATCATAGAGTTACTTCGTGTATCCAATGCCTCTTCACACCCTGAAGAGTTGATTGTGGGACCAAAAAAAGAAAAGGAAAAATAACAAATTCTGTCAGAAAAATGAGTTTTATTACTCAGCATATATCAACCTAAGCCAAAGACACTTCATGGTTCGTACAGGCATGTATCGCAGCTCTCCGAACTGGTGACAGTCGGTCTTGGCCCGGTTGTGGCCCGGCATCACGGACCGGGGTAGCTGAGGTGATATACTCGATTTCGGCGCAGCAAAATGCGTTATTGCCGGCATACATCACAGCCCCGGCAAACATAATATGCTTGTTATAGAAGATGTGATGGGGTGATTCGCCTACTCAGGTGTAAGCGACCCAGACTCCCGGTTCGAATCACGCCTCAATGGCATGCTGACCGCAGGACAGATAGTCTTACGCAGGTAGCAAACAAGCAGCGGTTCTGCGGCGTAGTGCACGTGCCACACCTTCCAACAAGCTAGCTTTGACTGTAAGAACATCGAACCAAACCTTGGAAGGCATCGCTGACCTTGACCAACATTTCGGGGATTGGCGGGAAACTTAACGCCTGCCAGTCACCCTACCCACTTCGATCTCCCATTTTTGGAATACAGCATAATGCAGACGCTTGTAAAGGTGAAGCTCCCGTCCCAAGAAGAAGAAGAAAGAAAAACTCTTCTGTTTGTATTGATTGGTAGGGTCTTAGGTGTTGTCGGCGAAAGAGTATGGAACAGCGGTGATGAAAAAGCGTCAAGACGTCGGGAATCATGTGAGGATCCCAAGGTTCAGGCAATACACCCTCTAGTTCCGCTGCGGTGGTCAAATTTTGCTACAACGAAGGCAATATAGGTTGGCTCGGATAGAAAACCGTCTCGTACCATATCGTTTTATATTTCATACGATACTTTTCTCTTTCTGACTTGATTTTCAACCCTGAAATCTGCAGACAAGTATCGCTTCGAATAGAGGAAGTCAGGGCGCGACATGAACCAGAAGTGGAGACAGTTTGTTACAAAATGCACTACGGCTGAAGGCACCCCGCTGTATTATCACCGACAATCGTCCACTAACACAGGGGGATTCAGCACCCATTGCGCTGTGCAAAAGATACAATAATTCCTCACAATCTGGGAAGCTCGTTCGATATAGTATCGAAAGTGAAAAATCTATACTACCCAAATAATCTATTCTATCATTCTAAGTCTATCAATTTATGCCGCAGCCACTCCCTGACTAGCACAGACCTGTGTCGCAAACTTGGTAATCGTCAGCGTCGGCCCCAGCAGCTGCTGGAACGGCACGTCCATCTTGTACTCCTTGTAGATCCACTTGCGCAGCTCGGCGCCGATCATGCTGTCGATGCCGTACGACGCGATGGACTTGACGTCGGGCTCGAACGCGTCGTCGTCGAGGAGCAGCATGCGCGCCAGCTTCTCGACAAAGTGCCCCGTCACCGCCGCCACGGCGTCGCCCGGGCTGGCGGCCGCCGCAATGGTCGCCAGGATGCTCTGCCCGGAGCCGCCGCCGCCCGAGGCGTCCTCGGACGACGAGTTGATGTCGTGCAGGACCTGGCTCAGCCGCGCGTCTTCCATCCAGAAGCTGTCCGTAACCGCCGCGTCGCTTACCGCCTTTTGCAGCTTCACCGGGTCCAGCCCGACGACGACGTGGTCGACCGGCCGCTCGGACTTGCCCGACGTGATTCCGGCCTCGAAAGCCTCGAGCAGGTGCTCTTCGTCGATGCCGTACATGCCCTTGCGCTTGAGTGCGTGTTCTAGCTCGGCATTTTCAGCCACCACGCCAACCTCCAAAACCATGGGAAGGACGACCGAGACTGCCGCCTTGTCGGCCGCGCGTCGGTTGCGTGCAAGAGAGTCCAGGTAGCTATTGGCCGCGGCGTAATTGCTCTGAGTAGGGTTTCCGAGGACGCCGGACACCGAACTTGTCATGAGGAAAAAGTCGAGGGGCGCGTCGGCCAAGACGGAGTGGAGGTTGGCCGCTCCCAGTACCTTTGGCTGCACAGATGTAGTCCAGTTTTCGAAGCTCATGTTTTGGAAGATTCCATCCTAAAACAACGATTAACATCAGAAATCAAAGAAGACATGAACAATCACTTACCCTTAGCACCATTGCGGCATGGACAACACCCTTGATTGGGTGGTCAGGAGAGACCTCCCGGACGGCACGGACGACATCCGCTTGCGAGGTAGCATCGCCTCTCACGACTTGCGTGATGGCTCCAGCAGCTTCAATGTCCGAGATCAGCTTGGCAGCTGAAGGCGAGTCGGCACCCGAGCGGGAGAGGAAGACGAATCTGCGTGCACCCGACTCCATCATCCACGAGGTCAAACTTCGACCCAGGCCACCCAAGCAACCAACGAGTAGGTAGGTCGAGTCGGGGCTAAAGTCGAGCTTGGGTCTAGAGGGAGGTGCCATTAGTAAGGCCTCAGTTGATTCATATCGCACCACTGTCTTGGCAGCGCCCAAAGCATCGGAGAAGCCCGCTACGGCCTTGTTGAGGTCAGCCAAGTTGACAGACTGTTTCACTCCAGGAGATACAATGGATCCGTCCCGAAGCAATGCGATGATGGATGGCAAGAGTTTCGCGAGAACCCTTGGGCGGCCTTCGTAAAGATCTAGGATGTCATAGGGCAGATAGGATGCGCCTCGCTGTACCGGTACCCCGTCCAAAGCACTTCGTCGCAGGACGTTCTTCCGGCCGCCGGAGAGGAAGCGGCCAAACCGCTTGATGGACCGCCACGCTTCGCGAGCGATGTTCACGTCTGCGCTACCACTGCTGAAGACAACGTCTGCACCGTCTGCACCAACGAGATCCTTCAGTTGCTCGAATACCGAAGTGTCGTCCGAGACTTGAAGGATGTGCTTCACGTCAAGCCCGATCTCCTTTTGGACGTAGTCAACTTCGTGTGCTTCCTTGACTACGACAAAAGGCACAGCTCCGAGGGTCTGGGCAATCTTCACTGCTGCGACGCCGCTGGCGCCTGTGTTTGGCAAGACCAGGACCTTCTCGTCTGGCTGGACTCCGGCCAGGCCTTCCAAGCCGTAGAGTGCCGACGCATACGCTGTCAGCACACTCACAGCTTCAGCCAAGTCGTCATTGTCTTCAAGCTTGGTGAGCATGGCAGTAGGTACCTGCTGATAGCTGCCGAATGTGCCGGCATGAATTCCGACGACTCTGTCACCAGATTTGAAGCCTGAGACGCCAGCACCGACTCTGTGGACGACACCGCCAATTTCATGACTGAATGTGATCGGGTAGTCGGAACCTGTGATGACAAGAACTCCCTCCTTGGTCAACCCGCTGACCTGGACCTGGACCTCAACATGGCCAGACTTGACTTCTTCGGCATCGCCGTCCTGGTAAAAGACTACCTTGCCGCTGTCAACTTTGCCTTCGATACGGTCGCCCTGATCAAATCGCCTCGGCTGGGGCTCGCCGACCGTGAACTTGGCGTTGAGGTTGTCGTTTCGAACCAGCCGGCTGATGTATGTCTTTCCGTTGGAAAGGATGAGTTCACGTTCGGGTTGCTCTTCCTTTGCCAACGCCTGCTTCTCAACAACCTCGGTGATTGATTTCACGATTTGATCGGTTCCAACATTTTCAAGGTCAATATCGATGGTGCGGATGTCGAGGGAGGCCTGCTCAGACGAGACTGTTCTGACCAGACCCGGTACCATGGCAAAGTCTGGGTGCTTGCCTTCAAGCAGGCCACCTGTAGTCACCCAGAGGAGAGACGATGCCGTCTTGATAACCTCCTGGATGGCATCGAACTCGTCCCGCGTTGCCGTTCGAAGGAGAGGACCCTCAAAGTCGGCCAGAAAGAGCACATTATCCTTGATGCCGGACTCTACAGCCTTGTTCAATGATGTGACTTCAATATCCCATCCCAGAGATTCTAGAGCCGACTTTACATTTGAGATGATATCGGCAGGGTTGTTTCGATAAACCAGCTGAGCGGAACGCTTGGTCTTTTCAACCCCGTTCGCATGTCCGTTGGTGGCTGTGTCCGCTAGGCGTGCAACTGCTGTACCCGTGCTGCCCCTCAGGACACTAGCGAACTGAGGAAGGCTCGAAGGTGCAATAGTCTCAACGCCGTCAATGAGAACAAAACCGCGCGGCTTGAGTGTTTGCCAGACCTTGGGAAGGATATCCTCTGTGGAGTAATCCTGATCGTTCACAACGACGACATCGTATTGCCCAGCATTCGAAGAAAGGACGTCTTCCAGCTTGACGACCGTTGCCTTTTGGTAAGGTGCGAGGGATGTCTTGAGCTCTTCCACTTCCGAGTCTGTTGTGACTGCTACCGTGTAGGCCGCTCTCGGGTTCTTGCGCAAAACATCCAGGACGTTGCGCGAACCCAGGTGCAAGACCTTCCACCCAGGGTACTTGAACAGAGCCAGCGAGACCAAGTCAGAGCCAGTCAAGCCTTCGAGGTCCGATCCGCCTTTGAGACTGTCAAAGTCGACCTTCCAAGCCACCTCTCCGTAAGGCGCTTCGCTTAGGGCAGATGCGGGCTTCTGGGGCACTGCGGCTTCGTAGCTCACAGTACGCAGGTGCTTGATCTCAGCCACAAGCTCCCCGTCGTCAGCAACCATTTGGGCGCTGTTCTCGAAGCTTCGAATACCACGCTGATCACACCAAGCATAGGAAGTCGCTTTGGTCGTCTTGATCTGTGCTTGGGTTGGTGGCCAGATTGTCACCTCGTCCGCCTGGATTGGAATAGCTCCATATTGCACTACGCGATGTTAGCTTCCCATTCTAAGGTCGAGCAGACAGAGAATGATGTGGTTCTCCGAAGTCACTTACTTGCGTTGGTTCGACCTGCGTGAATAGACGCGATACATAGCTGCAAGACCGAGTCGATGGAAGCAGGGTGCATCGGGTACCGAGACTCGCCCAGAGACTCGTCAACGGTCGTCCTGATATTGGTGGTGCAGCTCGACCAATAGCCCTTGCCGTCGAAGCGCACATCGTCCATGTCCTGGAAAGTCGGGCCATAGTCGAACCCAACATCCCGCAGCGCATCGTTCCAAGCCTTTCCACTGGCGCGCTGGGACGAGTACGGCGCTTGCAGCGGCTTCGCACCCCGGGGCCGGGCATTGATGGCGATGCTTCCGACCATGTGTTCCTTGACCACGCCGTCCAAGTCCACTGAGGAGACGCCAAAGTCCCACCATGTGATTGAGTTCCCGCTGTGAACAGAGGGACGTAGATTGAGCATGACTTCGATACCTTCATCAGTGTCTGGAGTAACCAGAGCTTTCTGGATCGAAATGTCGCGCAGTACATAGCTCTCGATGGCGACAGGTGAGTCGCTCAGGTCGTTGAGCTGAGTCACGGCTTCCATAGCCATGCCAAAGTATCCGGCAGCTGGGAAAACAGTTTCGCCGCCTAGGCTGTGGTCTTTCAGCCAAGGGAGATCCCGTGTCCTGTTGAGAAAACTAAGTCAGCAGTCTGTGTCTGCAAGAAAAAGATATTGTGGTGCATACCTGAGAACGTTTCTCCACGTCGGCTCCGTCAGCGAAGCGCCAATTACAAGCTGGCCGAGCACATCATGCCGCGGGAACCTTGGCACACGCTGTTCGCGACTAGCACGATTTTCAGCCCAGTACTCGCGCGTGTAGTTCCATTGGTAAGGAGGAAGATCGACAATGATTGAGGGTTTGGCGGCGGTCAATTTGCCAACGTCAGTGGTCTCCTCCACGTACGCAGTTGCGATACGCTCCATATCGATGGGATAGCTGCGTAAAAATAACTCTCCCGCGACCTTCAATAGCTGTGCTGCACAGTCTGTTCCTCTCAACAGCGTTGGGATGTATTCGACCTTGCTGGCTTGCAGTTCTGTCTTGATCTGCTGAATCGGCCCCTTCATGGCTGAGTGAGGTCCGATTTCGATCAGCAAATCAACATTGGAGAATTCCTCAGCCGTCATGATGGTTTGAACGGCCTGGTTGAACAGAACGGGACTTCTCAGATTTCTGCTCCAGTAAGTTTCGTCCAAATTAGTCATTTCCGGAATGACACTGTTTGTGACCGACGAAACCATCTTGGCCGTGGTAGGAGTAGCGAGATCAAATGGTGTGTATTGCTTGGCGGCACGAACAAGCTTCTCGTAATTGGCCGAGACAGGAGTCATGTGGTGCGAGTGGTACGCCTTCCCGTTGGTAGGGACAATGCGCGCGAAGACGCCTTGGTCGACGAGCGTGACTCTGACCTTCTCCAGGGCGTCTGCATCTCCACTAAGGGTCACACCCGAAGGCGAATTGTGGCAAGCAACAATCACTTTATCCTCGTAGCCTTTCAGGTACGGGGCAACTGCCGTGGCGCCAAGTCCTACTGCCATCATAGCTCCCTTCGTGTCGACATCACGGGTCACCAGACCACGATAGTACGCAAGAGTGATGGCCTCTCTGGCCGAGATGAGACCTGCAGCGTAAGCAGCGGCCATCTCTCCGCTGGAATGTCCGACCGTCACGACTGGTCGAACGCCCCAGTATTCCAACAATTGCACTATCGCGACCTGAATGGCAGTACACAGTGGCTGAGAGAACTCGGCCTCGCCAACCCGGGACTTCTCGGCTGGCTCCAGAAGGACATCTTCGATTGACCATGCAGGGCCATCATGGAGCTCCTCGAGAGCTAAATCCAAAAGGCGGATCGATCTGAGGAACCGTGGGCTGTTGGCCATCAGATCGGCTCCCATACGAGCCCATTGCGCTCCCTGGCCGGTGAAGACAAACCCCAATGTCGGTGTCTTCTTCTTGTCGGCGAAAGCAAAATTGGCAGCCACGTCTGCAAAGACATCCTCCAAAGTCTTGTGGCTGACGACAGCGAAGCCCTTGCTTGGGAACACACTGCGTTTGTTGCCCAAGGTATATGACAGGTCGAGCAGGTCATAGTTGCCTGCAACCTTTGCGTGCGCAGCAATATTGCGCATCAGTGTAGGCCTATCGTGGGCTGAAAATGGCAACAAGAACGGACGATTGCGATGAGCGGCACGTCGAGGAGCCGCCTTCTGCCTTTTACCGGCGTGCGGGTCGATATACTTGTACATCTGCTGTCCGGGGACCAAGGACTCGGCGGCTTCCACGATGATGTGGGCATTTGTGCCACCGTAACCGAAACTTCAAGGGAGTGACGTCAGCTGAGGAAGAACAGGCGGAAGGGACGCATCTACTAACCTGTTGATGGACACACGCTTCACCGGGAGGTGAGCGGGGAAGGGCATTGGGTCGTTGACCACCGCGACTTGCCAATCATCCCACTTGATCTTGGGATTCAACTTGACAACACCCCTCGTTGGTGCGATGACACCTCGTTCAACCATTAGGATACCTTTGATCAAAGCCGACAGCCCGCTGGCAGCTTCGCTGTGTCCGATATTGGTCTTCACACTTGATACCCAGAGTTAGCAATCGCGTTTGTCTTGGTTTCTAGTGTCGCATTGTGACTCACGCTCCAATCATCAACGGGTCTTCGCCAAGCTGGCGATTCTTGTTCATTGCTATCGACACAGCCTCGACCTCGATCGGGTCGCCAATAGCCGTACCGGTCCCGTGGGTCTCGAAGTAGCCCGTCAGGCGAGGATCAAGGTCGCCTCCGCGCTGGTATGCGTGTGCGATGACGTCGGCCTGTCCGTCTCTGTTCGGGTAGGTTATACCAACAGCAGGGACTTTTCCGTTGGAGTTGGTGGCACTAGATCTGATGACACCACGGATTGGATCCTTGTCGCGAATAGCATCAGACAAGCGCTTCAAATAAACAGCACCAACGGCTTCAGCACGACCATAGCCGTTAGCCCTCTCGTCAAAGGTATGGCATGTTGAAGTTGGCGACAAGACTCCAAGTTTGGCCGTGTTCATGTGTTGATCAACCGTAATAATCAAGTTGCTTCCAGCAACAATAGTACCCTCGACCTCCCCGTTGCGGAGGGCATTGCAAGCATTGTGCAAGGCATACACTGATGATGAACAAGCCGTGTTACACATGATACTAGGGCCGTTCAGGTTGAAGACATGGCTGATTCGGTTGCTAATGATTCCGGGATCGACACCAGTCGCAGCCAGGCTGTGTCGGAAAGAGGATTCTTTGAATGACATTTGCTGCCAGTCTGCAGTGAAACTGGCTGCAAACACACCGGTTCTTGTACCGGATATCGCATCTGGTCACGGACAGCAGTCAGTAATTGTGTTCTTTTCTCGAAGTGATGTTGAGAAGAATGAGTCAAGTCGAAAATACCAAGCGAAGGTAGCAAACTTGCAGCCGCGATTCCTCCGAACGCTCCAGATGGGTAGGCTAAGAACCATATGCACATACCAATTGAGATGCCACCGGACTCGAGGGCTTCATAGACAACTTCGAGAATCTTTCGTTGTTGCGGATCCATCCACATGGCCTCGATCGGGGTAATGTTAAACAGAGCAGGGTCGAATCCACGGAGATCCTCATTGAGGAAGTAACCGCCAAGAACACCAAAGCTGCCAGGCCGGTCGTTGTTCTGGTGGATGTGCGCATCAATGTTGAAGCGGGAGGCTGGCACTTTGGGCGTGTTGCCAGTCCCCTTCTTCATCATCAAATCCCAAAAGTCGGCCGGCGAACCAACGTCACCCGGTAGGCGGCATCCTGTATCAAGTGTTAGCTTACTTCTGATAGCTACATGGCGACGCTTGGCAGGTATCTTGAAGATATATGCTTCACCGGGCGTCACTTACCCATGCCAACCACCGCGATGGGCTCAAGCTGCTCATCTAGGGGCTTTTCCGTGTAGCCAGGGAACGAAACGGCTGGATATTCCCATTGCGAGTCGACCGAGCCGTCCTCAATCGGACTTGCCGAGGAAGAGCGAGTGCTAATCAGTCCAGGCATGTTGAAGAAATGTCGTGTTGCGTATTGTCTCTGGTGGCGTGAATGAAATCGGAAGTTGGTCAGATGATTTCCAAAATGCCACGCCAGACTGGAGTATCATCAGTTTGAGCATCAGGAGCAGCGCCATTGTATAGTAGCCGCATTTGGTCGCCATCAGGCTGCATGTAGACTCATTGCAACTGGGCATGATTACACCCTCAAGGCGCCAAACAGATCGAGCGCATCGACCGGTATGAACAGACCGAAGTGTGAATAGAGGCAACGAAAGTTTAGCACAGCATTGGTGGTGCCGGGTAAGACTCGCCGCCTATCAATTGCCATGGCCATGTTCACTTAGCAGTGGTTTGGAGCCAGCCGAGGACTCTCCTGTCGCAGAGAAACGCTCACCACGCAAGGCATGGTAGTTACTCAGGTAACCTGGCTCAACACCATGATAGTTTCACGATGCCGGTAGGATTGACCATGTCGTGATCTGTCCCGATGCAGTCAGCTGTGTACTCCGTGATCACTTACGATGAAGGTCATTCGGGCCAAAAAGGCCGAAGCTGTGGACTCAACTGGAGCAACGACCAATCGGACAAAGTGAGCCGAACATGCCTTACAGCTTCAATGTCTCCAGTCCTCGGCCCGGGACCATATTCTTCTTTAAATGGTGAAGACGAGTATAGTGACCTCAGATCACACTTGCCTTACCTAGTGTCGATCGACATAATAGCAAACGGGGCGCAGAGATGGTTTCCGTTCTTTGTGGCATCCTCGATGAACACAGAGGAGAGAAGAAATGATGACACATGAAAAAACGGAGCAGGTAGATGTGGTGGTCGTCGGCACCGGTACGTGATGGTATCACCGGGTCGTAGATTCATTATTCTTCGATTACATTCACGATGGCTGACAGAATCGCTGGCAGGATGGAATGGCCTCATTTGCGGGAAAACTTGCCTTGACTTTGAGCCCAATGCCAACTTGGTGTTTTTGGACGAGGGCGAGTCAATCGGTGGCGTCTGGAGCGTAGAAAAAGTTTACCCGACCTTATACGCGCAGATACGTTATGGCCAGTTCGAATACTCCTTCTACCCGATGCGGAACGAAGGCATCACAGCCGACGGATACATCTCGGGCAACACTATTAACAAATATCTTTGCGAGTTTGCCGAGACGTACGGACTCGCGCGAAGAACGCGGCTTCGTACAAAGGTGGATCAAGTGAGCCGTATCCAGAACGCGGAATCGGCGATAGTGGGAGGCGAGAAGGGATCGCAGTATAGTTGGCGACTGTCACTCGCTGGCGGCCATGCTATCGAGTGCAAGAAACTCATCTATGCGTCGGGGGCAACTTCACACCCTGTTATACCATCATGGCCAACTTTGTCTGGCTTCAAAGCGCCCATCATCCACTCGGCCGACACGGGCACGCACCTCGACTTGCTTCGCAAAATCAAACGGGCAACGGTAGTCGGCGCAGCCAAGTCCGCCTACGACACTGTCTTCCTGCTGCTCGATGCAGGTGTCAAGGTCGACTGGATCATCCGCGAAGATAATCGCGGTTCGGGGCCTCTGGCCATTATGCCGCCTACCATCTTCGGTCTCGTCAACACGATGGACTTTGTGGCGACCAGGATGATGAATCTGCTAGGCGCAAGCATCATGAGCGCAGAAGGAGTAGGCTATCGGTTTTTCCACCGAACACTGCTCGGTGGTGCACTGCGGACGGTCTTTTGGAAGAGTGTCAACGCAATTGCCGAACATCATGCCGGTTATGGCCGAAATGCCAATGCCCAGAAGCTCCGGCCGCTTCCCCATGGCAACGGGTGAGTCGATACAATAGAGGATCTTCGCCTTGAAAATTCCAACCACTGACAGCTTTGCGAATAGGGTCTTCTGGGCCAGCTCAGGCCTTGGCGCAGCCAGCGTGCCCAATTACTGGAAGACGTTCCACGCGGGCGACTGTACTGTATACCGGACCGAAATACAAGAGCTCCGGGACAACAACACGATCCGGCTTCGTAGCGGCGAAGAGATCGCCACCGACTGCCTGCTCCTATGCACCGGCTTTGACAAATCGTACCAGCCCTTCAGCCAGGAGCTACAGTATCAGTGTGACCTCGCGCCCCAGCCCGACTCTCTGTCGGAAGAGAAATGGGCTCGATTGGAGCGCGACGCCGAAGCCACAGTCGATAAGATGTTCCCCGTGCTCAGTCATACGGCCGAATCCATACGCGCATCGAGCAACAGCCTCGGCAAGGGCACCGGCGCCGAGGGACAAGAGAAGCGAGCGCATCACGGGCCGAATCGGCACTACCGGCGTCTCATCTCGCCGTCGCTGGCCGCCGAGGGTGATCGGTCCATCATCTTTCCAGGCTTTATTCACTCCATATACACGCCTCTGGTCTCGGAGACACAGGCTCTGTGGGGTGTGGCCTTCATGCTCAACAAGCTTGAGCTGCCCTCGCGTGGCGACATGGAGAGGGAGGTTGCGACGTGGAATGTCTGGTCGCGAAAGCGTTATCCGACACAAGGGAGGAAGCACGCTTACGCGATTTACGATTTCTTACCTGTGAGGTTTCCCTGTATAATTGTCCACGTTGTGAAGGCTGAGCTGACAAGTGACCCTCTTCTGCACAGTATGTTGACACGCTGCTGAAAGATCTTGGCATCAACACGCGGCGCGTGCGCAACCCCTTCACTCATCTGTTCGTGCCTGCGTACCCTAGAGAGTTCCGCGGGCTGGTCAGTGAGTTTAGGCAGGCCCAAGCGGAGAAGAAGAGCGGAAGGGCGAAGGGCGTGACTGAGAGACGGCAGATGACTGCTGCCGTAATCGCCAGTGCAATGAGTGGGTCGGGTATCGTGTTGCTTGTGGCGCTCCTTCATGTTTTGATTTCTCAATTGGTTGGGTTGCTGGTTTGAGAAGGATGGTGCTCTTGAGATCCAGCGAGCTTGTGGGGGTGAGCGATTCGGCATACCGCAGGGCTCGTACAGCGCTATGTCCGATGCCAGCTGCCGGGCTTGAGCACCTAAATGATCCGCTATCAGCCCATTTAGGTAGGTCTGGTAGGTAAGGTTAGCGAGCTAGGTTGCACCTACCCAATCAATGAGTATCTGCAGTCCAGCTTAGGTACAATTCATACAATTACTCGACTCTGTATTAGGACCTCGCCAGTCAAATCACCCGGGTTTCCTACATAAAAAGGGGTCAGGTAAAACAAAACAGTGATAGAATACTAAATGGTGGACATGTCACCCGTAGTACGGAGGCTGTACTCCTACCCACATGTGCTCAGCTTGCCTAACGGTACAAAAGCATTCTCAATCCAAGTTGATATTGTTTCAGCGTCTTATCAAAATTCAAAGTCATTCGTCTATATTGATGAAAGTATTGTGAAGAAACATCACCGAGTGTTCCCGCGACCAAGCATGAAGCAAATCAAGGATAATCGTTTCACTGAACGGTGTATGTCTCGAAAGGTACACGCGTCAGGGCGCTCGAAAAGCAATACTGGAAAGCAAACAATCATAATATTAATAAAACACGGCGATTTTCGGCTATCGATACCCATTCAAAGTTGACTCTAGATTGGGGGTCACTAGATCGACATGTGCATGGCATATGCAATTCATCCAATTCA
This sequence comes from Pestalotiopsis sp. JCM 9685, assembly GCA_001599175.1. Classification (NCBI taxonomy): domain Eukaryota; kingdom Fungi; phylum Ascomycota; class Sordariomycetes; order Amphisphaeriales; family Sporocadaceae; genus Pestalotiopsis; species Pestalotiopsis sp. JCM 9685. Next base: position 2,777,526 of record BCGF01000004.1, read on the forward strand.
TTCCGCTTCGCATCATCGACGATGGTGTTGCCTGTCTGATCTGACCGTGCGTATCGAGTATTTCGTACATTACTTTTTGAAAGCCAAGATGCGTCACGGTGGGTCTATTCCCGTTACATTGCATCTTAGTATGCGATCGCAGCTTAGAAATCAAAAATGTAGATTGTTCATCACAACATCAAGCATCACACCTCTCTGGCCCATATTTTTGACCAGAATTCTGTGTTTAAAAGCTTCGGAAACATGGAGGGAATTCTCATGAAATCAAACTTAAGCCCTGATCATAATCAGTCCCTCGGCCAATAGAATGTCCCAATCATACGGATACGAAACCACAGCAGACGAGGTTGTTCACGACCTCGGCGAGCAGATCAAGAACAAGGTGGTCTTGACAACGGGAGTATCCCCAGGCAGTCTGGGTGCCATTTTCCTCCAGAGCATCGCCAACGCACAGCCTGGACTCCTGATTCTTGCCGGTCGCAGTCTTCCAAAACTCCAGGAGACCGCCAAAGCTCTTGCCGTTTCCCATCCCGCGGTCCAGACACGCCCTCTCGAGCTTGACCTGGGTTCCTTTGCCACGGTCCGTCAATCAGCAGCAGTTGTCAATGGTTGGGATGATATTCCAAAGATCGATGTTCTCGTGAACAATGCTGGCATCATGGGGGTTGACTTCTCTCTGACCCCCGATGGACATGAGATGACCTTTGCCACAAACCACCTGGGACATTTTCTGTTTACAAACCTCATCATGGGTAAGCTGCTGGCAGCAGAGTCGCCCCGTGTCGTCAATGTTAGCAGCGATGGCCATCGCTTGAACCCTATACGATGGGGAGACTATGACTTTCATGTAAGTTCCAAAAACCCAACTCGCTGTGTCAACCGAGACTGATTATTCTTAACAGAATGGGGAAACGTATAACAAGTGGTTCGCATACGGCCAGTCGAAGACGGCTAACATGCTGATGGCCATCTCCCTGGCTGAGAAGTTGGGACCTAAGCGGCTCCAGGCTTTCAGCTTGCACCCGGGTACCATCATGACCAACCTGACCGGCCACCTGATATCAGAGGACGGCTGGCTTGAGGTAGTTCGTAAGTATCCTTTCTCCTGAAGCCACACTTGCAAGTCCACGAATCGAGTTGCTTACGATATTTAGGGGCTTCTGACAAGGTACTCGGCAATGCGGACGGGTGGAAGGACTATGCCTGGAAGACGGAACAGCAGGGCGCAGCGACCCACGTGTTCGCGGCGTTTGCTCCCAACATCAAAGGTAAGCATATTTGAGCAATCCCGACCCAAGGCGCGTGCTGCTGGTGAAAGGGCCGTCCACTAACAACAATATTCTAGAGCACAACGGAGCTTATCTCGTGGACTGCAAAGTCGCCGATCCCTGGACCGAAACGGTGAGACCATGGGCGACCAGCGCCGTTGAGGCCGAAAGACTCTGGAAGCTGAGTGAGGAGCTTGTCGGAGAGACTTTCGGGTATTAGGCTACAACTAGGTACACATGGAGCAAGCCGTGATGAACAGTGGCAGACGGTCATAGATCATACTACATACAAACAAAAAGTGTATGTCTATCAAAACGCGAATGTGGTCGCATTCGTGCATTTGTACCGAGATGACGCCGTGAAGCCGAACGGATTGACTGGCGAGCCTACACGAATGGGTGATGTTAATGGAATTATTGCATCGAGTGTCACTGAAGTGAGAGCAGAGATCCATTAAATCGAGTTCTAGTCATACCAAGCGCTTAGCGGCCCCGCAGCTTTCCAGCGCTACAATATAGTTGTAATGATGCCCTGAAGGCACTGCCTAGACCAACAACAAACGAAGCGCCTAGCAACAAGACACCAAGGCATTGCACGTAATATTTGAGCGATATGAAATTATCATCTGCTTTTCGAACCTCCGCTTCTTTGCTTTTCCATCTACTTCTGATTGACCACCAAATTGACCTGCACGAAAATCAAGGAAGAGTGGCATTCGGAGCGCCAAGGCCGGCGCCCGGGCTGCTCGGCCCAAAGATCTGCACTACTTCGCTTCCTGCATCCTTCTGAGAACGACAACGGCAACACGGGCATGCAAGGCGGCAAACATCGCGATCCAGGACTTGGCACAGAGGCGAGCCTCATTCCTAAAGCACAATGAATGCATCAGTTATTATGAAACCAAAGCATTCGTCTCCAAATTGATGGCTATCTTTGAGATCTTGGTGTTCGTGAGGCAATCATGGCTTTGGCAGCAAGCAACATCGTCGCTTACTTTAAAAGTCTTGCACTTTTAGGAGTCGTCCTACTATGGGGCACCAGCATCCTGAACGGAACCATTCGCGCTCTCCTCTCCAGTGTCTTCGTCACAGGGCAACTCACAGACGCTGATGCACTAAAGACGGATTACACAGGCCTGGCCATTCTTGATTACCCGGTCGCTGTTCTGGCGGCGTTCTTCTATGGCGGCACCAAGGGAGATCATAGAGCGTATTCCCTCTTCCTACTGGACGCATATGCCACACTCCAAGCAGCGTATGTGTGGCTATATGCCGAGACGATCCGGCGCTCTGATGGCGGACAGAGGGTGAGATGGATTGCACAGTAAGTATGAGCTTGAACCAGAGACGTTCGTACTACAAGAGCACAACACTGACAAGATTTTGTCCGTTTACTGTAGACCGGTAGTCTTTGCATTATTGTGGCAGTGCTTTGGCGCCGCCATCTTCTTGCCTCTATACTATTCGTTACATCTGCCTTGGGCCGTCAGCACCACGTTTACGCCACTCTCAAAGGTCACAGATGTAGACAAAGCGAGAGCCTTGATGCCAGCTTTCCTGCTCGGTGCCGTAGTCCCCGCTGTCGTACTGCTCAGGCCCGTCTGGGATGCACCGTGGTCGCGGGACCCGGCGACGCATCAGACCCTGCTCGCTGCCTTTCAGCCTTCGCCGCTTCTCGTTTCTGCGGTATTTCTGACTGTTTCCTGGTTCTGCTCCAAGTTGCGGCAGTTCCAGAGTCCCGAGACTCCGCCAGCCCCTATGAGCAAAAATGCGGCCGCGGGAACGATCAAAACTGTGCACTGGTGGATTCGCGCGGCGTATCTGCAGGCAGCTGTGCTCTCGGCATTTGGGCACGTTTATGTAGTGGTGCGCATGTTCGATGAGTCTGGAGCTCTCGGTTTCCTGGGACTGATGCGGCGCATGTTTATTCCATCATTTTCCCTCTTCCCCTTTGGCAGTAACAGTGCGACAGAGGTCATGGTGAACGGCCCATGGCTCTTTCTCCAGTGGGATCATATCATCATTGGCGCGTCCAGCTTGTCATGGGCATTCATCCTAATCACGAGTAGCAAGACGTTATTTGTGGAACGACTTGGGAAATGGACAATCCTGTTCGCTTTTCTGGGCGGGTCGCTGGCTCTTGGGACTGGATCTGTGGTATCGTTCACTTTGTTTCTTAGGGAAGGCAGTTTGATGCACGAGTCCATGAGTATCGAGAAGCGTGTGTAGATACCAGTGACCTCTGATCTCATGCGGCGAAGCGGAACTGCTCAGGGCATCCCAGGACTTTTGACAGTCAGAACGGAAGGTCCGGACACATATGTGACTGGGCATTAAGGAAAATTGTTGAGATGATCTCACGCGACATCCCATGAACTCTCGGCGGCCATTAACAATAGTACCATGAGATCCGTGCTAGAGTCATCTTTGTGAAGACACTACTAGTTTATGCCCAAGCGAAATATCAACATTAATTCGAGCTTTGATGTTCTAAGAATATTTAACAAAATGACAGAATCTAGACGAAATAGACCAGAAAATCTATACACAATGAGAATATAAGTGGTGCCGCTAGGGATACCCTTGATAACCACACTGGAAGTCTGAAAAGTAAAATAAGGTTGAAGAAAAGATGGTTGGGATCGCTCCCATAGAAACTGATTGATTGTTTCTTGTCTTATTGCCATCATTGATTCCAAACCAAAAAAAAAAGTTCGCATTTTGCTATCTGCGCACGATTGGTTGATTAGTTGCCGCTCAGAATCGACTCGGCGATCTTTTCGGCAAGCATGTCTGGAAACAGGTATTAGCGAACAAATTCATTCGAGACCAGATGAGATGTGGCAATCAAAGTTGAAAATTATTGACTCACAAATTGATGAGACTGGATGTCCGGGAGGTAGTAGAGGGAAAGAGCTAGCATCCACGACACGAAGTCCAGTCACACCGCGAACACGGGCCCTCGAGTCCACCACGGCCGATGTGTCGTTCGCAGCGCCCATTTTACCTGGAGAGCAGATTTTAGCGATATCCTCGTTTTGGTCACAGTCATGAAAATATGCGATAGAAATTGCTTACATGTACAGCTAGCATGGTAAATGTGCGCCATGTTGTCTCGGAGCCAGGCGATGATGTCTTCGCGCTCGCTGACCTCGGGCCCGGGATAGATCTCAGCCTCGACGATGCTGCTGTTTGACATGATCTCGCGCAGGCGCTGAAAACTGGCGTAGGCCTGCTCCATGTCGCCGTCGTCCGCCAGCCAGTTCGGGTCGATGATCGGCTGGTCCAGCGTGTCCGCACTGGCGATGGTCATGCTGCCTCGCGATGCCGTGGACAACAATACCGCGGCAAACGTGATGAAATTGTCATCAGGACCTATCGGTTGCTCAATGTTTGCACTGATAATATCCACATTGGCATACTCCAGGACCAGATACTCGGCTTCGGGCCAGTCTGCGGGGAAGCTGGAGAGGTGGGCAAGCGTAGTGTTCTGGAACTCGCTCCGATGAGAGTCGGGGAACTTTTCCCAGCCTTGTAGACCTGTTAGTGGGCCGGATGCATGAGTTTGCATGAGTTTGCATATTTACCGGTTGCTAGGCCGGCTCCAAAGCTGGACAGAAGGCCAGATTGGTGATACAGATACTCGTTGGTATCATCTTCAACGACCTGAGCATTTCCAACCTCGTATTGTGTTCCAGTTGTCACGTTCACCTTATATATCGTCGATACAGTTGGTTGGTCCTGATTTAAGGTGTCAGTATTGATGAGTATACCCAGAAATAGCACACAACATACCCATTCATTCTGCCCCACCCCTGGTACATCGGCCACGAGTTCAATACCGTGTGCCTCGAGAGTCTCCTTCGGGCCCACACCGGATACCATGAGAAGCTGGGGAGAGTGCCACTGCGCAAAATATTGATTAGCTGTTCCGAATTCATTACTGTTACATTTATTCCATAAGACGGCGGGAGGATTTTAACATACTGCACCAGCTGAAACAATGACCTCCTTGCTTGCCGTGAGATGCCACTTCAGGTCTATATTAGCAATGTTGGCCTGCACATCAACACCCGTAGCTCGCTTCTGGTCGTCAAAAGTTATGCGTTTGGCGAGGGCATTGGGGTACACTTTGATGGTCGTGTCCCGCATGGCCATCTGGAGAAATGAGGTCTCCGATGTGTCTCGGGTAGCGGTATACGGGTTGAGATTTGCCGTCAAGGCCGAGTAACCGATCAGCTTGCCGCTGTTGAAGCCATCAATCTGCGATAGACCGGCCTGTTCCATCTGGGCATTGAGAGCCTGCCCATCTGGACCCCAGTAGTTGCCATATGACACGTGCAGGGGGCCACCGTCGGCCGTGAAGGCCGAGTCGTCCCAGGTTATGTTAATAGAAGGATCGATCTTGCTGTAGTCCGGTGGGGTGAAGTTGCAGCTTTTTTGGTAGGCGGGGTATACGTTCTCCCACGACCAGAAGTCATCGTCAACTTCCTTGGCCCAGAGGTCAAACGTCCCCACAGTCCCTCTGCGTACGGCCGAACGTTAGAAAGAGTTGCCTATCGGGGAATCTTCCGCTTACCGGTGATAGGCCATATTATTGGCGGCCGTACTAAGCAGGGTCAGTCCATGCCCCCTCTCGCCTCTGTGACACTGGTACTTACTCTCCGCCCAATGTTTGTGCAGATACGGTCCGGACCGTTCTGTTGTTGTACCCCTGTAGTCCTTGTCAGCCTGGGACCCGCCGTTGAGACTTTCAAATTGTTCTCCTTAGCAACAACATACCTTTTGTGGCACCGTCGTCAGGCCAATCGAAGTCCCAGTTGTTGCGGATGCCAGGGGGAAGTCGACGTTATTTATGTAAACCAAGCCCGGAATCTGTGTTCTATTTCCATCGAGAGTTTCATAGAATCCTCCGGCCTCGATCACGGCGACGCTGTAGTTTGCTGGATCTTGTGCGAGACGCGCAGCTACGACGTTGCCGGCATTGCCACCACCGATTACCTAAATTGTGTGTAAGCGAAAGACTCTCACACTTCACAGTTCCAGAGGCTACGTGCAATGTAGTCGAAAGTCGCGTTGTAACCCGGCCGCCCGAACGACGTGCCAACGATTCTCATTGGGCCGTTCGCGTTTTGTGCACCGACGACCGAGACGTGCGTGGCCAGGCGCAAAATCTGCCACAGAGCAAGGTGGTGCAACTGCATCGTCAGATCACGTCGTGGAGTGGAGTTATAGCAGAAGGCTAATGCTGTCAGACGGGGTGCCTCGTATGTTGCAGTGCATATGCAAAGGCCTGTGTTGAAGAGTTGAAACACTTCAAAGTGGCGATCATGTCTGCTTTTAAAGAACGCACATAATGTGACGAAGCGATGCAAGAGGCCAAGATAACAAATAGTCACAAATAGCATCTGAATCTCACGTTATACGGCATCCCTCGACCGATATCATTCATATCGACAGGTGAGAAATCCTGAAATACTTCGAAGGATTGGTTCAATATGGACGGCATCGCAAGCCTTGTGCTAGAAGTGGTGGCTTGCAAGGACATAGCAGCCTCGTCAGCCGTTTTGCCGCGTAGCCAAAAGCGATATAGTCATGACTCGCCATCTTGTTCGTGAGGCGACTGTCAGCGTTGTCCTCGAGTCGTGGCCATTGGTTTCCAGACCATGTCAGTCATCCATGTTGTGAGCTCCACAAACCCGGAGCAGTGATCTCGTGTATTCGCTAATCCCTACCCGTGGGCTTAAGCACGTACTGTCGGTTTCGACCATGAAGAATAGCTGAATAAGCGAAAAACACCATATTCATGAGATCAGCTACGTTTCCGATTTCGCTTTTGTACTATTATCATGGTAAATCGATTATGACTATTTTTACTTATTATGCTGCTTATGCTTGCTGGTCGAACTTGCAATACAACACCTACAGAGTAGACACATCCCCAGAAACCCACAGCCCAACTGGGAATTGTACCCACAGATCCGTAAGTACAGTGCATTCTGTGAACAAATGTGTGCCGCAGGGCGCAGGCCATGATTCAAGCCGATTATGAACTACATGGGGGTTGCGCACTATTACCACCCGGCAAGATCCTCCCGATGCAGGACTCGAGAGAAGTTCCTCAGATCAAATGCATCCAGCCCTTGCCGGCATCCACAATCAGGGCCAGATATGGAAGTTCCGAGGTCCGTCGTGGAGCAAGATCTTACTATCCCTGCCTATTGCCAAGTCACTTTTGACCACTGCTGGGTTTCTCTGAGGCTGGTACCTATTTTACACAAATGTTCCTTCGGCTGCAAGTAGTCCTGGCACGCATATCGCTGGTCTCTGATTGCTGAGTGTCAACATATCATAATATCATGATCGCTTCGACCACATAGTCAGGAATATAATGCTTGGTAAATGCTTCCTCGTCTGCTGTCTTACTGTAAGATTTGTATAGCTCGTGTAATCGCATGCACTCGTCACGCTTCTCCAGTCGCAAAGTCGTCTTCAGCCGAATCTGATCGAAGCATATCAGCCACACCTTTTGTATCGTCCTTTGAGGTCGCTTGGAAACCGAAATGAACAGCTTCCGGCACATGGCTTGTCGGCTGTGCCGAGAGCGCAAGGTCAAGTGCAGCGGAGACTCGGAGGCTTGTGACCAGTGCCGGCGGACCGGTGAAGAGTGCGTCTACGTAGCCACCCACCGGCCATCTAAGGCCGATCTTGAGCAGAAGGTTGAACAACTACAGAAACAACTCGGTAATTCGACCCCTGATCAGTCATTTCTTTTTTTTTTCTTGCAAATTACACCTTTCTGGGTTTCTCTGCAAATTCTTCTCCCGCCCTGTCATCTCTACTCGCGGCGCTGAACCTTGAACAGAAATGGCAGAGAGCCTCTTACGCCCCCGACAATCAATGACACCAAACTCGCAATTTATGCCCTTCTCATTTCCTTCCGAAGGGGGCTACATTCCTACCGCGCCAGGGACCTTCTCGAATCCTTTTCAGCACCAAGGCCATGCTGCTCTCTCAGTCGATCTCTCAAACGACTTTATGAGTCAATCCCATGGATCGCAAACTCCGCTTAGACATAACAGTTTATCGCTTCAGACGCAAGATATGGGGGATATGTTCGCAGGGTCCCAGGCAGACAGTCAAATGGCGTGGCCCAGCTTACGAGAGCTTCGGGAACTCAATGCCGTCTCGTCAGAACTAAATAACAGTATTCGGCCTGCCTCGGCAGGACTCAGGAATGCGGAGGACGCTGAAGATGGGATCTCTTCAGCTGTCTTAGCGGCTTTGTCAACATCATCGCATATACTTTTCACGACGCAAGCGGAGATTGCGGGCATATCGCTTGCAATCGCCGACTACCTCACGTGGATACGCCAGATGCCACAGCCGTCCCCCAACTTGATACACATTGCGCAGACACTAGAGGCCCGGGCGCGAGAGGTTCACGAGATGGCCAAGACGCAACATTGGGCGGCATGGAGAAGCATGGTCGCGTCTTTAGAATCGCAAAAGGGACTGTGCCTAGGGTTGAGGCGCCTGGAGGAACAACTGTCCAGGCGCACGAACGAGATTGAAAGGTTCTTTGACGACAATTACTCAGTGTCTCAGCCAGTCTCTCGGCAGCGCAGTCCCGACGCATTTAGCGTCAACAATTCTGGGCTCATAACTCCCGCGAGTTCGTCGAGTGCCCATGAGTTCCAACGGACCGGTAATTAGAAGTACCAAGCACAGACTAGATGGTTCGAGTTCTTTTCTTCATAGATTGAATGGCATTCCCATGCTACGAATAGAGCATACAGGTAGAACACGTATATCTAGTAATACATTTTAGATGAAAAATAAATCCATTTGCCCCAGTTATGAGGATGAACTTGCAACTGTTTCACCAGCGTCAAGTATGTGCACATTCTCGACTCCGGATCACCACTGCGATATGCACTACTTGGGAGCAGACCTCTCAACCGTCTCACATTTCATTGAGTAGACTCTCTTGGAGCGAAACCGGACTTGTGAGATCACCCTGATCCTTCGCTACACTTCTCCGGCTTTCCGCGATAAAGGCTGATAGTCGTCGGCATACTGGTGGAACGTTGAAGCATCTCCACGGCAAGGACCTCTATTGGTTGCCGATTATAAGGCGACGGGGTTACTCAGCCACCGGATCCTTCGGGTATGCTTCCCTAGGTTCTGTCTAGGCAACCCCCACGGAGAGCCTCACCCGGCTTACTTCTTTTGGAAGTAAATCATAATTGCGTGATACCTAGACCGGTACTGCTTGCTTGGACCGTGTAGCCGACGGGGGTGTCATCTTCAGTAGTGCTTTAATGTGCGTGATGAAGATTTCCCTGCTAGATGCGAAGTGAGAAGCTTTTACTATTGTTCTTACATCTGAAGGGTATAGTCCTACACAAGTAGACGTTCACCGTCCAGGCGACATATTAGGTGCGGAGCTTCTATCGCTGGTCTATGCGGCCGAGCTGTTCCAAGTATATGTTCCTTTCTGGGATATGCTGGCGCCATATCTCTGGTTTTATGACGATTGTGACCTCTAGCAAGTATAATATCCCAAGTCATCCAAATGCCGCCACCGATCGGCTCCACTGCGTCTCTTACACCACGTGCTGACCAGGCAGAAGTTATGCACTCTGTATACCCAAGGAGCGAAAGTCGGGTGAGATTGCGGACCGCACGTGCATCCACTCCCAGTATCTGCATCAATCGGCAGTTCACAAAAGCCCAGTGCCTCCCTCAATCCGAACTATTATGCCGGGTTGGCCACTTGATCGGCCCCTCAGGCCTTTCCTGGCGTGAGGCACGGGGTGAACTGGCCGGCCAGTCATCCTTCTCGGTCAAATTCGGCCGAGTACAGGGTACCCAAGCACTTACGTCTGATGTTTGATCGCGAAGGAACAGAATCATTGTTAAAAAGTACCACGGGCTCCAATACTTGATTCTTCCCGCCCATCCCACACCACGTAGTCGACCAAGGGTGCTGATATCGTAATCTTCCTACACGAATCATATTCCCAACTTCGCACCACAGTCAACATGGCCCAAACCCAGCCATTCTACCTCCGGAGCCCGGCTCTTCACGTCCTCTGCTTCCTCGGTGCGCTGACAACATGGGGACTATGCATAGCGGACGGGACGGTCAGCCACCTCTTGGTGGCACTGCACGGCCCGTCTGAGTACGTACTCCCGGGCTCGAGCGCCACCCTGCGCTCAACCTTCACCCACATCCTTCCGGTGGACTACCTGCTGAGGATGCTCGTCATATTCTTCTGGGAGCCGGCATACGGCCGCCTGCCGGCGACGTCCGCCACGGGCGTCTACTTCCTCGGCCAGGTGTTTCCCATCATGACGGCCGTGTGCCTCGACGGTGTGCGCGGCGGCAGCTCCCGGGCGCCCAAGTCTCGGCTCTTGACGGCCATGATGTGGCTCTTCCTGTTCCAGATGACCGGCATGGCGACGACGGGCGGGCTCTGGGTGTTGTCCTTTGTGAACACCTCTCCCACGACATCGACCGTGGCCTCCCTGTCGACCCTGCGCCAGACGTCTCTAGTCTCTAGATCCATGGGGCTCATCGTTTTTGTAGCAATGGTCCTCGGATATGCCGTCCCGGGTGTTGCCATGGGCCTGCACTCGCCGACCTTTGTGTCTTCCGACTTCCAGCAGTGGGCCATCGCCGCCTGGAATGTGTACCCCATCTGGGTCTTTTTATTCGTCAAGGCAGGAGAGTTGGTCGCTTCGAAGGTCTTTTCAGAGCCTTCTCACGCGCAAAGGAGTGGTAATAAGGGTGAGGTCGTGGTGAAGTCAACACGACAAAATCACCTCAAGGCGGTGCGGTTGGTCAGTGCAGCTACCCTAATCACCGGGTTTGCCGTCCACATTGCGGTGTCAGCTGTGTCTATTTCGACCGTTCTGTTTCCAGCAATCTTTCAAGACCGGTATAGAGCCGAGTTTGATCCAATTTCCCTCATTCTGCCACCGCTCTCTATTGCTCAGGCAGAGACGGTGGGAGACGGTATTCGTTCCTTCATGATATGGGATCAGGTATTCGCGTACACTTCTTCCTTGATTGTCATGTTGGCTCAGCTTCACAACGTTGCCCGAGCCTCGGCTTACCAGATGGGTACTCTTCGTTCTGTCGGACTTTGCGCGCTATCCTGTTTCGTACTTGGGCCCGGGACAACTTGCATGGCATTGAGTTGGTTGCGCGATGAAATCTTGTTCAGCGAAGGAGAGACTAATGAGAAGGAGAAATAAGTGTATGGTGGCTAGGCAGCTCAGATATTCCATCACCTCAGATTGCTTAAAATCCAATTGGATAAATCTGGATTATTGCTGAACTATCACTAAGGAAACGTATCACAGTGCATCTGAGGAGTATATCCACGATTATAGCCTAGGTACCTTAGCTGCCATACTGGTGGGGCGAGCTTCACTTTTGGCTGTCTAGCGCAGCGCGGTAGATGCAACAGAACGTTGATGATGGCTGATGACCGGAAAACCGCCCTCCCTCACGCCTGGGGTTTTTTTTTTTTAAAAAAAAAAAAAAAACCTACCTAAGAGCATGACGATTAGTCGAACATCCAGACGCAACTTCGGCTTCTGTGTATGTAGCGGCCCATCACAGTGGTAAGCGTGAGGCATCGGGAGCGAAGCATACGAGTCAAGCGGCACTGAAACAAAGCAATAGAGCAATTAGATATAAGTCGGCTTGAATTTTTCATCCACAAAGGTGGTTTGTACTATGATACTATGAGTATCATCGACGCGGTAAGTACGAGTTTCATTTAACTCATGGCCGTGAAAACCACCGCCGATGATCTGTTCTCCAACTGGATTTCACCCTTCTCAGTGACAACCATGCGTACGTTGCTCACGAACTTGGTACTGTCCAACGCCTTCAAGCTCGGGTCGGAGGCCTTGAGAATGGCATTTCCGGCTGGGTGATTGATTAGCTTTTCGATCACGTAAGGATCATCCATAGTCATGTGCAACTTACTTGCGTATCCGAAAGGTGTCGTAGCCATATCGGGCTGGAAGGTAAAGACCTTGACCATGGGCCCGATGAGCTTGATTATACCTTCAACACGATAGTCGATCAAATGGCCACCTTCAGTCCTGATTGAAGGGGAGATGATGTCAGCCATCACAACAAGAACTTGACATGTGGGAAATTTTCCAGAGAGGGAAGATGGCAACGTTCTTACTTTGCAATGGCACGGACATCGACTCTGGCATGTTGACCATCAGGGTCCACTGTCAGCCAGTCGGCTCCGAACGTGAGTTCTGCCTTGAAGGCGGGCTCAAACCCTGGGAGCGTCTCGATTTCACCCCCAGTGAATTCCTACACGTGGAGTGTCATCAGTTGGCAGCCCTACAGAAAACAGGAAAGCAAGGTAAAATTGCATGGCTGGACACTTGACAGGGGGTTCAAGACGTACAACATGGGAGGCGTCAGAGCCGAAGTGCATGGGTCCTATTCCATGTCAGCGCCGTGCCGAGGTATACAGGGCTCCTAAAAGAACCCGGTTCTATAGGATCGAGTACACCAGCTTACCTATTTTCGTAAACTTTCCCAAAGTCCCCTTCATGATGAAGGCAGGCTTCAGGGTAGGAAAGTCAGTATGCTCGGTCGCCATGGTTGAGATGCTGATGGAAGTTGATAATTCGGTTAGATGGCACGGTTCTCTGTGTATGTCAATCTGACTATTGAAAGAATTACAAAATATATACCGATATGGTGCAAGATGATTCGGACTATCGTAGCTTCCTTTACGAAGCAGTCAATACCATATCACATTACCACCAGGAACGGGTCGGAGATTCCGGTCCGGCCCGCCCGCACAGCTACGGTCTATTCTCAAGAATCAGGGCATTTCTCAGCATGGCTCAAGGTGAACAGTCACTATCGCCGACGGAGATGAGCTTTGGATCAGCGAACTCTGCAGTGTCCTTGGATCTCTACGTCAGCCTCTATCATCCTTGATCACCGAGTGTCAAACATTCGCGCTCTCCACTTCGGGCCGAAGCTGACTTGCATATGCCTTCCGAGCTGGTGACCCCGGTCCGGACTTCATGTAAAGCTGACAACTTGGTTCCAACAATCAAGACGACCAAAAGATCCCAGTGCCACGATGACGGGTCTTGACATCAAGAGTGCCGCGACGCGCATGCCCGAATCGTCTTGTCTCTGCAACTTGTAGGCCATAGCTTTCGTGATGGCTTCACTCGCAGGAAAAGTAGTCGCCATCACAGGCGGCGCCTCGGGAATCGGCCGAGCCACCGCAAAAATACTCGCGTCCCACGGCGTCCTCCTGTCCATCGCCGACGTCAACCAGGAGAACCTGCACGAGGTCGAGGCCGAGCTTCGCAAAGAGGCGCAGCAGCATGGCCACAGCGGCGACACTGTCATGTCGCGGGTCGTCGACGTGCGGTCGAGCGACGCCTGCCACGCCTGGATCCGCGACACTGTGGCGCACTTCCAGCAGCCTCTCGCGGGCGCGGCCAACATGGCCGGCGTGATGGGCCGCAGCCTGGGGGAGGAAGCGGGGTCGATCCGGAACATCACCGACGAGGAGTTTGAGTGGGTGGTCGGCGTCAGCATGAAGGGCACGCTGAACAGCATGCGCGCCGAGCTGGCGTGCATGGTGGAGGGCGCGAAGGGCCGCAACGGAGGCTCCATCGTCAACGCGGCGAGCATCGCCGGCTTGGTCGGTGTCCTGAACAATGTGCCCTATGTCGCTGCCAAGCATGCCGTGGTCGGCATGACCAAGACGGCTGCCAAGGAGGAAGGCAAGAGGGCTATCCGTGTCAACGCCATTGCACCGTGAGTGACCCATTCGGTCCCATTCTGACTTCCTCCATGCTGGTATATGCTAACTTTTATGAAGGGGCATTGTCCAGACACCCATGCTCGATGAGATCAACGCGATTCATGGTGGTGAAACGGCGGGCAGTATCTTTGGCGCGGACGTCCCGGGCGCCCTGGCTCGGATAGGTGACGCCAGCGAGGCTGCGGACGTTGTGGTATTCCTACTTAGTTCGCAAAGCAGTTTTGTCAGTGGGACTGTGGTGCCAATTGAGGGAGGTTGGGTTTGCTGAGCTTTTCGCGTTCGCTAGGTCTGCGGCAGAAAGCAGAAAGCTTTTAGACACTCTATACACTCTTTCATAAAACAGGCAGACGGAAGTAGAAGATCAATCAATAGAGAAAGACGCATTTAATCGCTGCTATGAGATAGACAAGACGAATACTTCTTTATAACGTATCGAGTATTGAATATAGATCACTCGAACAATTTCAACTTTTAAGTCTCCAGTGTACAGAGGAAAGACACGCGAGGGAAGTAAGCGTTGGGAGAGAAAAAGCAAGATCATGGGTCTAGAACTTGCCTGGGACAAACAATGCGAATTAGCTCGCCAATATTTTCACATAAATCAGAAACGGAGCACTAAATCTAACAAATCTATCAATTTTATCACTAAATAGTGTAACATTCTCGACTTATGGCTCTATTTGAATCGATGCTATCGCTTGTGGCTTGTCATGCCACAGATATTTCATCTCTGCCACTACTTAGTAAATCAGCATTGTCGATGCCGCCGCTACTGCTACAGCCCCCACGACGCACGCAGAGAAAAGAAAGTTTCGACTGGAACCTGCGCTTTTCTCTCCTTGATCGCGCCAAAGCCTGCTCCCGCGTGGAAACCCCGACGCGTCCAAGAAATCCAGCTTTGGCGCTTGAACGATAAAGTCGCCGAATTGACTCGCGATAACTTTGTCCGGTACCCAGGGAAGAATGTCGTTTGCTAGAACCTTGTACGGAAGCGACTCGCCCGACTGCATTCTCAAAACCTGCCCCGACAGCGCGAGGACCTCTCGCGCACGCGGTAAACGCTCGTTTTGATAGCCCTCAAAGGCTTCCTTGATTGCGCTCAGGCTGGGCTTCTGTCCTGGAGCCGTTCTTTGCAGCATTTGGTGCAGGTGGTTGCACAAGACTACTACAGACTCCATACCGGAGTTTCCGCCAAGGCCCATGTTTGGCGTGATCTGTCGCGATGTTTAGCATTTTGTTGGCATAACAATTAACCGGGGTCAGGGGCTCTCCGACGAAGAGATTTACATACCTTGAGGGAAGCATCGCCGGTCAGGACGATGCGATCATAATACCAGTGTTCCAGCAAGCCTTCCTCGAGAGGGAGAAGAAACCCTCGTGTTCTGCCTTTCCAAATGTCTCCGAATAACAAGGTGTCGGAGACGGGATAGTCGAGAACGCTCTCTGCTAGCGCTTCGGCATCCTGTTCTGTGTAAGTCGCCCTCCTCGGCCATACCAGCGGCTCGTCGAGACGAAAAAAGAAGGAATAAAACATGTCCTTGGGCGTCAAAAGACCCAAGAATGATCGCTTATCGCCGAAGTTTGAGTAGAGGTCGTTCTCGGCTGTGCCGGGCGGACGAGATGTCATGCCAATCAAGGCCCGGAAGTTCGTTTTCATGGCTAATTATACTATGATTAGCATATTTTCGTTCGTTTAAGGCATCAGGTTCGTTCTATCGCGATGACTTACTTCTCTTCTCCTGGGCAGTTATCAACCCCGGGCTCTTCTCACTGGCCCGCTTCCACATGTGATTCCTTACGGAACTGTAGGCACCATCGCATCCAATGATAATATCACCTGATTCGACTTCGCCATTTTGTAGTACCACTTCAACACCAGTTGCATTGTGTTGAATATCCGTGACAGTGCAGCCTGTCCGAATAAACCCCTTGTCGGGGAGGCAATCGTGTATGAGCTGCAGGTATTTTCGCCGCTCCAGTAGAAACATGCCCGTGCCATGGCTAAAGAGTAAAGGTTAACTCGACAACGGAAATGGACCACCAAGGCCAGACTGCACTCAGAACTTTGACTACTCACTTCTGCTCGAGATGCTGAAAAAATCCACTGTCCAAGATCATCTTGCCGTCGGGGCGTCTCATTATCCATCTTCCTGGGGGTGCGCAAGCCTCGGCCAGAGCCTCCAAGCAGCCAAGCTGCTGCAGGACACGGGCAGCGTGGGGGTATATCCCAATGCTGGCACCCTCCGGGGGTGCAACCTCCTTTCGCTTCTCCAGCACGACATGGTCGATGCCTACCTTCTGGAATATGTGCGAGACAAGCAGGCCAGTAATGCCGGCGCCCACGACGATGACACGAAAAGATGGGGCTGGATCTTGTGCTGACATTTCAAAAGGGCTGGGACCTGCACCAGTTGCAAAGTACTCCTGGGCATCGTGGTGCCTCGTTGCGCCAACGCGTGTTCATCTTGGACCAATATATCCGTCGCAATTTCCGTGTGTGTCTTTGCAAGTACGGTACTACCTATCCCGGACGCATCCCGGCACCGACCCGGACCGGGATGGCTGATCTGGTGTACCCAAATGCGGCACAGCGAGATGTGTTATTACCGGGATGTATCTCTACCCCCTGGCGAGAAGTGAGACAAGGACGACTGATTCGCCTGCTCAGGTGTAAGCGATACCCACTCTCGGTCCGAGCCACACCTCAACGGCATGCTGACCGCTTGGCAAACAGACAACAGACGGCGGCTCAGTGCACGCATTCCCAACACGCCCAGCCAGGCTCGACCAAATCGAAACTGACGATCTTCGGACTTTAGCACATTGCTTTCGCAGAGGTGCTTAGAAATCAGATAAAACCCGACATGGCTTGTTATGTAATCTGGCTTTGGCAAATCCACCTTCCTTGATGGCCTGTACTGGGTGTTTGCTTTTGAAGATGGCAGCATGCATACTTAGCAGCCCGACGAGTGGTTTGCTCATGAATTACTGAACAGATTTTGCGTTTGGCTCTTCACTTGACTTTTCGCAGCCAGCCAACAACAAATCCTCAGCTCTAAGATGGCGACAATCGCTGAATCTGACGACGTCGGTCGTCACCACGGTATTCACGATCCAAACGAAGTTGCTGCGCAGTCAGAGACAGACACCAGCTCTCCAGCTGAGCCCGGTGTCCTGCAGCCCACAGAAAAGACTGCATTGGACGCAGAAGCAGAGACAAAGGAAGACCAAGGACCACCGAGAACTGTCACCGGCCTCAAGGTTCGCTCTCCCATCATTCTGACAGATATTGGACAACACAGAATTAACCTCACTGATCTGTAGTGGTTCTTCGCGTACAGCTCTATACTCTCAACCGTCTTGCTGTTCGCTCTGGACGGCACAATCGTTGCCGACATTCAGCCCTCCATTGTGGAAACTTTTGACAATGTTGACCTACTGCCCTGGATCGGTGTCGCGTTCACCCTAGGAAGTGTGTCCATCCTGCCGCTGTAAGTCGGAAATACTCCATGAGTCCCCCTCGCGACGCCATCCCGAAGCTCATTCATCGGTATAGCGGGCAATCTTTCGGCGTTTTCAACGTCAAATGGCTCTTCATCAGCTGCGTCCTCGGTTTCGAAATCGGCAGCGTCATCTGCGGCGCGGCGCCCAACATGCAGGCCATGATCATCGGCCGCGTGATCCAGGGTGTGACCGGATCCGGCGTCTACTCGGGCGGCCTGACGTACATTGCCCTCACCACCACCACCCGCGAGCGGCCTCGATACTTCTCCGGCGTCGTCGCCATGTGGGGTCTCGGCAGTGTGCTGGGCCCCGTCATCGGCGGCGCGTTTGCTCAGAGCAGCGCGACATGGCGGTGGGCTTTTTACATCAACCTGATTGTTGCTGCCGTTTTTGCGCCGGCCTTCTTCCTGTGTCTGCCAAACATTCAGCCTTCGGAACTGCCCTTCATGCAGAGACTGCGTACCATGGACTGGCCAGGTATCATCGTCTTTGAGGGCGGCGTCGCTTGCTACGCCATGGCCATCACCTTTGGTGGTATCGTCTACGGTTTCCAGAGCGGCCAGGAGATAGCCCTCTGGACGGTCACCGGCGTTCTTCTGCTTGCCTTCATTGCCGTCACCTACTTCCATCCCTTCGTGCCGGCGAACAGCACGCTTTATCCCGCCCACTTCCTCAAGAACATCAAGCTCAACATCCTGCAATTCAACCTCTTCGTGGCTTCTGGTTCTATGATGATGACTGTCTACTATGTTCCACTGTTCTTTCAGTTCACTCGCGGTGACGGCCCGCTGGACGCTGGTGTGCGGCTTCTTCCGCCTATCATCATGATTATCTTCTTTTCCGTCATGAACGGCACATTCATGCCCAAGTTTGGCTATTACAGTAAGAAAGCCTCCAATTCGTTTTATGCTTTCTATCATTGAGGATGTAGCTGATATTCATTTCCCTAGCGCCATGGTATATCTTTGGAAATGCCATGCTACTCGCGGGCTCGGCCTTGATGTGTAAGTAATCTCCTTTACGATTGATGACGCCCGACTGATGAGATGTTGTTTAGTCACTATCGACGCCGACACCGCCCAGTCCAACATCTACGGCTACACCGTCCTCGTCGGCATCGGCATCGGCTGTACCCTGACGGCCGGCATCGCCGTAGCACAAGCCATGGTCCCCCACTCCGATGTCAACAACGCGGTCAGCTTCATGACCACAGGTAAGGACATCCCGCCGTCCATGATAGCAGCGATATTTTAGATACTAACGTCACCCGTAAAGCACAAAACCTGGGCAACATCACCTTCCTCGGCGTGTCCGGCTCTCTGTACCAGAACATCAGCCTGAAGGAGCTGGGACGCATATTCCCGGCCATGTCCAGACAGGACATCCTGAGCCTCACCACCGGCATCAGCAGCCAGGTCTACGAGGGCCTCGACTCCGCCGACAAGACATTGACCGTCGGCCAGCTCACCACGTCGATCCGCAATGTGTTTGCCATCGCCATGGTGGGATCCGCGCTGGGTTTCATTGGCTCCCTGTTCCTCGGGGTGAGTACCTTCGCAGCAGCTGAATTTGTGCTTTCGCTAACTTTTCCCAGCGCCGCAAGCTTTACTGATCGACGACTGCAATCGTGTATAACCTGTTGGGGAGGGAAAGGACGGGATTAGAGATGGACATACCCTAGAGTCTTCGATTCTTAAGAGCGCGCCTTTGACGAAAGGTTGGCGCCTGTATTATCTGCGGGGTTCTATTTACTTTAATACCAGACTAGATGTTGGTGGAAAATAGAAAAGGCTTTGGAAAATGGCTTGTTCGAACAAAACGTTCTGTCGTGTCCATTGACACTATAACGAGTCTAGAAATGACACGGAATAATCCGAACGGTACTCAGGTGTTTTCGCACGAGAAACGGACTTTTTCCGTAGCAACTTGTGTTCATCGCCGCCACCTCCGCATAAGTGGCCATGTTCGGTGCTCGGATCCGACCAAAACTGATGTTAATGCAACCACAGATCCGGAAATGGTCTTCAAATGGTACCAGTTTCAGTCAATCACTGTCAGCAGACTTCCTGTTCGGGGGAGCTACAGGCTATGAGTTCATCCTAGCGCCCAATTAGCGGGCCTGTACGGAAAACACTATAGCCGACTATAGTGTATATTTCTGGCCGGGGATCGTGGGGAAACCTGGGGACGACCGGGGTAGGGCTGGTTCAATACAGTAATTCATACCTATACTCCTCTTATAGTCGGAACTGTTCAAGACTTGCTTATTTAACAACTTCAGTTTAATCTTTCACCAACCATGGCCAAGATTCAAGTTGCTATCGTCGGCGCAGGTCTCATCGGACCTCGCCATGCCGAAGCCGTCGCCAAAAGCTCCGGGGCCGAAGTCGCCGCGGTCGTCGACGTGACCCCC
Organism: Pestalotiopsis sp. JCM 9685; assembly: GCA_001599175.1. NCBI lineage: Eukaryota > Fungi > Ascomycota > Sordariomycetes > Amphisphaeriales > Sporocadaceae > Pestalotiopsis > Pestalotiopsis sp. JCM 9685. Next base: position 2,797,553 of record BCGF01000004.1, read on the forward strand.
AAAGGCAACGAGCTGGCCACCAAGTACGGAGTCCCTTTCTACTCCACGGTGGCCGATATGCTCCAATCGACCTCCAAACCAGACGCGGCAATCATCTGCACGCCAAACCACACCCACGTCGCCCTGACCAAGGAGCTCCTGGCCGCCGACGTCCACGTCCTCGTGGAAAAGCCCGTGAGCACCGACATACCGAGCGGCAAGGAGCTGGTGCAGCTCGCCGGCACCTCCAAGGCCAAGACGCTGGTCGGCCACCACCGGCGCTTCAACCCGTACATGGTGGCGGCCAAGAGCATCGTGTCGTCGGGCACGCTGGGCCGCGTCATCGGCATCAACGGGCTGTGGGCGCTGCACAAGCCCCGGGAGTACTTTGAGCCGCCGACGGACTGGCGGCAGGGCAGCACGGGCGGCGTCGTGCTCATCAACATGGTGCACGAGGTGGACCTGCTCCACTACCTGTTTGGCCCGATCGCGTCCGTCCACGCCGAGAAGACCATCTCGCAGCGGGGCCACGCCGCCGAGGAGGGCGCCGCCATCACGCTGCGGTTCAAGTCCGGCACCGTGGGCAGCTTCTTCATCTGCGACAACGCCCCGTCTCCGTGGAACTTTGAGTCGGGCACGGGCGAGAACCCGCTGATCCCCAAGACGGGCCAGGACTTTTACCGCATCTTTGGTACCGACGCCTCGCTGAGCGTGCCCGACATGACGGTGTGGTCGTACAAGGGCACGCAAAAGTCGTGGCATTCCGAGATCGTGAGCGAAAAGTCCAGCGTCGCGGATGGTGTGCCCTTTGAGCTTCAAGTAGACCACTTCACTAAAGTCGTTCGCGGAGAAGAGGCCCCGAATTGTACTGTCCAGGCCGGTCTGGCAGCCTTGATTGTGTGTCAGGCAATTAAAGAAGCATTGGAGGACAACAGTACCGTACGGATAGAAGAGTACTCACTTTGATGACAATTTGTAATTGCCATCTAAAATGAAAAAAAGTATAGAAGGGTCCAGTTACTACTTGCAACATCATTCCTGCATTCCGTGTTCATTCTTTTTTTTTGGTAGTTTTCTTATCACTACCGCACCTGATGAAACGTTCCACTCATCTCCGAACAAATGGGGTCGAATAAAACGTATCATTCTTCTTCAGGCGTAGTAATCTCTGTTCGCACCCCGGTAGACTCCAACATTGCCTTGATCTCCTCCAGGCTGCTCTCATGGGCGATTCCTGTGGGATGCAGACACCTGATATCCATTTCAACTGTCTCCAATGTGGGGTACTCTCCGTCTCGGACAACTTGCGCGAAAGCCTGAATTTGTTGATAGGTGCACCGAATTTGGCGGAACTCCAAGTGCTTCAGATTTCTGGGCAGGATTATATCGAGTCTGTTTCTGGATAAGGTCACTGCGACGTCATCTAAAATGGCGTCTTGGCCCAGAACGACGGTTTGCAGCCTCATAAAAGCGGTCAGACCTAGATGAAACGAGGAAAAGGCCTTGAAGTATCTTCGGTGAAGGTCCAGTTCGAGTCGCTGCAACGTCTTCCTGACTTGCAAGAGTGCATTGACAATAGCGTTCCACGTCAGAAATTCCTCTTCCTCAGCCCCTGGGGTCTCTTTGTCAAAGCAGTCATCATGAGACACTCGTGCAGAGTGGTAGGTTAACTCTTCAAGTCGTGGCGCGTGGGACAGTAACTGAGTAAAGGAGTCAAGGCCCAGGCACCCATCGTGGACGCTGAGCTTCTTGAGCTGGGTAAATAGCGGCGATTCAGGCCATTCTCCATAGTCATTAATCGCCAGGGGCCATTGGAGGTGCAGACTCTCCAGAGTGTCCCGCGATCGGCTAAACAGAGGCACAAGAGTGTTCAGCTTGAGGGAGTCTTCGCGTACTGCGCGAATGCTGATATCCGTAAGGGGTAGCACCTCCTGAGAGTGATACGGGTAAATATCAAGGAGGTGAAAGCCCTCGAGACGGCTGTGTTGATAGTCCAAAGCCTTCAGGTTGGGAAGGAAAAATGGCAATATTTGAGGGTAGCGGTGCATGATTTTGTCGGTGCCGCGGGTGTTGTCATGAAGGTCGTTGAGTCTTATGCCCAGCGCACGCACCTTGGCAGAGTACCTGGCGTGGAAATTGTCTCCAAACTCGAAAGGGTCATCTTGGACACCATTGATCCTGGATGAGAATTCTTCGAGGATAAGCTGCTTCACCTCAGTCCGGTCGCCCTCGTACCAGCGGACCTTGCGCGCCATCGAGGCCAGATTGTCGTTCTGCACGACTGTGCGGAAGTAGAGCTCCAGCGACCGGACGCCCACGAGCACCGGAGATCCATAGATTGACGGCTGGAGGATGTTGTAAAAGGTGCGACACGATCGACTCAGGGCTGAGAGTCCGCTCGCGATGCCACGGGCGTGCTTGGCATCGACGTCAGCATACTCGCTCTCGGCCATCCTGCAGATCTCGAGCCAAAGCTCCCATGGGAACGGCGATCCCGTCAACGCCATTTCAGTCCACGATCCTGCAGACGACAAGTGGCTGCTGGAGATTTTGCCTTGGAGTCTTTTTGTCGGTCGGTTTGTTGATGAAAATAGAAGCGAGGCAAAGGACGGAGGACCGAGCCTACCAGCTGCTGCCTGCAAATTACGTACCTACCTACCTTGGAGGTCTGGGAGGTAGGTACCTTCCTGCACCTCCTACCTACATTGTAGGTGTTTACTACCTACCAAGTACAGGGAAGGCGATACCCTGTAACACACTAAACCTGCGATTTGTGTCAGCCTTGGAAGTTCCTTCCCTTATATCTCGTCAAGTCCTTGTGACTCGGAAGGCATCAAACAAACAAAACTGCTAAATGCCAACAAATCTAGCTTTACCATCGTCCTTATCTACGGTTCGTTGCATCTAACAGCCACCAGACTTTTAATTAGCCGTACCGCAAGAGTGTACAATAGTTGCATCGAACCCAGTTTCGGATGTAAAGTATAGTGTTTTGGCGATTGGTCTCGCAGATGGTTGACTGGGCAGACCGCCGGGCGTGTCAGAAGGTGCACATGTGTGCTTTAGGAACAAGCACGTCGATTGGGAATCATCTTCGGCCGTAACGTAAGGATTTGCGAAATCGCGGGACGGTTGTTATGTCAGCAACGCTCGGAGTAATATTCAATTGAGAAGTGATCACGGCCAAATCCTGTTTTCTATTTCTGGTGTTTCGCGATCTTATATTTCTCGTAACTTGACATCGATTCGCTTCAGCTAGAGCTTTTGTAGTAGTGTATTGGTTGTCTTTATTTTAGTCTTTCTTTTCTAGACAATATTATTAAGAATAAAAGAGAAAGGAAAATCTCTAGTCGCTGTAATGTCTTTGGATCTGTTATACAATGAAAACCCTTTGCCCAAAGCCGGGGCATTTTCTCTTTGGTCAAGTACTCCCCGAGAAACCAAAAATGCAAATTTCGCTCAATAATGTTTTCCACGTCTGCTAACGTGTCCTGTTGTTGTTTCGATCCACTTCGATCTCCTAAAATATTAAAATGGCAAACCTCGGTATCTTATACAGCGCTGCCGCCCCGATACGCGACGGTCTTGGTGGTGCCGCCCTTGGTCTCCCAGTCGGGGGACTGGGGCGTCGAGGTGTTGTCCTCGCTGGTGACGTGGTACATGGTGTGGACGATGACGTCGTGCTCGCCGGGCTTGAGGTTGGTCGCGGCGTGGTGGTGCTCGGCGAGGCCGGCGGCCGAGTCCTTCTTGCCGATGATGAACTCCTCGCTGCCGCCGAAGCTGTCCTTGCGGCCCCGGCTGTTGCCCGTCATCTCGTAGGGGCCGTGGCCCGTGGCGAGCGTCGTGCGGCCGTCGCGCCCGCCCGTCTTGGTGCCCGCGCCCGACGAGTAGCTCAGCGAGCCCATCTTCCAGAACTTGAGGTTCGCCATCGGCCGCAGGATCGGGATGTTGACCGTGATGATGCCCACGATGGTCTCGCGCACGCCCCACCGGTTGACGTTGAGCGCCGACGGGTGCGCGCCGAGCGTCAGGACCACGCGGATGATGGCGGCAGTGATGACGAAGAGACCAGAGCAGAGGAGGAGGCCGATGACGATCTTCCTGTTGAAAGAATATTGGGTAAGTCGAACTGTTCTTCAAGTCACGGGATCTTCTTTTGTAAGCGACCAGACTTACTTCTTCAAGGGCACTTGCAGTGTCCACAGCAGGGGCAGAGGGATACAAAGAATGGCGGCGTCGGTTCTGTGATTTTGTTAGATCTTGTTTCACCTCTTACTCGAGCAAGTGTCGTCTTACATGACATTGAGCACGACAGTAACCAGGAAGTTCTGCATCTTGAATGTACACTTCAGTCCCGGATCGGGCACAACCCTATTACTTTTGTCAGTTCTCATGTTTCTAGGTAGGCCGATTTCCAGTTTTCTTTTTGACTTACTGCCAGTTCTTCTGCGTTGGGAAACATCCGAATGTGACCTGCAAGCAACCGTTAGTATCAGGTGTGTGGCTTTTGCACGGATGACTTACCGTCAAGAAGACCGCGCAGTAGGATGCGACACAAGCGTATGCAATCCATTTCACGAGGCGATGTTGCCAGAGACCAGTAGTCATGCGGTGGAAGAAGCACAACATTGTGCCCTTCAGCGCCCAGAGAAGAGCCGTATACGAGTACCAGGCGGCAAGCTCGGTTTTGGATCCGAACTCATACGAGGCTATATCATCGGCAGATAGAGCTGTAGTTGGAACTAGTCAGCAACCGAAGACCTTGTCACACACGGTTCACTGTTCTGAGGGCTGACATACTCTCTGTGGTTTGAAGCACCGACGCTTCGACATTCGTACCGGCATAGTCTGAGAGCAAAGACGGATTAGCAAGAGGTGAGTGGTGACCGATAAGATCCACAATCACTTACACACTACGTGCACCGTCGCCGCATCCAACGTGTAGAATATCAGCACGAGGGCAGCGAATATGTCGTCGCCCTTCAAGCCCATGAGGCCCACAGTCCTAATTCGTACGAAGAAGCGCAGCGTGAGGACGAGGCAGCCCACTGCGTAGAGGCCCCATACCTCTGCGAGGAACTATCAAGAGACACATCTGTTAGTCGTTCGTGTTTTTCCGGGTTGTGCTTCCGTCCACTCGGGCTGCGATGGTGTGTTTCTGAACTTTCGAATGTCTCTGAATGTCTCGGGAGTGGCATAGTGTGGGGGTTAACATGAGGAAATTCTTCGTACCGAGTTATCGACTTCTCCGATCGGCATGTTGGGCGGCTTCGGTCAGGTGTCACAGTTATGGTCCTTCTCGCAGTTGAAAGCCGGTAGACTATCGAGGACAAGCAAACTGATGGCCTGATGATCGAACGTTTCTCATCCGGGGGCAGGACGTGAAGATATCTATCTATTTTAACCAGGCGTGTTATAATACCTGGAGCCAGTATGGTTGCAGAGGGAGCACTAGTACAAAGGGCGAGAACATCCCTCAGGGCATTCCATCGCCCTGCTACACCACTCTCACGATCAGCATGGTGGCTGTCTCTTTCTCAGGTACGTGGCGCCTGGGTCTTTGACAGATGCCAATGGTGCATGAAGACCAAGAGTGCTTGCGGTTTGGCGCCGGAGTTGGTCTGTCGAGTAGCCAAACCTTGTTTCTTGGTGGGAGTCAGAACTCAGGCCCTCCGCGGCTCGGGTAGGGCCAGCTGCCATGCTGACTACTTTGGGTTTGGGCCTACAAGCGTGCCTTGCATTTCCCACGCGAGCAGGCACACACACAGATACGTCTCTTGGGCCCGGGAGATATGGTTATGGGGGACGGCTCCCGCTGTGGTGGGCAATCTGGAACAAAGTCAGACCATGAGGCTGGCGACTAGGCGTATAGTGTCGCGACTGGCTAATGAATGCCAGGATAACCCGGGTTCAAGATTACGGAAGCCATGATGCCACTATGGTATACTCTGTTCCATATGGGTCTTTTTCGGTAGCTGCCGCAGTATCGTTGTGCGGCCGCAACAAATTTCTCCTGAATTACCCCATCCGATCGATGGGCAAACTCTCTTCCCCAGAGGGCATCGGATCCGTACGAACGACTCCAGATCCCATCGTCGACTCCGGTTGAGCAACTAGGACTGCCTCTGACTGCCTCGTTATCAGCGCTATGCTTGGTAGTTTTGTCTAGCGACATGCGCCCGAAGCTCATGACAGCCAACCACAGATGGATGGACTTCAGCTCACTCGCGCGCTTAGTCCTCGACGGTTAGCACGTTAGCAAGCCACACTTGGGCTGGTTCGGGCTGGCGCGGCCTGGTATATCTGGTACACTGGTGCTTAGGTGTGGGTTCATTTCCTGGGGTTGATGGCTCGGACGGGTTCGTTGAATCTTATACGACCATCAGTCTCTCAATGCCCTTGTCTGCAACCTTTAACTTTCCAGTGTCATGGTAGCGAGGGCTAGATGTTATCATGTAAGCAGTTGCTGACTCGGAGCGTCTTTTATCACTCTGTTAGGACCCGGTAAACTCGAATTGGCCAACCGGCTGAATAACAACAACGTGCGCTATCATAGCGCGACCCGAGTGATTGGGAACACATCTGAGCGACCGACTCTTGCACATCGACTTTTTGACTTTCCCATCACGGGAGAAGGGGGAGGCTCAACTGTAGTGAGCTGACTTGACAGGTGTGTGTGTGCATACGTCTGTGTAGCTCAGGGGCACTGCAGGCCTCGGCTGGGTCACGAGCACGAATTCCAGAAAAGAATAAACTTTTCTTGGTCGCGAAAAGTGTGACAAGACAAGGCTGATCAATACAACAAGCTTTGCCCGTTTCTCTCTCATTTGAAAGGAAGCGTTTCAAGGCTCGCCTTCCGTCTGCAGATCATCAATGGGATCAACAAGGGCCGACGGAGGATTCTGGAGTCTGGATGTCTATGCGTCTAGCTGCCGTCTTGCCGTGCTTTTGCCCCTGGTAAATTCGAATTTTGAGGTATCTCTTGTTGGAAGTCGGGATACGCCCCCGGCTCTCGCCAGAGATTGGGACACGGGCCTGCGGCCCCCAGGCTCCCTCATGGCAGCGTAGCGACGCGGAGAAGAGCCCGGGGACGCTATGGCGATCTTAGTGATATGGCTTAGCCTTGCCGGGCTCAGCTTGACAGACAATCACCACTCTAGCTATCGTCACTAGATAAGTCTACTCTCCTCCGGCAGGGCAAAATAATCTTCTGGATGCTGACAGGTTTGAGAGATCAGTAATCCTATACGATCTCCTCCACGCTTACTGGTCCATTTGATTGTCTTCTAATATATCACGTCTTTTCTGACAGGACTGACAGGACGGTAGTTCAGCCACGCCTCGGTAGACTGGCCGAAGTGGCAGCGTCTAACCATTGAGCTGGCTCGGGTTGACTTTCTCAAATTTTTCAACATTGGTGGTGAATAGATCATTGCGACTAGCTTTATGGTTCTATCTTTGATCGACAAGGCAGATAAATCAACTCGGCAGTTTGAAAACAACATATCATATTGAACAAGGATGACCAAGGGCAGGATTTATTTGGGAGCATAGCTCATCGCTACGAAATCCCGGCAGGCAACTTGAAGTGATACTCGGCCCGGAAATATGCTCGTAAAAATATATTTGTAAAGGAATCTAAATTCTCCTTTCGTATATCATCCGACCACGGCGGCACTTGGCGGCTATGGCCCCCAATACGTGTGTCCGAGTCCACAGGTCCTCTCAAGATGGCCTTGCCCAGGGGCACTGGCAGCCATCGGTTTACGTCACTGCCAGGAACCTTGCGTGATTCTCGTCTCGGGTTCCCTTCTTGGCCCCAAGAGATTGGGAAAGCTCAGCTCTCCAGGGCTATTGTTCCCGTAGGCTGATCCGTCGGCTGGCCGGACTGGGCAATAGTCTCTTGGTATAACTGCCGACAGAATGGCTTCAAGTCTTGCTTAGCATCAAGACGATCATATAGGTGCACTTTGCCAAAGAAATAGTTCCATTGTAGCCAGCGAGGATTATCTAACAGCAGGGCCGCTTTGGTGATTGATTCTATAAGTCATATCTTTATCAGCACTACTTGCTCATTTCGCCGAGGTGGCCCTTCACTGCGCCGTCAAAAGATTTCCGACAACGATGCCTGTTCCGATAATACAGTTTCGCAAAGAGAGAAAAGAAGATTTTGTTGGGTTTAAAATAAAGACCAAATAAGAAGTCGACAAAAGGTCAAAAACATACAACACCAGGTATTCCCCAGTGGTCACCCACCTGAGTACTAATCCGGCCGTCTCCAGTTTATCTAGGGCAGAGCGGACGGGATGCCGAGTTCTCTAGAGCGTATGGTCGTATGTGATGACTTTCTACTTTGTTTTCTATTATAATTAAAGCAGTTTTAAGTATCCGTATCTCATTCTCGAGTGCTCTCTCAATGGTCTTCTCGTCCAGTTGCGAACTTGCAGCGAATCCCTCGTAGAACCACGACCGATGTCAGCTACGGGTCTTCTCGGGTCTGTGAGTAGCACGTCAACATTCCATTCCTTCAAAGATTCGATATGCCGTTTGATTTAGCCTACGACCGAGATGTCGACAAATCAAGAAGATTAATCCCTGAGCTCAGACTTGGCTTGTGTAGGATCGCTGACTTAGGATTCCCAGGAAAGCCAGGCCAGCAGTAGTAAGGCTTGTTCTAAATTCTATTCGAACTCTATTGTTCATCAGGTCTGGGGCGCCCGTTCACCGCAGTGGTGTCTAATGTTGCGCTCTCTTATGCGATCTTGGAAATGATCAACTCCCCCTTTACATCCCCGTCTATCTCTAGGAATCCGCCAGTCTCTAGCTTCTTCTTCCACTTTGCGCTTTCATATCTGGCTAAAATGATTGTCATACGCAATAGCAGCTGATCGCTGGAAACATGCTCGCCCTCGGCACTGAGAGGTGTGAATGTCCAGCGCCCAAAGGCCCAGTTTAGGATATATCGGTTTGCAGGATGTGGCGGTGTGGGTAGAGACTCGTCGTCCCCTGAGTTTTTCACGGTAGACGAAGCAGTCAACACTGATTTTATCCTGTACACTTCATCCTTGGGTGCCGCGCTCAGCAGTGCCATCAACTTGGTGGAGTCCACAGCAGCTCCCTTGGGTCCTTGTAGGGTCACGGATAGGACCTCGACCTCTGTCTGGTGGTCGTGCTTGTGGTCACCGTGCGCATGGTCATCGTGGCCGCTCTTCACCAGCGCACTCCCATCCTCGAGGGCCTGCGCCAGACCGCCGTCGACGCCAAAGACGACGTCAGCAGGTACACGGCCCTTGTCGCTCTTGACCCAGGCAATGTCGACCTCGAGATCACCGACCCGGTCGAGGCAGTCATCGAACCTCCTCTCGTCGCACACCTCCCACTTGTTGAAGATGATCAGATCTGTGTACCGCGCCTGGATACGCGCCGTGTAACTCGTGTCCTCGTAGCCCTTCCAGTTCTCAACGTCGATGACGCTCACGACACCGTCGAGGACGTACTTGCCCGTTTCCCTGGCTAGGCGGTTCACCTCCATGGCCAGCGTCGCCGGGAAGGCCGAGCCGGAGGTCTCGATCACGACGCGGTCGGGGGACTGGGTGGCGCATAGTTCGACCAGGGCCGGGGCCAGCTGACCGACGAGGTTGCAGCAGATGCAGCCGTTGAGCAGCTCCTGTACACCGGAAATGGCAGAACTGGAGGCCAGCTGCGAGTCGATGGCGAGATCGCCGAATTCATTCTTGAGCAGGGCGAGCTTGTAGGACGGGTTCGTGGCGCGCAGCTGTGGCAGCAGGTTGAGGATGAGGGTCGTCTTGCCGCTGCCGAGGAAGCCCGTGATGATGGTGATCGGGATCGGGGCCATGATCGCGAAAGCAGGGGGGGAGCGAGAGGATGCGACGGACGGCAATCAATGATAGAGTTTGTTCGCGATAAAAGGAATGTGCTTCACGAATGCAAACAACCGTCTCGTCTTCTATGTGTAACGACGAGTAGGAAAAAGACGCGGGACAAGTTATTTGGCGATAGGGCTTATCGAGTTCGGAGGAATAGAGGGGCTCAGGGCAGGTCAGAAGGGAAAATACCTTATCTTAGCGTCGATTTTAATGCCCGACACCAATCATGTTCCCTGGCTGTTCCCTGGCTCTTCCCTGACTCTGCCCTGGCCCAGAACCATTCAGACGGTAAAATCGGCACGGCAGTGACGTAGTTTGGTGAACTTTGCGTAACATCACCTTCAGATCTGGTCCCGTCTTGTTCGCCCTGCCCTGGGCAGACAAGGTTGGTAGATATTTATTATATATCGACCCTGTTATGATCGCCCCGTTCCTGGGATCTTTTCGTTTGTAGATTTCCATCATTTCAATAAACCCACAGCTTTCCAGTTGATATTCGTGTCTCTTCTTGTTCACAAAGCGCCTTCGTGATTGGCCGGCTTATACCATATCAAACAGCCATGGCATCTGAGCAGCAACAGAACGACAGCCCCCCTTCTTTCAAAGAGCAACTCGACCACAAGGCGCGCGTCGCCCGCGATCCCAACTATGGCAAGGAGGAGCAACAACCTACACTTCTAGAAAAGGGTGAGTCCGTACTCTAGTCCTTGACAATCACCTGCTTACAAGTTCTCTTTAGTCGTCGACTATGTCCCTGCTGCTGGCAAGATTCTCGGGATAGAGAAGAAGCAGGAGGACGAACAGAAGGCTCCAGACACCATTCCTGGTCCGCCAGAGCGGCCACACCATGACGTTCCCATTGAAGAGTTCTTGAAGGATCAGCATAGGAGCAAGAAGGGCGAAAACGGAGTGCCAATTCAGTAATAGGCTCGTGTTCACGTTAACGGGTCATAATAATGAGTAACGTTTCCTGACCCTTCTTCATCTCTGGTGATTGTGATGTTAGCTGCTGCTTTTCACTGGTATCAACGAGGAAAGGCCATTGTTTGTGATAAAGAGCAGGTTCCCGTCACCCATCGCGGGGCAGATGTTCCCTCTCGGTACCTACCTACCTAGGTATGAAGGTACATTGCCCTTGCGACTACAGCTTCTGTGCATGTTTTGAGAGAAGCAGACATAGGTATGTACTCAGGCAGGCACTGGACCTTGGTTGAGGAAGAGGGAACCTGAGCTGTTTAGCGCGTGCCGCAAATCACGCCACAGCAACAAAGCTGGTTCAACGCGCGGCCGTCACCTCACCCAGCTCAATCAGCCCATCATTCGTTGCGTCTCTCCCGTCCTCAAGACAACTTCCAACTTCAGAGCTGTCAGCCCGACGAGGCAGAACCGCACCTCAGAATGGACGACGCAATGGATCCGGCCGCCGACACCAAGTCGGTCGCCTTGTGCCTGCCGCCCGAACTTCTCAAGAACATCAGCGACGAGTTGCCGAACAAGGACATCAAGCAGCTCAGACTGACCTGTCGTACCTGGGCACATTCGCTGCTACCGCGCACACCTCGTGTTATCCTATCGGCCAATCCGCGCAATGTCGAGGTCTTCAATGCCATCGCTAGCCACGAGACTCTTCGACGCCAGGTGAAGGAAGTGATTTGGGACGAAGGCATTCTGTATGATGACCGTGTGATGTCTCAGATTCTGAATGATCCTGGACCCTGGCGTGTCCAAGAGCTGGTAGAGGTTCCCGCTTGGTTCCGAGACGGTTGCAGGGACGAGTCCATGAGATTTGGGGCCTGGGATGGCGTGGATGACAACACACAGCTGTCCTATCGTATGCCAGTCGCCGAAGCTTGGGCCTATTATACAGAGCTTCTGGAGCAGCAGCGCGAGGTACTGGCTTCCAGGGCGCACATGCGTGCTTTTGAAAAGCATATAGGTCAGTTCTCTCCTTGAGTGATGCTGAAATAGTATCATGTCATGTCTTTCGTGACTCTGACATCGTTTACAGGCTCCTTTCCAGCACTGAAGAGAATCACAATCATCCCGGCCACGTGCGGGATGCTGTTCAATCCTTTGTACGAATCTCCCATGGTACGCGCCTTTCCCTTCGGATTCATCGGTCCGCTGTCACGTAGCTGGCAGAACCGATATCAGCAGTTGGGGATCGATCAGGTGAAGTGGGACCTTCGAGCATCTCGTGTTGAAGGACCTCCCAACTGGCAAGGATTCCGCACCATCGCCCGCCTACTCTCCGAGGGCAGAGACGGCGGAAGAGTAACGGACCTGCACATTGAAACACGTCGCTTAGGTGCCGGTCTGACTCTCATGCGTTTCAACGAGGAGTGCCACGAGACGCTCGAGCACTTCGTAGCTTTGCTCGCCCGGCCCGGCATCAAGCACCTGCACCTCGAGTTCTTGGTAAATGGATCCCCTCGACAATCCGCGCTCTTCCGCCGAGCTTTGGGAAATGCCGCCGCCGGTAAGGGACTGGAGCATCTGCACATCGGAACGAAGGACTTGAGTTCCCACTATCCTTACCTTCACACAAGTGAAGTCTACGCTCGCCTCGACACACTCTGCGACCCCTCCAAGTTCCCCCGTCTTCGACATTTTGGCCTGAGCCATTTCTACGTCGACTGCTCCGGCCTGTGGCAGTTCCTCGATGCGCTCCCTGAGACCCTGCGATCTGTCGAACTGTGCATGGTTCAGTTTATGTACAACCAGGGCAACTTCCGCCTCTTCCTACGAGAAATGCGAGACCAGTCGGGTTGGCCAGCTCGTGATCCCAGGCCCACGCTTCGCATCTACCTGCCGGACACTCTGACCGCAGGACACAGAGGAATTCGCCAAGTGCGGCTCGACGATGATGTGACCGAGTTCCTGTACGAGGATGGGGTCAACCCTTTCCAGGGTGAAGATGGAAATCAGATCCTGCGAGGATGTGGTATGATAGAGGACGTCTTTGATGCGCAGTACAAGAAGAAGCCGCGATCGGTCGAATACATGCCGCAGAACGACTAGGGGTTATCCTTCAGCGGCGAGTCCGATCTCCTCGGTCTATGCCAGGTTTGGCTGTTCATGTTCGTATTCATGGGAATATTGAATGCAATGTTCAAAAATTGGTTGTGAGACCGAGATGATCTACGCAGACAGTCATCATCTCCTCGTTCGCGTCTTCTCATGCGAAAGCTCGGTATGCCGATCTTGACTCCATAGGAAGCCCAGCAGCAGTTTTCGCCCTCTTGATCTAAGTCATTAATGAAAGCTTTGTCAATCATAACTCTTCAGCGACTACAAGCATGGAAAGTGTTAAGGTGAATAAATTTCATTTATGTCAAGTTCTTAAAACGCCCGAGGCTCCAAGTAACACTGGGTATCCAACAAAACACGCCACGACCGACCTAGAACGCCCATATTGGAAACAAAAACGCCAACTGATCTTTATCCGCAAAATAGTGATATCTCATGCATCCGTAAAAGAGTAATATTCCATTCAAACCATCAACATGCCGGGTACGTGCGCGGCACGTTTTCCAGATAATCGTCGAGGCTCACGGCATTTCCCACTCTCGGAGTCGACGACACCATGTAGATCGGCTCGTTGAACATCACCGGCCTCCCGTCCGCATCATGCGTCAGCGCGCCGGCCATGGCTCTTGGCACCGCCACGCTCGGCTGCTGCGGCGGGCTCATACTATACGCCGCCGCCGACGACACGGCGCGCCTGCGAGGTGTGGCAGCATCCTCGAGATCCCGCAGCACGTACTCGGACGCGCCACCGTCGTTCCCGGCCGCCGCCGCCGACATCCCGTACGACGCCGCCAGCAGCGAGTCGTACTGCTCCCCGGCGTCCAGGACGAAGCGCTTGGCCTCGTTCTCGATCCACTTGTTGATGCGGGCGTCGCCGCAGCCGGCGTGCTGCATGAGCAGCGCGCGCATCTGGTTGAACTCGACCTGCAGCGCGCCGTGCTCGGCCCGCAGCCGGTCGTTGCGCTCCTCGAGCTCCAGCTTGGCGTCCTCCAGCTCCGTCATCCAGCTCTTGCGCTTCTCGCGGCATTTCCCAGCGGCGACTCTGTTGCGCTCTAGGAATTTCTCCCGCTTGGCCGCCTCTTCCTCCTCGCTGAGCTGCGGCTTCGCGTGGGGTTTCCGAGGGCGGCGCCGACGGGGCAGTAATGGTGTCGTCGGCGGAAACAGTGTTTCTTGGGGTCTCGATGGCTTCACGGGATATGCTGCGATGTCTGGGGGTGTGATGCTCGGGGTGATCAGCTGTATGGGAAGCATCGACTCTGATGTATTGGGGAAATCACTCGTGAGGTCTGGGGATTCGAGCTTCAGTCGTTCCAAACTCGGCGCCGAAGAGATACGTCTTTGTCGCTTGCTGCCAGATGCCGGTCCGTATGCATCTAGTTCTGGCAGAATGGACGAACTTGCTGGCAGAGATGGCTGCGTAAACGTTGCTGAATGTGCCAGCCCGGCTGATAGTTGTACGGGCAGCGACGGTAAGGTCTCGGGATATGACAGGGCCGGAAGTTCCGGTTGATATATCGGACCTGCACTAGTCACGATTCCATCAAATGTCTGGTAACTCTGTGCCTGGACATCGTAGCTCAAAGGATGCAAAATTCCATCCATCCTCCCAAGACACTGGATCGCAGCGAGATTTGAAAAAGGTACTGTGATAAATGGGTAATTTCAAGGACAGGGTGGACCAATCCAGTCGAATTTTTCGGGGAAGCTGGCCTTCGCCCGGCTCACGTATCTTGTCTTTGTTGTATGGACGGCACAGCTCCGGGCGCAGCACAGCTGAAAGTTGCCTCGAGCCTCCGAGGTTGCCCGTGGAATAAATTATCTAATCGGCGCTTTGGAACATATGTCAAGCAGTTCCTGGAAGCATAGTCTTTGATAATCTTAAATGATGTGATCGACGTTGCGCGCGCTGGCGCTTAAGACTGAACAGGTCGGAAGGAATACACTATTGAATCGAAGCTTGGGACCTGGTCTAGGCTGGAGAAGTGGACAAGACCAGTCCTATTAAAGTTTTGATCCTTGGTGTAGGAGTGAGGCACAGTGGTCGTTCGCTTTTGCCGCTGAGAACGGGCGAGGCTGCCGTTGCGACCTCAGAAGATATGATTCGTTAAAAGTTCCAGAAAGTGTGTTCGTTGGTGATACTCGATTGTTTCTTGATGCTGCTTGTAGTCCTCAAGTGCTTGCCACTGACTCCCAGAGCAAGAATATAGGTCAAGACTCCGGATACCGTTTTTATGTCGTTGCAGGTGGCGAAATTCGGTCGCTCAACAGATCCTTGACTCTTTGATTGCTGTGAATGCTCACTTGGACGTTTGAGAATCCTATGACACAATTCTTGTCTTGAAATGCGCTGGATATGTTGGTGTTTTTCAAGCACCAGTTGTAAGTAGTGAGGACTGGTTGTTGAATCGGAATCCCTCTCGGGACTCGACCGAAGCAGGTGTCCAATAATAGTAACAAGGAAGGTATAGGTATATGACGTGCATGAGGTGAGACTCAGATAGTATGGTAAGTCGAAGAATAGCAGTTTATTGGCCCCAGCGTTTACTTCGTATAACGCACAGGCTTTGATATAACTGTGCCGAGGTCTTTAGTCTTGGCAATGATGAAGGAGAGGAAACAAGGTCATAAATCTTGGTGGCACGCAAGATTTTTATCACTTGTAGAGGTGGGCCATCTCTGTGAGATATGGGAAGACTTTCGATCTTCCGATCTTCTTAATATAAGGTCTTGGAGGATCGTCGCAAGATCATGCCGTCTTGCTCAAGAGCACGATGCTAACAGTGAGAAACAGAGAGCCTGGACCACTTGCCCGCTTTTCATATCTTACCGCATAACTCTAAAAGGACTCCCGTGAGGCGTGGGAGCGTTGTGAGTAAGTCCTGGGAAGGCTTTTCTTAGAAAGTACAGGGAATAGCTTCCAATAACTATGCCGGAGAGCAAGCGACACTTCTACTAGGTATCTCTGGCGTCAAGTCTGGGTAGCAATGTTTCTAAGCAGATATGAGATTAATAGAGGCTGCCACGAACAGGAGCGTAATGACATGCTCGAAATGTTGGCCAACAAGGCAGATTTGGGCTCGACCTAACATGGGGTCGATAGAGTATGGGTGCCCCGATCTGACGCCCGTTGAGCTCACCAAAGCATATTGTTGGACCTTGAGCAAGTCATCCTCCTCTCACCTTGGAGTCGGCCGATGTGCGAACAATTTCCCGGCGGGCATTGTGCCCCCCCTTGTGCCGAAACGCATCGAAGGAAGAACATTTTGACAGGCCTAGGCCTCGGTGGGTACAGCCTCGATCTGTCATGGCGGAATATCCCACACTATGTGCGAGCAACAGGGCAGGCAGGCTGACAATATGCGCCCTTCTCAACTACTCATAAGACAAAGTTGCCTCGTCTGAACTTCTGGGGAAGTCTCAGTGGTTCATGCAAAGTATCGAAGTGCCCGTTCCCTGCATCAAGCGACGAGGAGTGAGCCACAATATGTGATTGGCGGCCCTACAATGATCGACGAAGCAGTTCACAGTATTGGCCCCAGCATCCAAGTTTTGTCAGATAAACCTTGTTTATCACACGCAATATTGATACTTGCTCTGAGGTAAGCATATGTCCCATGGATTCTCCCCGTAAGCTGAGAGTCAGGGATACTCAATTGCCAGTAGACCGTTTGTCAGATCAAAGAACTTCTTCGGCAGTTTACCGTTTGATTAGCCGCGAGTCCACCATGATCGAAAGGCTGCTATTGCTATGGTTGAGGCTACAGTTGACATGCTGCGCTCTGGAGACCTAACGCATGAGTGATGAAGCGGCGAAGCAGCTCGGACAGCAGGGGGCTATATGCTCCTTGGCGTCTGTTGATCGTCAGGGCAATGCTCCTACGACAGCCTAGTCCTGCAAGTTGTTCCTTCTGGTGAAATCCGCTTGGCTTACCGAGGTGAAAGTAGCAGGGAATTAGGCGCTGCGTCTATTGAGTCCAATAGATGGATAAGGAAATCCGCACGTTGCGTGCGGAGTCGCGAAGGAAGCAAATGAAAGCCCTAAGCCTCAACAGCCAGGAATCGTGCCTGATCCTACCGAACCAAGTCGCGGGTACAGATGGACCTTGGAAAGTAGAACAAGGAACATGACTTCATATTCAAAATTAGAAAGCTTGATAGCACAAAAGAGGCTTGCATCCTCGTCTTGGCAAAGGAGCCCTCGCCGTTTCGCAATATTTCCGAGCAGCGAAACAACAGATCGACCACGCATCTCGATCCGATATGACTGCAACATCCATCGGTACTACTAGGCAGGTCGTTTCCGAGGTTCTCCTTATCGCGTTGATAACGGCGTCGATGATGGGACATGTCCTTGAGCATTGCCTGGTCGGTGACATCAGATCGCCGAACGCCTCATCGAGGGTGTATGATGATGGAGCGTTTCGTGTGGCACGATGTGCGCGACATGGTATGCTTAACGAAGATATCGGCCGAGAATGCCTAAATTTGGAAATCGTGAAAGATTCAATTGTCGAGCGAGGTTCATGTCTTTCGGTGCCGCGGTTTGGGTTTTCTCTGCTCGACTAGAGGGGATGCCACTTGACTAGGAAGCTCTGAGTATATGCGGCCGAGCATACTGACCCAAGAGGGATAACCAATAAGCATCACTTGTCCGTGGCATTTCGATGTATTGTCTGGCCACTGACCACTGGGCGAGACCTGTGAGATTGTCAGAAGTTTTGGTTCAGAGTGGTTCCTGTCATTTTGGTGCCACTGGTCGCATCTTCCTTCTATACGGGTTTCTGGGAGTAGTACTGCGACACAGGGAGGCGAAGGCAGCGCAAAGTTCGTGAGAAATGCGCATGTCGAAGAAAAAGAAGTGCTGACATGGAATTGTGTTTTTGTGTTTGTTGTGAAGTGAGAAAGGAAAGCATGAGCTGCCTAAGGTGCATTCCACCCGCTGTCTCTTTTAGGCACTTTAATTGCTGGCCAAAGTTTAGTGACAGTGTGACACGTGAGTCGCGTCTCCCTCCATAGGCTGGACGCGTTTCTGCCCCACCAGACCTAGGCAAGCATCGAACATTTCTTGACGAGAAGAAAGGTAAAGGTTGTCATTGCCTGTTCGACCCTTGATTTGAACATCTAGACTCTCAGTGTTGTTACGAATCATTTCGGCTATCACATCTTGAACATGGAGTCCATCTCAACCCCTCGCGTATCCGGCCGCATCCTCGGATCATACGTTGGCAAGAACGTCATGGTCATTGGCAAGGTCATCCAGATCCGAGGCACCGAAGCATTGATCGAGGCCGATGGCCAGATCTCGATTAACCTGACGGCTGTATGATGACCAAGACCTATTATCACAAGGCACAGAAAAACTAACCGGCAACCAGCAAGAGCATCTTACTCCCGGCAATGCCTGCCAGGTCATTGGCAAGGTGAACACAGATCTGTCTATCAAGGTCCTGACCTCGAAAGACCTCGGCAGCAATGTTGGTATGTCGACATATTAGACGCCTCAAAGCTGGGGATATGTCCCACTAACAAAGATTTCCAGACTTCGACGTTGCCCAGTCCGTGGTAGAAGCCACCCAGCAGTACAGGGACCTCTTCGTCTTCGACCACTGACGAGACGACGCGCGTTCGTCGAACCCTCCCGGTTACACCCCCGGGCTCGTGGACTTGCTCTGGCCGGCGGGCTCCCAACGCGCCTTCTCGTCGTTATCCTCATCCACCCAGCAGCTGAGACGGTCTGAAAACGAAGAAGCCCGCAGGCTCACCAGATCGTCTCAGCTCTCTGCCACCCCTTCTGTTACTACTACTTCTTCTTTGTCATATCGACCACCGCGGTCAAGGTCCAAATCGACGCCAATCATGGACAGGCCTACGCCAAATCGATCTCCGCGAAAACGGAGGTCAATCCCCGAACTGCGCGGCACGTTGGCCGGGAGTACATTCAGTGGAAGCAGGCAGCCAGGAGTAGGGCAGAGGACGGTGAGGGAGCAGGAATTTGAGGATGAGCTGATGAGGACGGTCATGGAAGGCTTTGGGAAGCTGTCGGTCACGATGCAACGAGATGATGGTGGCCGTTGGAGAATGAAGCGAAATAATCCTTTCGCTGTGAAATGAAATAATGACAGCTCATGCGAAAACCCGCGTAACAGCCCAGCTATGCAATGGTCAGAATACAATAGATTCCACGGATAAGTGTGACTTGCAATGCCATGAGCCTGGTGTCGCGTCGCATGTTATCATTTGCACAAGTCTATCCGCTGGCCAATTGTACAATTTTGATTTACAGTAGATCATATATAATACATGAGCGCACCTTTCGACACGCACGGTCTACTCGACGATGATCTTTCCGCTCTCGGGTCCGCTCGCGCCCACCACTGCACCGCTCATGAAAACACTCGACACCAGATCGCTTTGATGCCTCTCGATCAGCTCCTTGAGCGCACTCCTCTCGACAACGAGCCTGCCCGTCTCGAGCAGGTCCTTCACGTCGACGTCGTCCACATCAAGCGCCCGGCCGTAACCCGGTACCAAGTCCATTGCCTCAAACAGGTTATCCCTCCACGAGCCCGTAATGATCGTGCTCCTGCCGTGCTGCTTGCCCCACTCGTTTCGGTCCAGCACCTGCCTCATCCAGCGCGCCTTGAAGCTGTCGATCAACTCCTCGTCTCTGATCTGGTTGTTCAACAGAAGCTGCTCGAACTCGGCGGGCAGCGGGAGCTCCATTCCATCCTGGCAGACGAGGAGCTCGCCGCGGCGGTAGCGGTAAGACAGCGCCGTCCTCCACGCGAGATCGTAGACCTTCTTGTTGAGCTTGGTGCCAAAGTCACGCGGCTTGGGACCGAACGTCTTTCCACCACCTCTCCTCAGGGGAGACTGGCCATCACCAACTCGCGCACGGCCGAGACCCTTTTGCGCGTAGAGCTTGCGCCCGGAACCGCGGACCTCCCATCTGGTCTTGGACGAGGCAGTACCCTGTCGCGTGTTGTCGCCCTCGTACACTACGGCCAGGTGAAGAATGTCGCGGCGCAGCGGCAGGTTGAGGTGCTTAGAAGACCAGGCCTCGAGGCGCTGGGGCTCGTAGGAAGGGAACGAGAAGATCGTCAGAGGTACCGTCGGCTGAGACTGGTAGGAATTTGACGCTGGCGAGGTCGCATCGGCTGATGCCGTGGCCTGTGAGAGAGGTGCTTCGGTGGCCATGGACCTGGTGAGTGCCGGGACTCGGTGCTTTGTGGATATTAGCAGGCCGCATGGAGTACTGCAGAAGGGATTGTCATACCAGACCGGCCGGGCTACATGTTTGTGATGTTAAACTCAGAGCTCTGAAAGCCTCGCCGAGGCCTCTGACACCCTTGGAAGCCATTGTGAATGTGATGGACGATCCTGATTGATGCCGTCGAGCTCCAATCAACACATGCGATAGCTCAAGGTTCCCGTCCTGAAAATTATTGAAGGTTGCGATTGGCAGCTGCGGACGGGCCGTGGAGTCGAGCCGGTCTGCGGGTCCACCCCCTGCTCCCATGTCGCGCTTGGTTAGGACGAGCTTCAAAAAAGTTCGAACCCGGACAGTCTGGACAAAGCTTCAGAGCTCGAGTATAAGCCCGTCCAGAGCCATGTCGAGTTGCCAGAGGGTCGCAGGGCCAATAACCAGGTCATTGCGCCAGGCGCCGACCTTTCAATCGTCTTCATTTGCCCTGAACCGCGCTTTTTCGCAGAGTGCAGCCAGGAAAGATGAGGTGACGACCACCACCACGACCGCACCGCCGGCAGCTGAGCCGATACCCACTCCGAGCAGCACGATCGCAAAGTCGGCCGACTCCCAGACGGCAGCGCAGAATGCCAGAGATACTGTCACTAGCTATTGGGGAGAAAGGAAGCTGGTGAAGCAGGGTCTGCCACCGATTGGTTCGAGACGTCGCCGAGCCGCCATCAAGACTTCGGACAACGTTCCCTTCGAGCACCTGCCGTACCAATGCTTCCAGGAGGCTCGCAAGATCCTCCAGGAGGACCGACAAGAGAAGCTCAAGGCTCTCCAGTCGACACTGGCATCCATCAAAAGACTAGAAGATACGCCAGCGGATAAGCTGCCCGGAGGGGAGAGGAAGAAGAACATGCGCTTGACTAGTTTACGAGAGTATGTCGAAGAACTCAAGGTTCTGGCCGATATCAACGATCCAATTGTCAAGCGCAAGTTTGAGGATGGCCTTGGTAAGACCTGCGCCAATAGCAAATCCACGAAAGATTGAAAAGGCTAACACATGGTACCAGGCGACTATGACAAGCCCGTCTACCGTCACTTGGCCGAGCAAAAGTGGCGCGGCTATCCCTTCCGTCTCATCCAGCAAAGAATAGAGACCCTAAACATTGTACCCGATGTCCTCCCAAAGTTCGAGCCGACGGTGGATGTCCAACTGTTCTTCCGCCGGAACAAGATCGAGCCTGGTGAGATCCTGGACAGCAGGGTCACCCAGATTCCTCCTCGTCTGAAGGTCCAGGTCTTCAACCCCGGAGAGCGACTTGTCTCTGTCGTCGTCATGGACTCGGATGTCCCCAATGCCGAGACGGATAGCTTCGACCGCCGCTGCCATTACTTGGCTGCGAATATCCCGATCGCGCCCAACATGCAGTCTCTGCCTCTCGGCATGGTCAACAAGGAGACCGAGCTGGCAGTGCCATGGCTGCCCGCATTCTCGCAGAAGGGCGCACCATACCACCGTCTGTCCGTCTTCGTGCTCGAGCAGAAGCCAGGTCAGACGTTGGACCTCGCCAAGCTCAAGGAGCTGTACGGCGCTCGCGACGGTTTCAGTCTGAAGAGCTACAGGGACAAGTTTGGTCTGAACCCGGTTGGCTTCAACATCTTCCGTACCGTCTGGGACGAGGGTACGGCCGGAGTCATGGAGCGTCACGGCATCCCCGGCGCCGAGGTCGAGTTCAAGCACAAGCGCGTGTACTCGATGAAGGGAGACAGGAAGGCTCGTGGTTGGGAAGTCAAGAGACAGAAGCCCAAGTACAAGAGCTTGTGGAAGTACACCCACAGAGTCCGCGGAGTACCTCGATACAGGGGACGACGCAAGGACTAATTGCCCAGCTCCATGGGATTGTTTCGGGCGACTTCTGGCACGGCTACATACTCTGTCGACTCTGGGGGGTTTGCGTCCACGAACCTGTGTACCAACGGTTGATGAGGATGGCCTGTATTGTAATTCGGTCGATCTATTGTATCATATTATAAAGCATCAAAATGGGGATAGATCTCCGGGCTGTAACAAAGCAATGTACAATTCATTACTCAATCTCTATAATCTGTCGGTTCTATCAGCAGCAATGCGTGCCTGGATATATGCACTAAAGTTGTCGCGACTCTTTACTCATTCATCACACTATGCTGCTCGACTGGAAAGACTGTACGTGACGTAACCCGTCGTATTTCCGTGGCCGGGAGAAAACAAATATCACTACTAGAATTCAATTTCTCTTCGCAGTCGGTGAAACGTCCCATCATACTTTGTCAATTCAAATACGATGACCGCCTTCCAAGAGAACAATGTAACAGGAACTACCGTGAAGCAGCTACTTTGGTTCTCCTGTTTCTATAATTACCCAGGTAGTCCCACTGTAGCCAGGCCAAAGAGAAAAACAAGTAGAAAAATAAACTCGAAGGGAAAAAGAGATACATGAGATCATTAAACATATGCCAGAGAAGAACCAAACACAGAAGCTCGGATACGGCGTCCGAATATTCTTGTTCTTGTGTTCTTCTTTTTGCGCCCTCATCGCCGCCCATCCATGCATATTATTAAAAGGTTTCAAAAACTAATCCCCCATCTCACAGGGCAAGGAGAGGCACAATGGCAATGACAGCCAAGCCCGAAGCGGCAAAGACGCTCCTGAACGACGAGGCGCCGGCAGTGACTGGGATGGGGTTGCTGCTGCTCGTGCCGTTGTTGCCGCTGCTGGTCGTCATGTTTCTAGAACCGCTGCCGCTGCCCTCGTCGGCGTTGGAGCCAGACATGCCCGCTGGGTTGGATCCCGAGCCGGATCCCGAGCCAGATGAGCCCGAGTCCGAGCCCATGCCGGAGTCGCCGCCTGATCCCATGCCCGTATCGTCGGAGCCAGGAGTAGAGCCAGAGCCAGAACCAGAAGATCCGGCTCCCGAGCCTGCTCCGTTGCCAGAGTTGTCTGCGCCCGAACCGTTTCCAGTACTTCCAGATCCACTGCCACCTGAGCCGTTGCCAGCTTCGTTGGCACCTGAGCCGCTGGGGGTCGATCCAGACCCGTTTGAACCAGATCCTGATCCAGATCCTGATCCGTTTCCATTGCCGCCAGGAGCGGCCGTCGGGTTAACACCTCCAGAACCTCCGGCACCTCCGCCAGGAGCAGCCTGCGTGGGGGTGACGGTGACGGTGGCCGTGACGCCGTTGCCCTCGATCCAGACGGTCGGGGTGACGTTGGCCCCGGTCGGCTGGACGCCGGGGCAGGTGATGACGACGGTGGAGGGCTCGGCCGAGGGGCCGCAGGAGTCGCAGGTGACGGTGCTGACGATGAAGCCGGCGGGCACGGGCGGGGGCACCCAGCTGGCCGGGTTGCCGGTGCAGACCTGGCTGATCGTGTAGGTGGCCGTCCACACGCTGGTCGGGCAGGCGGCGATCATCTCGGTCACGAACTGGGTCTCCCACACCGTCGCCGTGGCGGTGGACGTGGTGGGCACGCACGACCAAAAGGCCGAGGTGGCGGTGCCGTTGATGATGGTGGTGGACATGTTGAGCTGTGGTGGTGACGAGATGAGTCGACGGGATTAGTGGTGATACACTGGCCGAGCCGTGCCTTGGTACCTCAAGGATCAAACGAGTGCCCTCTGTATGGTGGTTATCTTCGGGGATAAAAGAGCGTAAGAGCCAATACGGCAAAGCCAAGAAACGAGCGACTGTGATTATTAGTGATCTGTTCGAGGAGGAACCCAGGCTATGGTGCTGCTACAAGATGGGAAGCACATCTCGACGGAAACAGCGGCGATGTCTCTTATAACGAAGGCGGACACGGGGCCCGTTCCTGTGGGAGCGCATCAACATTATTGTCTCAAAGTCGATACATGTCAACATGTGAGGGCCGTGAAGAATGGCATCGGAATTAAAGCGCATTCCACCTGGGAAGCACTGCTGCGCTCTCTGCTGCTCGAAAATATGGCGACGAGATGAAGAGTCTGAGTCGATTGTCTAGCCCCGAGGACCGTTTGCAGTGCAACAGATGTGGCTGAGACTTCACATACTCGACGGTCCTGTTTTCTCCCTGGCGAGCGCGATGTCTATTCGATGTGCGGCCACGCTGCCACCAGTACTAAGCAATCAAGGCTATGGGCTGACAGCAATGAGAACCTGGAAGGAGAGAACGATTCTTGTGACTCCTTCCAAGACGAAGCAGTGGTCATTCGAGCGCGAGGTCAAGAGACATGTACTTCGTAGATAGGCAGCGCTGACGGTCGCTATCCGCAGACCACACAATATTTGTGCAACGTTCGAGACAGTACGATCACAAAACCGACAACAGGCCTGCGTACACCTCGAGACGGGCGACGAGGAATCAATCAGTGCGCGTCCAGCTAATAGTGGAAGGCACGCACACAGATATCTACACTATCTAAAAACAAAAGTGCGAACACGATTGAATTGGAATGTCTCCTGAAAATTTCGACATTTACCGCACACTGTCCCGAGGGACGCGCGAAAAACTTCCTAGCCAGGATTTTGGTCTCCAACGCGACTTCTCATGTATGAGAATGGCAACACATCACTGTAGGGGTTCGAGGTGAAGGTCGTGGCTGCGTTGTGTACTTTTTGATCTGAAGAGAAAATCCAGAAGGGAGACTGCGCAGCAGCAGGTTTGCGGTCGAGGATTTATACGTGGTGGGGGTGGACCCGTGGGCGGTGGGACGCGGCAGAATGGGCCAGGCTTAGTGGCGCGTTTATACTGAGGTCGGCCACGCGTTTGACTGCCAGGCATTTGATGGGTGGGCGACAAGCATTCTTCTATGATTGGTATTTCCCAGCTTTGGGAATGTCAAATTTGTATATTCTTAACACATAATTTGCTCATCCTCAGCACATGATTAGAAGAGAAAGGGTTCTATCTTGAGGATGCAGAAGTCGTAAAGATTTACGAAGTATACGAACACGATACTTTCTTTCAACAGACATGGTACACTATACCCATTTGTGCTTCTATATCAGACATGTGTTAATGTAGATGAAGTCACCATTGATTATGAACTGTATTGATCTGAATAATAGCGTCGGCTTCCTCACCAATATCAAACGAAGCATTAACAATCATTCAATTTGAACCACATCCCTCCCAATATCTCGCGGCGCTAAGACGCCGTCAACGGTCAGGGTTCTTCCCAAAAACGGCGGGGCAAAAGCCGAGCTGAGCTGAGCCGCCTTGCCTCACCATTCAGCGACCCGCGCTGCAATTGAACATCAGCGCGTCACCGAGCGGCGGTCCGAAAACCTTAAGCCCGCCCAACCAACTCCATCGGTCTTCCGCCCGGGTCTGTCCCAGCTTCTCTTCTGCTTTCCACACGACCATGCCCTCCGACGACTACACGGCGTTCAGCGGGGGCGGCGCCCTCAAGCTCAAGGGCGGCAAGGTGTCCAAGTCCAAGGGCAAGAAGAAGAAGGACAAGACGGCCGCGGGGCTGGAGCGGGCCCTGTCCGTGGGCGACTCGGCCGACCATAGCAGCAGCAGGGACGTCGAGAAGGCGGCCGGCAAGAACAAGAAGCACCGGAAAGATCCGCAGGACGAGGACGAGCGGCCTGCGCAAGAGGAAGAGGAGGATGACGACGGAGACGAGCCGGTAGAATACAAGACCGAGGCGCAGAAGCGGCACGAGGAGTACAAGAGGAAAAAGGTAGGTTGCACTTGCACTTTCCCCCCGGAAGCAAGGCCGATGCTCACTCTTGTTTGGTATAGATGCTGGAACTGGCGCAGTCCTCGAGCTCGAGGCCGGAGCTGCTCAAGACGCACAAGGAGAGGGTCGAGGAGCTCAACACGTATCTGTCCAAGCTCAGCGAGCACCACGACATGCCCAAGATCGGTCCGGGCTAGATAAACACCATACAGCCCGAACATTCCGAAGCGGTAGGAACGCAGATTTTCTCTTGCCCTGCTGCAAATCTTTATTTACCTGTTTCCCTGGGGATGGAATTATATACCCACGGCGTCAAGATGGAAAGGAACAGGACCGTAGTTATAAATCGCAGTGTTTATTCGATTGATTGATTATTGTTATTGTTTATCATTCTCCCTTTTGAAATCTTCTGGCTTCGCATTCCAACAGCACGTGGCAGCACTCATGAAATTCTTTCTTTTCGCTTGCTCTTGGTATTTGTTATGAGACATTCGCAAACAGGATCTCAATTAGGCTCCAACGCGCCATTACGGCTCTCTGATCTTGTCTCAGGAGTCGTGCCGGCAAGCTATTGCAATGCGACTCGAGCTCAGTATCGATCCTACATCTACCGCATGCCTGCTCTTCTCACTTGCGAGTCAGCGGACACGCATAAAACCCAGTGGTGCCCGCTGCAACGGGAAGAACATGATTATATCTTTGCTGCTTTACTCCTTCATGCATAAAAGCTATGTCTGTTCGTTTTTGATCACATTGCATGGGGATTATGTTAGGTCTGCAAAGATGGTTTGAGAAACATTATTTTGTTCTGTTGATGACAACTGAGTCTATCCCTTCTATTCGTTTCTTGCTGCTGATAAAACATTACAGCCTATTCCATCCTGGTTGTTTATGCAACGACTATCCACCTAAATCAAATGCTGTTTTTCTATGCCCGCTATGATGTCCAGGGTATCTAAGGAGTGTATATGCCATGCAACGCTTTGTGTAATGCAAATGCTGGCATCAAAAACCTGGTGCCTAGCCATGAAAACGCCGGGATCCCTTTGATCCGATATGCTTGAATGATGCGGCCCTCTTGCCGTGTGATTACCTCCTCATTTCAAATCATGGTCGACCTCCTTTGGTGCGATATTCTTCACCAGCAACTTCGGTGATGATGAGTCGTCTTGGCCGTATTAAATTTAGGCAAGGAAGCCAGCGAAACCGATGATAGCTCCGACCACCATCTGGAGGACGGGGACCTGCATGTTGGGAGCGAAGGATCCGGTCTGCAGTTGACCAGCGGCCTCGCTGGTAGTAGCCGCAGCAGTGGCCGACGTCGACGCATCCACAACCATGGTCGAGGTCATGGTAGTAACAGCGCCATTCGGCATGGTAGACGTGGAAATGAAAGTAGACGTCGAATGCGAAGTGCTGCTGGCCTTCGTCGACGTGGTGCTTGGCGATGGGGTTGTCATCAATGTAGTAGCTATAAAACATGTTAGCATTTCGTCAAGAAATTATTAATATTTCTTTTATGAAGATGATATAAAAGAAAAAACGGAAATGCATGAAATACACCACGAGCCAATGCATTAAGCTCAACACAAAAACGTACCCGTGGTGCTAGAGGTGGTAGTAGAGGTTGATGAGGTTGAGGTTGAGGTTGAGATCGAGGAAGAGGATGATGTGGTTTGAGAAGTGGAAGAAGTAGATGTAGAAGATGCTGTCGAAGATGTCTCAACAGATGTCTCAAGAGAAGAAGTGGTGGACGACGAAGAAAGAGATGTCGTTGTAGCACTTGAAGTGGTTGATGATGATGAAGATGAAGAAGAGGAAGAAGTAATTTCAGTAGACGTACCAGTCGATTCAGTCGTTCCAGCAGCAGTTGTCTTGGTCGTGGTTGTGGGTGTGGCCTTGGTGGTCGCATCCGTGGTGGTGGGAGCAGCGTCCGATGTTGTCGTCGGTGCTGCAGCAGTCGTCTCCACGGTTGTCGTCTCCTTGGCGGTAGTGATCTCCTGGGCAGTGGTCGTCTCGACTTGCGTGGTTCCCTGAGCCGTGGTGGTCGTCGTCTTTCCACCGGCCGTCGTGGTAGGCTCCGCGGCAGCAGTGGTAGAAGCGGCTTCATCCGAAGAAGCAGCGGCAGTGGCAGAAGTGGTATCGGCAACAGTGGCCGACGCGGCACCAGAGTCTGCGGCTGAGCTGGAGTTCTGACGCTTGGCCAGCTCGATCATGACTGTCGTCTCGTCCGACTCCTCCTTGAAGGTCTCCGGGAAGTAGGCGTGAAGCAGGTGGTGAATGGAGTCCGGCGATGCCGAGTTCAGCAATTTCGAAATTCCAGACTCTCCCTGCTCGACACTGCTCTCCTGCTCAGTCACAGACGCCATCGTGAGGCCAGAGTCGGCAATGAACATGGCCAAAAGGCCGAGGGCCACCCGTCGTGATAGTACCATCTTGTTGGTGTGGTGGTTGTCGAATATTCGAATAGATTAAGATGTCGTTCCGGGATATGGACAACGCTGCTGGGGACCTCTCTCGTCTGTTGTAAGGGGTTGTGTAGTAGTACGCGACTATGTTTGGACGAAGCTGTAGAGAGGCGGGCGCGCAGGATTATAAACAATGTCTCAGACTATGTCTCCACGGGGTGGAAATACTAATGCAGGAGCTACTGCAGCGAAGGTGTGGGAAGTGAGAAGAGAAAGGCCAAAGAGCTGCTCTTATTGCATCATGAGCGGAGGATTGTCAGAAGCCGCGAGTGGATCGAAGGTCGAATGGGGACAAGCCAATATCTACTAGTCCTGCTCAGCACGGCACACTATTCCGGTGCGGCGAAGGGGTGTCGACTGTGGATATCAGATGGGTATCTCGCTCATCGAAAGACTAACATCTACTTTAGACTAATGTCGTGGACACGAGCTCTCAACCTGGGGGTGTGAGGGACGACGATGGGGCTCCTGGTGGGCAGGCAGGTATGGGATAAGGTGGTAATAGAACAAACGAACGAACGATGGCTTAGTAGCTGGGTATGGAGATGGAGGGACCAGGGAGCTGAGGAGCAGGAGCTGACAGGAAAATCAAAAAGCTTGTCTCTCTGTGTATATACCAGCTCAGGCTGCCCAGCAAACTCACTGATGAGAGCAGCAAGCAGCAGCAGCATGCCACAAGGATTCGAAAAAGAGCAAAATAAGCGAACGTATGGTACAGAAATCGAGAGACCTTGACCCTTGCCCGTCCGGCGCGCTGGGAGGCTGGGGGCTGCCACCTTACGGTCCTTCTTGGGCTGGGGTCCCTGTACCTTAGACGTGCTGTATCCCAAAGAGACAAGTGCTGAATTTGGGTTGGACTGGCTCCTGCTGGCGCCGCAACGTCGGCGCTGCCAAACCGGCCAAACGGGCTCTACTGCGCATTCAGCTAGGACAGGGGCGGCTCTATTCTCGTTTATCTCCAGTCCCCTAGTAGTGGATCTACTTTTTAGCAAGGAGTGAGACCTGACACCTCTTTGCTCCGGGAGGCAGCAGCTTGAGCTGGCTCGAGCTGGGGGGTCCCTTTTCCTCTCCTCAGGTGGTGTCAAAGAACAGACATCAATTGGGTGGCCGACCATCTACATATGCCGCTGTGCTGGTGATTCGTCCCATCTCTGTCTTCCTGTGCGGATGGCCAACTTTCCAAGAATGATTCCAGTATCAGGTAGCACCTGCTTACCTCTCATGCAGACACGATGCATATGGAACATGCAAGCCGCGGACCCCCATATTGTCACTGCGTCGCCTAGTCACCCTGTGTGCTTGTGTGTGTTTTTTGCCCCCTCCAATGAGCCATCCCTCTTCTTCTTTCTTCTTCGGAGCATCTCGAGCTAGGACGACTGCATGGGCGGCGATCTAAGGAGCAGGGCAGGTAGCAGGGGGCCGCTGTTGAGATGTACTACGACCCTGAGAGCTGCGGCGGGCTGGCGGGTTGGGCGGGCGCGGTCTCACCGGCGAACACCCTGTGAATGTCACTGCACTGCACACCATTCTGCATGTCTGGCCGCTGGGCTCCAACTTTTGCCTTTCCCGGACAGACGTGCTTGGCGATCTTGGCGAAAATTTCCAGAGCGAGTCTCATCAGTGCCATCACGAACTTTTCTCGCCAGATCACGGGGCTGGCGAGGCCACCAGCTGGCCTCTGCTCCCTCCTACAGTACTCGCTAAGATGCAGCGAGTTGCGAGCTACGGGTACCTGAACGAGAGAAAAATCAAAAACCCACAACGTCTTTTTTTAGTCGGTGGTTAATTGCAACCTTACCTAGCTGATGGGTTTAGACACCTCGGCGCGACAACAGAGAGCAAAACCCTATCAGCCCATGACAGGTATGACGTTGTAAATACGAGGAAGTACCATTCGGTGCGGCTCTCTTATGCTCCGGTGACAGCGCGCTCCGTAACCTCTTCCCCTGCGAAGTCCCTGGATACTGATGAGGACCGCCCGGTCAGTAAACTCTGTTGAGCTCGGATCAAACAGGGCTCAGTCCAGCGCCCACACAGTTCAACATCGAACGGATGAAAGAACAAACTGACAAACCAGCTTTCAGTCTGACTGCCAGACACAACCCAAGTATGGAACCAAAACCATGGTGCTACCCAAAGGAGGTCCCTCGGCCCAATCGATTCTGATTCTGGCAATCGATCCTCCGCGGCTCCCATCGGCGGGCGCCTGTGCACGTTGCAGATCGGCTTCTTTTCGCTGGGGAACATTCGTATTTTGCTTGCGTGTCGGGGCTGCGGGTTGGCGGGCTCGTTGACAGGCTCGTTCGCGCTTCTCGGTACTGCGCCGCGAACCCCGGAATGGGTTTTTTTTTCGATCAATGGTCTGTCTGTCCAATATGGGACCCCCATTTGAACCCAAGAACCCCAGCACAGCCCCGTCGCATGTATTGCCCAGCTATTGCGATCTGCTCTCTGCCAATATTACTGACCGGAATAGCATCAAATTCGAGTAATCACGATGTTGTTCTATTTTTTTCAAATGTTTCGAGTAGACGGCTACTAGCAGCATGAACAGCGTGAAGATCCTCGTTGCCCAAAACTTGTGAGAGGTGTCGCGTCATTGGTCTTTTCGTATTGGGTCTTTGTCTTCTGTCATCATCGCACCGCCACGTGGGATACAGTCATGCTTGTGAAACACATTGAAATCCAGCACACTTGGCTGAGCAATCACGATTGATTCAGAGCCCATTCCAGCCAACAGAAACATTACGTAGCGTTCTTCGGCAGCTAAAGAATTTCGTCGTGCCCAGAAACGCCCCCGAAAAGTCCGCACCATTTCGCCGTCGGCCAGGTGGCGGAGCGCAAACTACGTATACCTGCCCGCCGGGCGAATTCTAGTCCTAGAGTCCTTCTGCGGTAGGCAGTCGGATAGGCCAGTCGAGGTCCGTCTCGACGTGGCTAACCACCAATTGGCGTCTTGGTAGGCACCTATCTTGCATGCGGGCAACAGCTCGCCCGTATGCGTGTCGTTGATCCGTCTATTTTTGGCAGTCCAGACGGTGAAAGTGGTGTGAAGCCGCGGATGCTTGATGGATTTTTAAGCCATTCTCGACGACATTGAAAAGCAGCGAGCAGTGTCGTATACAGACACGTCAAGCAAGAACGCGTCTTGCTCGTCAGTATGGCTGCTATGCAGATATTCGCGAGATCTTTTGAAATGTTGAACTAACATTGGTTGGCTGCCTCTCGAATGTGCCGCCTTACATATATTGCTAGCGTTGGTGAGATCTCCTCGGCACTTCTCGATTTTCGGAAGGAATATATAGCTTCCCTCTTAGCTCATCGCCAGTTTCTTATCCTTGATCCCACAAGATCATTCGATTTATGGTTCACGCCATCAACGACAACGACACTATACTAGAAGTTGTGTTAGGACAAGACCATTACCGCGGTGCTTGGCTGTGGTAT
This sequence comes from Pestalotiopsis sp. JCM 9685, assembly GCA_001599175.1. Lineage (NCBI taxonomy): Eukaryota > Fungi > Ascomycota > Sordariomycetes > Amphisphaeriales > Sporocadaceae > Pestalotiopsis > Pestalotiopsis sp. JCM 9685. Next base: position 2,829,265 of record BCGF01000004.1, read on the forward strand.
CAAGGATACGCCTGTCTCACGTTAGTCTGTGTTGATTCTTCCATCCGGTCGACTCTGGTGTCTTGGCTCTCTTGTCTTGCTGTTCGCTTTTGAGAAGACCTGAGTCCATGTCTGTCATGTCTGGGTAGACCGGAAAACCCTCCACTGTCCACGACGGACATGAATAGATGATAAGATCATCGCAGTGATAGTGATTCCACACAAGCAAATTGTTGTCGATGTACCGTATGGTGACGTTCGTTACGAACAAGAGTTTTGAATAACAGCCATTGTATTCCAAGTACGAAAATTGGAAGGACAACAGCCTCCATCTCACGACTGATACTAAATTAGCAAGCACAAATCATTGTATAGCGAGTCAGTATGTCCAAAGACAACAGCGAAATATTCTTTTATACATATATCTATACAATCGAACAAAATCTCCAGGTACTACTTCCGTAATTAATAAACAACCTGAGCCTAGTATTTATGCTTGCCTTGTAACCTTATTTATAGTATACGCTTGTTTATATTATCATCCCAACCCGAGCCAGATCTCATGAGTGGGCCTCATTTATACGCGCAGAGAAGGAGTATAATATCTGTTTATTAGTAATAAACGGGATCGAAACCCAAGATCAACAGACTTCAACATCTTTGGAGGTGTTGGGTCATCTCTAAACGTTCACTTCTCGGGCACTGCCCACATCTGCCACCGCTCGAATAAGAGTTCCAATGACAGTCTTTGAAGTTGCATGAGACTGTGATCTGAGTTGATATTCTTGGTAATATTATTTGTATTTTTGATGTTCATTAATCATTTTATATACATTCCGCTCAACACTCTCGAGACCCATAGCTCATCGTCATGATGGACAACCGGGCGAGCATCTAGAAGCGGGTGAAAGGCAACCTAGAGAAGATGTCAGTCAAACAAACTCCGAATCCATAATGCAAACCACTGGAAAAGAGAGACACAAAACTCACCACTTGCCCCGGAGGGTGATGTTGACCCAGGTAACACCGTCCGCGTCGACCTCCTTGTCGACCTTTGACGAAAAGGCGATGGCGCTCATGATGCCGTCGCCAAACTTCTCGTTCATAATCGCCTTGAAGGCGTAGCCGTAGTTCTGCACGACCTCGTACAGGCGGTAGATGAGCGGCTCGACGGGCGGCATGGGCCCGGCGCGGCCGCGGTCCGGGAACCCGCCCATGGACGCCTCGAGCTGCGCCTGCGGCACGCCCAGCAGGCCCGACAGCTTGGCCACGTCCTCGGGCGAGGCCTGCGCCTGCCCGTAGAAGAGCGCCGCCACGGCCACCTCGCCACGGCCCAGCTCCGAGGCGATCTTCTCGAACGTCAGCTTCTTCTCCGCCTTGGCGTCGAAGAGCGTCTTGGAGTAGGCGGGCAGCCTGTCGACGATGGTGGACTGTGAGAGGGTTGATATGTCAGTTTCCATGACATGGAAGTAATGAATAATGACCCGTCACCCCCTCGCAGAGCCGATGCTCGGAGGGGGGCTCAGCTGAGGAAGTAGTATACATACGTCGAGGGTAGCGATCTTGGAGTTGTCAGACATGATGGGCGAATTATATCGTTGGTTCGAGCACTTTCCGGTTTTGGTGATATGCAGGATGAGTTTAAATATTTGCTTCTCTTTCCAGAAATAATCCCTCGAGCTGAAACATTTATATACCCTCTCCAAAAAGATTCCCAGCTGCTCCTCGGCAATCAGGTCCCGCCTTACCTATCCAAACGTCATGCGCTTGCTCGCCAACCCCACATTGCGCGTTGACAAGATGCGGAGATAGTGCGGCATCTCGGTGTCTACATGAACTTACCGCTCCTGTCCGCCTCGATTTCGTACGTAAAGGGAATCGGGGAGGCTGCTCGATCTGGACTTTTTGGTGTTCTCGGTTCTGTGCAATTCCGGTCGCTGTAATGAGGATAGATGAGCAGTCTCTTTTTCAATGCTGAACCCATATCGTGATTATAATGCTTCATGTCCTTACGTAAACAGGATATAGCACGAGCTTTCAGCAGCAAATAACTTGACTGGTCTTTCGTTCTTGACTTGCAGCGAAGCATTATAATCATGTTGATATGCTTAGCTAATATTGCATATGATATAAACTTGACAAGGTCTGGGTATGACAAAGCAGAACGACTCGGACGGACGCCACTTACAACGTCAAGATGCTGGCATAGTACATGATAATCGGTCCAACATCGGGATCGTCTTCAGCATCTACTGCTTTATAATGCGCCAGAGGTTAGGTTCCGCAGATCCGATATATTTCTGCTCGCGTATTGTATACCTACATTTATTCTCTACCTGTAGTACTTTTATTTTCAAGGCGACATTGCACCTAAAGTCGATCCCAGAAGTATCCTATTCGATCCTGAAAACGCCGTCTTGATGCATATCTGGAAAGATTTTATGACACAAGTAATAAATGCAAATGACTCTGTAGAACCTGGCTTGTCCTTTAAGCAGGCAATGGCTGAGGCTCCAGATCCTCGGCCGGTGAGTTCTTATTGTCGTCCTCACTCTCATGGTTGATGAATAGAAAAGAGAGCAGAACGATACCCGCGCCCACCCAATACAAGAAACTAGAAAACTGCTGATACTGTATCATCTCGCCGATCAGAGAAAGTGGTATCGTGAGGGACAGGCCCACAGTGACAATCAGTGGCGTTGTCAGCAACATGGCATATGCCCACGACATGTCGCTGATGAAGGAGGAGATGGAGTTGAGCAGAATTATGGCCCAGATCTTCCCGGTCGGTGGCATCTCAAACTAAATCGTATGTTAGCCAGTTGGCCAAAGGGGTCAGTCACATGGGATAAAACGTACCGTCTCAATGCCAGTATAATGCAGGACGAAGAACAGCGGCCAGAGCGCAAGAACGTTGATGACTCCAACCAAGCCAAAGAATAGCGGCATGCTGACTCTGTCCTCATCGCCCACCCGCACTTTCATGACCGTGACATAGAGCCCATAGACTATGGCACTCACGAGAGCCATGGAGTCGCCAATGGCGATCTGCTGCTGTGTCTTGTGCGGGAAGTTGCCGCGGTTGTCGTCATTGTCCTTGCCCGACAGGTCGACCGAGGAGATGAGGATGATGCCGGCCAGCGAGGCCATGACGCCGATCAGCTTGCGGACGGAGAAGGGGTCGACCTTCATCCAGGCGCAGAAGATGAGCGTCCAGACGCTGCTGGTGGACGTCAGGATGGTGACGCTGCCGACGCTCGTGTACTGCAAGCAGGCCGAGGCAAAGTAGTTGGCAAAGAACCAGAGCATGCAGAACTCGAGGCTCAGCCACGCCGTCTCGCGCAAGCTCAGCTTTTCGGGTGCCGGCGTCGCCAGGTCCAGCGCCTCCAGGCTGCCCTCGTCGTCCACCAGGAGCCTCTCCCCGGCCGTCACGTCCTCGTCATTCTCGTCTGGCTGCTTCTTGTAGCTCTCGGCGCTCAGCGGCCGCAGCGACTTCTCCTTCCACGCCTGCCTGAGCATCTCTTGCGCGTGTCCCAGCCCTCCGTTTTGGTGAACATATTTCAGCGAAATGGGTATCATCGAAAAGGCAAACAAGGACGTATTGATATAGACGACAAAAAAGGGCTTGTCGTATGTATGATCGGAGAAGATATACTACAACCATGGCACTCCAGTTAGCATGTGCCGACTTCTGTAAGGAAAGACGGTCCTAGATTTCGAAAGACTCACACTAGCAAGAAAATTTGAAGTTGTCCACAAGAACACAGTTACCAGGAGACAGGTGAGACCCAGAGTCCTCCGTGCCACCTTGCCGAAGCTGGATTTCCGGGTCGCGCCAGACGCTGCGCTGCGCCGCGACATGAACGAAGCAGACATGTCTTCCACGGAAGCCTCCATCGGATCCAAGGACCTCCTTCGGGCGCGCTCGACTTCTGGTTCGACGTCCACAGACATGAAGGGCTCTACGGAACCCATGACGGGCGAGTTTGCTGCAGAGGCCGCAGAGGCAGCCTCTGTCTGAGATCGTGTGTACGTGTCGGACGGATAATCGGGTTGCTCGGTGTCAGCCTTTAGGTGCCGTCTAACCGTGGTGGATATGACGACATGAATCGGGACTGTCGCGTGCAACAGGCCGAGGGAGAATGCGAAAAGGCAGTCGGAAACAAACCAAGGAGCGAAGAGATATGTCAGACGAAATGAACGAATCCAAAAGAGTGACCAAGATTGTTAAAAGACCAGATGTTTTCAATGAGTTTGGAGTCATGTATCTCCCCCTATGCCCCGAGACACCGACGGGAGACCCCTGGAACTAGGAGCCATTCAGTAGCTGCAGTTGTGCCAAGCGAACCGACTGGGCGCCACACCACCCATCTTTGCCCGTCCCATAGGGGAGCGGTAACCTATGACAGCGCCGCTCGAGTCCACCACATACGACGACGACGGAGTATATAACCATCCCGAGGTTTCACACATTGGACTTCACTGTGAGAGATGGCGGTTTTGTCTTTTTTGATCTTGTTTCTTTCGCAAATGCATCTGGACCAAAGCAAAAAACAACTACCAATCTTTCCCGTTGCCAACAGCAGAAAAACATACAAGAGTCTCATCATCTATTGACCCAAAACGCAGAAAACAGTAAATAATGCCCTTGGCCATCCACCAACCAACCGTCCCTGGACACCGCTGAACCTGAGCCTGGAAGCCGGAAAACTGATTGATGATACCGCAGACGTTAATTTCGAGTGCACGAAGCATGCCATATTGAGCTCAACTCCAAAGGAAATGCATAGTAGTAAACTGTTCATGGCGCATTCCGCCGCCGTGGATCCTGACGGGAAAGATGAATTTGCCGACGGTGGGGTGCAAGACCCTTAGCAAGAGCATCCATCTCGGTCATTCTCAATGTGGATGTTGATGGGGTCCTGGAAATCACCGCTAAACTCCTCAGACTCCTCTTGGGCAAGAGCATTTCTTGCGATAACTGGCGTCACATTAGCTGGTGTTTTATACAAGGTAAATACCAGTTGACCTACCCTCGAATGCCTGCTCGACGTTGATGGCCTCCTTGGCGCTGGTCTCAAAGTACGGGATATCGCCCTTGGAGTGGCAGAAAGTTGCTGCTCTCTTACTCGAGATCTGGTAATAGTTAGAAACGCTTCGGGGTGATATTTCGGCTGGCTGTCAACGTACGACTCTCTTGCTCTCCTCAACATCGATCTTGTTTCCAAGAACAACCTGGGCAAAATATTAGCAGACCGCGGTACTTTTGGTATTCTTGTCACGTACGAAAGGAAAGTTCTCGGGATCCCGCGGCGAAGCCTGGATCAAGAACTCGTCTCTCCAACTGTCGAGAGCATCGAAACTCTTGGAGTTGTTGACATCAAACACCAACACGCAGCAGTCGGCACCTCTGTAGAATGCAACGCCCAAAGACTGGAAGCGCTCCTGACCAGCCGTGTCCCAAAGCTATGTCCGAGTCAGCACGTGCGTCGGGCAGGTTGGTCTGCGCTGTATATTGCCGCCTACCTGCATCGTCACCTGTCGGTCGTCAACCAAGACCTCCCTCGTCAGGAAATCGGCACCGATCGTGGCTTTGTAGCTGGCGCTGAACTTCTTGTTTACCTATACCGAAGCTTCCATCAGTATACTGCTCATGTTTGAGGTAGGTGATATTGTTTGGCGGTCGGAAACGGGTCTCGTGGGTGGCCGTCGGTGTAAGGACGTACATATTGGTTCATCAAACTGGTCTTGCCAACACCGCTGTCGCCGAGAATAATGACCTATATTTAAGGAATCAGCATCAATCCGAGAAGAAGTGCAGGTTATATTTGGCGCATATCAACCTTCAGGAGGACCTTCTTCCTGGAAGACATGTTGGATTGTGATAGCCCCGAGGCAGACAAGCCGTGGATCTAGAGTCGGTGTCGGTCAATTGGCCCAGCAAGTACGGGACCGTGGGTTTCGATGCAAAGAAGGCGATCGTCTACCCCTTCGATAGCAGCAACAACAAACCAACGACTGTGCGATGACAGACGAGTGCGACGTTTGAAGTAAAAAGGAAAATGGCGGGTTGTGTATGTTGTTGATGCAAAGGCCGCTATCGATTGATGGGAAGAAGCGCTTGAGCTCTCTCAATGCACGCGGTACGAGGTACCTCTTAGCGGATTCGGTCATGTTATCTCAGCCCGCCGTCATCGACCGAGCTAATCAGCAGCCAGTCACATTTCGATGCGTGTGACATGGGCCGTCCGTTACCTGGGTAATGCGCCGCATCCATGCTGCTGCTTTTTTTATGCCCCGCTGCCCGCGATAGATATTTGTGAGATAGAGTTAAGGTAGACTTGAGGCCTCCAGACTTTATGTTCGAAGGTATTCAAATTCAAGTTGGTCATGCATCCCCTTCTCAAATCGTCATGTACGCACATTATATAACCCTACTCACTGCGGCTTGATGCAGCGAGTAGATAGATCATGTGATCAAGATATGCAAACACAGCGTGACTTGGGCAATCTCGGTTGAAATCATGCAGTCAGGCAACAAAACTCGTGAAATTGGTATATTTTAATAGAGCTCTTCAAAAAAGAAGTGCTCAAACCCAGCCTGCCCACAAACCATGAACGCCAGAATGCATGCCGATTAGTTACTTGCAACTTTTTTCCTTGTTTCCTTATCGCTTCTGAGCGCCGGCATTCCTCCTGGCCTTCCCTAACCGGGCAGTCTTGAAGGGCTTGCTGGGCTTTGCGCCCGACTTCATCCTCTTGGCACTGAATCCGCTCATGTCGCCAGTGCTCATGGCGTCTCCCGACTTGGAGTGCTTCTTCTTGCCACCAAAGCCGTACTTTTGGTCCTTCTTCTGTCGCTTGAGGTTGGCTCCACCCTCACGACCCTCACGGCCCTCGCGACCCTCACGACCACGCTTTTGGCTGTTGTGCTTCTGGAGCTCGTTCTCAACACCGACGTCGAAAAGATCAGCCTCGTTTTGGCCGACATCTCCGGAAGATTCTTGACGCTCTGTGTATCGAGTTAGTAAGCCGATAGTATCATAAATAAATGGGAAAGAGTAACATACTCCTCTTGAGAGACTTGATCTTCTCCAATGTGTCGCGCTTCTCCTTCTGGCGCTCCTGGAGCTTGGCGTTCTGCACCTGCTTGCCAAACTTCTTCAGATCCCTCAGCTTGCGTGCCTCGGCCGAAGCCTTCTTGGCAGACGCCTCCTCCAGCAGCTTGTTCTTGACCTTGTCCATGTGACCGTCATCCTTGACCATCTCGGCAAAATAGTCGTTGGGGCGGCTGAAAGGCACACCCTCGCCCTTGAGGAGGCTTCGCGCCTGCTTAGCAGCCTCCAGCGACTGCTTGTAGAAGGCCAGCTCGCGCTTCAGATCATCCTGAACATCCTCGATGTCGTCGGCGGTCTTCTCGGTGCTGATGATGCACTGATGCGTGGCGAATGGAACCGACTTGTCTGTGGGTATCGCGATGCGCTTCAGCGAGGCCAGGAGGGCGGATGTGTTGTTGATGGTGAGGCGAGTGTGGGGGATCAGATCCTCCTTCTCATCCTCGGGCAGATCCTCAAGATCAGACATGGGGATATCCTCATCATCCTCCTCCTCGTCGTCCTCGTCATCTTGGTCCTTCTTGGACACCTTTGCGCCAGGCTTGGACGGGTTGGCATTTAAGAACTTGAGGATGGGCTTCGGCTTGCGCTCGATCTTCTCCTCCATCTCAACTTCCGAGTCGCTACTCGATTCGTCGTTCAGCGGGATCGATTGACCGGCGACTTCCTCGTCGTCGCTTTCGCTCTCGTCATCGTCGTCCTCCTCGTCGTGCTCATCCTCGGACTCCTCTGCCCCACCACTGGGGCCCTTCTTCTTCTCTGCGGCCTTGCGGGCCTTCTTCTGGTGCAATTTTTGAAAATCGACACCCTTCTCGGCCGCGAGGGCCATCTTGAGCTTGCTTTTGGTGACCATTTTGGCGGTTGTGCGATCTGAATGGCAACGTGCTGTTGGGATTGCGAACAAGCGACAATCTCGAGCTTCGCCGGTTCCCAAAATTTTGGGCTACCAGAACTTTTTCTGCCAATCTGAGCAGGGGTCGGCGGGTGCAGATAACTCACCGCTTTGGCGCTAGTGGGGTGATTTGTGCACTTATGCACTAGTACAAATGATGTCCATGAGTGCATACCCTTTATGCATCAAATGTATGGACACCAAAAACCGCCTGTTCTCTCTTCGCGATGAAATGTCTCGACCCAGTCCGCCAAGTACAATATCTGTAGCGAATATAGGAGATTCCTCCCCTGCAGTGAAGCAAACATTCAACCAGATAACCAAAGCAGTTTCATGCAATTCTCATTTCGGCAAGATGAATTGCACTACTGTACCTGTTCACCCTAAAGTGTCACGCAACTCGAGGATTGAAACACAATTTCTGTGTGCTTGAACTGATCTTCAAAATATTGTTTAAAAGGAATCGTAATTTGAGAACTGCTTGTCGATTAGCACGATGCAAATATTTGAATATACAATCTGGAGATTCAGGATCTGGTTGAAAAATGTCAGTTTAGCACGACCACTCGCATTGAGGCCTGGAGTTGGAGATTCAGACTATCATCTATCGCATTTAGGTCCGTAGCACTTCGTACATCTGCAGTGCAATCTGTAATGAAATATCGCTGTAGTTTCTTATCTGGAGGTATTCTTTAAGGTTACCCTCGCTTCGGCCTGGGCTTTCACAAGAACAGCGAATCCGCGAGAGGCGTTTCTTATTCTCTGCGTATTGCAACGCCGATTTCCGCACGTCGCTCATCCCTTCCTTGGTTTGGGAAGCAGCTCGAAATTTCCTGCCTGCGTGAGAGGGGGAAGCAGCATGCTGTATGCAATCGAAAAGAGAAGAGATCGTAGGCAGAGCCTGCATATTGAGCCATGCAGCATACCATGTCTGGGGTTCCGCGAGCAAACAAACAGATCGAGCAAGGGACATACAACAAATTTGAACATTTTATCTTGGCCCACTGCTCTCACTCTGCAACATCATCGAACATGTTTGCTTCATTTTAATTTGATCAATCGAATAGTTGCTAATCCATGGAGTCTAGAACAACCCTTCTCGAATAGTATACTTGAAACCCCTGAAAGACGAATGGACAAGCCTAGATTTGCTACTACACCCCAGGTTGAATATTCAAAATCACTGTTCTGACAATTTGAATGAATATGTATGCTTGACAAAGACTCATGTATGCTCTCCTATCAGATCACTTCTGCATTGTGGACATTCTTTGCGCAGCCAATCATCTGTATAAGTCTCCAATGATATGATTATCCATTGCCGGCATTAGACGGCAGTCGAGAGATTGACGCCCAGAGTCAACATATGGCAATATTTGTTTGCTGTCGAAAACGTGGCCCCCTGGATTCATTTTGATCAATATTACAATAAAAAGGACTACAACCCTCAGAAAAAAGCTGGAGAAAGAATGCCTGACTCACTCTTTCATTAGACATCAAACCCACCGTCAAAATGGAGGACAAACAGCCTGAGATAAAGAACCCGGGCACCCACGCCGGGAGCCTGTCCGACTCCGAAAAGGGACCAAAGCAGACAAGCTGTATTCCCCAGAGCGACGAGGAGTACAATGTCACCTTCAAGACCTGGATCGTCGTGGCCATCTTGTCATTCTCCTACGGCATATCCTTCTGGATCATCCCGACGCTGTCGGCTTGCGTCACCCAAGTCGCGACCCAGCTCGGAGACGTCAGTGCCCAGGCCTTCTTCCTGCCAATTTATACCTTGACCATCACGATTGCGTTCATGGTGTGCGGAGGTGAGTATCCGAGCCACGCCGCCGAATCATTCCGGAGCGAATATCTAGCTCACCACTCGTCCTTGCAGCTAATAGTGATCTCTTCGGACGGCGATGGTTCATCATCTTCGGCAACGTGCTCCTGTTCATCGGGTTCATCGTCGGCGGCCGCGCGCAAAACCCTACGCAAATGATCGCCGCCATGGCCATCATTGGCTTTGGTGCCGGCAATGCCCAGCTTGCCGCCTTTGCCGTCCCCGAGCTGCTCCCGAACAAGTGGAGGCCGGTGGCAGTGACCCTCGCCGACGCGGGTGTGGTCTTTGACGTGATCGTTGGGTCCATTGCAGGCAGGTCGGCCATCGAGCTGAGTTACAGTGGCGTAAGTTGACATTTGGTCCTGTTAAAATATGAAACCTGGCGACTCGTTCAACTAATCACTTCCCCAGTGGCGATGGCTATTCTATGTCCCTGCCATACTCGTCGTCATCTCGTTCGTCGGCCTCTTCTTGTACTACTTTCCACCAGCCCATCCCCGAGGACTGCCCTTCAAGCAGGCCATCCGAGAACTGGATTATGGCGGCGCGATCCTCTTCATCATATCGACTGTCCTCATCTTGACTGGCATCATTTATACAACCTCGTTGCCATCCAACGACCCTCGCGTGCTGGGCACTCTCATAGCCGGATTCGTGCTCCTGGTCGTCTTTGCGCTCTACGAGACGTTCATGCCGCTGAAGCAGCCGCTCACGCCCCAGCACGTCTTCACCAAGGGAGGCGGGCGCGAGCTGACGGCTCCCTTCATTGCCGGATTCGTCGTGACCATGTTCTACTACTCGATCAACATCATATACCCGACCATGATCTCCGTCTTCTTCACCGACAGCACGACGGACTGGAAGTACGCCATGGTTCTCACCCTGCCCCAGAACTTGGGCTTCCTGCTCGGCGTCCTCTTGCTCGTGACGCTCGGGAGCAAGATTGGCCATTACCGCTGGACATACACGGCCGCTGTCACTTTGATGGTAGTCTTTGGCACGCTCCTGGCCTTGGGAACACCAGATCGGTTCGGCATGATGATTGCGTTCGTCTTCCTCGCCGAAGTCGGCTTTGGATTCGCCCAGTATCTTTCCATCACCTTTATCCAGTTTGGAACAAAGCAGGAGGAATTGGGAATCTCGGGAGGTCTTGCGTAAGTCCGAATGGCCAACTCGCGTCGTTGAGACACGGTCTGCTGCCAAACCAGAAGCTTACATGACTTACACAGCGGAGTCGCCCGTTTCGCCGGTGGCGCCGTGGCGCTTTCAGTCTATCAGACGATTCTGACCAACACGCAGACAGCTGAAGCCGCCAAGTTGATTCCCGCCGCAGCAACGGCGGCCGGGCTTCCAGCGTCGTCCGTCTCGCAGCTGGTGGCGGCATTGTCGCTTGGGGCTGAGGCGCTCGCTGAAGTGCCTGGCATCACCGACAGCATCATCGCAGCGGCCAGCGCGGCACTGCAGCAGAGTTACGTTGTCGGCCTCAGGACGACCGCGCTCTCGTCGCTGGCTTTCGGTATCGTGGGAATTATAGGTCAGTACAAAACACCATCCAATGCCTCGGGCTTCTTGTTAGTATTTCGATGACTGATTGATGACTGATTCACGTGTCATCATTTAGCTTGTGTTTGTTGCCAGGAGATTAGCCCCAAGATGAACAACAAGATTGAGATATTCTTGGAGAACGATGTCAATGCAGCTCGAAATGTGCACCACTGAGATACGACCGCGAAATACGATCGTGTTCGGTTGTGGTGCATAGTGGTAAAGAATGTTGACCGTCCAGGGCATAGGAATGTCAGGATAGGCCCGCCAACAGGGGTCGAGACGGATCACGGGACCTTGTAAAGCCCGAGCCTGGACGCCGGGTCAGTGGCGATAGTGGAGTTTCAATATCCGAGCCTGCGAGGCCTCACCGACGTCTACTTGGCAATGGTTTCTTTTCTTGTTCTTTCTGCAGTAGGGATTGTAAGAATATTCGTTGATTAATATTTGTTCAAAATCTTTCCAGTTTCCATATACTGTTCACGTGTTACAATCTCGCATTTTGCGTGCCCGAGTTGATACCAAAGTATTGGCTCACGTGCTGTAACTGTTCCTGCTCGATCAAACCTTAATAGGGCTCTAAACCGGGGGATTTTCAGGGATTTTCAGGGACCCCCGTGGGCCTTGGGCCTTGGGCTGAGAGGGAAGGAATGGAAAGGGCCCCGCTCCCGAGGACAGAAAGTCGATGGTGTCAGTGATGGGATTTTGATTTCCATGACAAGCCATAAGATTTGGCGTGCTCGTGCCTACACTGGTAGCTCTCACATTCTCGACTTACTTTGGGTATGACACTCATGTCTGTGTACATGTGTCATTCCACCGAGTCGCGCGACTGCAACAACACGGAACACGGTGCCGGCTGCTCAAACCATCTCTTCTTTATGCAACGAGCCGACGCGACGACCTCGTTGCCTCTGCTGTCGCGGTCGGTAAAGGACTTCGCGGCAATTTCGACGAGTCCATTTCTGCAAATGTAAACGGGGCCCGCGATCAGTAATCCATCGCTCCCTTGCCAACAAATACAACTCGCGGCAGACTGCAGCAGCATGCCATTGATTGAATTTCCCCCCAACCACGGCGCAAAAGAAATCCACGGCAGCGTTGATCCCAAGTCCCACCACAGACTCACGGATCGTGCTCTCTGGTTAGGATCGATCAAGCTTGGTCACGTCCCAAGCGCCCGGAAACCTATCCTCAGCCGCCTTGATAGGTTCTAGATCCTTAGACCCTAAAGCTTGGTGATAGCGTGGACAGAAGCCCTGCAACAATCGAGACTCAACGGGTGCCAGGCCTGCCCTGGGGTCTGCGCTACCATCTATCGCGCCCACCAGAGAAGCAAGAGACAGGCCCCGCCGACCGCTGTTAAGGGTCGCTCGCACAATACCCAGTCCGATGGGATGGGTGTGTGGTGGCTCCATCTTCATCCCGCGTCCCTTGCAAAATGTCCATGACTCTCGAACGACCCTGATTGTTCTGGTAGTATTATTACACCGGGGGAGTATGCAAACGCGCCCGGAAGTCTGCTTTCTTTTTCTCTGCAAGTCCTTTCCAGTTTCTCTCCTTAATCATATGCACATCAGAGCAGTCCTCACGTTACACAACTGCGAGCTGCGCCGGGAGGTATCCGATGGTCATTGTATACACATGACTGGTCGCTGTCTCAACTGCGACCGTTTGTCATCTGCAAGACACGTACAATCACATACCAACATACAGATGACCCCGGTCATATAGACAGAAAAGCCACTATTCCGACATTTCATCATAAGGCTGATCTCTTTTCCGGCCGAGCTCGGTTGCTTTTTCTTCACTCTCTTCTGCTTGCTCCCGACTTGCAAACAGTCGGTTTTTACGAAACTCAAAATTTTGGCGGAGACCCATCCCTGTCACTGACGACATACTCGCCATTCTGTGCTCCAGCAAGATCCGGTCTATTCCTTCTCCAGCCTGTTATACTCGCTCGACCTCAGCCTTGAGCCATTCACCCAACCCTAGGAAGGCGCTGTTAGGTGACCACGGGACTTGATGTAGGAGCTGCATTCATTATTGAGTGTTGGAAAGCTCGACCGCATCAACTACCATTTTCGTCCATCTGCACGCTGCATTGCACTTTCACCGGTTGCAGACATACATACAGACAGACAAACACATCTGTGACCCAGTCCAGTCCAGTCCAATCCAGTCCATCCCACGCTCCTTTGACACTTCCAGATACATTTCTGCGTCAGAGTCGACCTGTCCATGCCTGGATACCGAGTAGCCCGATTTTCCTTATAACATCCTTGGTTGTTGGCTCCGGACTGCCAACTTCTTTGCCATTCTTCAACCGATATACCTAAGCACCTAAAATCTCCATCGAAACACAACCGTCCTCATGCCTTTGGTAGCCAAGATGATACCTCTTAAGACGGAGGATATGCCACGCCCCCTGGGGGAATCTATCAATATCGCAACCAGATCTGTTCATGCCAGACTAAACAAACTCATCATTGCTCGACTCCCCTTGGCCATCCCTCCACAGGTTAACGACCCTTCCAATTATGTCTCTGGACTTTTACACATTGCTCCCATCTATGGTGCCTTTGAGTCACTTTGGCAAGCTATTCTTGATACGCCTACATCTACGGAATACGATCACTCCTCAGAGAACCACTCCTGCGAGGCTTGCAAACCTTCGTTGGCAGTCCGCCATGTGTCAAGTCCCCTTGATGGCCCCCGCCAGCCCATCGTCTGCACCAGGATACAATCACTTTTGCGCCATCTCCACACCACCGATCTGGAGCGAGTGGCGTCACTCAAGAAAGATATTGCCTTCATGACTGGCTGGTCGCCCGAGTTGCTTGACGAGCAGCTCACATCAGCCGCCGAGTCTCCGATTCTTTCTGCTTTCGTCCAGAATATACGTCGCTCCATACAAGAACGGCCTCAGATTCTCCTAGCGTACGCTTGGGTTCTCTACATGGCCCTCTTCAGCGGTGGACGTTTTATGAAGGCGTCCCTGTCCAAGATCGACCCTGTATTCTGGAAAGCCAACAACGCCAAGTTGGCGGGCTCTGACACAGAAGATGGCCTTCCCCTGAACTTCTTCACCTTTGATGCGCCCAATGGAGGCGATGAGATCAAGGCGGCGTTCAAGAAGCGTCTCGCCGAGTCCGAAACCCTCCTGACCGAAGAGGAGCGAGACGACGTTGTCATGGAGGCGCAGCGCATTTTTGAGTTCATGGTCGAGATCGTTGGCGAGCTCGATGGCGTCTGTAGTACAGACTCTTCTCCGAATGGGGACCGGGACAACGACGAGGGTATCATATGGCGCATGAGCAGATTGTTGGGCTTGAGAGCGAGGGATAGTGAGTAGATCTCACATACCTCTCGTATCTCCCTACCCATCCTGCATCGTGTACTTCCGATGCCCTTGCGTTGATTCTTGGAAACTGACCAGAACTACCTATTAGGTGTTGCAGTCACAAAGGATCGCAAAGCGTGGGCGAAATGGCTCGAGGAGCAGCGGGCAAGCGAAGACGGTGAAGATGACAACAGTGGTGGAGGATCGGATAAGGATGATCCGGACGCGCTGCTGGCATGTTGGCACGGCGAGAATGAACATGACCACAGCAACCATCTGAAGTTTACCCAGAGTGGCCGTGATGGTGTGGATAGTCCACGACAAAACGTGGACGAGTAGGAGATGGCATTTTAGCATGAGTCGGCGTTTTTCTTTTGCATTGCGTACACGATACCCTTTTCCTGATTTTGATGATAGACTATATCTGTTTGGTATACAACAAAGAGAGCATGTTACCCTAGCCTCGTGCACACATTGGGACTATATTCTTCATGAGACTGGTTTCCGGACCTCAAACTTGAATGCCTTGACGTGACGTTGGCTCTTGTCAACATATTGTGCGCAAACCGAGGTGATGAGCAAGATGAGTCGAAATATCGCAGTGCAAAGTGAGATTACCAAAGAGATAAGTTCTCGACTCAGGACACGGTAGACCAATTTCCGCGATTGTTTTCAATGCTTTAATTCATGCTGAATGCCCTATCTAAAAACATCGCTCTACAACGCCCAGCAATGCCAATTCATCATATATCCTTTGTGGTATCTAAGCCAAGGGGAGAGCTGCAAAATGCTCTCCGGGGGGTATCGTATCGAGGCAGGCATGATGAACATGCCCACAAAATCAAGACGGAAAATGTAAACCTCTATCCTTTTGCTTCCTTCCCTTTTGTTGTTCAGGCGCGTTTTCCTTGAAAAGAGTATAGTATCTAGTCAAGAGGGCCGCGAGAGTGCTCTCATATCATTTCTTCGCTTCGTAAATTGTCGTCGTTACTCGTCGTCTTCAGCGTCGCCGTCCCAATTCTCGCCGACGTCGGCCCATCCGCTGAACCATCGCCGCCCTTCTGTCTCACCGCCGGTTCGGAGATCCTTGGCCTGTTCGCGGTCTTCGTTCCAGCATCGGACAAAGTAGTCATCGCCTACGGTAATGAGTTTGCCCTTGTTCGTCCATGCCAGCGATCCGACCTCGCGGCTGTGACCTCGGACCAGTGGGGTTCCGTTCCTGACAATGGGGATATCGTCCTGTTTGCGACCCGAGACGCTACTCGAGCGCTGGAACAAGGGCGGGCCCAGCATTGGTTTATGAGATCGCGTAAAGGCGGACGGAGGAAGGGTGGAAGTGGCAATGGTGGACTGCTCCAAAGAATGATTCGACATGGCGCCCGAGAGATCATGACGAAAGTAGGGCTCCGCAGTTGGGAAGACCACTGCGCAGGCGTCAGAACTGCCAACTGCTAGGAGCTCGCCACGGCCATCCTTGGCGGGGCGGACAGCGCACTTGACGTAGAACGAGGTAGCATGAAGCGAAGAGTGCCGGAAGCCATAGAGTGGACCAAGACCATTGTGAGTCACATTACCGTATCGTCGTCTTGCCGGTTCGCGAGTGTTCAGCTCCGGTGCGTGGCCCAGCATCAGGTGTGCCGTCGAATAAGCATAGACGGTGTTGTCTTTACACAGAGCGTAGAGTCGCGATCCGTCCGTGTTAAGAGCCAGCGATGGGATACCAAAAGGACGCCAGGACGAATGCGAAGTGGGTGGAGCAGTGACCGAAACTGGAGTCGAGTTCTTATGTCTGCTCGTAGTAGATCGAATGTCCCACAACTTGATGCACGCGTCCTTCTCGCATGCTGTAAGGAGCAAGTGCTCAAGGCCCTCGGGGAGAAACTGCAGTGCGGTAACCGATACGTCGCCTATTCTTCCAGCCGGCTCGCCACGCGAGGGTGTGTCTCCGGGTCCAGTAGCCCCTTGCTTTGCCTGCTTCGCCGTCCGAGCATGAGCATCGTATATGCTGTTTACTGCGCAGCCCTGCCTTGGTGGGTTGGCGTGGCCAAATGTGAGTCCCGTACTTGGTTGATCATCCTGCATGATCTCCGACACGGGACCTTTGCATCGAAGATCCCAAATTTGGATGCTGCCATCTCGAGAAGAGGTAGCCAGCACATTTCCATTTGCGCTGCCGGGTTGAAATCGTATCTGCTTGAGAGAGGCGGTGTGATTGTGCAGAATAGCCTTGGGCCTTTGAGTCATCATGTCAATGACACGTCCGGTTTGGTCTCCAGAAGCAGTTGCTAGCGAGTAATCGTCTTCTGAAAATGCCAGATCGATGATGGCATTGCTATGAGCCGGAAAGGAGACGTGGATGTCGCTGAATGGTTGTGCAGCATCGCCCGACGAGTCCAGCAGTCTCACACGACCCTCCTCATCACCTACTGCGACGAGACTGTTGCCTGTGCCAAGTTGTAAGCGGGTGATCTAAACTCAATTGCTAGACATGAACTCACTATGGCAGGTTGCTGTGCAGAATGGGATGCAGCGGCCAACCCCATCGTGACTGGAACAATTATGAACGTCTCCGGGTCGGCTGTAGAAATCCGCTGTCTCCGTTCTCCAATCTGTCGTAGGGTATGACATGTATGATCTCCCGGCGCGGGGCCGGCCACCATATTCGCGCTGCAAGAGCTGGCCTGAGAAGCCTCGACTTGGAAGAGGTGCCAGTCGCTTGATGGGTTTCGAGTCCAGGTCCTCGCAGTCGCTGACATCCTCGTCTAGGGTGTTCTGGCTCGAGTGGAACGATTGAATAGGACTCAGTAATACAGACAGCTTCTTTGTAGACGTGAGCGGAGGGAAGCCCGGCTCAGTTGGCAGGGGCTGAATTGGCGACGAGTCTGGAGTGTGGTTCATCTTCCTGCGCTTCGTCCGGCCATCGTTCTCGTCAATGGCTTCATCTTGAAGCTGGCCGTCTTCAGACGGAGGCTGTAGGGGACTGGACGGAGCTGGTGTCTGGAGACGATGGTTAAGCGTCGAGTCAGCCAGGTCCCGAAGTGCCCTCCGAGCTGGGCTTATATGGTCGCTGGGCTGTTGTTGTGATGCCGTCCTTAGGCGGGGAGCGAAGAAGCGTCGAAATTTACGGGGCGTGATTGATGGGTTTCTTCGCTCATTGCGAGTGACTCGTCTCGGCGGCGACTGCAGACTCGTTTCTCTTTGAGTGGGCGATGCTGGCGTCATGATGCCTTGGTGTGTGTGGCCTCAGCGCCGAGCCGGGTCCGAAACAAGAGGTCTATAATGGGTGCAGTGATGTAGTATGCCGGCCGCGATGGGCAAAGATCACACGCAGGCCGGTATGGATGCTCTCGAAAAATTCAATTGACCATGTTGTTCGACGACGGACAGAGAAGAATCTTGCTGGCAGAGAAATGGATAGACAATCCTTCGTGGTCGCAGGTGGCGGGGAACAGGAACGTCTTGAACGGGTCAAGGTCGTGTGCCTGTTGGTTTAAGTGGCTCGCCGCGAACGCGGTCCCCTTGCAAGACGCGATTGATGTTAGCACTTTACCAATTACACGACCTGGCGCAGGCGCACTGAGCACCGGCTGTTTTCCAGACAGTGGTGACTTTGGCTAGCCGAAAGAAGACTGATTGTCTTACCTTGTCTGAGCAGTGTGAATGGTTTAAAAGCCGCAGTGGCCCCCGCCGACAGGGAACAAGATCTCACTTTTGGTGAAAGCTCTCAGCCATGATACGTTAGACCAAAGCCCGACATTGTGCATAGGGGATTCTAGTGGGGATCCGACCTCTTTTTTTTCGACGAGGGAGCTAAAGGTGGGGCATTTCCACGCGCCTGTGCTCGATTGTCTGGCGCTCTGCGCTGCACCTGCAGCAACTTTTTTGAGGGACCCGCCTAAATTTTCTTATCGAGGTCTCCGATAAGAAAATAGTAGGTACCGGGTAGAATTTTTGAAAGATTTCTGGGGAGGGTCCAGCCGCTGCCACTATTTGGAGACTCGAATCCGCCAATCTCGCATCGCATTTGATTCTCTTCTTGCGACCTGCAACCGTCGAGTCTCAGTCCCGAACTCGGTCTTCTGCCAAGATGGGTTTCCAGAAGAAGACCGGAAAGGGTCGTCTCGACAAGTGGTACAAACTTGCCAAGGAGAAGGGTTACCGTGCCCGTGCTGCTTTCAAGCTCGTCCAGCTCAACAAGAAGTATGGCTTCCTCGAGAAGAGCAAGGTCCTGCTGGATCTTTGCGCCGCTCCTGGTTCGTGGTGTCAGGTCGCCGCCGAGGCCATGCCCGTCAACAGTCTCATCGTCGGTGTCGATCTGTCTCCCATCAAGCCGATTCCCGGTGTCATCACCTTCCAGTCCGATATTACCACAGACAAGTGCCGTGCCACCATCCGACAACACCTCAAGACCTGGAAGGCCGACACTGTCCTCCACGATGGTGCACCCAACGTTGGTACCGCCTGGGTGCAGGACTCCTTCAACCAGGCAGAACTTGCTCTCCAGTCGATGAAACTCGCTACCGAGTTCCTGATCGAGGGCGGTACATTCGTGACCAAGGTCTTCCGTTCGAAAGATTACAACTCCCTGCTCTGGGTCTTCAACCAGCTCTTCACCAAGGTCGAAGCCACCAAGCCGCCGTCTTCGCGTAACGTCTCGGCCGAGATCTTCGTCGTCTGCCGCGGTTTCAAGGCGCCCAAGAAGATCGATCCTCGGTTCTTGGACCCCAAGACGGTCTTTGCCGAGTTGTCCGAGCCTGCTCCCAACAATGAGGCCAAGGTGTACAACCCCGAGGTCAAGAAGAGGAAAAGAGGTGGTTACGAGGAGGGCGACTGGACACAGTACAAGGAACTTCCTGCCTCTGAATTCATCCAGACGCTGGATCCCATCGCCATTCTTGGTACCTACAACAAGATGACCTTCAGCCAGGCTGCCAATGGAGACATCGCCTTGGCTGCCCTCGACAAGATGCCAGAGACCACGGACGAAATCCGGACATGCTGCGCAGACTTGAAGGTCCTCGGACGGAAGGAATTCAAGATGCTTCTGCGGTGGAGACTGAAGGTTCGCGAGAAGTTTGGCTTCCCTACCAAGAAGAGCGAGGCAAAGAAGGAGGAGGCCCAACTGGCTGAGGAGAGTGCCGAGGTCGAAGACATGGACGAGGAGCTCAAAATCCAAGAGGAACTCCAGGCCCTCAAAGACAAGGACGGTGCCAAGAGGAAGCGCGAGAAGAGGAAGGAGAACGAAAAGAAGCAGAGGGAGATTGTCCGAATGCAGCTCAACATGATGGCACCCATGGATATCGGAATGGAAGATGCTGGTCCTCGTGGTGTAGATGCCATGTTCGCTCTCAAGCCGATCGACAAGAACAGTGCCGTCAACAAAATCTCCAAGGGCAAGATGGCTATCGTCACTGACGCCGACAAGAATCGCGACAGTGGACTGGGCTCGTCTGGAGAAACCGATGACGAGTCTGACGAGGAAGAGGACCGCCTGGAGCGCGAACTTGACGGCATGTACGAACAATACAGAGAACGCAAGTCAGCATCCGACGCCAGATACCGCGCGAAGAAGGCCAGACAAGAAGGTGAAGACGGCGAGTGGGAAGGTGTCTCTGGAGATGAGAATGCTTCTAGCGACGACGACGTTGAGTTCGACCAGGACAGCAGCGACGATTCAGACGACGAAGACACCACATCTGCCAAGAAACTCGTCACAGATCTCGACAACACACCCACAGAAGATGGCGCTCTGTCGAAACGAGCAAAGAGTTTTTTCAATCAGGATATTTTCAAAGACATGCCCGGTATACTCGATGAAGAGGAAGAGGCCGAGGAGAATCCTGTTGAGATAACGAATGGCGATGAGAGCAAGCCGGAAGCCAAGCCCGCCAAGTCTGCAAAGAAAGAAAAGAAGACAAAACAAAAGGTCATCGAGCCTGACTCCGCTTCTGAAGACGAAGAAGACGATGGCGGCTTTGAGGTTGTCAAGCACAAGACCAAGGACATGGGCGATGAATGGGCGGACGAAGACAAGCGACTTCCGGATGGACGTCCCAACATTGATATCATTACAGCCGAGGCCATGACGTTAGCACACAGGTTGGCGACTGGTCAATCAACGAGGACGGATATCGAGGACGAAGGCTGGAACAAGTACGCCTTCAGAGACAGGGATGCACTGCCTGATTGGTTTGTCGAGGACGAAGGCAAACACGACAGGCCGCAAAAGCCCATCACAAAGGCCGCTGCCGATGCCATCAAGGAGAAGCTGCGTGCCTACAATGCCCGACCGATCAAGAAGGTTCGCGAGGCGCAGGCACGCAAGAAGTTCAAGACTGCGCAGCGCTTGGAGAAGCTGAAGAAGAAGAGTGACCTGCTCGCCAACGAAGAGGGCATGACGGAGAAGGAGAAGGCAAGCAGTATCGCGAAACTGCTGGCCAAGGCCGGTAAAAAGAAGCCCAAGGACCAGGTCAAGGTGGTGGTGGCCAAGGGTGTCAACAGAGGTGTCAAGGGTCGTCCCAAGGGTGTTAAGGGCAGGTATAAGATTGTTGATCCCAGGATGAAGAAGGAGATGAGGGCTATGAAGCGGATAGCAAAGCGCAACTAGAGCATAGATCAGCGCAGACTTGTTTTAATAAATCTGCCACTATCCAGACTCTGTTTTATACTGATAGTGGCCTTTGACTATTGTATTTATGACTTTTACTGGGTTTAGAGTCAACAGTCTGTGTACGCAATAATTGTTTATTCTTGGATTGGCACTTGTCGTTGGAACTCTCCAAGACAGCGTACCTACAATCCCATACGTAAATCATGATGAAATAATCCGTACGATGTAGTCGACACCAAAACTCAACGGTACCAAGTAATAGACCACCAGCGTTCTTTGCTCATTGTCTTTCGATCTGCACCAGTTGCCATCATTGGACTTGATTATATCCACAAGAGCAGTGTACGAATCAGAGGCAACCTTTCAGCGGAACAGGCGTTGCTTGGAGTCTGAAAGTGAGCTCATCGCCCTTGTCGGTTAACCTAGACGGTTGGTGATGTCATAAGCTCATCATTGAGCATCCAATAAGCATCACCGAGGTACCATGTCTCACATGGGAGCTGTCTATTGTTTTGCTACAAAACCTACGAGTATCCGCTGTTATATGATTATAAACCTGTTGCCTTTGAATAATTACTACGACAAATACCCAATTCGCAGCAATCATATCTATAAACCACCACAATGGTCGCCCTACGCATCACCAATTCCATCCGAGCTGCCAGCGCGGCAGCACGCTACCGAGCTCCAGCTGCGGCCTCTACATACCGAACCTTTACGAGCACGCCTCGCTCCCTGGCCGACCAGGGCTACGGCGACGGCAAAGGAAACCCCCAGGGCGAGGAACCGTCGAAGCAGCCGGGCGCCAGCAAGGCCCAGCACTCGTCAGAGCACCCGGGCCCGTCGCCGCCGGACGTGGGCAAGGGCACCGGAGGCGGACCTACCAAGGGGGCGCTCAACGAGTCGATGAACAAGGCGGCGGCGTCGCAGCAGGACCCGTCGGACGCCAGCGCGGCGTCGGGTGGCTCGCGGTCCAAGGAGGCCAAAGAGACGGGGTCGAGCCCCACGGGCGGATCCGTCAAGGGCGGAGATGGCGGCGGCGGAGCAGGAGGTGAGGCACTCAAGGGCCCCCAGGGCGACGGAGCGCCCAAGCCCAAGATCCACAACCAGTCGGTTCCCAGTGCGAAGCAGGGGCTGAGCGAGGAACAGAAGCAGGAGGTCGAGGCGCACAATAAGGACTTCGAGAAGCGGCACGACCGGGCCGCTCCAGCCGGCGAAGACAAGGTCGACAAGAACTACTGGAAAGGAGAGTAAGTTATGTCCTATG
Organism: Pestalotiopsis sp. JCM 9685; assembly: GCA_001599175.1. Classification (NCBI taxonomy): domain Eukaryota; kingdom Fungi; phylum Ascomycota; class Sordariomycetes; order Amphisphaeriales; family Sporocadaceae; genus Pestalotiopsis; species Pestalotiopsis sp. JCM 9685. Next base: position 2,851,847 of record BCGF01000004.1, read on the forward strand.
CAATGATTCTTCTGAATTCATGATTTCTGCGATGGCGATAAATGACACTGATGACTGACTTCTAGGGGTGGCAAGTCATAATGACGGTGGACGCCATGGCACAGAGATTGATTGGAATGCCTGAAAAGGTTGATGTCGCCCTCTCTGAATCAGCTGGTTTACTTGCTAAATGCGAGCTTGGTTATTCATTTTCAAGTTGAAAATGTACAGTAATAAACATTCTACAAACCAATGACATAACACGTGAATCTTCCCGACAGTGAACAACTCGAATTGATTATTGACCAATATCGTCGCCCATGATGATTATAATTGTTGACCCCCGTAGTGGATATGATCTCTAGGCCACACATGCACCATTGACGGATCCCTGCGACCCGAGCTAGTGGAAGCTGGGGCACTGTACCTGAATTACGCATGCAATTTGATATGCCCTGCCACTTTTCTTGCCCCAGGTGCCCCGATCACACTAATGTACTGTACCACAGGCACCTAGCAGGGCCGATCCGATCTCCTGAAAGCCCCAAGTTCGCGCCAGGCCTGGAAGAATGCGGCTTCTGATTTTTTATCTTTCAGGACTAACATCACACCTAAAGCCGCTGCCGCTCTGATATCGATACTCAGCCGTGTCCTCCCGCGGCTCTTGCTCCTCCATGGCCAATATCGTCGCCAACGACCTCACCAATGGCGGATGAGGAGCTGCTGTCAAAGATCCACGGGCTCGGCGACCTGGATCTGGCGGCACTACTCTGCCTCACGAGCCGCGAACATTGCATCATCAGCACCGAGCCCGAGGCCCTGGACGACCTTGTCCAGGAGCTGCAGCTTGTAAGTCGGGTCTACCTTCAAAATCGAGTATTGTTTACTTATCACCGGCACAGGTCGTGACTGAAACCTTCAACCTCAAACCCGCCATTGTCTCACTGACGCCAGAGACGACCCTCGACGACTTTGCCGCCTCCATCCTGCTCTCGGGCGCGGGATCGCGAGCCGAGTCGCCGCTGAGGAGCCGGACGCCGGTGCAGGACTCGTACTTCCACCAGCACGGGTCGCTGCGCCCGACCTCGCACGCGTCCCACCACAACAGGGCCGGCCTGTCGCCGCTGTCTCAGATCTCGCCCAGCAACGGGCCGCAGTCTCAGCAGCCGCAACAGGGACAACAGCAACAGCCGCAGATCGCCAACGTCATCCTGGCCCGCGACCTCGACAGGGCGCCCCGGGTCGTCCAGATCCAGGCCCTCGAGCTCATCCGGACCCGCCGCATCTACACGCGCACCAGCGTCCAGACGGCCCCCAAGCAGTTCCTCTTCGTCGCCGTACTGGGCGCCGCCAGCGGCGGCCGGGCCCGCGTCACCGACCACCTCAACGACTTCTTCTACCTGGCGCACTGGCACGACCCGCTGGACGGCTTCGCGCACCTCGACGAGCAGCAGGACGGCGCTTCATTGCGGCGGCGCTCAGAGACCGAGGACAGCGACAGCGACGCCTCGGTCGTCCGCCGGCCCAGCCGCACCAGCACCCCGCACCGCGAGCTGTTCGCGCGCAGCCCGAGCCGGGGGCCCTCCCTCCTCGACCCGGCGCCGGCGGCTCCCAACAAGGGCCCGCTCATCACCGAGGCCGACGTGACGACGCTGTCGCTGGCGTCGCGCCGGGTCAGCGTCGACGTCGAGGTCCTGCGCTACCAGATGAACCTGGTCTCCTTCATCCGCATGCACCAGGCGGTCGCCGGCGGGATCGCGCCGCTCGCCACCAAGCACTTTGACACGTTGGTGCGCAGCATGGCGGTCCTGCACGGCCTGGACTACGTCACGCCGGCCCTGGTCGCGCTGGCGCTGCGCAAGATTTATTTGCACAGGATCCGCATCGTGCGCGACCCGAGCAGGGAACGCAGCATGCAGTGGGGGAGCGAGGCCGCCGCCGTGGAGCAGCTCCTCGAGGGCGTCGGGCCGGAAGAGGTCATGGACGATGTCGTCGAGATGGTGGACGTGCCGCTGTGAAAAAGAAGAAGAGCCGGCGAAAATAATGATACCCCCCCAAGTTTTGCTGCGCTTTTTTGCTGTGCTTTCTTTGCTTGTCGTAGTAATGTTAATCTGCTACTATCATCACTTGCTTCGTGGGCGGCGTTTGAGTGGATAAGGAAAAATATAGATATTATAAATGTAATGTTTGAACACCACATTCTTTATTACGTGCATCTATAACATAGCGTGCGAAATTCCCGACAATTTGACAGTCATAATGCAAATTCTTTTTCTACAGCGTCAAAATAAGCCAGCCATCATAGTCCTGTTATACAGAAAGCCCTCTTCATTGAGGGCCCGGCCTCTTGAAGAGACTGTCTGCAAGAACAAATATTGTCCAACGCCAAACCGATCATAAACTTTTCTTTCGAGTGTTGTTTGGGCCTTACCAGACCGGCCTCTACCACATCAAGTTTCATTATCGCCCCGGATATCTATAAGAAAATGCCACGCCGATTCCTCATGTCCCCTCGTATCCATATGTTGCGGGTCAAACCGAATTCCTCATTCGAGAATGATTTAGTGGATCTCGGAGACCTTGCATTGCCAGCCCGAGTTCTTGGAAAGAAGAGGCAGACTGTACGAGATATTAGCATGTGAAAAGTAAGAAATATAGAGGTGATAATAACATACCTAGCACCCAAGCACCAACCCAGCTCGTTGTTGTTGATCTTCTTGGCAGTGAACACCTCGCGGTCAATGGGCATGTCGTAACCGGTGTGCAGGAGACCAGTCATAAAGCTGAGATCCAAGCAGCTCTCGCCGCGATCCCTGAGCTCATCGAGGGCACCGGGGATGCTGCGGAACACATCCCACTGGGACTCACCACCACAGACGGTGTGGGTGAGATCATGCAGCTCGCGGAGGGTGAAGGAGTCGGGCATGCCGAGGGGCTTGACGCGGTCGTAGAAGAAGGAGAAGACGTAGACATCCTCCTTGGCGAAAGTCTTGCCCAGAGAGGGCTGGTGAATGCCGTTGAAAGAGCAGGGGGCAAGAGCACAGGCGGAGTCCTTGTTCAGGATGCGCTCGGCGAGCTGGCGACACTGAGCAGGGGCGGGAACCGAGGGACCGGTCATGTTGAGCTCGATCTTTCCGGAGCCGAGAGACGAGCTGTCACCCAGATCGACAGTGACCTTGTCACTCTGGCCGGCGTTGATGCAGGGGTTGATGATGGGCTTCTTGAGCCACTCCTTGCCGTCGTAGCCCTTGGCAATGTCGTTCAACAGAGTCAGGTGGATGGCGTTGCGGGCGGCCATGAGACCGTATCCCAAGTGAGAGTGCTGGTACAGCTCAAAGTTGCGGCCACCAAAGTTCAGCTTGTACTTGTGGTCACCCTCCTCCATGTGCTGGGGCATGCCGGCGCCGGCGACTCCCTTAAAGGTCGGTTCAAAGACAATCTGGGTCGAACCACCACCGAGATCGAAAACGGCGGCGGTAGGGCTCTCCTCGGGTCCACCAATCTTTCCAAGAAGGTAGTTGGTGGTGATCCAGGCGTACACACCCTCGTCGGAACCGTCCATGATGGCGACACCGTTCTCCTCCTTGGAGACGACAGGGAATGGGTACTGAGTCTCGAGGTGGTTGCGAACGGTCTCCAGAATCTTGTCGGCGGCGGCGGTACCAATCATGCGCAGGCCAGCGGTGGCCTTGACGGCGACCGGAGTGCAGCCCTTCAGCTTGTCGGGGACCTGCTCCATGGCAACAGCCATGAGGGCGTCCAGAGTCTTGGCGCCAGCCAGAGGGTCGTCCTTATACTTGCTCAGACCACCGACGCTCTTCTCGGTCATCTTGAAGCCTTCGGGGCCCTCGAGCTTGGGAGTGGAACCGCAGTTGTTGAACTTGTACACGTGGATGCGCGAACCAGTGCTGCCAGCATCGATCATGATGACATACTGAACAATGGGCTTGTCTTTCGAGAACGACTTGGTGCACTCTGCGGTGCCATAGCTAGAGTCGGAAGGAACCTGGCCGCCGGACGACGACTTGGAGCCTGTGGGAAAGGCGAATCAGCTCGTGTACTTTAGAAGAGTGTATATAGGTTTAGCTTACCCGAGACCGAGGTGCTGCCCTCCTGGTAGATGTCGGCGCCGGTGGGCGACAGGAAGTAGAAGAGGAAGATGACAAACACCACTATGGCGGTGGTCTTGAGCCACCTGGCCTTCTGTGCCTGATTCATCCCCGCGGCTTGCTGTAGCTTCTCCACGATGCCTCCTCTGTTGTCAGCCCGGTGTTGGTAACCGGACTCGTATCTGGCGGGCTTCTCGTGAGGATCACGGGCTGCTTGCTTCGTAGGCAGCGAGACCGAAGTTCTCCTCATCAGAGAGCAGTCAAGCACAGTCCCCTTTCTCCGGGGGGGCGGGAAGGGAAATACGGTGCGAATGAGGGTCGTGGGTGGACGGCACGGAGCGTAGTGTGGCGCCCTCGAGAAGTGAGCGTCTAGGTTGGAGCTTCGATGGTAGCGATCGAGGATGCAAAGAAGGAAAACAACCGAAGGCGGGCGGCTGTAGGTGCAGAAAGCCAAAATGGATCCTCCTGCCAACAGGTCGCAATTAAAAAAAACCTTACTATAGGCAAAAAGACGCGTCGCAAAGAAGAAGGGATCGAGTCCGACTCTCCAGTGTCACAATAGAAAAAAAGGGATGCTAGAGTGAAAGGAGCCTCGAACGCATTGGTGTTCAATCTAGAAGTTTTCCCCCCTAATTTCAACGTTATCGGGAACCCATGAGTCGCCCCCAAAGGTCGCCCTACCAGTCCAAGCCAGTGATCCTACAGGCCCCCCCTTGTCCGGGGCGACTTTTAGTGGGCCGTGATCGGTTGTGGACAAGTTCCCCTTTCTGATGGATGGGACGGGTCGATCTCTACCTTACTCTGTAGCATAATTGGACTGCTGGCTGCTGGGCTAGTGTATGCAGCTGACGGCCATGTGCTGCCACATATCAATTATGCTCTCTTGATGAATATAATTGACTTCCTGGCTGCAGCGTACAAGATTCAAGATTGGGCAATCCAAATGCCAAGGTCCGGCGGACATTGAATTCCTGTATACATGAAAACACAGAGGACAACAAGGCTTCCACTTCAGTTCTCTGGAATTGTTATACTGCTCCGTGAACACCGATCTGGATAGACACTGTACATCGCTCAGTAGGAGCATATGTAGCGTTTGTAACAAGCCCCCCCATTTACTGATAACCCCCCATCTGGAATGCGACCCTCGACCAGCTTCTATGGACGACCATTGTCTTACGTACCCTAGAAGTTGCCTTCGAATTGTGACACCAGGTATTCTCAGCTTGTCGATTAGATCTTCTAGATTTGCTTGCATCATTGCATGTTTCTAGACTCTCGTTCCTCTTTTTTTCAGTCTCGTCATTCTCCGTCCCCGTTCGTGCATCGCGTCGGCCGTACTTGCCCGTACATACAACGAGATATTTCGCCACTAGGATTTGTCAGTTGTCTCAAGATATTCAAGATACCTACCTAGGTATCCAACACCAGGTTCCAACAAAGAAGAGTCAGGACAGTCCGATCAGCGCATTCTCACCAAAACGCCTTGGACCTTTCGACTTATTTTCATCAGACAAACAGCTCACGCAAAAGGTCAAGATGGATGTGCATCTGCTTGTCTATGATCTCTCCAACGGCCTAGCCCGCCAGTTGTCCATGAGCCTCCTTGGTTTTCAGCTGGACGCCATCTACCACACATCGATAGAACTGGACGGTGTTGAATACGTCTACGATGGCGGCATCAGCACAATTCGACCGGGATCTTCACATCTTGGCAAGCCCTTGGAGCGGCTGCACCTGGGCAAGACGGAGTTGCCAATCGAAGTGATAGTCGAATACGTCGACTCGATGCGAAGCATCTTTACACCCGAGGCATATGACTTGTTTCGACACAACTGCAACAACTTCAGCAATGATCTCGCCACGTTTTTACTCGGGAAGGGAATTCCTGATCACATCAGCAACATGCCACAGGCCGTGCTGGACTCCCCCTTTGGCAGAATGCTACAGCCTCAACTAGAGCAAATGGTCCAGGCAAGGAAAGCCCAGCAAGGTGGTCTGCTAGGAATCCAAAGCGACCCAAGAGTCAACCCGGCAGCATCAGCACAAGCGAATGGATCATCAACTAGTGGACATGTTCCCAAAGCAGGCACAGTCAAGGTTGTCTCTAGCTCGCAGGAGCTGGACGGGCTGATGGAAGCTGCCAAGAAGTCGTGTGCTGTGATTTTCTTCACATCGGCGACCTGTCCCCCTTGCAAGACCTTGTATCCGTTGTACGACGAATTGGCAGCGGAGATGGCCGACCGGGTGACACTCATCAAGGTTGACACATCGCAAGCATTCGATGTTGGACAGCGTTATGGCATCAGAGCCACCCCGACTTTTGCCACATTCATCCACGGACAGGAGCAGGAGCGGTGGTCAGGCGCTGATGCCGCGCGTCTGCGCAGTACGGTCAAGCTTCTAGTGGAAATGGCCAACCCGAGGCATCCTCACGAGACCCTTCGTCTGCCACAGTTCCAGAATCCTGATGTCAAACCAGTCTTATACACCAAGACTCCGCCTCTGGACAAGCTGATCTCCAAGATGGGATCCTCTTCAAGTTCTCCTTCTGTCCAGGGTATAAAGCATTTCATCGAGGCCCGGACGACCCAAGGTCCAGCACAGGTTCGTGTCTCTCCACGTCTTGTTTAAACTCAGCTCGTAGTTAATTATTTGATCTAGGCAACTCTTCCCGATTTGAACGGCTTCTCGGCTTTGTTGCGTGGATCCGAACTCCCACTTGACGTCAAGTTCGCTGCGGTGGATCTCTTCAGATGTGCACTCGTTGATGCAAGAGTCAGTGGATACTTTGCAGAAGAGGCTGGGCACGAGACTGTCACTGCCGTACTGGGATACGCCAACAGCCAAGGTCCAGAATGCCCCTACGCCCTTCGACTCGTCACTTTGCAGATGGCTTGTAACCTATTCTCGAGTCCACTCTACCCTGAGCAGATATTATCACAGCCTACACTACGGGACCCCATCATCCAGCTTGTATCGACGAGTTTCTTGGACGACAGCCACAATAACATCCGAGTAGCAGCATCTTCTCTTCTCTTCAATATTGCCACAACTGTCAGCCGAGAAAGGAGAACAGGCGGGTCGGATACTTCACTCCCAGAGTCCGATCAAGTAGAGCTTGCAGCATCTGTCTTGGAGGCAATCACGCAAGAGACTTCTTCGTCAGAGGCTCTGCATGGGATGCTGCTGGCCTTGGGCTATCTTGTTTACTGCGCTCCTGTGGATAGTGAACTGGTCGATCTTTTGAGGACAATGGATGCCAAAGACACAATTCTGGCCAAGGACAAGGACTTTCCCAAGGAGGACCTAGTCAAAGAAGTTGGCGGTGAGCTCTTGGGGAAGGGATTGAAGCAGCCTTGATTTAGAAAGTGCACAGCAGTCACTTTGACTTGGGAAATTATAGCGAGGGAGAAGGAGTTCTTTGCTTGTACTATGCAGATGTCCTTTATTCTAGACGATAGACACGAATACACATTTCCCGGCATGGATCCGCCGATATTTTCATCCCTTGTACCCTATGAATGCCAACATCAGTCTGGTTTATGATGATTATGGTCATTCAACCGGACAACACTTGCACATGGTCCAGTGGCGAGAGTAACATCTGCAGCCAGCCTGACGTCTAAGAGAAATACGAATGATGAGGTATATGGCCTCCGCGTACAGAAGCGCCAGACAGCACGACATCCGGCCTCGAGGCTGCTGCCGCCCTGGATCGTGAATCCAACAAGGTACTCAGCAAGAGCTTGAGCAACCCTCCAGCACCTCCTGTGGGCATCAGCCACTCCAAGGTACCTACCTAGGTAACACCTCAAATGGTTCATGCCCCTCGCGGGCGCGCGACCCCTCAAACGGCGACGTCTGAGCAACAAGGTCGGCGGCCAGTTGGGTGGGCGCCAGGAAAACGGGCGGTCTTTGATGTCCACTGACAGCCCGGCCTCGCGCAGGCACGCAGGGGCACAGGCGTGCAGGTCAAAATTTATTTAAGCTGTTTGCTCAAAAAACTTCTGGCCCTGAAGCTCGCCCACCTTCTACCTTTCACACTCCACCATGGCACCATCTTCCTGCTCTTGCCAACTCAAGCAAGATTCGAGACAATAACCACTCAGATACCTCTGGTGATCGCTTTTTTCTCCGCTTACATCTCTCTATTTATTTATCAAAGCCAGAGGGTATTCTCAAAGGCGCTCCCAGACATCCTCTCCTCTGCACCGCCTTCTTTCTCTGAATCCGCACACCTTCGAGGGAGCTTCCTACTACTCTTCAACGCCAACGTACGTACTCGATCCTACTTGTCAACCTTTTTGTGACCATCACTAATCTTCTCCCCCATTCTAGATGGCTCTGGACAGCGACGCAGACAATGGTGTCAACACCATGGACACTACCACGGCCGGTATGGACATTGGTGAGCGAGAGGGCACTACCGCCAAGGCAAGTAGCCAATTCTGCTTTTCAGCCTTTATGACAAATGCTAATAATCTTTTTACATCGAAGCAGGCCGACAAGAAGCGAGAGCGCAGCAGCTCGCCACCCACCACACCTAGCTCTGACCACAGCTTTCGTCGCGCTGACATCGTGCACCTTCCCGCTTCCACCGCGAGACTGACACATCAAAAATATAGATCTGATGGCAATAACTCAACACCACGATGCGTCAATCAGACGACGCCGTCTCGTCTGATCCTTCACATTTGCTCTCGCTTTACACACATTCTTTGATAGAAGATTGTTAATGTGCGCACTTGCCTAGACCTCAAAAATGCAGGCGTATTCCGGACTACACCAACTCCGGACGGGCGTATTCCGGACTGCACCGACTCCGGATGGGCATATTCCGGATTACACCAACTCTGGACGGGCGAAATCCGGACTAAACCAGCGCCTCGATGGAGTCATGCACTTTGACCGCAAGCTCGTCTGCCGCCCAGGTCTCCCCAAGGGCGCCGCTTTCCGTTCCGACGACATGGGTAGCGATCGACAAATGCAAGACACAGACGAAGTATAATACGTGGTTATGAGCCAGAGTGACTGCTTTGGATATTATTGGCACGCTTGGGACAGTGGCGCTGCGCCAGGCTTACCCGTACCGATTTTCCTGCCTGGATTCGTGTTCAGTCAGAGCCTACACGCAACCGTCTTACCCGCACCGATGCTTCTGCCACGACTGGTGCCGTACCCGAACTACCCGCACCGGGTCTACCCGCTTTGTTACAATTCAGGGTTCGACTGCCCTTGAGCTGATGACTGCGGTTCCATGAGATCTTGCCATACCTATCAGGAACGTCGCTATGGACTCATTCCAGAATGATCCAGCCGGCAGCAGGAATAGCAGTACAGCTCATGGCAACCAAGCATGATGGCACTTGTTCCACTTCCATTCTATGCGCGAGACGCACGTAAGTGTTGTCGTGCCCCGAGTAGTCTACGTGCCCATAATGTAAGCTCGTCACCTCCGGGTGACGCCCAGGGAGCCGAGGCCGCTATCCAGCGCCTCGGTGGAGTCATTGACGGGGAGATCGCGGAGGGATTCATGCCGAAGCGTTTGAATCGGATCATCGACATGCCGCAGCCGGTAAAGCTTGAGTTCCGCAACATGCAGGACCTCGTAAGGCACCGTTTCTACGAGATTGCCGAGCAGACAGCATACGGCATCAATCAGCGCAACCCCAAGAGCGCTGTCAAGGGGTGTTTGCACGATGATCATGAGGTTCTCATCAAGACCGAAAGCCCGCCCTGTCAGATCTTGACAGCTCACCGACATGGACACGATACTACGAACGCCACGATTGACCCGTGGCCACAACGAGTCGTACATGATTATCGCTCCCAGGTCCGAAAAGCTATTTTGAAGGCAATTGAGGAACACTAGGAGATGTTCGAGATCCCACACGACAACGATCGCGACGAGACAGAGTTATCTGATATGGCGCACGACGACCACCACACTCTAATGGATGGAACCCGGCACGAACTCAGCAGACTCCCGCCAAGAAGAAGCAGAAGAAGGCCAACAAGATCACCGAGGAAGGCCGAGGGAACAATCTTTGAATAATGGGTCTTGACGGAAGACCCTAGAGATTCTGTTCAATACTAGTCTCGAGAAGTGGGATGCAATGGATCCTGCACTTCGAGCTCGCGTCTTGGAGAACATGACGGAGCATCAAGCACTCACGATCCTGTCTGAGTGTCAGGGCCGATCATTCTCAAGGACATGGCTCCGCGACATTGGCGATTACACCGACGCTTTTGTCGTCAAGTGACGCCCGAGTCGGCGAGCTTGCGAGTCGTTCGTTTGTCGTAACTCGGGACTTTTCGTCCACGAGGGCCTTCGGCGTAAACGGGATATTCAGACCCACCTGGCTTCTCAGGTACTTTTCTGGCTCCCTATTGTTCCTCCGCTGAAATTGGAGCTCCCAGCTGTTTTCATCCCCCCTAGGGTCGGACTACACACTGCGAAAGGGTCAGGAGGCCAATAAAGCCCCCAAGCAGGACGTCCGCTGACTCTGTACCGACGAGCGTAAGATTCCCCAGGGATGTCATACCGATGTCAAGGCCGACAGGAGAGGCCCGGGCAGCCACGTGCACAAGTGCCACATGCTCCCGAAGCCTAGCCAAGCCGAACAGACAGCATAAGGCATCAACCAGCGCAACGCAAAGACCCTCGCCGCTCCGGAACACAAGCGTATGTCTAAGACGCTGGTTCTCGATTGGACGGCCTGGTTGCGTACCATGCGCGAGAAGGCACAACGTGCTAGCAGTGCCTGGGGTCGTTGGCAGGAGCTCATGGCGGGTGGTCTCCCATCGTCGAGTGGAGAAGAAGACCGCCTACGACCATGATGCCATGGCCAACGGCTCTGATGACTGGAATGGCAATGCCCAGGTCTACTTCTGGGATGGCGAAGTCGGCGACAGACGAAGAAGAGCACGACGCGCTGCTGTTTGCCACGAAGCTGAACGAGGCCCTGAACGGCTGCAGCGGCCACGGCAAGGACATACCGGTGGAGGACGTGTACGAGCTGCTCGCCGAAATCGAGCTGGACCACCAGGCGGCGCTGTACTTTGTCGACTGCCATTAGCACCTCAGCGGAAGGTGTTGCCGTTATTTACAAAGACCGCAACGAATGTATCATCAGGATGTGGCCCACAAGCAGAATCCATTCCAGGATTCTATTCTTGATCTCTCCTACCTTCATCAGGAAGAAATCTGTTTCAATGGTTGGCGACGTGCCCTTTGTGGGCTTCCCTACCCTCATCAAACCAAAGCAAGGCATCAACAGTCACGGGCCGCGAGATTGTCGCTCGCGAAAGTCAGCGCCTCGGCGGAGTCATGCACTTTGATCGCAAGCTGGTCTGCCGTTCTATACCACAAGGTCAAGGTCGGAATGAAGGTTGTCGACAAGATTCTGAAAGCCTAACAACGAGACACGCAGCCATGGCTGATAACACGACCGCCACTCTGCGTCTGTTCCACGCCTTGGTGTATGCTCACCTGGCCTGGGAGGAGGTACAGTCTATCTCTGAAGATCGTCCGCCAAAGGCAACGCCAGCCAGAGCAAAGGATTCCCTTCCGGGATGTCTTGGGGTTGGAAAATAACAAAAAAGAAAAAGGGGGAAAACGGCGACCTTGACTGCGACGGTGGTGGTTTCAACCACTATGGCGGCGGCAACCACTACTGATCATGGCCGAGCTGGGCATGCTCAACGTGCCAAGCGAGAGGTTGAGGACGGCTACCTATGAGTCCTGGGCAAAACTGCTGTCTACCTACAGCGTCCCCCTAACAGTTTAACCTTAATCTACGGTTTTATGCTGAATGTGTGTGTTGTATAATGCCCGAGCAACGTGACAACGGTGATTTTCAATGACAAATTCATCCAAGCAGTATGGAAAGCTGCAATATACGTGATGACCGATATTTACGTGTCGAATACTGAAACTAAAGCTCGCCATAGTGGTTTGTACAGGCAATATTTGACACAGGACATGGGTGATGAGCAGTTAAGTCGGAGAGCAAATTCTGAATAGATGGGCTGGCCATTTGAGGAATTTGTTATAATTTACAGGTTGCTTTATGACGTTGCTGGACCTGTCAAAGTGTATGCTGGAATGTCAAACGCTGACATTTTTGATATTTGCGCAACACTATAAAAATTTCAAAAACTCATCTGCTGATTTATGTTTATAACGCAAAACACTCGATGTTGACGTCAGCTTATTTTATCGTCACACGCACGCCCTTGCTTTCAGCAACAGGCCTGGGAATGAACATGTCGTGATCATACGCCACGTCTCGAACCGAGGTCTCGAATAGCTCCATTTGAGGAATAACACGGAGCACCAAGGCTGTGAGACTCAGATGAAGCTCACAGAGCGCCAGACTAAATAAACAAGTCAGTAAAAGCAGTGAGTGGAACGAACGACCGGATGATGGCCATTGTTTTTCTTTGGCATCAAGCAGAAAACGGAAGCATTTACTTACTTCATTCCCAAGCACATCCTGCTCCCCTTGGAAAACGCCAACATGGCCTTCTCGAGGTCCTTCCTCCTGCTGCCGTCCTCGTCGATCCACCGCTCGGGCTTGAACGCGTGCGAGTCCTGGAAATAACTCTCGTCGTGGTGCGTGATGGCGGCCGACATGCCAATGGCATAGCCCCTGGGCAGCACGAGCTCGACGGGCTTCTTGTCGAACTCGCCGCGGTACACGAGGTCCTCGCCCGTCGGCACCCTCGCCGTGCGCGCCGACACGCCGTACGACAGCCTCAGGCCCTCCTGGATGACGGCGCTCAGGTACGGCAGCTTCTCGAGCGCAGTCCAGGGCGGCAGCTCCTTGGGATCCGTCACGACGGTCGCCAGCTCCGAAGTGAGTCTGGCCAGCAGCGCCGGCTTGTCGAGCAGATGGAACGTGATGACGGCCAGGGCCCAGCTCGTGGTCTCGGTGCCGGCGCCGACGACGGCGGCCGCCTCCTCGGACATCCATCCCATCGTCTTGGGCTGCAGGCTGCTGCCGTCGGACTCGAGGATGGTGTGGAAGACGGTCGGGCGCTCCGGCCGGGCGCCCGCCTTCAGACCTGACTCGGCCTTGGCGACGAGCCCCGGGATCGTGATCTTGAGGGAGCGGACGAGCAGCGCCATGTCGGCGGGGAGATAGTCCACGATACTTCAAAAAGGAGTCAGCGAGAGCTCAGGCCTTGCCGTGGCAATACACTTACTAGATAGCATAGTCCTGCATGGCATTGAGGATCGGAAAGAAGCGGAACCAAAAGACGGGCTTGAGCACGGCGAAGAGGGCGATGCGGTAGTTCGGGTACCAGCCGTCCTGCTCGAGGAAGCCCTGGGACTCGCCGAAGCTGTAGCCGAAGATGGTGTCCGAGGTGAAGCAGCTGTAGGCCATGGCGATGTCGACGACCTCGCCGGTGCCGGACCGGGCCAGCAGCTTGTCGCACAGGTGGTTGCACAGCTGGTGGATCTCGCCCTCGAGCCGGGCGATCATGTTGTGCGAGAAGAACTTGGCCACGGGGCCGCGGCGGGCGCGGTGCAGATCGTGGCCGACGGTGCCAAAGGCGTTGCCGGTGGTTCTGTAGACAATGTAAGTTCGATGATGCTTCGGAAGATTAGCATGTATACGGGTTGACTTACGCTCCGCCGTTGATCTGGTGGAGAGGCTTGTCTCTCTTCCTGCCTCCGACGGCATAGATCTCATCAGAAAACGCTACGTCGTTGCAGTGCGTCTCGTTGGGGCTGATGCGCACAATGGGGCCTGAAATAACACCAATATCAATGCCCATACAGTGTCTCCATCTGATCAGGTGTCAAGCTTACCATATTTCTCGTGCATGCGCTGGATCGCATGAGTATAACGACCGTCGAGGACGACGTCGTGATAGAACTCGGGGAGATAGCTAGCGGCGGCCAGCTTGGGGCCCGGGATCTTGTAGAGGGGGTGAAGCGGAGAGATGTTGTACAGCATCAGGAGAACGTGATATAGAAGCCACGCGCCGCCGAGGCCCATCAGGACCTGAACGGCCGTGATGTCGGCCATGTTCAAACTCATCGCCATCACCAAAAACGTCAAGAGCAATTGCCAAAGTATACTTGAGACTGCAAGAAAAAAGCAAAACCCCAGGACCCTGGGGAACTATAAAATGGTATGATTCCGAGCTTGCAACTCCACCAAAGCTCCGGCAAGATCCGTTTTCCTTCAAGGGCCCATCTGCCACATGTCCAAGGAGAGGGTCATTGTGCCGGGGGAGGAAAGATGGACAGTGGTCTGGGCCTGTTTGGCCAAGGTTCATGTCCAATTCTGGAGACCAGCCCGAGATGCATATCTTTAACGGAGGGTCTAATCAATCAGACGGCAGATTTTACACACCATGATGAATTGACGAAACTCTAACTTCACTACAGGCTTTCATGGCGTATGATTGTGCAACTATTTCCCGTATAATTATGAGAATGCCTCTTGACTCGAGATGAAATGGTCACGCAGTCCCATGATTCTTCTCGCCCAAACGGATACCCAAGATTCGTGCTCGGCGATGAATTCGAAAACGTACAACTGTGCGTGCTGTGCCGCAAGAGACAGCTGTTTCTATAGGTCCTCAAACAGACTTCCCATTTAGCGTCTCCAGAACACTGGGCGATAGTGGATTTTATAGTGCAGTTCGCTGCTCGTAATCTGGGACGAGGGACGGGTTACATATATCCATGTCGGCGCTAACAAGCCGTTGCCCCAATCAATTCATTCCTCATTACCGTTCATGTGGGTTGGCCAAGTCGCAAGTCGGCATCTTTGAGATCAAGTTCATTGCCGGGGGTCGAGGCACGTTGATGCCGTTGTCCAGAGTGGATGTAATATATCATTTCCATGCCGGTTCACACGTGGGATGTCCGGATCCGATACTTGCTTACATGCGCGGATGTCTCGCTCGCTTATTGTCTGCATGGCATTTGCAGACGAACCGTCCCATTGGGTAACGATTCCCAATCCGTCCAACAGGCATGACAGATCAGAATCCAGATTGGGCTGCGGCCTGGACGGATTTGCATGAGCCGCAACACAAATAGCGATGGGTCTCTCGAGCCAGAATTGGCCACTTGGCAGGATTAGGACCTTTTCGAGCAAGTAAAAGTGGCTGGATTTTCGACTATATTTACCAGAAAGCTGCGCACAAGTGGTACTTAGTCTCTGTCGAGGATTCAGTAATGAAAGGCTGAGTCTCGAATCACGAACCGAAATACGCCACGGGACGGACAATTCGAATCCTGATGATTTTCTAAATCGTAGGGCTTCTTGACCAGGCCGACACCTTTACTGTAACGTGTGATATAGTTCGTGTTTTGTTTACTGTCATGTTGACAACTATTTTCTTGTCGTCTGACGGGTATCCGTAGCAATATAAGGCAAGCACTGCCTATATGGAGCACACAATCCTTGTGAGCAACAGAACAGTAATGCCTCATAAATAGCTGGCTTGATCTAGCATGCATTCCCAAGTCGTCAGCAGATGCGCCCGTGCTTGAGAGTAATCTACTTGCGGAGAATGCATCAACATGTGGATATTGTCGGGTTTAACCAGAAGTGAATCCTGGTCAGCCTTACGGGTCAAACTTGTTGAAAAGAACTCTCGTGTACATGTCTGTAGATACTCATTTGCGAGCTTATTAAAGAACAAGGCAATATAAGAAAGCTGGGTGGAACATGGGAAACATAAAAGACGATCTTGGATCTTAAGCTTAAATGGATGGTTATGATCAGTGATCAGCCAATACAGTTGGCGTTGCACGCAGATCTTGAATTATAAAGCGTGTCTGGGATGGGGCTTCCACAGTCTGTAGATCTGAAGACCTACCGGTGAATTGATGACGAAAAGTTCCTGAGATCGGTCATGCTGAGACAGAAAAGAGGGAGGCTAGATGGCGTTAACAGCATTATGGTCGATGCCAGGCCAGACAACAGAGACAACCCAAAAATAGAAAGAGAGGCATGATGGTGGTCCAAGTGGTGCCCGCTAGCCCCCGTTAGTGGCTTACACTGAATACCTGGAGTGTCCCAAATACTGCAGTGATCGTGAGGGCGTTTGGCGCCTGGATCAGTCTGGACAAACGCCAGAATGGCATCTTCAGGATTTCGGACACATGTGAGCAGCCCATTCGTGAAACCGGGATTGCACTGCCTGTTCACTCGCTTGTGAGTGCCCCAGAAACAGACGAGCGGCCGGGTGGGAGGCCAACCTACGCACCTAGAGGCAGCCAGGCGGTCCCCAGCTACGTTGTACACTATGGCAAGACAAACAAGCTTACAAGAAGATCTCAACCAGTAACGCAGTAGAATCTTTAGTGGCAGTCCGGATACCAGCCAGACCGTCTTAGCACGTTGCACCAAAAAAGCAGGTACCGTGATCTGAGCTACCTGCCATGGCCCCAGTTGATTGGCTGCGAGACGATCTCGCTGACCACGATTCAGGCCTGTTCTGGTCCTGGCTTGGGAAAAAAAGAGACCCCCTTTACCCATCTGGTCCCATCGAACCCAGCCAAACCGGCCAAGCCTCCCCACTCCTTCGTCATGGATGATGGCCTTCTTGACCTTCTCAATCAACTTTCCGATGCCGTAGGTCGATCCCTAGCTGGTAGCCTAGCTGGCCCAGCTAATGTCCAATTCTTTTTCAGCTCTCCAGCGTAAAATTCGACCTTAAACCTTAACCACACCCAGTTCCAATCTCCCCTAAACACTTGGGCGAAGAAAACAAAACAGAATTCCCACCTAGACACGCTCGTTTTTTCCCAATTGTACTTTTTTCCTTGGCGGGTTATATTACACGGCAAGCATAATTCAAGCTTTGGCTTTTTCCCAGGACACAATTATATACCCCACTGTCTTATATACTGTACCAAAGAAAGATACCTTCTATACGAGGTCGCTTTTGGTGTAATTTTGTTGGACATACCACTCACCATAGACGATTTATCCTACCGACAAACAGAAAAAAGGGACAATCTATTGCTTGCTTGGAGAGGCACGCTAATCAAACGATCGAACACCATCTCTCGTATATACCGATATATACCGAGTGACCACGACAGCGGAGAGGACGACAGGGGATATTAGAAAACACGAAGAGGAAAACTAGGCAGCACAGCAAAGATGAGGGCGTTACCTCACTCCCTCCAGGCGCTCGTCCTGCTCCTGCTCAGCACGTCCGCTGCGGCCATCACAAACGACTTCAGCGCGTACCCGTCGGGGTCGCAGGATTGCCTGACGCAGTCGGCCGACGCGAGCGGGTGCACGGGCGACACGGGCGCCGAGATGAACTCGTGCCTGTGCAAGAACGGCGGCAACTTCATCTACAACACGGCCTCGTGCGTCGCCGAGCAGAGCCCCAGCGACCTCGAGACCGTCTACGCCACCCTCGAGAACAACTGCGCCGGCACGGGGGTCACTATCAGCGTCGGCGAGGCCGCCTTCCTCGCCCAGGCCTCGGCCGCCACGAGCAGCGCCTCCGCGACCGCCACGGCCACGTCGACGCCCACCTCCGGCCAGACGGGGACGAGCACGTCGAGCGCCGCGACGGCCTCGTCGACGGCCTCGTCGGGCCTGTCGTCGGGGGCCAAGATCGGCATCGGCGCGGGCATCGGCGTCGCGGTCGTGGGCCTCGCGCTCGTCGCCGCCTTCGTCTGGTGGTACCGCCGCCGCAGCAACAACCGGACCCAGAAGGCCGCCGGCGACGGCAACGGCGCGTACGCGGCGGCCAACATGTCGCCGGCGGGGCCGCACGAGACGGCGGCGACGGCGTACGCGGGCGCCGGCTACGGGCAGTACAACCCGCACCTCCAGCACCCGCCGCAGTCCTCACAGTACGGCAGCCCGCACCCCGAAAGCGCGATCCCGTTGTCCGCCATGACCGCGACGTCGGGCTGGAACTCCCCGTCGCCCTCGGCCGCTTCCGGCATGTACTACAAGCCGCAGGACGCGCAGCACGCCGGCCAGCCGCTGCTCGCGGAGCTCGGCAGCGAGGGACTCAACCAGCAGGCGCCGGTGGAGCTGTACGCGCCGCACGAGGGCAGCGCGACGTTATCACCGAACACGGCGTACGGGCAACATGGAACAGGAGGGTCGTCGTACGCCGCCGAGCTGCCAGGGACTTCGTCGACGCCCGAGCCGGATCGGTTCCAGAGTCCGCCGGGCACGCACTCGCCGTACTCGCCGCCTTATGAGAGGAGTCATTTTTGAGAAGCAAATAATAATAGCATATGATTAGCGTTGAAATTGAAATTTGGTAATGACAAAGGTTCTGGCCAGATTTGGTTGACACATGGGGAGATGACAACGTCTTATATGCAGTGACGTGCCGAGATCCGAGACAACTATTGATGTCCCTCGCGCATTGCATCAGCTTTGGCTGGCAACGATGCTCGTGACCATGCAGATTCCAACATGTAGGGATTTCTTTAAGGTGCATTTATAGGTGCACAAGGCGTGAGAAAGTAAACAGCTTTGGGGCAATACATGCGCAGCAATGATATGTAGGTATGCATAGGCGGATGGGCCAAAAAGTGCCAAAAAAAAAATAAAAATAAAAAATTGGCGCGACAGAAGGTTCGAGAGGTAGAGTCTTCCAGTCCTCCGAGGGTCGAGTCTGCATCGAACCTATAGTCTGTCGCACCCGGCCACTAAGCCAGAAGGCCTAGTGGTCGTTGAGAACTTGTCGGCGAGTTGCACATTATGTCTCTTCCGTTCGGCGACGACTTCAGACAAAGAGAAGTCGCGGCGGGCACTCGTTTCAGAAGCTGCCGGTAAAGGGTCGGCGAATTTGAAGGGTCGGCGACACATACAGTATATACACTTGGTTGATGAATTCGTGGCAGTCATGATTAATAATGGCTAGTATAATATATAATGTTGTACACCAATACGAACCAGTCCATAAACCATGGCCTGGTCATGCTTTTCCGTTTCCCTTTAGTATCACCATTGTATCAAAATAGTACAGTCCGGGCGGGTATCGGAGCCTTGATTCACAAGCTAGATGTAGCTCTTCGTCTGTCTCTTCTTCATCCTCCTCTTCTTCTCAGAAATGACCGGGGTTGGAGCCGGCGTGGGAGGAACGATGCCATCATCAAGGTCTGACCGCTGGCTCTACAGAGCAGTCTTCTTCTTCTGGCTGGCACCGCTCTTGACGCGCTTGGCGACGGGGCGGTTGACGTGGTCCTGGGGGATCCAACTCTCGTCGTACTTCTCGGCACCAGTGGCAACACCCTCGCCGCCAGAGGAGAGAGGCTCGCTCTCGACAACCTTGGCCTTCTTGGGGGCTCTGGGCTTCTTGGCCTGGGGGAAGAAGGCCTCGATGTAGGTCTTGTAGACAAAGTACGAAGTACCAGCGAAAGCAGCACCGAGGACGAGGTACAAGAAGATACTGGCGAGGTTGTTAGAACGGATTTCAGAGTACATGGTATTGTCTGGTGTAAACCTACATCTGAGGGTCAAAGATGCTGGTGGGAGCCTCGACGATGCTGACCTTCTGGTCGGTAACGCCAACCTGGAAGATGTTTCCTCCCTGGGTGGAAACGACGGCGCCCAGGTTGAGACGGAGGTCCTGGGGGTTCATGTCCAGGACGAACGAGTAGGGAAGCGACTGGGTCTCGCCGGCGGGGACGATGGCGTCGTATCGGACGGTGCTCAGGTTTCGGACAATGCCGACCGAGGGGTGAGCATCCTCAGGCAGAGGCTGCAGGGTGTGGAGCGAGCCACCGACAAAGGCGAACTGGATGGGCTCATCCTCGTGGTTGGTAATCTCGATCACGGCCTTGGTGGGACGTCCGTTGACCAGCTTGACGCCAAAGATGTCGGCCTCGGGGAAGGAAGCAGAGATGTCGGCCTTGAGCTCGGGGGAGTTCTCAGGGCTGCCAGCATCGGCATCGAGAGGCTATGGAAGAATGTCATGTCAGCTTGTGCCCAACGCGCCGTCACGAGAGCTGTGGATAGCTTCCTTTGAGGGAGGGGACCTACAGAGTCCTGAGCAAAGACGGAGGCAACGCGAAGCGCCAATGCGGCAAGAGCCGAGTACTTGAAGGCGACCATGTTGGATGAAGCTTGACCGGTGGGATTGGGAGACGGGGAACAGTGAAGGGAGAAGAGAAGACGGAGGAAAGAAAGGAGTCAAGTCAATATACGATCAGTCAATTGACCTGGGGCGGAAGTGCGGAGAGTAGGTAGAGTGACGCCTTCCAGCATGGAGCTCCCTCAAAAAGTTATTGTGTGAACGTGGCCGATTGAATGTTGACCCCTGGAGCGTTGGAGAGGTCTGGCCAATGGGAGGCCGTCATCTGTTGCTGGGAGTGGACCCTTCAGGTGGCTGCTTGGGGCCTTTCCAGCTCAGCTCCGGCCCCTAAGAGCCAAGAGCTTCTAGAATGATCACCAGGGTCCATCTCCGCCGCATCGGAGGGTTGCTACTTGGGGACGAATTGTCATGACATTTATCAACAATCACTTCAACAAAATCTCAGGGGCACATTTCATTTCACTGTTGAATTACTTCCAAGCCTACCGTTGCTAGACGAAATACTCGACAAACGCTTACAGCAAGGTACGAAGTATAAATCATAATGGCTTGGCTGGGGTGATGAAGCCGGTACATTCACCAAACCCAACACCATCGCCGCAGAAGGCCGTCATCCGTACACCATCTCCATCCTGCAAATACGTTCTTTTTGCCCCGTCGGACAGGGCAAACTCGACCTTGCCGCCCTTGGTCATCTCCAGAAGACAGCCATGCTCGTCGTCGCCAACGCCCGACACGGTGCCAGTCGCGAGGACATCGCCCGTATTCAAGTTGCAGCCGTTGATCGTCTTCTGGACGACCAGGTCGCGGAACGTCCAGTACATCCATGAGACGTTTGCTGTGCACAACTTGGTCGCCGACCCGTCTCTGAGGAGTTCCGCCTCTAGCTTGATGTTGTAGCTCGGCTTTTCCTTCTTCTCGTGGAGGAACACTGGCGCCGGGATCTCTTTGACGGGCGCCTCTGTCGCGAACGGCTCCAAAGCGTCCAGCGGAATCACCCACGGAGAGATGGAGGTGGAGAAGCTCTTGCCGTTCATCGGTCCGAGTGGAACCATCTCGAGACCTTGAATGTCGCGGGCTGCGGAGTCCGAGTTAATCACACAGTACGGGACAAGCGCGGAATTCGATGTGACTTACCACTCCAGTCATTGAGCAGGACCAGACCAAAGATGTGATCATCGGCATCCTCGAGTTTCACGCTCTCGCCCATCTTGGTGGGCTTGCCAATGATGGCAGCAAACTCGAGCTCGTAGTCCATGGCCCTGCTGGCGCCAAACTCCACCGTCTCGCCGGCTCTATACATGCCATTGGGCCTCTGGACTGGTGTGCCCGACACAACAATCGTCGATGAAGTACCTCCATAACCGACCGGGTAATGTAGGAATGCTGGCGGCATGGAGCGTTTACCAAATACCGCTTCTCCCGCGTTCAGCACATGTTCTTTGGAGCAGGAAAAGTCCGTAAAGCCAGCAACTTTGATCGGCAGATGCAACTCCACGTCTTCCAATTTTAAGCCATATTTATCTAACACCGTCTTGTCGGCCAGAGCTGAGCCCAGTCGCTTTCTGAGCACTTGCAACTCAACCTTGCTCAGACTCGCCAGGTCGTTGAGTGTGGGCTACGAAAAGGATCAGCCAAAGTCCGAGAAAGGTCAAATCTTGAGGGACAAACAAACTTCCTTGAGCGCCGCGTTGGCTTGGTCGCTCATGTTTAAGCTGAGATCAGACAGAAAGACAACTTTATCTGCTAGCCGAGTGACTACCGCCCTCTCTCGGTGGGCGTCGCCAACGGTACTTGCGATACCGTACGGGATATTAGCAAGCGAAAAATGGTCCGAGTAAGCCATGGTGTGTCGAAAGAGCTATGTGATTTCTTGGTTCTGCGAGAACAATCTCAGTATCGTCAAATGAGAACGCCAGTGATAAGATGGTATACTCGACTCCTCCCTGCATTGGCCACGACGGTTCGCAATGGCCCCCGGCCGGGGATAGCGAAGCCCCGCCCCCGCCCTTCCGCCGTGACTGGACAGTGTCCACTCCATGCAATAGATTACGGAGTAGTACCACCCAACCGAACGGGACATATTTCCAATCCGGATGCGTGTAAGTGCAATAGTTGCTTCATTTCTATTCGGCTAACATTTCGGCGTATTCTACTTGCACGCACATATGGAGGGGCCTCTTTATGCTGTAAGAATACTGTCGCTTGGCTTTACAAACTCATTCTTGACGAGTACGATTAAATACAATCTTATGGGCGAGCGCCTATCTAATATAACATGTCTCAGTTGCTTGGAAACCCGAGAAAGCATATTTGTCTCACAAGTCGGTCAAATATGATATCATTTAATGGTCTATTCATCTTTTGGTAAATGTTTTATTATCATTTGCAATTCAGGATCATTTGTTCCAAGCAAATGCGCGAGGCCACCCTATTTGGGAGGAATGACGGGCAGAGTAACATAGTTGTCAAAGCCCTCACCAAAGTGGATGTGATTCTGTCCAGCAAATTTCGCAGTCGACCTATCAAACATATTAGCTTTCATCCTCATTGGATATCGGAAACCAGAAACAACATACCTATCCGTCTCGGAAGTGTGCTGGAAGATACCAGAGCCCTGAGTATCACCGCTCGAGACCTCAAAGACGAGCTTGCCGCCCTTCTCGACCACCACGTTGGACGGCCAGATCTCGACGTCGAGCGGGTAGACCTCGCCCTCCTTGACGGGCAGCACGTCGGTGGAGAAGTACTCGCGGTGCGGCAGCCACGGCCGGTTCTTGGGGTGGTCCGCGTGCACCTTGCGGAAGCTGGCCCGCAGCCAGCCCTTGGTCAGCGGGATCGGGTCGCCCGCCGTGCCCGTGTAGTAGACCTCCTTGCCCTCGGGGCTAATGTGCCGCAGCGTCAGGAACACGTCAATGTCCTTGTCGCCTTCGGCCTGCTCTGCCGTGAGCGACACGTTCAGGTGCGCCGTGATGTGGCCGGTGATCTCGGTCTCCTCCTCGAACGGCGCCGTGGTGAACTGGACGGCCTCGGGCTTTTCCAGCGTGCCCAGAGTCTTGTACGAGACTTTTGTCGGTTCTGATATGGAGGGCTTGGATGTGGCTAGGCCTTGGTCGGGCGACAGGTAAAAGTTGGTGTACTGAGTTCTGGGGATCGGCCACGCCTCCTCCTCCCGCTTCTTGTAGACCTTTTCCTTCTCGGCGTCGTTGAAGCCGACGTCGCCCTTGCGCAGCGTGACGGTGACGGGGGCGACCTTGCCGGGCGTGGCCCAGCCGACGCGGTCCTCGCCCTTGAGGAAGGCGTCGAGGAAGCTCTTCTGCAGCTCGACCTCCTCCTTGTAGTAGAAGGGCAGGTCGTGGCGGCCGGTGATGAAGCGCAGGTACTTAAACTTCGAGCCGGCATGGGTGTAGCCCTCGACGTTGCCGCGCAGGTGCAGCAGGATGCCGCCCCAGTTGGCCACGCTGAGCAGCGGCACCTCGATGTCCTCGAGCCGGAACTCCTTGCTGGCGTAGTAGTCCTCGTCGCGGAACTTGTACCGCGCGTTGTCGATGGTCTGGTCCTGCCGGTTCGCCACCAGCACGTCCTCGGGCAGGTCACCCTCGACCGTGTCCTCCTGGCCGCGCGCGCCCGGCCCGTCGGGCGGGAACTGCAGCTTGGACCGCCCCGGCTTGCCGTACTGGTTCACCAGGACCTGGCGGTTCCACCAGAAGCCGATGAACTTGTTGGCCAGGATGCCGCCGTGCTGGCAGCGGTCTCTGTAGTAGTCAGACATTCCCTCCCTAGACGCAGAATTAGTGAACTATGTTTTGGCTTCGTTTATAGAGCTTTCAAAACATACCAAGGAATAATGGCAGCCAGACCCTTGGGTCTCCTCGCAGCCACACGCCACTGCGTGCCGGCATAGTACGAGATACCCAGCAGACCGACCTTGCCGCTGCTCCAGGACTGCTCGGCGGCCCACTCGACGACATCAAAGAAGCACTCGCTCGTGCCCTTGCTCATGGTGTCGAGGAAGCCGGGGCTCTGGCCGAGGCCGCGCTCGTCGGCGCGCACGATGGCATAGCCCTGGGCCGTCCAGAAGACGGGGTCCGGCGTCTCCCAGCAGCTGTACTTGGAGCGGTGCTCGGGGTTGACCTGGCCAAAGGACCCCTTGAAGAAGGTCTCGTAGGGGATGTCCTTGCCGTAGGGCCCGTACGTGACCAGCACGGGGAACTTGTCGCCCGACTTGGCCGACTGCGGCAGGTACACGTTGGCCCGGATGGGCAGCTTGGAGGCCTTGAGCGGGATCGACACGTTCTTGTGGAAGATGAGCTTGTTCTCCGCGTCCTCGACGGTCGACGAGATGTCGCGGATCGGGGGCGTCTGGACTTCCATGGTTGCGGAGTGTGTGTAAGTTTCCGTGATAGCACTCGTGTGTCAGTTCAATGCAAGGCAGGGCAATCTGAACAGGAAACAAAGCAAAGAATGAAGAAGTAAAACAGTAATAAGGCTTCAATTCAAAGTGTTCCCATAGCTTTTCGCGGCATTGCGTGTTCTCGTCGCCGGATGTTGCACATGTCCCCTCATTACACTGCGCCGGAACGCAGGTGGGGGAGGGGCGTTTAGGAGTGTCAAGCCGCCGGCATATACGGATGCTGAAGCGCCTACGGTGACACTCGCGGTCGGTCTTTTCGGGCATTTCGTTTCGGACATACGAGTGCCGAGATCAGAGATCATCTCCTGAAATTATTCAAGAATCTTGACCATTAGTTTCGTTGCAAGTGGTACTTGGTATAGCAGGTATGTAGAAGTTCAAATACACATCTGCCATGTCAGTATAGTCGGTCCAGTGTGGGTCGGCATTGGTGCTCCGCTGTACGTATTAGTGTCGCCAGCACTTGTGAGATTTTGTCCATACAATATTGGGATTGAGACACTGTTTACGAACGAGTTGTCTTGAATGTTTATTGCTTTACGATATGATGGTACAATTTATAGAAATATTCAACTCGCTGAATGAATGCTCCCTAATCGTCTGGGATTTGTATATTCTGGACCGTGACTCTCGTTCCCCTCAATCTGCATGGTGAAAGCAATTCCGAGAGTCTAAAACTCGCCTCCAACCTTCCACCTCCAAAACGTCTGATTGAATCTTCCGCCAGTCGTCCTCCACAGCCAATTTGTGACCTGGAACGGGTAGATCAGTAATTGCAGACTCAAATTCTCGCGATTTATTCACTTACACCCGTCAACCAGACGCCATTCAACATCAGAAACACAAAGCAGTTTTCAACGCCATTTGATCCCCACGGCCTCGCAGCTCTGTCCAATTCCGTGTTAATGGGGCGGAAGTTAGGCACGCCGCGGTAAGTGTTCAGCCAGCCCTCTGGGTTCTCGGCCGGCGGTGCGCTGTGGTCGTTGAGAGGCACCCAGACGTGTCGCGGGGGCAGGTCGCGCTCGCCTGTCAGGTGGATCTCGTAGTCTTGCAAGGTCTCGGCGATGGTGGTGGTCACCGGGTTGTCTGTCGTGGTGACTGACATTTTAACGAATGCGATGCGCTGTGAATGATTCTGTGCTGGGATGGTTGGGATGTTCTGGCAGTTTGGGGATGTACTTGGTGTTGAAGGGGTGAGCTGTCGCTTATCCGGAATCACCGTGTAAGTGAGTGATTGCTGGAAAGGGTCGCTGCCGCCGGAACGGTGGTCGTCCTTTCAAATTTGGGAATTCTGGCACGATGCGGATCTGCCACGATAATCTGACCACAAACTCCACAAGCTCATTCGACTGGGATGTGTCAGACGAGAATAGTTTCTACCTTATCCACGTTCCCGGAAAGACAGAGACCAGATTCCTCGGATGCGAGCCGTGTGGCAGAGAATGACGGCTCCTTTGCGTAGGACAACCTTTCTTTCTCCACACCCCACTTACCGAAGCGCTGACCCCCCAGTCTTGTATGACCTGGGGTAAAAGCAATGAAAGAAAGCTGCAGAGTACCCGGTCGCGACGCTAGAGGTCCGGCTGTTGTCGATCTCTCAGAAAGTTGTTGGATATTGATTTCTTCAAAGAAAGATTTGCAATTACTTTGTATGCGCCAGTGTCTCGATCTTGTCTGCTTCCTGTTCTCAGTGTATCACGCGTACATACCATCGTTGAAGCACTAGCACCTCCACAGGCTTGTAAGCCAGCATTCCAACATGGCGTCGCAACAAGCAGCTATAGACCGGCTGCAGATGGCCGTGATCGATGGCCGGACAGAGAACATTCGATACCGCCAGGACCAACTCCAAGCTCTCCATACCGCCCTGCGCAATGACGCCGGTGCCATCTGCAATGCGCTGGCCAAGGATTCACAGACGTCGAGCGCAGAGGTCGAGACAGAATACTATCTTGCCATGGACGCGGTCAGGCATTGGTACGACACTCTCAACTTTGACGAGGAACACAAGAAGGAGTATGCGCCCGTCGTCGAAGGCAAAGACAACGCGACGCGCAGAGCAGGCGTTGGCCTGGTCGTTATTCGGCCGAGCAGTCATACTCGGCTGTACTCCATCATCGCGCCATTAGCTGCTGCCATGAGTGCTGGCAATTGCATCGCATTAGAAGTAAGCTTTAATTTCCCTGGCCATAGAGATACACACACTGACAATCTTCTTTAGCTTGAGGACACCCTCCTCCAGGTCGATGCGATCCTCCGCAAAGTGCTGCCGGCGGCACTAGACTTCAACACTTTCTGCCTGACCAAGACGATCAAGGACTCGTCGGTACTCGAAAATGCCACACTCGTCGACCAGACGAGCAGCGGAAAGACCGTCAGTCTCACAAACGAGCTTCTGTCTGCCTCCTCGACACGAACGGTGGCAGTCGTGGACCGCACGGCCGACATTGATCTGGCTGCCAAGGCTATCACCAACGCCAGGTTCAGCTTTGGCGGCACATCGCCATATGCGCCTGATTTGGTCTTGGTGAATGAGTTTATCAAGCAAGAATTCTTCGAGGCCTGCTCCAAGTATGCCACACTGGCATTCGCCAAGGACTCTGGCATCAAGAAAGTCAGCGGCAACCAGAGCGAGGCGACGAGGAAGGCCGTCAAGGATGCAGAAGATAAGAAGCAAGTGTCGAGTTTCGGCTCAAACGAGTACAAGCTGGTGGACGTGTCCGTCAGGTATGTAAATTAACTGGAGCTGTGCTTGCTATCATTGAAGCTAATAGGAATCGCAGATCGTCACCACTTACACAGCTCAAAGTCAGCGGTCGTTTCCTGCCGATTGCTAGTGTTTCCGGCTTGGTTGATGCCATATTCACCGAGCAATTCGAGTAAGTCGCCTCAAGAATAGGAAATGTATATCAACGATAGACTGACAAAGTATAGGAACCCTCTTTTGGCAGGATATTTCTTTGCCTCCCCCGGCTCGGCCAAGTACCTCGCTCAACACCTGCCCTGCCACATCTCATGCATCAATCAGATCCCAGTCC
Organism: Pestalotiopsis sp. JCM 9685; assembly: GCA_001599175.1. NCBI lineage: Eukaryota > Fungi > Ascomycota > Sordariomycetes > Amphisphaeriales > Sporocadaceae > Pestalotiopsis > Pestalotiopsis sp. JCM 9685. The sequence continues at coordinate 2,879,446 of BCGF01000004.1, forward strand.
AACTTCTCGTCGGGCCGGCCGCGCCGATAGCACACGATGCAGACTTCTACTACCGCTACAACAAGGACATGTTCTCCGCTGCACGCCCGCAATTCATCGAGCCTCCGGCAGCGACCTTTACAAAGGCAGAGGAGCTGCTTCTGGGATCCAAGAAGACTACGACATCGACCATTAGGGCATTGGCCGTGAAGCCGCTGAAGCCTACGGGACAAGCTGGAAACGCTTCTCTTGGGTTCTTCGAGGCCGGTTTCGTCACCATGGCCAGCATCACCTTTTTCGGGTTGCTGCCAGTGCTGGCTTACAGTTCTTGGATGATGGGGAGGAAAGGTTTCGAGTCGGCACTGAGATGGAGGCATTGAGCACGCAAATTGGGACGCCAGTGTGACGATAAATTAATAAATCGCTTCGTACATGTATTATCTGAGATCTAATACCATTTTCTTGGTCTAAAAAACAGCTTTCTGATATTTTCCTTACAATACACGATGTTTTGACATGGGATAATTCTCATTCGATTTCCTGTGACGGTGCTTAAATTGCAGTGAAATTCCCAATTCTGGGGGTTGTTCCTATCAAGAGCCTCTACGATGTAGAAACCAATAGATAAGCTCACCGGCTCACCATCTGATGATAACCTCACGATAAGCATCAAATAAGAAAGTAAAAAAAGCAATTAGTCCCTGCATGTGACGCGACGGTAAGTTCGGGGAAGCAGAGACGCGAAGCGGGGACCGGGACGGGGTGGGGGAGAAGTGCCGTTCTTCTCGTCTCGCCTCCGCCCACCTGTGCCGAAAATGCGAACAGCGCAACCGCGATTCCAATTGTCTGGATGCCAAACCTGCATCCAATCCTTGTTTCATGCTTGTATTCCATGTCCGGTAGTGGATCTTATTCATCGCATTGGCAATTTTTTATATGCCACATTTTGATATATCCTGACGAGCTGATCAGATTGTTTACCGCCGTGTACTATAATCAGTCTAAACCAACGCCTCTGATCTTACTCTGAGTCGAACAGCACCGTCAAGTCATTAACCTCTTTTGTCCAAGACTTGCTCACACTGCCACAGCCCAAAATGGCCGTCGGAAGCAAAGAGGAGCCAATGGCTCCCGTCCACCTCTTTTCTCATGGTTCGACCATGATGCTGGGTGAGGAGCACGCCTCTGCAGACTACTGGGAGAAGTGTGGCAACGCAGCACTGGAGAATGGCATAGAACATGTTGTCATGATGGTCAGTTGCTTCACTCATTGCAGCGTATCCAAGAAGCTAAACATCTATTCCAGGGCGCACACTGGGCAACATCTATGCCAGGAGTTCTCATCTCAGCCAACCCGAACCCTGACAAGTCGCCAGTGGCATACGTCCACCCTTCCAAATACAAGAACTACGCACTCAACCCCGACCTGGCGTTTGTGCCCACGATCCAAGAGCACCTCGCCGCAGCCGGCATCCCGTCCGAGGCGGACCCCAAGTTCGACTGGATCCACGACACGTACCTGGTGCTGATCCGCATGTTCCCGCGGGGCTGCCCGCCGACGACGCTGGTGAGCATGAACCAAAAGTACGACCCGCACTACCACATGGCCGTGGGCGCGGCCCTGCGTCCTCTCCGTGCCAAACAGCACAAGACGCTCTTCATCGGCTCGGGCGGCTCCGTGCACAACCTGTACCGCAACGTCTGGGGCCCGATGATGCGGTACCGGGACAACTTTGCGCAGCCGACGCCGCCCGAGCCGTGGGCCGTCGACTTCCGCCAGGAGGTCATCTCGGCGCTGTGCCCGGGCCACGAGGAGGTCGTGCCGCCGCACGAGGCCGCGTGCAACCGCGCCGTGCGCAGCACCAAGGGCGCCGGCGGGCCGCTGCTCAGGAGGAGGGCCACCAGCCTCATGAAGCACCCCCAGTACCGCGACGCCCACGCCACCGACGACCACTTCATGGCCACCATGTTCGTCGCGGGGCTGTGCGGTGGTCGCGGGGATGAGAATATCGTCGGCGAGATGGGCGCCGAGGATTGGGAGCTGACCAACATGTGCAACGCGCAGTTCACGCTGGGATCTTGGCCCGAGGTCAAGGCATGAGATGGCTTTGATGTATTTTGTTCGAGTAGGCGTTTGGGTCAGTAGCACATATGTAGTTAAGCCTTTCTATATCCAAGCAATTTCACATACTTCGAGCAATTCGGCAGCTCAAATTGGACACACGACGCGGATTTTGCATTCGTATCTCCGGTTTGAGCAGAGGATCATCGTGAGAAGTTGACACTCGCTCTTCGGCGTTGGCGTATTTAATTGATAGACATGGATCTCTTGCGACAGTCAGTTTTTGACTTCGCGATCGTGCTCGCGCATATAATACCAGATGGCATTCACAGTGAGCACTAGAGCGAAAGCCAAACGTGTTCGGGCCGAACGTCAATGCAATTCGGTGTAAGATCAAGCTACCAGGAAGCGCGAGCGGTGGAACGCCGGCTTACACACAGCTGCTCGCTGTTGGCCGCTGCATTGACCATGCATCGCACCGAAGTATAGCTGAAGCTATTGAGGTAGTTGCTGATGGAGATGTCATCTTACGACAGATTTGAAAGCTTGAAGAATGTAGTCAGCCATATAAACAAGCCAATTCCCATGAGTTGATGCTGAAACGTTTGAGCCATGAGAAACCCCCATTCAGCTACAATAGAACGAAGCGCAAAGTCATCAACAAACCCTCTTATTACAATATGACGACTGTTGCCCACAACACATCGACTGCTGGAGGTCCAGCTAGATCGACCGAGACGAGCCACTTTCAGCTAAATCCTGATGAGAATTTTCACTTTGAGATTCTCAGAGTCCTGAACTGCGCACCCTCAAACGGCGCAGACATTGCAGAAGTCTTGGCAAGATGTCCTAAGATCAAGCCGGGCGACTTTGAGTCTTGGACTTCTGCATGGACAGAACTGGCCGAGCGGGTTGAGAAACAAGCAGGCGAATCGGATCCGTCGACCAGCAGCGGCAGGGCTTCCGCGAGAAACGCGTACCTCCGAGCCGCCACGTACTACCGGAATGCCGATTTCTTCCTGCATGGGAATCCCCAAGATCCGCGCGTCATGAGCCTGTGGGACAAACATCTGAAGATGTTTGAAGCTGGCATCTTACTCATGCCTTATGAGACCCAAAGGATGAACATAGAGACTTCTCGTGGTTTTCACGTCCCGGCCACATTCTATAAGGCGTCTGATGCCAACAAGGGCCCTAGGCCAACTCTGATCATCGGCAACGGTTTCGATAGCAGTCAGGAAGAGATGCTGCACATCATCGGGTGGCAAGCGCTGGAGAGAGGTTTCAATGTCATGTCGTACGAGGGACCCGGCCAGCCGACCGTCAGAAGATACCAGGGCCTCGGTTTTATTCCCGAGTGGGAAAAAGTGGTCACTCCCGTCGTCGACTATCTGGAAGCCCATCAGAAAGAGCTGAATGTCGATTTCAACAAGCTGGGGCTCTGGGGTCACAGCATGGGCGGAATGCTGGGTCTGCGAGCCGTCGCTTTCGAACACCGGATCAAGGCCTATATCGCGTGTGACGGAGTTTGGAACGTGGACAGCATCATTCCCAAGCCATTGATTGAAGACTTTGACGATGAATATGCTCAGAAATTGCTAGAGACCATCAAAACCAGCAACGCAGAGACTGACCTCCGTTGGCTGATGACCCACGGGTCCTGGGCCATGTTCGACGAGAAAAAGTTCCCCCGGGGCCTGGAACGTCCCGCCGACATCAAGGCCCTGGTCGATCGGTTCCGAAAGTTCAATCTCGACGGTGTCGTCGACCAGGTCGAGTGCAAGGTCTTTGTGGGCGATGCGGACGACGACCTCTTCTTCAAGGGGCAGCCCAAGAAGCTGGCCGATGCTCTGGGCGACAAGGCCACTTACCATCTCTTTTCAAGCGCGGATGATTCCGACGCTCACTGCCAGGTCGGAGCGGTCTCAGTCTTGGCACAAAAGACTTTGGATTGGTTTGAGAAGGTAGTTGATTAAGATGGTCTCGGGTTGGCAATGTTGTCAATGAAAGATGTTCGTATAACGCATGCTCCTGGTCCAGTCTTCCAAGAAAGTGAAGGTCAAAGACGGATACGAGGTGACACTATTCCAGGCTATTTCCCGTCCCTCCCTTTTCCGAGCTTATGTAATTTTATGGAGACACTTTATCTAGTCTGAAAATAATCCAACGCGAAGACGCGACTTGGATGAGTGACCACGTCGCATTCATCGTAGAAAAGGTGTACCGATGATGAATAATACTTTGAGGTGGGCGCCAGTGGCTATACCAGGTCCGGTACCAGATTTCATTTCACCTCTGGATGAACCTGTCCCTACGATGCAGGCACAGCCGGAGCCGCATCGGCAGCCAGCCCGGACGAATACGGCACAGCAGCAGCAGCAGCAGCAGCGAGCCCAGCCGTCGCCGGTCACATATAATGCCGCTGTATCTGCGGTCGCCAGCCCAGCCGGAGCTCCGAGTCCGAGCCCGGCCAGTACTATAGTCGAGAGGACAGCCCTGCCAACGGTGACAGAGACGCACATGCAGCCACAGCAGCCACTCCCAGCTACTACCACTTCTGGAAGCGTGTCAACCTTCATCAACGTGGGAACTGCTCAGCCTTCTGAGCCCTCTGAACCACCGAAAAAGAGAGGCAGAGGCAGACCGCGTAAGCCGCTAAACGAATTAGCCATGCCAAAGAAAGTTCAAAAGGCCCTATCGGAAAATAAGCGAAACCTGACGCACAAGAGATACTTGAGCACCACGTGGAAGACCAAAAAGGACGTGCTCGTCTACCTCCAGTGCCACCGGGTCGAGGTGAACCCGAGAATCTACGTGCACGCCCTGACGGGCAGCCCGCCCCACGAGGAAATCGACGGCAAGATGATGAGGCCGCCCTCGGCCATGGAGGCTGCCGAGTTCTTTGGCATTCCCGACAGGACGATCCGCCATTGGTGGTCCAAGAGGGACGAGATCATCGCCAGAGGAGACACGGGTACACCAAGGAACTCAAGATAAAGGCCGTATCAATTTCGACCTCCGTGTGTGTTCTTCGCTCGAGGTGCCGACGGGCGGGGAAACGAAGATAGAAAGTCCTCTTGCCGGAATGGAACATTGCTGTTTGAAATTCGTTCGCGACGCCACGCAGATATGTCACCCTATGAGTTGCTACTCCTGACTCCATTGTCGAAGAGCCGAGCCAAGAGAAAGGCTTGCACATTCTCCGAAGCACGGAGAGTGTTCGTTGAGCCGATGCCGTGATCTACCACGATGCCGGCTCGCCGAGTATCGTTTCTGGCTGGCAGAAAGGCCTGCGTCGGCTCGGATAAGGTGCAGCACATACTGCGCACCTTCATCGCGGGGTCAAACGCACTCGACAGACTCGAGGAGACATCCATGGTCATCAGGATCTCCAGAAACTACAAGTCGCCGCGCCAGATGGGGTTGGACAGATCATTGTGGACGCCAAATTTTCATCCAAACGGCCAAAGTGAACAAGGAACACTCTCAAAGAGTGTCGTTCAATATTAGCAATACTGTCTGCGGTTCTGCTTCAGATAGTGCTGAAGATCCTATTTAGGTCCGCTTGCCTATTGCGGTATCAGCCACCACTCCCGAGAAAGCACAGCCTATTTTGCAGCATCTTGAGAGTATATCCTTCCGAGGTGTACATACATTAGTGCTATGCTTCATGGAAGACGTCCGAGAGTGTAGGATGTTTGCACGGTCTTGAAAGTCACAGTACCGACGGCTGCGACTATCAACAATTAAGTTGATGCTTCAGATACGAGGTTGTTCAGTGCGGAGGGAGATATCGTCGGTAGTCGTTGGGTTTAGGCCCCCAATGACATGGGTTGACCCAACCTGGCGAGTATATTGGGGTGGCTGAAATGCAGCAGCTTTGTCATATGCATACACAACCAGCCTGTGCAGTTTCTACAACTTGACAAAGCAGCAAGTTAAAAGCAACCAGAAGGAAAACTCTCTGGTCTTCATCAGGCAATTCAATCGTGTATGTAGCATTCTTGGAAAAGAGCTTGATTGACCGGGCCAAATGCCCGATGTTTACGTGCATCGATGCAGCTCGCTTTGCTTTTTGACTTTAGTTGTGCATCTGGGTGGTTGCGATCAGGTTTAAACAATCATAGTTTTGACGTATCATATCGAATGTCATTCGATCAGCCTGGTCAGAATACCTGTCTTGGCTACCGAGGTTCTAAATAGGGACACACATGTCCTGTAGTATGCGCTGTCTCCAACCAGGTAGCATTTGGCTGCGGCTGAGGTGAGGGGTTTTTCTAATTGTGCAGCTGGTTTTCTATGCGGCGATGCACTGCAAATGCACGGAGGGTAGCAGCCGGCGCAACGGTGCTCAGTCGGGCGTCAAATGACAAGAGTCTATAGGCGACCTGCATCCCCCCAATTCCCGGGGTCGTCGCAGTCAACCGGGCTCCGGATGTCTGCCATTCCGCAGCTCAGCCGCACTCGATATATTGTGCAATGCCTTGGGGAAACCCTGGCCAGGTATGCATCCATTCTTCCCATCGCGTGATCTGTCAATTGCGATTCGATGGTTATCAGGAGATATTCGCAGGCAGAAGCAGAATGGTTGGGTGGTCGCAACTTGCAAGGCATACTGCAGTTCATGGAGATAAAAATCAATTATTGCTCGCTCGCTAAATTTTCCAAAATCATCACACTCTCGAATGGTGTACATGGACCAGCCCTTCATTCGACCACCCCTTTTCAGCTTCGGTCCAGGTTTCCTCGTGCTCGACCTCGTGGGACGGCGACCGCGGTGCGATACTGCGCCGGTTCTTGTCGCTGCCCATGTCGAACAGGTGGAACGGCCCCGTGGGGTCGTTGCTGTTGCTGCTGTGGCTCTTGTCGTGACTGTGCCCATGCGAAGACCCCCAGAACTTGGAGTACCGCTTCAGTAGGGGTCGCAGGGCGGCGGCTGATGCGGCGAAGATGGCGAGGCCGAGTTCGATGATGGCCCAGAGGAGGAGTTGGTAGTGCAAGTTCTTCTCCTCGACGCCTTTGGCGGTGCGCAGTCTGGTGATGATGACGAGCTTGACGATTGTCGCTGAACTGGCACTGTTGATTGTGTCGCATTAGTGACTGCTTCTACCTCCTACATTGTATGGTTGATTTAAGGACAACTCACAAGATTCCAAGGCTTAACAGGAACATGGCCGTGATCTTGAGCCGCAGACTCATTTGAACTTTCCAGAGCATCCATACCGGCAGGAGAGCGTAGAAGTAGTCGATAAAGATGTTCGAGATGGTGCGAAACTGTCCGACGACACCGCATGTCTGCGATCCTGCATAATTGCTGGTTCCGCCAGATGCGCATAGCCAGGATGTGAATAGCGTCATGACTACTGTCCATATGCCGCAGATGACCATGGAGATGTAGAGCGACCAACGCAGGACTTTTGTGTTTGCGAGGCGAACTAGGACTAGGGCGACAGCAAGTTTGACGAGTCCAGACGAAATGTAGCAGCAGAGCTGAGTAGCGAAGTAAAACTGAAGATACTCTTGTCAGTTGACGCATGGAAAATCTGGAATGATGGACTCACCTCTGTCGCTCTCTTCTTGTCGTAATATGGCTGGTCATCTTCGGCGGCAAACCCATATCCCATTGACGTCCAGCACGTAACACAAACGAGCACAAAGCCCAACTGAAGATAGTAAGTATATATGATCAGAAGAGACGCCGTCAAGAACGTGGCGGCGGCAGAAGGTGGATCTTACGTATGTCAGACATAACGCCGCATCGTCCCACCCGAATCCTCTAGTAACGATTCGAGTGCGCGTGTAGAGGCGGGCGCCCACTGCTGCACCGTCGAGGAGGAGCAGGGTCACAAGGGCAGCAATGATGCTATCGCGGTAGAAGGCCATGGCAATATCAGGTGGGTGAGAACATTTTCTTTTGGTGTCAACGATTTGCGAGAGGGTCGGACAGACAAGAGCGCCTCGAACTAAACAGGTGGGTCGGGAGAGATGATATATGCGGTCTGCAATAAGCTCATTGTATGATATGATCTGAAAGGTCAGCAATTGTCCGATCCGAGCATGCGGGTTCTGGAAGTGTGACCAAAGGCCAAGTACAGGAAGCGCCAAGCTGCATGCGATAGGACTCTTCTTTCTTCCCCGGGCGTAAGAGATGGGCTACAGGAGGGATCCTCGTCAGCACCTTATTGAATGGATGCACCGGATCTTTTCGTGGTGTAGTGCAACCGTTGCGAATGCAGGGGTATCTTGATGGCATGTCGGGGAGAATTCTTGGGGCGATGGGGGCTTTGCTGAAAAAGTCCCCCTTGTAGTCTGTACGATTATAATGTGTGTGCACACCTGATCATCTTGGTTGATGCAGATCAAAGTCGTGGCGATGGAACTGGCCATTGGACTTGCATATTCAGCCCCGAGTCAGGGAGTCGAGTATTGGCCGTTGAGGTTGCATCCACTGTCACCGTACTACAAATAGTGTGTCAACTGCCGAGTCTCATTGGCTGCATACTGCACAATTCTGGAGTTCAGCTCCGGGACGGGCCGCCCGGTCTTCTTTTTTCGCCATTCAAAGTCGCTAAACTATCCAGGTAGAAGTCTCCAATATTTCCAGAATCACGCAGCAATCAATATACTAGGCGAGCCTATAATATCATTGCTGTGTCTGCCATTCGCCGCTTGAAAAGAGCAAGAAACCAGGTTTTTGGGGCGGCCTCTGACAGGCGACATGCAGCTCGGATTCCAGATGGGGTGCTCTTCTTTTTCGTTAGTTGCCGTACATATTTTTGCGTGCGGAATCATACAGACTGCATTTGATCGATGGCCCTCGATGCTGTGAACCCGGGACAAGTAGAAGTCCGACGAGATTGACCTACGTAGCTCAGCGTACTGGTCGCAACGGTAGCCCTTTCCAGCGCTTCGTGCTGTACGATTCTGGGTATCACTGACGATGACAAAATGTATCACGGTCGCGGCGTCGGGGAAGAGACCCGCGCTGTACGCATCCACGCGCAGTATTCGTGGTCGGCGTCCTTGATGCTCAATTAATTGAGTCAAATTCAAGGCGCTTGACTTGAACCCTGGCCGCAAACTTTCTTGTCCGAAGTCTTTCGGACCATATCATTTCCCGAATCACCACATAGCGACTGGCCGTTTTATCTCCTGCTTCTACATTTTGCCTTCCTGAGATTGATCAGGCGATTCCTTGTTCTTGTTTTCGAAGCTTGCGTGAGACGTATTGTTGACTATTTCGACCAAGTCAGTTTCTCCACCAAGACTCTGCAACATTCCAAATACTCCGCCGACGATCCCGGCATCATTCGCCTCTAAGGCACAAATTTAGCGGTAGATCGCATGCAAAATACGCCGGGCGACAATAAATCTTGGACGACTACGGCTCGCTGCCTTTTCGATTGTCGCGGGTTTGAACAGCTCATCGCGTCGCCCTGCAGATATCCGAAGGGCAACTACATATATTTCTCCCTTGTGTCACGGACGATATGGCGCGTCGGGCGGCAAAAACAACGCAAGCATGATTCGTGAACCGAAATTCCGAAGGGACGACACCGAATAACCAACGAGTCTTTGTGTTGGAAATACTGCGAAATCGTAAGTACCGGACCGACGCGATGAGAAGACGGGGTATAATCTCACAACTTTACGACGATTGGACACAATGCTCGAGACTTCACGCAAGACTTGCATTGATGTATGGGCACGAAAGGTCTGTCTGGCCCAAACGCAAGGCTTCTCATCCAGTCATTGAGATGCAGATGTGTCTTGTATCATACCAATCGCAGGCCATACTTAGTGGCTGGATCTCCGAGCTTGCAAATTTGCGTCGTGAAAGGCCCATGAAGAGACCGTGTAGACAATCGCGAGCATAATCCATGCTTGCAAGCTGGGCGGTTCTCATCCCATGGTGCGGATCAATGTCAGCACTCACGTTATATGTGAGCGACCATGTGGATTGGCACCATCGGCGCAGTCGTGCTCCCAGTCGCCGGCGTCACGATTCGTGGCTCTGAAATGGGATCCGTCTTGGCGGCCACGGTACCTTTATTGCCATCTTCGACCTTATTGTTGCAAGCTGCCCTATAAACTACAGTCATCTTCAGATAAAGCATACGATGGGAAAAGAAGAGAAGAAGCATGACTTCCAAGGCTTTGTGGTGGTACATGTTTTCAGGCAAACGTGTGTATTGTCCATGGAGAGGGAGAAATCAACTCATTAGACTGGTTCCTGGAAATGCCTTACTGTACTCACAAAAGTCTCCGCACATCTCGCTTTCTATCGAAACGTCAAGGCAAATTTGGGACATTATACACGACTTTTCACAAACAAGTTCTGTGCTGTTTTCTTCAGAGTAATTTTATCCGTATGTATTTTCTATAAGGGAAAACCCAGAGGGGGAGTTGCCTCCCTAAGGGTAAAAACCCCTTATTGATATACAGTGTTGTGAGTTCCTATCCAAGTCCGTTCTGGCTCAAGGCCACATCAAACGATAATACCCAAAGATATCGAAAAACCAAAAGAAAAAAGAAAAAACTGCAGAAAACCCGTATTCATGCAAACTAACGGTAGAAAAACGACCAAGCGAAGCTTCTCCCTTCTTTTTTCTTTTTCTTTTTTCATCTTTTTTCCTCTCTTTTTGTTTTTCATGACAAAACAAAACAACTCAGACCACTGGCGTCAGAGAATTCGCGAAGCTCGCAGCTGTGACTATACAGCTATCCCACGGCCCTGCCCCGCGGGTCCTCCCGGCCCTCCGGGTCCCTGATCTCGCCTGGGCTTCTTGGGGGGCGGCGGGGGCAGGTGCGGGTTCTTGCGAGGCCGACCGCGCTTCCTCCTGGGGGGTAATGGCATGTTGAACGACCACCCCGGGATCTCGGGGTACCACCACTCACACACCGGCATCGGGTCGTGAGGGAGCGTAGTCATCCGGCACCACCGTTGATATACGACCTCCCATTGCGGCGGCGGTCTGGTGGGGTCGGGCGGAGGATGCGTGTTCGCCCGCTCGGGATGGACCGGCTGGCGTGGGACCTGCCCGGGCTGGACCATCGGGCGCAGAGGCTCGGCGAGTGGGATCCCTTGGCCCGCGGGCTGAGCCGCCCTGGAAGCGAGGGCCATGTGCTGGGCAGGCGGAGGAGCTTGGTTCATCGGAGCACGTGGAGGAGCTGCGTGATTCCGAACATTCGGACGAGCTGCGGCCATCCGACGGGCGGGTTGCTCGATCGTCTGCTGATACCACCTCTCAAACTGCTGCACGGTGGCTAGGTCCCACCCAAACACTATCGCTGGGTCACGGGCACTGCTTCGCACCCGATATTGGGGAGCCCGGTTGACAACGTTTTCCATCCGCAAGGGAGCCGGTGCGCCGTTCCCGTTGACGACGTTTCTCATGCCCAAGGGAGCTGGTTCGCTGTTCCCGTTGGCAACGTCTTCCATATCCAAGGGGGCGGGATCGGGATCGGGTTCATCAGGCCTAGATGGGGCAGGGGCACCGCTTCGCACCGGATTTTGGAAGGCCCCGTTGACAAAGTTTCCCATGTGAAAGGGCGCCGATTCGCCGTTCCCGTTGACAACGTTTTCCATGTCCAAGGGGGCGGGAGCGGGAGCGGGATCGGGCTCAGACTCAACAGGCCTAGGAGCGACCTCGAGATTCCCCATGTGTGCGGACGGCATCCCCACGTCGGACCCATCGATCCTGGGGTTCGATGGGCCCCTCCTCGAAGGGCCGGGGTCGCCGTCATCCTGGGCTGGGTTCTTCTTGGCGACAGAATCATCACCATCCCACTCATAGTCATAGTTGAAGTCATAGTTGAACTGATTGAGAGCAGCGATGTCATCAGGCGGCATTGAGTCATCGGGCCCGTCGATCACGGTATCCGGTGTCCTAGTCGAGAGACTGGGATCGATGCCGTTCTGGTTCGGGTCGCCCATGGCGTTGGGAGCGGGATCAATAGACTGAGACTGAGCGAGGGCACTGTCGAGACGGGCCCTATCCTCGGGCTGGTAGTCGTTGTCTGGGGCGCCCGATGCATTCCCCTGGAAAGTCGGGTCGMTGCCGTTCTGGTTCGGGTCGCCCACGGCGTTGGGAGCGGGATCAATAGACTGAGACTGAGCGATGGCACTAACGAGAAGGGCCCTATCCTCGGCCGACATGAAGTCCTCGGGCTGGTAGTCGTTGTCTGGGGCGCCCGATACCATTCCCTGAGAAGTCAGGTCGCTGCTGTTCTGGGGTGGGTTACCCATTTTGATGGTGTTTGAGGAGGCTCAACGGATGGGATGAGTATTTATAGACGACACCAGGGGCACGATTACGCGTTGTAGGGGGTTTTATTACTGTGCGTGTGCTTGTCTTGACGTTCTTAGATATCTCGAGATCGGTGGTGTTGGAATGTCGACCAAGAGTGAAAGATGAAAGGGGGTGAGCGAGACTGGGGAAGCGAAACTGAGCGTGTGTGGATGGGTATATTGCGGTTCTGAGATCTCGTTGTGTGCGATTTTGGTAGATGGAGATGGAGGAAGGATTTTTGAGAGCAGTGAAAGGGAAGGGGCAGACTGCCGAATTTATTTGAAGGGTCAGCCACCAGAAGACACAGTTACCCTTTGCTCTTGCCCGGCGACGGCGAGGAAGGTTTAATCAACAGCGGCGTTTGCTCATATTCACGGCGCCAGCCACGGTCCAAAACTTTGAGAATCTATGGTTTGGACAGAGATCAGTGGCAAAATAGGCTCGGGCAGTCGAGAAAGATGATAACAGGAGAGTGTCGGATGGCCGTTTAGGGACAGAATGGGCCCGTTATTGGGACAGAGAACCATCTTGGCTGGTTGGGAGGCAGTTTGATGGCGATACGAAAAGAGGGTTTGTCATTTAGTGAGGCTATCATATCGAATCCAAACCCTTCATTGATCATGTGTATGGCTTAGAGAAAGGGGGTCACTGTCCGGATGGATGGCGTGAGAGGGGTCCGATGCCACCGCCGAGGAGCAAATGCCTAGACACCGAGTAACCGTTAATTGGGATGTAACTGTGCGTCCAGTTCCCGAGGAAGCAGCCATGCCGATTCGTTATTATTTCATTTCCTGATGTCTTTTATACTGCGAATTTAGCACTGGCGGATATGCAGTTGACATTTTATAAATTATGCAGGTTCAAGGTCAATTCCCTTCGACTATCAAAACATCCCAACGCACCAGAATCAGAAGCAACGACGACAGAGAAACGAAGGCATTCACAGTGCTTCGAATACACCCCCTGTTACTACCATTTTTGCTGGTTGTCCACAAATGCTCATAAGGTTGAAAGTTGTTCTAGTACCGGGCGTGGCGCCCTGGCTGACAGGGGTCTTGGACCGACGACATTGTCACTGAGCAGCTACGGCCTGGGGAAGCTTTTCTCCCTCTGATAACTTTCTGACTAATAAATACCTTAAGGTCTTGATTGTAGCTATTCTTGTGAGTCACCAGTTCTCGGACGGGTCTTGTAGCAGGCCGGGCGAGTGAAAGTACCTGTTGGGGACGTATGAGTGGCGCTGCTTCACAGTGGTAGAGAGGGGGCCTTTGCTTGGGGGCACGGTGACGAAAGCAGACAACGTGCCAATGGCCAAAAGATCTCAGCGTGAGTCCCGGGAAGGGACTTTCCAGTCATTGAAGATTGGTAGGCGGCTTTGGTTACTGTACGCCGCTGTTCAAGGGGAAGTCCTACAACACTGGGCCTTGCATGTCAGGGTGTAGGGTGTAAATAACACAACAACGACTCTGGGTCAGAGAGGGGAGTGTAGGGTTCAGGAATTGGTAAAGGTAGGGTAGTAATAAGAGCTCTTCAATACCTAAAATCAGAATTACCAGACTCCCTGACATATTCCAACCTTTCAGGTGTCTTCTGACCAAAACACAGCCCCTTCAAGCTCGCCACGTTCGCGACACTGAGGGCCCACACTGCCCAGAAAAGAGCCTTTGATGTAATGATACCCAGCTAGATGCACAAGAACCCAAGTACACATGCAAGATGAAGAGGAGCACCTGACAGATACATTTGCTTTCAAATTCGTTACAACAAGTCTCGATGCAGTTGGTATTATACTGTCTTGTAAGCTAATGCAGGTACAACCGCATGCCTCCCACGTGCATAAAGCGTGCATGATATATACTCTATCTCTGGCCAGGCAAGTCTGGAGCAAGCATGCATGATCAGTGTAGATGGAGTTTTCAATTACCCTACAGACCCAATATACAGACAGAAAGATATTATGAATAAAGATGTAATTAATGTTTTGAGATACACAGTATGCAGACCAGTTTTTAAGCATTGATTATGCCATCTGCAATCTTTTCTGCCAGCGCGTAAATCGTGCTCGTAGGGTGTCCTGGGGGCAGAATTGGGAAGCTGCTGGCATCCACAACTCGGAGTCCGTTGACACCGTACACCTTGGCCTCGTTGTCGATGACTGCCATCTGGTCTCCCTCCTTGCCCATTTTGCAAGTACCGGCGGCGTGCCATACAGTCATCAAGGAGTCCTGGACCACGGCGAGGATTTCTTCGTCCGTGTCTGTGTCCGTACCAGGCCAGTACTCTTGGCCAATGACAATTTCCTGAACGACATCCGTATTCCACACCTCGCGCATGCGGCGCCACCACGAAATGGCGACTTCCTGGTCGGCTTTGGCGCTCAGCCAGTTGGGGTTGACCAGAGGGAGGTCCGAAGTGGACGAAGACTTGATCGTCACGTTTCCTCTTGACACCGGCGCCACCATGGCACCTAGAATAGTCGCATACTGCCTTCCGTCTAGCGGCTGCTGAAGAGCAGGGAAGCGGAAGTTGCCAATGTAGCCATTACCGGAGATGTGCTCAACCTCAGGCCAGTCATCGGGAAATTGGGCGAGGGCTTCCTGAGTCTCTGTGGACCACGTCTCACGATACTTCTCGGGGAGCTTTTCCCAGCCAATGAACTCGACGACGTTCGAGGAAAGGGCACCAGTGCCATCGGCGACGTATTCGGCGAGGGTCTCGGCGAGGATGACTGGATCGTGAAGCACGCGGTCTAGAGTGTCAAAATTGACTTGGTAAGCTGGGCCAAACATGATATGATCCCACATGTTCTGGCCAACACCAGGAGCATGGACAATGACATCAATGTCGTACTCCTCCAGCGTATCTCTGGGTCCGATGCCGGAAACCATGAGGAGCTGGGGCGATTGAAAGGAGCCGGCAGAAAGGATGACCTCTTTCGCAGCGTTGATGGTGTAGGTGACGCCGAGACTGCTGACTTCGACTCCAGTGGCAGTGTTGTTGCCGTCAAACAGAATCTTCTTGGCCAGAGTTTGCGTGTAGACCTTGAGGCTCTCGAGGCCCTCGTTCACTGCCGTGTAGATATACTCTGCCGAGCTGCTGCGCGTCTGGTCGGATGCGCGAATGGTGGACTGCGAGTAATGGTATCCGAGCAAGTCTCCGCTGCTGAAACCAAGCGTTCTGTTCATGCCGATTGCTTGCATTCCCTTCTCCAACCACGTCGCCCAGTCGGAAACCCAATTGGTGTATCCGATCTGGACGGGACCGCCGGGCGACTTGAATGCATTGGGATCATACTGAGTGGAGGCATTGGCGCGGCGCTTGGTGGTGTCGGGAGGGGTGAAGTTGACAGCCTTTTCAAAATAAGGGAGAAGAGAGTCAAATCTGAGATTAAAAAGATCAGCGCGTTACCCATTGGCCAAAGCAGCAGTTCTTTCTCTTACTGGTAGCTATCGTCGCCGACTTCCTCGGCCCACATGTTGTAACTTCCTTTGCTGCCACGGTGGTGGATCATAAAGTTGAGGGCCGAGCTACCTCCAAGGCACTTTCCGCGGGCGTAGTGAACCTCGCGATTGTTGGCTCCGACCTGGGGCTCGGTCTGGAACTCCCAGTCCACAGTCGGGACAGAGTCGAGCATACTCGCACCAATGCCGATAATGTCACCGCCCGGAGTGGATCCAAGCACGGGCTTGGCGATCTCATAGTATAGTCCGGCCTCGACGATGGCGACCGAAAATCCTGCCTCGGCGAGTCGGTAGCCGATCGCATTGCCGGCTGTGCCTCCGCCTACGACGACGTAGTCATACGTCGCCTCGACGCCGAGAGCGCCCTCGACGGCCCCAAGGACTCCCTGGACGATGCCATCGCCGTTTAGGACGGCCTGAACAGCCGAGAGGATGGGATTCGTAATCGAGACGCCGATTCCACTAAGTACATCGCCGAGATCGCCCAAGATCGGTACGTCGAGCGCATTACCGGAGGGAAGACCAGCAAGAAGGAATGCCGAAGAGGCAAGAGACAGAGAGGACGCCTGAATACGCATCTTGGGAATTAAAAGAGTGACTGAAGATGAAGATGGAGACCACAAAATTCCATCTGATCTGCCAGAACGAGAAAAGAAGGCCAGGCCCAGCCCAACTTCGGACGAACCCTTCTTAATCTAGAAGGCATCGTCTATTTCGGCATCCTACTGCCGCGCCTTCCCCTTACGAAATCTGGGGAAGCACAGGAACAACATGACATTAAG
Organism: Pestalotiopsis sp. JCM 9685; assembly: GCA_001599175.1. Classification (NCBI taxonomy): domain Eukaryota; kingdom Fungi; phylum Ascomycota; class Sordariomycetes; order Amphisphaeriales; family Sporocadaceae; genus Pestalotiopsis; species Pestalotiopsis sp. JCM 9685. Next base: position 2,896,022 of record BCGF01000004.1, read on the forward strand.
ATTTGACAGGTCGACGGATGCAAGGTCGGGCTGCCGAACTGATGAGTTCCTATCCAGAAAAGAATAGAAGACATCGCGAGCTGCAGGAAAGAAACCAGATGTGGTGAGTGCTGTGTCGATCTGTACAAAGTCCCCGGTTGTATTGGCAGTGACAGGGAATTTTTGAGTGCTGACTTGCAGGTTCTTTGATGAGATACATGTACAGTCCGATGCCTAATGAGAGTCTCGGGATTTGCAAACCTCTCCGAACTGTCTGGAAGAATTCATAAGCAGTGATCGAGGAGGAATCGAAGAGTGTCTGCGTAGAAGATCACAGAGACAACGATATACATCCATCTTCAACACTGCCATCGATCATGTCGAGCAGAGTATTGTATTCTGCCATGCATCTGATGCCTCCAAATGCCGGAAATCTTGGGTGACTCCCACAGACTCCCGGGCCTCGCCAAAACTGTCAAATCCAAGCAGTATGGTGTGCTGCCATGCAACCAACATGCATGTTGTAAGATACTCTTGGCAATAATTCATGGGGCCCCCAGTATAACGAGCCACTCAGCTTCAACGACACATGGGGTGACATCCTTCAGTCTGACCCACAGCTAGGGTGTATGCAATGCGCCCCAATCTTGCGCGCATATTCTGCCTGCATCTCTTCAAATTCTTTACTCTCTTTTACGTGAGAGCCTCGTGATGGGAAGAATATCTCGTCATGTCATTGTGGTCCATGATCCAACGTTTTTCACCACTGGTGACCCAGCAATAGCCTCGAAAACACAGAGTTTCCGGGACCCAGCCGGATGGCAGATGCAATGTGACTCTGCGGCACAGTTGCCTTTTTCATGTTTTTGATGGGCCGTCAGATCATACTGTAGATGTTTGCTCGATCCCTGGCACGGTTTGGAATTGCAGTCCCAGGATCGCGAGGCAGCTTGCATGCGAGATGACGACGTGCCTGATTACTCGATCCTTCTACACGGGTCGAAGCCGTTCTGGATATGCTTCTGGCCAAAGATAATCATTGATCACCCAAGGTGATGCCAGTATTGTCTTCCTTTCAGTTCGACTTCTTATAGCCTCTTGGTCCCACATCATATATGCACAGCCGAACCTTGCGAGTATAAATAAGTGCACGGTCCTGTTCGTGAAATGAGATGCGCCCGGACACAAGGTTTTCAGTCTCGACTCGATGTTTGGCGCAGTGACGATTAACGTATTAGTTTTGATTTCGTTGCTATCAGGGCTCATATCTGCGTCGACGATCTATTCGTCTAATCTATTTTATTCAGCGTGCGTCCGTCAGGAGAATTGGACGGCGAGCAATCCGGTTCGTCAGATACTACACTCATGTCAGACCTGACTCGGAACTGCCTCCCTCTCCAGTTCACTGTCGTTCCCAACAGTACGGCCCAGGTCCAGATTGGCAGGGCGAGCAGCTCACGTCCCAGCCAGGCAAGGAGCCACTGTCCAAAAGGCCGTCTTTCGGCACCTCCGCGCTTGGCTCCCCTGGCAAAGGCAGGTGTATCCTCATCAATGTCTATACTGTAGCCAGCGTGCAGTCTATTCGAGACGAGCCTGTCAAGGACCATCCAGGAAAAGACACCAGCAGACCAGCATTTGAACAATGATCCCCATGTCTGTCCAATACCCAAGTACTGGCTCAGCCACGGAAGGCTGGTCAGCGTCCAGGAGATGTAGAAGCAGCAGAGGAAAGACTCGACGCCAGGCTCCACAAGCGTTGCCAACAGTACTGTCCACTTTCGTGCTCGAAGCCATCTGACCCGACGGCCGACATATGCCGCGACTGACATGCCAGCAACCGGCTGAACGACCAGGTTGCCCCAGTTCAGCGCGTGGTTTCGGAACCCGGGGAAGTTGGTCCTCCATAGCAAATCACCAATCAAGTGATCCTCGCAGATGAAATGGGAAAAGTAGTTCAGACCGGTTGGCAGAGGTGGAGAGGACTCGCTGAGAATTGGGTTCTGTGCAGGGTCCGTGGCGTAGTCCAACTGTGACTTGCGAAACATGCAGCTCTTTCCCACGACACAGGGGGCGACACCAACGGTATTGATCGCTGAATAGAATTTCGCATGGGTAGTGCACATGAACATCTCGTCCAGCCGACCGCCGCCCTGACCCAGCATGGAGTTGTCAATCTCCTTGCTGTCCTCAACGTCGATGGCGCCAGAGAGAAGCGCCTGCGACTCGGAACTATTGCGCTCGAGCGAGGAGACAGTGTCTACCACAATCGGCAGTTGATGTGCCAGCTTGCAGGGCTTGTCTTGTCTGCCGTCGGATCTGAGTCCACAGAGCCGGTCGACCATCTTCCCAGCAGCACTCTTTGACAGCCACACATTGCAATCGGCGATCCAGACGACATCTCCCTTGACCTCTCGGTACGCATGGCTCAGGTTGCGAATCTTGGGGTTCGGTCCCATGTTCTGGATGGTCGTATTACCGCGTCCATTCAACAGGGGATCTTCGTCCTCGACGAAAATCCTCGCATCGTGACCCGGAAACTCGTCAATCACCTGTCGCATGACTGGATACGCGGCGTCATCTCTCGAAGATACACAAAAGTGTATAGAGAACTTGTTCTTGGGGTAGTCTTGCTGAAGCGTGGACTTGAGACATTCGTACAAGTAAGGTTCTAACCCCTTGGCTGGTCGAAGTATAGTGACGTGAGGAACCTCATCTTCAGCGAGCGTTGGCGAAACGGCTTTCTTCGGGACAGACGAGAAGTTCTTGAAGCTGCAGACAGGTCCAAGTCAGCAGAAGCGACAACAAATAACATGACTGGGTGAAATTGTACATACATTCCGTACGTTCCTATGCTCTGTACAACAAGGACTATGGAGCCCCAGCAGAGCCAGGCGTATCCAAATGCCTGGGAAACTTCAATCATCTCGACATGGTGCGGTACCAAGCAGCCTAAATGGAAGTGCAAAACGTGCAGAAGATACCAAGGATCTTCTGTGAAGCGCTTCGTGTATTTGCGCAAGACAAGCAAAGGGGAAGAGACCAACGATTGTTGGGTCCGACGATCGCAACCGGCCTTGCTTGTAAGCAGCGCGGGACTGGTATCCACTGCGCTATGGCAACAATCGCAGCGTCGAAGCGTCGCTGGTTGTGTTCGATAACCAATGCGGCTCCTCTGAAATGGATGCCGGAGTTTCGGCCGCGTTATGACCGAAGTGCGATTTCGCGACCAGAGAAAAGTCAATTCAGCCCAAAAGGAGGAGACGCGTCGGCGACTCCTTGGTTGGTGGGCGGAACGCGCCTTGAAAGCCCTGGAGTGCACTGAAGCTCGGACCATCCACCTGGAGCTCCGCCGAGATTTTCCGTCTTCACTCGTCGCTGACCATTCAGGGCTTGGACAAGGGTCATAGCTCGAATTTTTTTTTGCTGGCAACCTTCTCCTCAATCCTCCATCGCGGGTTGAATTTCGCACTTTCCTCCTTCACCACATCACGCATCCGGCCAATTCAGGCAAGCTGGTTGCTCTCTTGTCTGAACCTGTCCATTGGATGGCCTGGCCAAGCAATCATTCCCGGTGGCAACGGGAACAATATCCCTCATCCGAGTAAGTACGAGCTCTTCTCTCTTGCCCGTGGCATTTTCGCAATGCCCGTCCCATTTCGACACCATACATCTTTCATATATATCACGTCGCGGTGATGACAACTTTTTACATTTTTGGAACTATGGGGCGTCAAACCCTCGATGAGTGTTACCAATATAGACTACAACGGTATCTGAGCGACGTGCCTTGCAACTTCTCAGCATCACCTTCCTGCTTTGCTTGGTCGGGTTCGAGCCATTGCTAACCAACTATATAGTCCTGGTTGAGAGGCCGCAATGGCTGAAACGAAAACATCTACACAAAATGGGGCTGTGACAGCAGCATCAGCAACAGAACCTGCTCACCAGGCGTCGCCTGCAGCAAACACTTCTGCGGTCGTGCCGGCTGCCCTACGAGGTCCTCCCCTCTGGAAGGTCCATGAGCTGCCTGCTCCCATCCGCACCTTTCCGCTGCCAACCTTCTATCCAAGCAACCCGCTGTCGTTGCTCCACATCGCGTATGCTTGGATCAGACAGGTCATCTCGCCGCCCCGAGAGCCCTCCATCGTGTACGAAGGAGTATGGTCGCCCGCTACCAGATCGGTACTGATCAAGGATCCAAAGTCAATCCGAGGACTATGGGAGCAGGGGTTCTATGGCAAAGGACACCTGAGTCGCAGTGAGCCCAACTGGTTGAAACGAGAGCAGGCCCGAAAAGGCACTCACAAAAACCATGTTGCCGAGGTCTTCACCAACAAGCGACGTGAGGAACGAATCCAAATGAAGTGGGAGCGTGCGCGAAAGGAGCAGGGTGCGATTCTTAGGACACGATACGAGGAAGCTCGTGTCGCACCGGTCGAAGTTGCCGGGCTGCTGGCTCTCCCGAACTCCCAACGTGAACTCAACGTGATCATCTATGGCGTGGATGAGTCCATCCTCAGTGATTCCATACGTGTCGTCACTTCAAGCGATGTGGGCACCGTAGCAAGTGTCCAGAAGACCTCATCTGCTCCACGACCGAATGGTGATGCTCAGCGCCCTACCACACCCCAGGGCAAGGAAAAGCTTGTCCTAGATCTCCAGGATATCAGCAGTGATCCTCAGGCGTCGACCAAACGCAGAAAAAGTGTACGCTTCTCGCCAAAAGTAGACTCCACTACGTTCCAATTGTCAGACCCACCTAGTCCAAGCCAGACGATTCTCAGCAATGGCAACGGCAATGGCAAAATGCCCGACGGTATCTTGTCAAGTCGATCCGCGCTATCTCAAGACCTCAGTCGACCTCCAGCTCAGGAGCACGCCATTATGCAGATGATGAAGGACCCTGTCGCGGTCGAGCCCGAAGTCAAGGAGCTGGTTGACAAGGAGCACCTGCAGCTCACCCTCGAGGAAGCAGTATGGCTCAGCTTTGGCATGGGCGTACTCGACGTCAAGGACGAACAATCTGGTGAATCGATCCCAGTCGATTCCCTCTTCCGGATTGGTAGGGAGTTCTCATACTGCCCTCCACGATCAGATCATCTGCAGCCAGACGACCCGTTTATGATGCACTATGCAGTGTACCACCATTTCAGGTCTCTCGGTTGGGTCGCCCGTTCCGGTATCAAGTTCGGCTGTGACTGGCTACTCTACCATCGGGGTCCAGCTTTTAGCCACGCAGAGTTCGCCGTCATTGTCTTGCCATCCTATGCGGATCCTTACTGGCGGAAGCAAGGCCGAGACACAAACGACAAATCGTGGCACTGGCTTCACATGGTGAACCGTGTCCAGAGTACCGCTTTGAAGACCCTGGTGCTTGTCTATGTTGACATTCCTGCGCCGACGGACGAGAAGGTTGACTTGGCTTCGCTGTTGAAGCAGTACAAGATCCGAGAGGTCATGATCAAGCGTTGGTTGATCAACCGCAACAGAGATTGATCAAAGCGGAATTCTACTGATATTGATACGCCTCGGCCATCATCATGGCTAGAGTTCATTTGGAATATGTAGCACCGGTCTCATGGATCGAATCAATACAAACTACGGTGCACCAATCAACCACTCAACTTTGATTCTCTTACATCTGTCTTGACTGATGCCGCGTTGTGATGACTCTTCAGCGTTACATTTGCTATACTGCGGTAAGCGAAATTGGATTATTGCATCTTGCGGTGAGGAAAGGTATTCAATGGCAGCGAGCGCTGCTGAGCCCGATGATGCGACATGACGGGTGCGGAAGCGGCCACCAATTAGCTCGCAACGATCGCCCACTAAGGCCGAGACGAAGCGCCTTCACCTTCCGAAACGCGCATGCTTATTTTTCAATATGCATTTCTGATCTCTTTTGTACAAGCATTGAGGAGCCGACTTGCATTGACTGGGATCCCATCTTTGCATTTCTTTTCTGATGATTCATTTTTCCTTCTTCTCGATTTGTGCTACCTGAATGTTGTGCACTTGAACGTCTGCGCTTTTTTTCAACATGGCGCCGAAACATGATGGTGATGACCGCGAAGCAGCAAGCGAGAACACGCCCCTCTTGGCATCATCGTCTATTGCGCTCACGCAAGATGCAGAAGTTGCAGAGGGCCTAGTCGCATCGCCGAATGGACATGATCACGCGCAATCCGCGTCTGCTGGCTCGGCAGAGGCAGATAACGACAAGCCGCTAGACACGGTGCAGATCGTCTTGTTGTGCTACACGAGAGTCGTCGAGCCCATCGCTTTCTTCTCCATCTTCCCGTACATCAACACCATGCTCCAGGCCAACACTGGCCTTCCAGCATCGGATGTCGGCTTCTACTCGGGCCTCATCGAGTCACTTTTCAGTCTCACGCAGATGTCCGTCATGATCTTGTGGGGGAGGGCGTCTGACCGCATTGGCCGCAAGCCAGTGCTCGTCTTCAGCCTGGTAGGCGTTTCCCTCTGCTGTGGAATATTTGGGTTGGCGAAAAACCTATGGCAGATGATCTTGTTCAGGTGCCTCGCCGGCCTCTTTGCCGGCACCATTGTCACCATCAGGACGATGATCTCGGAGCTCAGCACGCCAAAGACCCAAGCTCGGAGCTTCTCTTATTTCGCCTTTGCGGGGAACCTGGGTATACTCTTCGGACCCCTAATCGGGGGTGCCCTGGCGGAGCCTGCAACGCAGTATCCGCGTGTCTTTGGGGGTGTCGCCTTCTTCGAGGAGTATCCCTACGCGCTGCCAGGCTTCGCTGTAGGCTTTGTCGGCCTGACGGGTGTGCTCACGACCGCCCTGTTTGTCAAGGAGACCATGGTAAAGCACTCTAATGATGAGAGCGACGAGGGCGGCGCCGCGTCGAACTCGGCCAAGTCTAAGAACAGCACTCGGCAACTCTTGAAAAGCCCCGGCGTCGGCATAGTGCTCTACGTTTACGGACACGTCATGTTGCTCGCCATGCTCTATACGGCTGTGGTACCTGTATTCTGGTTTACGCCTATCTCCCTCGGCGGCTTTGGCTTCACGCCTTTGCAGATCAGCATTTTCATGGGCATAACAGGTTTCTCTCAAGCGGTGTGGCTGCTTGTATTTTTCCCCATGCTGCAGCACCGGCTGGGTACAAATGGGGTGATGCGCCTTTGTGGTTGGGCGTATCCTTTTGCCATGGCATTCAACGTTGTTCTGAGTATCATTCTCCGTTCGGGGCTGGAAACAACCTTTTGGGTGGCTGCTCCAATATTTTGCCTCATCGCCCCCGGAATCAGCATGGCTTTTACCGGCGCCCAATTATGTCTAAATGATGGTACGTACAAGTACAAAACAGGCAGTCTCCTTCGTCCGAAGTGGCTGACTCTCTCGGCCCGGATGAATTTTTATGGCTGCCGGCTAACTTTTGGGTAGTGTCGCCGTCGCCACAGATGCTAGGAACCTTGAACGCTCTGGCCCTCACGGGCATCAGCGCGATTCGAAGCTTTTCCCCTGCGTCAATCACCAGCATCTACGCCGTTGGCGTGCGGTCGCAGATCTTGTGGGGTTATCTTGCGTGGTTAGTTATTGTGATAATTGCTGCCGGCTTTACAGTCGTCGTGCGTTACCTGCCGGCTGTGAGTGAGAAAGATTACCCTGGTGACGGTACTACAGAGGATGTATCCGAAGACAGGACATCAACTTGAAATAGCAGCTATCGGTACAAGACCTAAGGTACATTATCATTCGCGGACTCAGAAAATGCTGGTATAGGCGGAAACTATGGACACCCACAACCCTACAGTCTGGCGAAATCGATGGTGCTTCTGAACTCTGAAAGCCTTATAAGGAACCAGTCAAAGATCGGAATCTTTCTCTCACTTCTCGTACACCTGTCCTCGACCTCGTCCCTTTCACCACAAAAGCATCTTGGTCGTTTTTTTTTTTTTTTTTTTTTAAACGCGTGTAGAGTCCTGGGGCTTTTTCGACGTGTGTACCGTAATACATAAAATCGCTCTCACGATGGTTCGCCTCGGCTTTGGCCTACTCAGCGCAGCGCTCTTTGGGGTGGCGCTTTCTGCACCTTGGCCGAACACAACTATTCCGCAGAATCAGGATCGAATCATCCCAGATAGCTGGATTCTGACGTTCAAGAAAGGTGTTCCTCAATCTGAGCTTCATGCCTTCAAGAATGCGTTTCGCAAGCGAGCTGAGACTGGCAACATGGAGATCCGTAGGTTGCCCAGGGCTCATAGCTATCAGTCGTGGAGAAAAATAAAGCTGATATCGTTCCACCGTCAGACCACGAGTACGATCTAGGTCCTGGTATGTTCAAGGGGTACCTCCTGAACGGCCCGGCCGAGGCGGTCATGCCACTCAACGATTCCCAGTGGGTGAGCCAGATCGAGCCCAACATGGCTTACTATCGCCCCTGGAAGCCCGACGTCGATGACGATGAAGACGACGTTGAAGACGACGACGAGCCCGCTCTCATGTCGAGCAGCGTTGATGACGAGGCGCCTACCCTCAGACGGAGAACAAACATCAGGCCGCTGAGAAAGAAGGACAACCTCTGGAACTTGGAGCAAATCTCTGGTGGCCACCATCTCCAATATTACTGTCCCGATGGTTGTGGCGAGGGTGCCTTCATTTACTTTATCGACGACGGTATCGATCATGACCACCCCGAGTTCGCGGGCCGGATTGTTACGGAGAAGCACTTCCACCCGGGCGTTATAACACCGTGAGTCGGATGTCACGGATCAGGCATACAATGCCGCGTCCCTACATATCTTTCGCTTGGATGTCCCTGGCTGACTTTTGAGTAGACCTGATCGCAAGTACGATGGAACCCAAGGAAGCTTTGTGGCCGGAATCGCCGCCGGCGCAACCCGAGGCGTGGCACCCAACGCCAAGATCATTATGCTCAACGTCTTTGGCCAAGACGCCATAGTTCGGTTGGATTTCTTCCTCATGGCGATGGAGTGGGCCGTGAATGACATCAAGTCACGCAACCGTCAGTTTGCCCCTTCAAGCATTCTGTCTCAATACCCACCAACGCCGTGATGGTATGAGGATGTGCACGCAACCTGATGACTCACCCCATCTTTCATAGGCATCGGCAAAGCCATCATCAACCTCTCGCACTGGGGCGGCCCGGCCAAAGAGGGCGAAGCCGCCATGCGCGCGGTCGCCGACGCCGTCCGCGCCGGCATCTTCGTGACCGCGGCCGCGGGCGACAACATGCCCGACGCCGGCAGCAACTGGCCCGAGTCCGAGGACCTGGCGTGCGTCGTGGCCGCCACCAACTGGAAGCCGGGGTACTGGGAGCACTCGGCGACGGGGCCGGCGGTCGACATTGCGGCGCCCGGCGTCGACGTCCGGTCCGTCGACGTCAAGGGCCACCGCGCCCACCAGGGCGACTACATGCGCCGCAGCAGTACGTACGGGGCGGCGCCGCACGTCGCGGGCGTCGCGGCCACGCTCGTGTCGGCGGCCAAGGGCTCGCTCAAGGATCTGACCAACATGTGCGACCTGCTGCGCTGCTGGGCCATCGATCCTGGTGAGAACTGGCCTGTCAATACGCCGCGCCGACGACTGCTGAATATGCGCACGGCTGACCTGGACGATGGCACCCCCGAGGCCGAGATGTTGAGACGGCCCGAGTGTCAGAAGCTGATGGCGATGAATAGCACGCTGGTTGGGCCGGGGATGCATCTCGCTGGTTCGTCCATGCGCTTTTAGTTACCAGACACTGTCGAATGGGTACCATGAGGGTTGGTTGGTTGGGTGCTTTATGGTTTGTTGAAAGGCAAGTGGGATGATTGGTAGTCCAGATGCATGTTGTTTGATGTGGGCTTTGCCAGGACTAGGTCACATGGATGGTAATTCAGTAGGAAGGCGGTGAAATTATTCAATAAAACTCAAGTCTTGTGTTTGATAAATATGTTCGTTTGGGTATCCGCGTGCGCTAGTTGTTCCTCCTCTCCTCTTTATGATGCCCTTCCTCATGCTCCTTCCCCCTATTTCCTCCTCCTCAAGATCCAAAATGCTCCCTGAAACAATAATATCAATGCCGGGCATAACTCCTGCGCCATGTATCCTTCATAAACTTGCTACCAAAGAGAAATCGGTGGAGGGTGATATTTGCCAATCTGGATCATGCCGAGTGTACTTGCGTTATTGCAGAGCTATCTCGGATGTCGGGATATCGAAATATCAAGCGAACAGTACGTATATTGCGGCGTTGAGAATTTCGTTGCTACTGTTGCTTCGCAACTCTCGATTCCAGAATCATGATCTCTCCTCTATCACGAATGTCGTCGGCGTTGGTATCTGGTGGCCGACATGTGTTCCCCCAACAAGTCGTGGAGGCTGGCATCACTCCTTCGGACTCGACTGCGTCCCTCGCGAGGGGGCTCTTGTTTTGCTGGGACTTGTTGGTTCCCTGGCTTATTCGCCTCTGGAACATTCGTGGTGGTGCAAGGAGACGATTTGCTGGTTGTGGTCGGGACGCCCACATTTGTAGGCGTGACTATGGTCTTGGGCTTGTCGGTTCCTAGTGGTACGTCCGTAGAATTGGAGCTGCCGGCGGACTTGGATGACGCGGCGGCCTGGGATAGTTTACATTTGACGGCTGGCGTCGGAGTATCTGGGGCCATGTTGTCCAAGTCCTGGGCGTTGACGGCATTTCGTCGGGCTCGTCCGCCTTTGCGAGGGGCCGCTGGCTGTACAGGAGATAGTTGATTTTTGGGCATAGCTACCTCTGGTATACTCGTGGCGATGGATTTAGATGGCGTGCCGGTTGTGGTCGGGATGTCCATGCCTTGAGAAACCATCGTGCTCGTGGGCTCGTTGGTTTTCATCGGTACATTCATGGCGTTGGAGCTGCTGATGCTGTTGAATGGCAAGATTGGTTCGGATGGTCTGACTCCTCCGGCTGGCGCTGGGATGCCGGGTATCATGTTATCCGAGTTATGGACGCTGGCGGCATTCTGTCGGACTCCCCTCTTTCTCTTGCGAGGTGCCTCTGGCTGTAAGAGCGATGCTTGATCTTCCAGTGTAGGCACTGGAATAGTCGTAGGGAATACAAATGAGTTACCGGTCATGGTCGGGACGTCTGCATTTATGGACACACCCGTGGCCCTGGGCTCGTCGGCTTTTGTCGGTTCGTTCACGGCATTGAAGTTGCTGATAGACTGTGATGTCATGAGGAAGTTGAATGGCTTGAATCTTTTAGTTGGCACTGGGGTGTCGAGCACCATCTCATCGCTGGTAGAGTGAGATGGCATGACGGGATTGGACGGCCAGGTTATTGCGGCTGGCATGGGAGCGTTGCGAATTGTGTTGTGGAGGTCGTCGAAACTGTAGTTTCTGGAAACCATCTCATCTTCCGAAGGGCTCTCCACCTCGGGCTCGTACATCAGAAAATTCCCCATGACGACGTCCGTCAGTTCAATTTCGTCGTTAATGTCGAAGTCGTGAAAGATTACATCGTTGTCCGACATGTCCACGTCTGTCGGTGGTGTATCGATCATACCACAGTCTGACATTTCAACATCGATACACGACGTAGCGGACTCTTTAGAGGGGCTGGACCGGTCCAGGATGACCCAATCCATAAACGTAGGGTCTTCCACCTCCATGATAGTGTCCCGGTTCACCGGTCGGCCGCAAAACAACACATCGGTGTCCATAACCATATTATGGTTATGCTTTACATGCTTATGCTTCTTGGCATGGTCAGGCTCTACGTCGTCATCTGGCACCCGGACGCCGATGTAGAACCTCTTTCGTTTCCCACTCGGGGGACTTGGCTGTCTGGGTGCCATCTTCAGCTTGTCGTATGTGTCGTTGGAATCGAATGTGTGGTGGTGTTTCGCGTGCTTGGGCTCCCTGGCCCAGTCTGGCTGGACGTCATCGTCTACAGCCTTAACCGCGACAGAGAATCTCTTTCGCTTTCCGCTCGAAGGGCTCGGCTGTGTGGGCGCCATTTCTCGCTTGGAATGGGCCGCGCTGTTCTCATACATTGCATCTGAAAGTGCGGCAAACATGAAGGCAGCCTGGGTCTTTGTGGTGTCGACGCTGCTCGTGGGCTGCATGACTGCGGTGACAGAGGGATTCTCGCCAATGTTATTGGGGGACATATTGTTGTTGATCGACTCCGTTGTCGTGGTTGAAAGGAGTGGTTGATGAACAACTCTCAAAGTAGTGCTGGTAGATTTGGTTGCGTGTTCGTGGGCGAAGGAGATATTGATGAATAGGAGTCGGGAAAGTGTCAGTAACTCACTTTGTATTTGAGGTCGAAGAAGGGCTGTAAAGAGTCAGTATCGCTAGTTGCTTGAGTTGTAGTCGTTGAAAAGGCAGTCTACGAAATAGTAGCGATGGTAATGCTTCTTTGGAAAGCCGACAGTGTTGGTTGTGGATTGCTCGGAAGATGAAGAAGCGTGCGTGTTTACATCAACAGAGGGCTCACTCTGTCCGGGCCAGCTTTGTATATATAGTATCTGAAAATGGAGAGCAACGCCATTCTACCCTCTTGTTTTGGCGCCGCGAAGTCTTGTCCTCCGGATCGTAATTGAAAACCTAATTACAAGGCGCCATAGAAATGGCTTCGACGAAACATTCTATACCATCTTGCAAGCGGCGCACTTTTGTCTGTCAAACAAAAACGAGGACTTCAAGAAATTCGGATTTTTCGTGACGGCCAGCAGTAGCCCGTTACTCGATGATGTTTATTGACTCCGATGCTCTCGTGAGAGTCTTGTATACTCCTCGTTGTGGGCAAAACTTATAGTATTGTCACTTCTTTTAGGTGTAAAGTTTTGGCGCTAACGAGTAAACAGAACGCCAATACACCACATTCATAATATGGACAGGACAGAGAAGTGGTACACAACATGATTAGCATAGATTTTATCCCTCTACATAGACGTGTTGCTAGACAATTATGGAAATCTAGAGAATGGGAGCTTCTAGTACATCAAATGAACCAGCAACGAATAAAAATCTTGCCTCTGCCTCCCTTGACACTTCATAGACGTTCATCCACCACGAAACCACACCTGGCCTTCTAGCAAAAGTTCGCCCCCTGAACAACTCTACCATATTTGTTGGCCGGAGACTGGGGGTGGAGGTAGTTGTTGAAAACCCAACTAGACTCTTTCGATCCAGACTGTTCCTGTACCGTACAATTGCTGTCCAAGAAAGTCATCGCGTCTTGCACATCGCCTTGGCTGCATTGCTCTGGGTGGCCTCGGGCGCATATGTACACGATGACTGAGTTCCATTTGGACGCCAGATGTTGGTATGCGTCCACTGTACTGACTTGGTCGCAGTAGGCCATCATTTGTCTCTGCGCATTCAGGGTGTCGAAAAGGTCGAGAGAGATGTCTGTGCAGTTGTATTGCTTCACTTGGAGCTCGGGTGCGGCTGGAGTCGGCATCGACCGGCTTGGTAAGGCCCTGGGTGCTTTGGTGGCCACGCTGACCGAGGAAGAGCCTTCGTGTTTCCACGGCCAAAGACCTGGATCCAGTCTGCCGTGATCCTCTTCATGACCCAGCGACTCTCTTGGGACAAGACGGTGATTGTTGTGTGGTTCTGGCTGATACGTGAAGTCGAGGCGAGTTGTGATGTTGATATTTCCATCCGCGTCATGATCTACGTAGTAAATCCCATTTTCCAAGCCCATCATGGAACTTCCGGCTAACGCGGTGCTAAAGAGTGCGATGACTCCGAGTCTAAGATTGTTGCGCATGGTTTGGATAGCTTGTATGATCGCTCGTTGACGCCGAATGAGTTATAAAGAGACTTCGGATGCTTCCTGATACTATCTAGCCAACCTCATGCACATGGCTGATATAAATGTATTTTACGTCAAATAGGGGTCGGTGTGATCTCTCTAGCTTGAAGCCGAGAAGCGATAAGTCTCGGTCCTTTTTGCGGGTGCGACGCTCTCGCAGCCTATAGTCGATATTGACGCCATACAGGTTGAGAGTACAAGACCGAAGATCCGGTACTTTGGTGTCTTACGGGACCTTTTTCGGTGTCAAGTGTGACTTCGGACTCGCCGAGCCAAAGCCGATTTGCAAACACGATGATGTTTGTGCAGCAAGCACAAATGTTTGGTGGTAGAAAGCCGGTGCACCATTGCGTTCCTACTTCACGTACCAGAAGAATCCGTCTTCTAGCGATAAAAGGGAGTTCAGAATTTTTCCACTTAGTGAACCGAGAGTTTTACCTCATGTCAAGGCAGAAAGAAGGTATGAGCTGAAAGTTGGGACAATATGCTCATTGATCAATCTTGCAGTTGCATCAAGCGATGAAGAACTGGTGGAACAAATGTATTCGCTGGTCTCGCGGTCGAGGTTCTGGAGAGTCTAATGATAAGAGAGCTTCACCATATGTGCGTGATAACATAACCTCCCTGGTCTGAAAGAAATTGGCAAGCTGCGCTGTGACATTTTCCAGAACCGGAGTAAATATGATCCCGGCAAGCGGTCCTCTCCGGCTATGCGATGCGAATCCACATCCGGGTCAAGTGTTAATATGCTTATAATTCCAGATACAGAGAAAGCTGTGCACATGGGATTATCTCTTGTTCATGGTGTATCAGGTAAATATAATTCGATCAATTTCACCAAATATTTCTTGCCAGGCAGACTAGTACTTGCTTTTCAAAGTGGCAAGCAGTATCATGACCCCTCACAGTGCATGAATTGCAAGCCGGGTCTCAGGTATCGGGGTGAACTTCGTACTCAATATTCTGTTAAGGTCGGTAAGTCATCGTTGAACTGTCTTTGGTTCATGCATCATCCGTCCGTAGAAGCAAGATCGTGCCTCAATCGCGACAGAAATGCCAAAGGGTCATATCTACTTGACATGGTGATTCTCCCGCTATATTCACCCTGTACAGTATAAACGGGATGTTTGGGACGATTCGTTTGCACTGTTACACGAGCGCGTACAAGCACTTCTTTGCTGACCATTCATACCAAGCCAAATGCGTCAAAGACATGATTGTCTTGACTCGGCGCTTAGCTGTCAAGTACAATAACCTCTTGACAGCCACAAGGCAAGGTTTTCTCGGAACAAAGAAAACAATGGCACAAAACCCGCACAGTTCGTGGGTATATTATCCGCACCACCAGCCATAAGTGTGAAAAAAAAAAAAAACCAAAAAAAACTCCAAACAGGAGAAGCATAGTAATTACGTTGTGGCCTTAATCACAATTTTAACCTAATCACTCGAACCACCATACCCAACTTCACAGGAGCGGCGCTACGACCCATCACAAGAGCTTCCCTCGACCTTCAAACTTTTATACGCCAGAGCCAGACCAGAAACTTCACTTACTTCCTCTCGATCCTCAATACCTAGCCATGAGTCAATTCTTCAGGATGATCAATAGCTGGCTACATCCAACGATCGAGGCACAGGAGACCGCGCTGGAGCAATTCGAACGACTGTGGAATGAACAAGAATCCGGATGCAGTGTCACTTTCATGTCAATCGCCTTCAACACTTCTGCCAGCTTTGAAGGCGAAATCAAAGAGATTGGCTTATCACACTGGTCCACCCACAGCATTCAGCCAATAGCACACCATTGGCGCATCGGGGAGAAGGTCGAGGTGAAGGACGTCATCGAGTTTGGAAACCCTGACTCATTTGACTTCGGTACCACGCAAGTCATCTCCAGGCATGATGTTCGAACGGTACTGGACGACTGGGCATTGAGCCTCTCTAGTGGTTGCAAAAAGTTATGCGTTGTTATGTACGGGCAGTCATCGATTCAGACCCTGGAGAAGCACTGGACATCGCCTGTGCCCGTCACCGTTCTGGATCTTGAGGCTGCATGGCGCCAACGACACCATGAGGACGGTCAGCTTACATTTGAAGAGGTGGCGTCTACATCGGAAAGTACAGCAAATGTAACGAGTACACTTGATCATGCAGGCAACCAGGCTTATTGTCTGCTTGCCTTGCTTATACCGTTGGCCGGGAAAAATAAGACTTCACCCTTGGAACTAGAAGATACGTATGATCAACTTTATTGCAGCGATAACAACTCATAGAACAGTATTATAGAGCCATAGATCTTGCGAGGCCCCAATCCAGTTCTAGTCCTAATGCATTCCCAAAAGAAACGAAATCTCATGTATCCCTTCGTTGTATACCTAGATAAGCTTTTTAACACTCCTGCTGGCGACCACCACCAGGCTTTCGCTTCTCCTTGAAGATGATGTCGACCATGACAAACGCGCGCTGGTGCTTGTCAAAGAGCGGCTCGTCTTCCACCAATATCATCGGAGCTTCCGCATGTTGGCCAGTAGCGACCATGCCATAGTTATTCCATCTTATCTTGTCATGTATGTGATTGAGGTCGACCAGGTTTCGATCAGGCAAGTATTCATGCTTGAGGAGATCAGTCAATGAAGGAATATTGCGTGCTTCAACGTTGTGCAGTGTTGTGTGTGTGTGCATTCTTGGCTTGCAGTGACCATCCCAGGCCACTGAAAAAACAACACAATAATGCCCACTGGAAATTATCTGATGAGACACACCGCGTGGCTCACGATAGCCCACGGCAATTACTCGCAACTTCCCCGGATGCCACACATCCGTATAGGCTTTGCTTATCATGCTCATGTTGCCAAATCCAAGTGCAATGTACATCCCTGTTTGACACATTGTATCTTCGTTGTCAGTCCCGGGAACATTGTAGAGAATCGTGCTGGGGGAGCAATCCACCAGAAACAGTTCAGAATTGGCCACGATCTTACTATAAGATGGGTATGAGCTCTGAAGGTGGATACGCGATGTTGGGTGATGTATTCTCTTGTATGAATCTCCAACACCAGACCCAGAGACTGGAATCCACACTCGGACACGCCGGCGGTTCGTAGTGGGCGATTGCTGATGAGAAGACTCGCCATGAAGCTCTAGGAAGCATCCTAGCCCGATCAAGAAGTGCTCTGCAAAGGCTACCCTGATAATGGGAACTCGAATCTTGAAACCGACGTTGGTGAGAGAATAAGGCTCATGCTTGGACAGCGGATCACAAATAATAGAGCCGCAATTACTGAAGCAACGTGGCGACGTCGCTAGCGCTCCTGTCCAAGGGATCTTATCATCCAGCTCCATGGTCCAGGCGAAAATGCTCTGGTCACCAGAAACTTTGATTATCTCATGTTGAAGCTTCTGGAAAGCACCTTCACCTTGCCCATAAAGCATAGGCATATTGATGTCGAATATGCCCAAGAGGCAGTAGGCCATGTCTTCAACAACAGTCGTCGTGCGATTTGCAGCCCAAGACATACGCTGAGCGATAGAGAAATTCCTGATGATCGTACAATCCTCAAGTGCTTGTTGGTGGATGCGAGTCGCTGTGGAAATCCAATGGGCGATGCCACTTTTATGGCCAAGAAGCACCCAGTCTTGCGTGAAGAAGGCTACGTGCTTTGGGGCAAGCAATTCCTGGAGAGTCCATCCACGAGTCCACCAGCGGCTGGCCATGAATCGTGCCTTCATCTCACGGGCGTCGTCATCCTGCTTGCGTTCCATGGCATGAGGAAACCAGCCAGGGAAACTGGACCGATTGGGAACAAGACCATGGCGAGTCTTTTTGCTTGGAAAGGTCACATCGGTGAGGTAGACATAGCAGATCTTGGCGTCTCTATACCATTTACTATGATGACATTAGACGAATTTTTCATCTTGAACATAAGATGCTATAACTCACAACATGGAATTGATAGCCTCGCTCAGCTCAGCCGAGCTCTCCTTGTTGATGCACATGGTATCGCACCACAGATAACGGATGCCGTCGCGGCGGGCCTGCTCGCAGGCCTGCATGACCTTGTGGTAGCCGGCCTTCTTGTCGATGCCGTCGTGCCGGACGTGCGGGCACTGGCCCTTGATGGCGCCCGAGGGGAACAGCTGCTCCCACTCCTGGAAGATGACCTCCTGGTCGCCCCAGGTGTGCGACAGGATGGCGTACTCCTTGCCGGCGGCCTTCCAGGGCTCGAGGAGGAGGTGGGTATGGGTGTCGATGAGACGCATGGTGACGGTGGGATATGGGATAGTGTCGATATGGGGATGTGAAATATGGTTCTGGTATCAGTCTGGTCTCTGGATGAAGCTGGAGAAGATCAGGGGCAGAATGTCAAGAACAGATGAATATATCTCTGAAGGATCGGAGGAAATTCGTCTGAACATGCAAGAAACCCCAGGCATCATGTAGAATAAATACAACATGTCCAACGAAGTACACATTCGCCATGGGAATGTTATCACGATCTGGACTCATACGCCTCGTCATCACCACCAGTACAACTTTGACATATCAACCGTCTATCAGCGCCAAGCCGTCTGCGATGGTCCATATCAGTTCTGGCTGTCACAGCTGAGTAGCAACGATGCGTGAGGCCTTCTGACGACAAGGAAAGAGATCGGCAAGACCCTCAGCTGGGTATGAGTAGACTGAAGCCAGTGGAGGTCATCACAAGGGTCATAAATCTAGATTTCGGCTCGTTGCGTGAAGATCCTGGAGCTGGGCCGGTATCAAACGAAGCCACGGTCCATGCGTTCTTTGTCTTCAGTACCAGAAAGTCTCCAGATGTGGTTGATTCAATGTCATTTTTGATATATCGTCTGGAGGCATTAAGTGATCATGACTTCTATTTCATATTACGCAATGCCAATCCCAGATCGCTCGCTTTTCTCTAGCCATGGCCACGCCCCGACTTGATCCATTACTGTCTTGACCATCTTCTTAAGCTACATCCGGCAACCTGACGGCAATGTCGCCCGACTGGGTGATGTATCGTACCCAGGGCAGCGAAGGATATTGCAGCTGGTCGGAAAGTTAGTGGGCTGTGGTGAAAGTGATATTTGAATGTTTGATAGGATATGACATACCTTTGGCTCTGAGATCTTCAAGTACCTCACCTGGATACCGCTCGTGGTAAAATATGGGATCTCAAATTTGACCTGAATGGGTCTCTTGGCGCCCTTGCCGGCACTGACGCCACCCATACTTCCACCAAAGCCACCAGTCATACCACCTCCGTGCTCATCATCGCCACGGACACTGGGCAGACCAAGCTCGGCGCGCATCAAGAACTCCTTGCTGCCACCAAACTGCTTGATCTTCCACACAATGGCGCTCTTCTCGGGCGCGTAGTGCACACTTCCTATGTTTGTCCTAAAGCGCGGAGAGTCGGCGTCCTCGGGGACAGGAACAATGATCTCGACGTTGTTTGCCGTGCTCCTCCTCTTGAACTGAGCCCTGGCCTTGAGCATGTACTCTATCCTGGAGCCCGAGTGGCTCTCCACCATGCACTCTACCCAGATCAGAGGCTTCACTTGTGTGTTCAAGCGATAGCTCATGAGCTCGAACTCGCCATCCGGGGGAATAAAGGAGATCGTCCTGTCGTTCTCGAAACGGGCCAACCGTACGCACTGGTGAAACTTGACGTCTTCCATCTCAATAGCCTTGCCTCTCGTGGTCCTACCAGTCGATTCAAACATGACCTTGTCGTTCAGTCCCAGGCGCAGCTCAGGCATGCCGGACAGGTAGCACTTCATCTTGATAGCGCCGAGGATCTCGGATCGCAAGACATTGCCGTTGGCTGCAACCATGAGGTTCAAGCTCTCGACGACGTCCAAGAAGACCTCGTTCTTTCGGTACCTGATGCCCTCAGACCGCCATGACACGGCGTTAGTAACTGCGATGGGTGGCCTGGCTTGAACCTCGAGCTTGTGCGATTCCTGCGTGATGTACTCTTGTAAAATCTTGGACTCGGTTGTTTGCGGATATCCAAAATCCATCATTTCGTCAAGCAACTCGTATATGACGACAAAATTGTCGCGGATAGATTCTTCTTCTAATGCCTTGAAGTATTCTGTGAAGACCTCGACGATTTTATGTAAGAATAGCAGTATCTCGGCCGCATTCGTGTTTCGTTTCGTCAGCGCAAGTAGATAGAGGTTGTTGTGTCTGATGTAGAGGTACTAGGATCTGGTTAGGTATCTGCAATGATTCTGGAGTAGCTGCTATGCATACGTTGATGCCCTCGTGGGAGAAACATGGTGGAACTGCGGATGATTCCTCTTCGGCTTCGCTCAGGAGAATGGGGAACTTCTCGACTGCTGACATGGGAATGTCTCCTCTGTAGTTTCGGGCAAGAAGAGTCTATAGAGTCGTGTCAGTTGGATCTGCGCTCGAGCTATCCATGTGCAACGAAAGGCTGAGCTTACCTTGCCCTTGAGGTCGAGGAAGAAGAGCGCCGAAGTCATTGTAACGGTAGCTAGCTGGAGGGAACCGTCGGAATGATGCAAGAACTGAGATCAGGCGGCACTGAGGCCAGACGAGTTGGTCTAGAGCAGAATGCGCATGCGCTGTTGTGGTTGGGCTTGCAATTGACGAGAAATGCCGAAGCCTGGGCGTGACCGTTGATTACAGTTGAGGCGATACGTAAGGTATGTACAGATCACGAAGTCGGTACCTGGCCACCCCTCGTTCAATGGTGAGCTGTAGCTTGGCGGTCTGCTGGGCGTTATGGCAGCTGGTTGGAGCTGGGACCTGGAAAGGAGAGAGCTGGACCTCAGCCAGTGAAGGCAGCGCTAGAAGTCGCGGAACAATTGGGTTCCCGCCATCCGTGGCTCTGTGTAGACAGTCGCGCACGGACCATCTCAAGTGGGGGAGCTCCCACAGCGGCTGTAAATAAAAATCGTCGTGGGCAGCTTCAACACCATTTGTTTTCCTTCTATCATCATGCGTTCATTAGACAGTAGATGTTCCATCGCACGACTGGGGCTGGCTTTCTGTCATGCTCCGACTGTGTACGCAATTGGTCTCATTCGATTTAGCAACGCAAAGAAGGATTCGTACGAAATAGACGCCATAAGAACTGCCCGAGTGCGCCTTAGTTGGCAAATTCTCGTTGCTTGGGCGGTGTCAGAGGCGTCGGACATTTAATCAAGTAGAGATGCAACGGTCAAGAGCACTCATGAGTGCTTCGAGACTCGATATGATCAGACTGGTGCCATCAGTCACCACAAATGCCTCGACGGTGCTGGCGGGAGATATCAGGTGCACGCGACTCTGATGTGCCGCTCATCAGCTAGTCGCACTGGTTGAAGCATCTTCAGCCAGGCACACCACGAAGCAAGCGGTTTTGACATGAGGTCGTGCGACAGCATGTTCAAACTGACTACGATGGCGCCATGGCCGTGGTATGTAAAAGGCACACTCGAGCCCTGGTTCGCAGACAGAAATATTCTTCACGCGATGCTACAATACCTTCGCTCTAGTTCTCCCAAGACTGCATTAGGTTTATGCTGGCTTCAGGTCTGGGACATATTTGCCGACATCCGCAACTTTCACATGATAGGAATGATGTCAAAGTGTGAGAGGTTTCCCACCCTTGAACAAGTATTGATCTTCCAGAGATTCGAAAGCGTCTTGCGTGTGCCCCTATCCAATGCAGGTGCACAGGAGATTAATGGCACACACGGCTACCGGGACCCGCGAGACCGGCTCGATTGTACGGAGTTAACTGTACGGTGTACGGTGTAGCCACGGGCAGAGTTGGAATGCATCCACCAAGCCTCGCATGTATGATCAGATATTGTCCGACGCCGAAGCTTCAAAGCTTGTCCTGGGCCTCTACATATTTGTAGGGCTTTCCTCGCCTTGTTCGTCTGATGAATGTTTCGACTCTCGAGATAGGACGATGGGATCCGCGGTACCGAACCTCAGATGATACGATTTGCTTGTGACGACTGGCAGCGTAACAGCAGGAGGATGCGAATTGGATTCGAGGGATCTGAAGCCGGATGCTGGCAAAGGCTGGGCATTTCTCTGCTCGTGTAGCTAGCCGTACCTGGTGCCGCTCTTTTCTTTCTTTGCATGTGAATCGTCTAGAAGAAAATATGCTAATATGAACGCTGGCATGGCGTCTGGAAGCCAGGAGACCCGGGCCAATGACAACGATTAAACTCGCCCGCCTCTGTTTGAGTTTTTGCGGGCAGTTCAAAGTGGGAATGGAGCAGAGAATCGGTATATTTTCTGACACGTGCTTTCCAGGTTCTGCCAAAGTGGTTCCGTCATCCCTTCACTGGATGCTCCCCTTTGGAACGATGGTTGATGGGGAACGGCGCCGGCCTGGGACGCCAGTTCAACCAACACACCCTTGGCGAGGAACGAGATGGCGCCCGTCGCATTGCATTTACTCATCAAGGGCAAATTTGCTGCTCATGTGGCCCTCCTTTAATTGAATAATTCCTCGTCTTTGCTGAGTGATGGTGTGGAAAAGGCCAGGCTACGAGTATCTCGAAGCTACCCATGAACCATCTTGTCGTGCAGTGTGGCTCGCTCGCGGGGTGATGTTGCCGTCGCATTATCTACCGATGCTTCAGGACGGACAGCAATAATAACCAGCAACAGGCGTCATCAGTGCCCTTCCGCTACGTACCCTCTCACGACCCAAGAGCGCTATCACATGGAGAAAGATCCTCAAAAGAGATCGGCCCTCCGTCAGCAGCGCCATCGCCCAAATGGATTCTTAGTGGAGCATCAACTCCCCTGTGCCTCAAAGACCCTGCAGCACTTGCAGCTTGTCTGCACCCAGCTGACCACTGACAGCGAGCCGTGTCTCGCACATCAGCATTGCCTTCCAGCCCGACCCCAGCTTTTACCACAAGCCAGAAGAGACCAGGCGGCGTAACCACAGGCCGACCCGAGGAGCGAACCCAGACTTTCGCAAGCAACAGACCACCCACGTTCGTCGTACTCGTCGACCCAGCGCCAGCCAGCCAGCCAGGACCTTGTGTGCTTGCTTGGCCGGCCACCCCCCAGGGGAAAGAAAATAAGCAGAGTCCATCCCAACGGCCACCCGCTTCAGGCGCGCTCTGCCTCAAAGTTGTCGCCCAGGTCGTCCAGTCCGCCCAGGTTTGTCTGCGCTGGGACCCCCGGGCCATCGCAAGCGTCGACGCACACCTCTGCTGCTCTAGGTGCGACGGCCGTCACTCGTCTCATCGAGTCTTCGTCAAACTCTACTCTTCTCAGCAATATTCCGTTTTCCTTCTTTGAAATTCCCACAACCCACACTGGCGCTCGCATGCGGCCAGTCCCAACCCTCGTTTTCCTTCCCCATAGTCTGCTGCCGCCCTCTCGTTAGGAACCTTGCGCAAGCGTCGTACACCATAAGGCTGTTCGTCGCCGATGCGTGGGACTATGTAAAACGACCCTTTCCCGCTGGAACTCCAATAATTGCCTGTTTGCTCCGCGAGTCAGATCGTACCGTGTTCGCCCACACCTTTTGTGTGGACCGATCCCGTCCGGCAGGCGAACCCTTTCGACGATCAACCTACCGCCTGCGCACGCGCGCCCATCTTCCAAACCATCCAAACGATACCCAGTTTTGGCGCCAAAAAGTCTGCACAAATGCGCTGCATCTTTCGTGAAGTCCTAGACTCATAGTCATTGTGCTAGGAGGCCGTTCGGCTTCCCGCCTGGGCGTAGACACTATGGAGCACAATCACATGTTGCCCCGGCCGGCTAATGGTACCATCGCTGCCGGCCTCGATCAGAAGCACGATCTCTACCCGACGGAACGACGAAAGACTCCTTCATCTGACGTCGCATCCGTCTTCAAATCACTCGACCGGCCTTTCAAGCTTCCCATGTATCCTCATCCGCCATCGTATGCGCCTTTACATGCCGACCGCAAGTCTCCTGCTGGATTCCCGGATGGCCCAAAGACGGAGCTTCCTCCACTGAAGCTCAAGAACGGCTACTACAATGAGTCCAAGGACAACACGCTGCCATCACTGTCGCTCTTGACAGTCTCGTCGCCGAAATCATCGTATATCAGTCCGCCACCTACAACGCAAGTGCAAACCCGGCCGACGACATTTCCACCGCCACCAAACTACGCTCCGCCGCCTCCTCCGGTACAGCTTCAGCCAACACACTGGCCGAGCTTGAATCCGTATACCGCCTATTATACTCCCAGTCATGCAGAGGGTCAGTCCGACCCACTGCGAATGGAAAGTGCATCTCCGGGTAACAGTGCATTAAGCGCTGCGTCCCCAGAAACGGTAGACAATGAGCGATCGAGCAGCGTAAGCCTGGATGATCCAGATGTTAGGCTCGCTGCCGAAGCGCTCGGTGATTTGAGAGCAGGTTCGTCGAATAGCCTGCCAATAGCAGCGCGTATCCTGAACGTCGTTACTGGACCTGTGCTGACACCTTTTGCAGATTTTGTATCTTCGCCTCGGCACTTGGACAAATCGCTGCCCTCAACACCGCGATCGCGATCACGAGTCCCAGCAGAGCCGTTGTTGCAGTTATTAACAACAAACCACCCGCTGCTCGGGAATGTGATAGAGGGAACCCAGACAGCATATGTCGCTTCCAAGAACTACTCACCGAGGTTTAAGACCAGCGCAGAGTATGTCGAAGGCTATGTCGCTCCTGTCGTCAGTACCGTCGGGACGGTTGGAAGAGCAACTGGCGTCGAAGGTGGAGTCAGGTGGTTCTTGGGTGGTGGAAAGCGACACAAATCCCAAAGTTCAGCAGACCTCGAGACTGGTTCCAATAAGAGGAGAAAGGGAGATGATGGCACAGACACCATGCTGATCGATTCGGACGAGATCACATCTGGAATGGAGACTCCCAGACCCACATATGACCCCAACGACCCGAGGAGGCTCTCGATAGCCAGTACTATTGATACTCTACCGGCTTATGACGAACACAGGTCACCGGCATACGAAGCAGAGCCCAGGCCAAACAGCTCACAAGCGTGGCAGTCCCGGCTGATCATGTCGACGTCGGGGCTGAGCATTGCCATGAGCCAAGAGAGTCTGCGCAGTTTGAAATACTGTCTGAGCTGGCTTCGATGGGCAAACGTGCATATTGGCAACGTTATCAACTCACTCAAGTTGTCGCTCGACAGATACGATAAGACGGGTGGATCTGCTTCGGGCTCCAGCAGCGAACCCGATGACAGACAGAAGCTCGTCGACAGAATCACCGCCCTCAAGGCCGATGTCCTCAAGACACTCCAAGACGTCATCAACACTGTCAGCAAATACGCCGGCGGTGCTCTACCTGAAAATGCTAGGGCACTAGTCCGACGTCACCTGACCAGCTTGCCTCAACGCTTCGCCCTCGCAAACATGCTTGTTCAGCAACAAGCTACTCGCGAGGATCAGTCAGTAGAAGAGGGCAACGTTGCACAGGACAAGGAGATGCGAGACAGCGCGCAGACGGTCTTGCTGATGGCCAAGGAAGGTCTTGATATGATGTCACAGGTGTCTGGAGTCCTCGACGGTACCATTGTCAGCGCCGAGGAGTGGTGCGAGAGACTCGGCAAGAGAAAGCAAGAGCAGAAGGACTCGATCTACCATGATGGGCCAAGCCACCCTCAATTCCCTCTGGAGTCCGTGAAGATGGGCTGAGCCTAATGGAACAAAAACAAAAGAGAAAAAAAGAGGCAGCGTTCTATTTCCGGAGTTCTGGGGCTTAAGACAAAAACTTATCGACATAAGAGCAAGGTTCTGACCTTTCCACACAACACAACCAACACAACATCATTAATGTTTATGGAGGGCACGCGAGGTCATGCGATGCATCCTCTTGGTTTTTCTTTACGATATCAGTCATCATCGGCGTTCAAAGACCGACACTGAGGCGTATACAACTTTTTCATTTACTCATTTTAGGCTCATCGCATGGAAATGCTTTCGCCTCCCTTTTTTTTATCGAGCACATATACCACAGTGCTCGTGTACCAAATCCACATGATAGCGCATCACTGACGCGTCACCACAATCGCTTTTCCATTTCTTACTTACAAATTTTGGGCAATCGAATGGGATGGGGTTATGGATATGGTGATGATTTTTGGATACACAGCAGAGACTAGCTTTTGATGGTTTCTTTGAAATAGGGTGTGCGGTATTATTTTGATCAATGCATACATCCTTGTTGCAGATACTACTTTTGTCAGAAGGGAGAAGTTGTTTCTGTTTGTTGATATAGAGATAACGTCAAGACATGAGAAGAAATGTCTTTGGCACTTGTCAACAAATCAATCAAGACACGAGCTCGATTTCGCTTTGTGCTTCGTCCTCAACTGCACCTCCTTGCAACAATGGTAGCGAGTCCAGTGGCCAGAAATGATTTACTCCTGCGCTCAAGTCGTTTGGCACATGTGTAATGCCAAATTTGGAAGACGCCAATCACTGAGTTCGAAAGAAGTCGTGGCATCAATACCAGCCAGCCCTGAAGTTCGCAGTAACATCTTCATAGTAAGGCTGACAGGTATATCATATCTGATATTCGACACTTGAACTATTTCAGTATCGTATCGTGTTTCGTAGAGTTCTGGCCTCCAATCTCGAAATAGAACCAGATGATTTGGTCCCAACATTTTCCATCTAGGAAAAAGATCAGCGGTAAATGAGATCAAATAGTGATACGTATTCTGATCTGCCAGGAGTCAATCCAATCCAACCATCTTTGCCACCACGCATACCTGCAGTCACACCCTCCCTATGTGCTGCGGCCCTGCGGACACCACGCGAGTACGAAGAAAACAAGGCTTTCCAGGCATCTATTTGCGACTGTAGGAGATTGACGCAATGGGTATCCGATGTAACGAGACCCCAAGCAAGTTCAAAGCGCTTCCATATCCCCGGATGTGGGGGATGGGGTCGCCCATGCACAGCACGAGCAGTCAAATGGGGGTGGGCTCCCCGACCCTGGGAATCCTCCAACCAGGAGTCTCTGCTGAAGAAGTTTCGGCCCCAGATTGAGCGGTCTCCGTCTGCCACCCGCCCCAAAAGATATGGCGACTGCGACTCCGCACTCCGGAAAAATTGTTATACTCTGTCACCAGCTTCGTGCCAAGACCTGGAGAGCGCTGCATGTCTTCGGAGCGTCGACGATGTGTGCTTGAATTCGTGCTAGTTGCGAGGCGGGCGTGTAGAGTATATATAAGATCATAGGGAATCGTGTGTAAGTGAAGTTGAGCTCTTGTGGATCGTGATTATAGTGATCGTCTACACACCCGAGTACTAGTTAAACTGATTGCCCAACATGAAGTCATTCGTGCTCTCTCTTTCAGCGGCGGCCATGGCGGCGGCCACTCCTCTGGGACAGCAGCACAAGGTGTTCTGCAGGGATGACGCGACGCCGGCCTTTATCCTCGCTGGCGACTCGACGACGGCGGTGCAGTCGACGGGCGGCGGCGGCTGGGGCAACGGGTTCCTATCGTTCCTCAAGTCGCCGGCGTGGGGTATCAACAAGGGTCACAATGGCGCCACGACTGTGAGCTTCGTCGCCGGCGGTGATTGGGCCAACGTGACGGGCTACGTCGATAGCAAGACGGCCGACGGATACGACGTCTACGTGACTATTCAGTTTGGGCACAACGACCAGGTATGCCTTGTTTTATGATCAAGATAAGGGAAGATTGGACAGTTGACAATTTCCCAGAAAGCCGCAGCCAACATCTCCCTGGACGAGTACCAGGCTAACCTCGAGAACCTCGCCAACGACGTCAAGTCGCACGGGGGCACTCCGCTCCTGGTCACCCCACTGACCCGCCGGGCGTTCACGTCGGAGCACAACGCGACGGACAGCCTCCACGACCAGCGGCTCTACACCATCGCCGCGGCCGACGCCACCAACACGACCTACCTGGACCTCAACCAGTACTCGCTCGAGTACGTCGACGCCATCGGCAACACGTCGGCCCAGGCGTACGACCTGGGAGGGTACGGCGCGGACACGACACACCTGAATGATTATGGAAGTGTCGTCTTTGGCAGGCTGGTTGCCGACTTGCTGTTGCAGAAGCTGCCCGAATTGGATTCGTGGTTCACTCCGAATGAGACGCTGAGCTATGATCTGGCGAATGGCATTGCTGCGTAGGGGGAGTTTATACAGTATATGAAACCTTAGGGCAGCCAGTGCCCGAGTCGTGGGGAGATTCTTGAGTCGCAATCATTGAGCTGGTGTAAGCCGACAGCAACTCCATACTTGAATATAATATCATCTGAACAGGAAATGATGGTCGGCTGAACTTCAGCTGAGGTTGATCGATCTCCATTGTGGGTTGAACAGCAAGCAAGGTTGTCAAGTATGTCGGTGACCTCACATCATGTTGAAGAGCAGAAGACAGAAGAGCATCTCATGTTATCTTGAGCGACTCCACTGTAGATCGCCCATGGCCATTGAATAGTGCGAAGATGGGAATTTGAAAGAAAACCCACTTAGTGATCTGGACTTATGCGGCCCCACTGGCCGAAAAACCGCACCGCAGACGGCAGTGTCAGGTGAGGCAATTGCCGCTTGTTAGGGAGAAATTTGGGGCCTGATGACTTTTACTATGCATTTGATTGCACTGTGGTTGGTTACACGGGAATTCTTCTGGTGATGGTTGGGAATGATCAAGTCGAGACGACCAAATGTTCGTTTTTTCCAGAGTGCGAACCTTAAACAAATGCCAAGCAACTGCCAAACCCGGAGCCGTCAACGGATGCTCCGTAGCGAGCGGATGTTAGTGGTCTTGGCATAACCCGTTGACAATTGTGTGCCTGGTCCCTTGCATTTTTTGGACGACGAGACTAACAAGCCGTTTTCTCTCAGCATGAAATCAATTTTAGTAGAAGGGAAACTCCGGGAATAGCGACGCGCAAACTCTTTCGTCAGCCCCCTTTTTGCCCAAACGTCGCAAGTCCTGAATCGATCTAGTTAGCGAAAAAAGCGTGCTTTTTTTTCAGTTTTAGTTTGCGGCTCGCTTGAGTTGATTGCTGGCCACGACCGAGAGTCCGAAGAAGGGTAAAAGATCCACCTCCTGGGCTCCACAATGACGAACGGCGCCTCCCTGGCCGAGACTTAGCAATGCTTGGGTCGATCCTCGTTCGTGTTGTTATTCGCGGCTTCCCGGGCGGTTTTTGATTTGGCTGGCCAATTGGTTTTTTTTTTTCTCGTTGCTCGTGTCAACATCCGACCCTTTTGGATTTTGGATCATGCGTTGTTTCCAGAATTTCCATTGACCACAGTTACACAGCATTCGTTTTTCTAACAGTCACTCGGCTTCAAAAATCATATCATACGGCCAGTTGATCGACACGAGACTAACGGGTAGCGACAGCATGGTTCGGTAGACACTGGATACAACTGTACGACTCGACCAGGTTCATCTTCATTAAAAACAAGCAGCCAAACAGCGTGGGATTTTTGCACTCCTTTATGCGGCCAAGGAGCAAATACTTCTTCTTTCCCAACAACCGCGTCACATGACAAACATACGATACCTTTCAGAGCTGAACAGCTTTTGCGAATAATTACATTCCCGGAAGATCCGGAGTAGCATTACCGACCGTCATTTCCAGGTTCTCGCCGGACGCTTCCCTCGTCTAGCTCGCAGCCATGGCCGAAGGCGCCATGCCGGGTGCGCCCACCATCTCGGGGACGGACGACGCCTCGCACTTTTACAATCAGCCACCGCCGGTCGCTGGCCTGAGTACAAGCCCGGATGCATCAGATGCCGTAGAGAAGCTGCCCGACATTCTCTCCAGCGAATACCACAATGGCAACACACCGCCACACGCAGATACCGAAACCAGCACACCCGGGCATCGGGCTAGGTTTCCAGATGACGATGCACAACTGCAGCAAGTCTTTTCCGCGCGGCCTATTCCAGTACAATCGAGGGGGTCCCAGGGCGCCGGGGAGAACGACCGTGAACCAGCAGCGCATCGTGGCGCGTGGCAGTCATTTCGGAACTGGGTAGATGAGTGGCGGGAAGACTTTGGATCTGCTCAAGCTCACCAGGATATTACCAACTTGATTGGAGATGCTGGAATCGACCCAAGTATCATTCGAAAGATCAAGGCTGGCCGAGTCTCGAGTCTAGTGAGCATCTTCTGTCTCGTTACATACTCTTCGTGGGTTGAAGAGGCTAACAAATACTAGGTTGCTCCATCGTTGATGATAGCAAGACCAGGACTGGGTCAACACCAGGACTCGAGTCCCGCCATTCCCCCCATTCATACACCTGGTCACCCGTGGACAAAGTCGCATTCTCGCAGCTCTAGTTCCGGAACTGCCACGCCTGGTACACCGGGAAGGAAAGGCTACGTCGGAGTTGATCCTCATGAGGTGGCTCGCAGATTGAAGAAGTTGAAAGACATTGTCGGGCACACCAACGACAGCAAGCACGCCAAATATGTACAAGCCAAGGCCGAGCTAGCTCATCGCCGTAACCTGGTCTTGCTGATGGTGTACGCTTTCATGGCTTACGGCGCACCGTCACATCGCATCGAGGAATACACGCTAGCATTGTTCAAGGCACTCGACATGGAGGGGAGGGTCAACTACACAGTTGGCTGTACGGACATTTCTTTCATTAACCCTGTAGATCCGGCCGACCCTCTGACGAGAAGTGCATACACGACACTGGTCAAGGCTCAGGGCCTCGATATCGGCGCCTGTGAAGTTGCGTTTCGCGTGTACAAGACTGTGGTCCACGGTGAAGTTACGGTGAGTCGGTCGACAACACTACCATTGGCCAAGTACTAATACGGATAAACAGATTGAAGAAGCTATTCAAAGTCTGATCACCTTGATAGAGTCTCCGCCTTACTATAGACCGTGGTTCATCGTCCCATTTTATGGTTTCGCATCGGCCTTTGCCGCTCTATGGGCGTACGGCGGATGGTGGTCAGACATGGCCATTTCCTTCTTCTTGGGCTGCATCGTGGGATTTCTTCAGATCATTGTCGCAGCACGCAACCCTCTGTACAGCAACGTGCTCGAAGTGTTGGCAGCACTGCTCACATCTTTCGGTGCTCGCGCCTTTAGCTCGATTGGCGGTTCTTCGCAGAAGTATTTCTGCTTTGGCGCTATAGCACAATCATCGATCACGACCATCTTGCCAGGATACATTGTGCTCAGCGGCACCTTGGAGCTTCAGAGCAAGTCCGTCACCGCAGGATCTACGAGACTGTTCTATGCCGTCATCTACTCTCTCTTGCTCGGATATGGTATCAACGTCGGCGCTCAGCTCTGGCTGGTCATTGACGAAAACGCCGTCACGTCGGCAACATGCCCTCGAAGCCTGGACCCGAAATGGCGCATTCTGCTTGTCCCAACATACTTGGTTCTCCAAGCGATTCTCATCAGGTCCAGACCAAAGCAGATCCCCGTCCAAGTGCTGCTCGGGAGCGCCGCCTACACCGTCAACTACTTTGTTTCACAGTACGCAACCGCCCAAGTTGCCGATACCGCGTCTGCCTTTGTCCTGGGCGTACTTGGTCACCTATGGGCACGTTCTCAACATGCATTTGCCTTTGCTGCAGTTGTTGCAGGCGTCATGGTGTTGGTTCCCTCTGGACTTTCGGCACAAGGTGGTCTCTTACTGGGTATCTCGACTCCTCTGTTCAATAACGGAAGCACCGATGCACAAACTGTCTATGAGCAGAACATTTACCAGAGCTTCAGCGTGGGTGCTCAAATGATTCAGGTTGCGGTAGGTCTCGCGACGGGACTCTTCCTTTCTGCTCTGGTTGTCTATCCCTTTGGCAGAAAGAATAATGCCATGTTTTCTTTGTAATGTATTGTAGATGTGTTTGAGCGCAGCAGCGTATCTTCTTCAAAAAAGATCTGATGCTGGTTTGGCGATGTTTGATATTCTCTCACAGCAGAGAGTTTCCAGAAGAGGCGTTTGACGAGAATCATGTTCCACGCAAATAGTGTATAGACATAGATCAGCCTCATAGACTACACAGCAACTTTACAGCGCTAGACAGAACAATGAAAAGGAACACGAATATTTCACAGCAACTCACCGTTCTGACATTGATGTCGAGTGTCTAGTTCACATCATCTCCGCTTACTTGAACTAGTCAACTCAGCAATACAAAGTCAACATCTATTCGGTCGCCTTTGCCGTGTCTCTCGGTGATGATTACATGCAAGTACAGATTCTGCTTCGAAGTTTGACATCTGCTGATTCCCACAAAGACATCAATGGAGGCACGATCTCACAATGTATTGTTTAGACGCCTTTCCGCCTCCCTGATGGCTCATCAAAGACATCATCCAGAGACCTCAAAGAAACTTGAGAGCGATCAAAGAAGCATTATCGAGCCACTCGATACAAGTAGACACTCTCCCTCCTTTAGTAGAACTAATCCAAATCTAACTATTCCCGTCATTCATTTCAAAGTCATTTGCTTTACACTCACCAAGCCTCATCACTCATTTAGGTCTCGTGAGAACAAAACAAAACAACCTTGCAGCGCAAGTTTCTTTTATCAAAAAAGATGCCTCACCACCTGATCGGCTGGACCTTTTTCGCCTGCGGGCACGAGACCTCCGTCAAGGTCTCCAGCCTGCAACACCTGCAAGAACACTACAAGCGCGAGTACCTATCCTACCAGATGGTCGACACGAGCGGCAAGGAGTTCTACGCGCAGGCGCCCCGGCCGTGCAAGGCGTGCCTCCTGAAGGAACAGCAGAAGCAGCCCGCCGCGCACAAGGGCTACGAGAACTTTGAGCAGCGGTGGCGGACCGAGTGGGCGCCCAAGATCGCGGCGGCGTCGCCGTCGACGCCGTCCGCCGCCGAGAGCGAGCAGGCGCCGCTGCGGAACCTGCTGCACCACGTGTGCCCGCACCTGCGGTCCGTGTACAAGCTCAAGGAGGAGGTCCTCCTGCGCCGCGTCAACAGCCAGCTCAAGCTCGAGGGCCTGGACATCTCGGAGGACACGAGGCCGGCCGATTTCGACCAGGAGAAGAGGAGGCTGGTGACGCGCGTGGTCGAGGACCAGCTGCACATGCACCGGCACGCCAAGCTCAAGAGGGAGTCGGGAGCGACGAGGGACTCGTCGGTTCTAAGAGAGGCCGAGGTCGCTGTACGCAGCGCTGGCTCGGCAAAGGTCGTGCACATGGTGTCCAAGTCGAAACAATAGTGCCGCTGGGCTTTCGGGGTTCGTGTAGAAGGTGGAGTGTGAGTGAGTATGTGTAGAAAATAATAAGTCGTTTGTGTCTGGACACATGGACGAAGAAAGAAACGCCCGTTCAATGATATACATGGTCCGCCGAAATAAAATAAAAATAATATCGTTGAAGCAAAATAATCCGGAATCTGGGATACTGTGATGAAGAATGTGGATTCGAGAGATACTATCATAGAGAATGCGGCTGAGAAAGTCTCGGGTACCAATGGGGAGTAGTATTTTTTCTTGTGATTCGTCGAATATTTTGTGTTGGCCCTTATGTTGGTCTTTTCTTTGAGCACATAGAAAATCATTGGCATGGTGTCCACTTGGCTCAGTTCCTATAATGCATGTAGCCGTATGTCTTGGATAAGACTGGATCATAGTCAGCGAATATTCTGCATCCTCTGCAAGGCTATTGTGACGTATCAAAGAAGATCATGCTGCTGACTGAAGCATTTGGACGCTTGTGTCTGAGGGATCGATTGTAATACTTCTTAGGCATCGATATTCAATTCTGTTGGGATGTTTCCCACTTTGCTGTTCTCGGTGCAAGCTACTTATGCATATGCCCGCGAAAACGGAGGGCGTCAAACGGCGATACCTTATCGTTATTGTATATGACTTAACAACAAACTTCCTTCCTCCTTTTCAATCTCCTCCGTCCTTGTGTGCCATATTACTGAACCCGTTTGAATTCAAAGTCGAATTGGTTACAGCACGATGGAGCGAGAAATCACCGACGACTATTATGCCGTCCTGGAGATATCTCCCAAGGCCACCGAAGACGAGATCAAGGCCAGCTACCGACGGCTGGCACTTCAGAAGCATCCTGACAAGAATGCTGGCAACGCCAATGCCACTGCTGAATTTCAGCAGGTGAGTTTCCTCTCAAGTGGATATTCGACAAAATTCAGATCTTAACTCGTCGGTCACAGATCAACTCAGCCTACCAATGCCTGAGCGACCCCAGAAAGCGAGCAGCATACGATGAGAAACGTGTAGAAGTCCGTGAGCAATACAGCCGCCGCGCCCGCACAACCGGCCAAGACGAAGTCAACCTCCTCAAGAGGAAGATTGCCTACCTCAAAGCCACGCTCGAGAACCTAGGCCGCAGCCGCGCCAAGCTCGCCGAGGACCGAGACGCCCTCAAACGCCAGCTCATTCAGGTACTACAGGAGCACAACATCAGCCACGGCGAGCTCATGACCCAGGGCTCCGGCGAGGCGTGGTGGCAGAACATGGTGCGAGCGGTGACCCGTGACCTCAACATCGGCCGCTTCACGCAGGCTACCGAGGCCATATCCTCGCTGCGCACCGAGATCGCCCGGCACAGCATCGCGATCCAAAACGTCGAGATGGCCATCATCGAGACGGAGCTCCACCTCGCCGTGCTGTCGGGCGAGCGCCGACGGCAGCAGTGGCCGGCGCCGCCGCCCAAGGGCAAGACGACGGCGCGCCAGGCCGAGGCCGAGCGGATGCAGGCAAACCAGCGCAGCCAGTGGGCGCAGACGCAGAAGATGTGGGAGCGGGAGCGGGAGACGTCGCGCGAGGCGCAGAGGGCTGCGGCTAGGGCCAAGCAGGCGGCTAAGCGCGAGGAGCAAAAGGTCAAGGAGGATGCCAAGGCCAAGATGGGTCACTGTACCCATTCGATGTTTTGGAGCAAGGTGGCTGGACGACACGCTTGTAAGAATTGCTTCAAGACGAGTGATCGGGTGTTTGCGTGCCCGAAGTGCTCGATGGTGGTGTGCAAGGGATGTCGGAATGTGCTGAACAACCGGAAGAAGGATGCTTAGGACATGAGTATTTGGACTATAACTACTCATGATAGGTCATTGTGACATTGGTTCTTCCACGCAAAAAACAAGAGAGTATCATCTGCAAAGGCTGGGATTTGCTGCGTATGGCCGGGAAATTGCGCATCGTGACTGTGCGCAGAAGCTGGCAGCTTGATAATATGAATATTGAGGTCCCACTCACGACCCGGCGATGCACGTGTAGCAAGTTGCGATGACTGTGGCCGAGAGTAAGTGACAAACATCAGTATTGAGAAATCGACTGGATATGGCATGGTACCCTTCAGGTATTCAGGCTTAGTCGAGCTTAATGAACCAGAAGAAGGATGGAGAAGAAGACATGGTTTGGAATTTTAGATAAAATGATCCTTTTATTATTGCTTTCAGCCAGTAAATTCTTGGAATATGGTCTAGGTAAGTTATCGCACAAACTGTTCCTGAATTTCGAAATGGAATCCTCCTGTTTCAACCGAAATCCTTTTTGAATAGAACGAAAAGCAAAATTTTATGTCTCAAAAGCGACAGGATAATTGAGAAGAATACCATCAACATCATAGTGCACTATCCCATTTTCAGTAAAATAAAACCTGCCAATAGTTTGCCGTTTCGAACGAGGTCAGCCCCAGTCAGGGATCTAAACCAAACTTCCATCCGGACAGCACAGTGATTCACATCATTCGCAAACAATCGATTCTCTCCTCAAGTCAACAGTCAAGACGACAATTGATTCAAATACACCTTGAATTACTCAAAGAATAAAAAACACGCATCCGCTCTGAAATGGCTATAAAAGCTTTCAAACCCATGATCAATCTCTACCAAGCCTGTTCAACGCACACCAGAAACATTGAAGATGAGAAGCCACACTGTTTACCAGGCCACCGGCTGCCAGACCTCCCGCGAAGAAGGAGGGCGCCGCCAACCCTCACGACCGGAGCAATCTCGAGTATGCGGGGCATGGCTCAAGAGGAACGGTCAATTTTCTCGTTGTGGTCGCCGAGTTTATCCCCACGACCCAGGTTGGACTGACAGTCAATGTCCACGTTGCCTGGGCATCCATCGGAACCACAGACAGGCAACTCCCCCAATGGATTCCTCTGAAACATGGCCTGCTCAGTTTGCATTTTCGGAGCACTCAGCTCATCCTGACCAGGTAAGCAGAATATCATCGGTGATCTCTCTATGATACGTATAGATACGGAAGCTAATGTGGGTTTCAGTACTGGCATAACAACTCGACATGGAATCAATGATCAATAGGTTGTGCGTTTGAGTATAGTCATACTGGAGGCGGAACTTTTGGGCGCAGTAAGGCATATGTAACAATGTAAAATAAACACAAGCCGGATGCCTTACAGACAATCAAAGTCGATTATAACTTAAAGCGACTAGAATTATTTAAATCAAATTTTCAGATGATTTTTTCCTCTGATATTGTAGACCTATGGGTTATAACTAACGACACTGAGATATTGGACATCAAAATAGGTCGTGTCCGTAGGTCCGCTGCTCCCGCTGCTGCCCAGCATCTGATAGTCAATGATGAGATAGAAGCCGGCCCCGACGTAGTCGTTTCCGTACTGGGTCGTGATGAGCTCGTCGTTCATGTAGAAGCTGGACTTGACCGTGGTGCCGTCGTCCTCGGCCCGCAGCTCGACCTTGATGGTGTGCCAGGCCGTCGTCGGTGTTGGATAGGTTACGTCCGTGGCCGCGACCTCGGAGCTCGTGTTGAATGTGTTGAACGAGATCTTGCCCGTGCCCTTCCACTCGGCCAGGTCGATCTCCGGCGGCCAGCCCTCGACGGCCGTCAGCCAGAACGCCGGCCAGGTCCCTTCTGCTACGGGGGCGACGAAGTTAGCCTGGAAGTCCAGACCTCCGCCGGCCTCGACGGTGAACGTCTGCTTGGCGTACACGGTGCCGGAGACGTATGTCAGGCTGCTGTCGGACGCCTGCGGTCCCGTGTAGTTGGACTGCAGTTGCAGGTAGGCGTCGTGGATGATGGTGGCCTGCGACTCCTGCATCAGGGCGGCGCCGTTGTGTGTATCGCCCCATGGGTAGTTGTAGGCAAAGTAGGACTCGAAAGTCTCCGTTGAGCTGAAGCTTGTGTCCGGGATGAGAGTGGTGGCGCGCTTCTTAAGTTCGCGCTCACGGATGGAAGCTGCCGGCGATGCGGTCGCCGTTGCGAGCAGAAGCCCTAGAACAAATCGTTTGGTCATGATTTTGGTGTTTTTGAGACTTGGTCGCCGAGTATCAGTTTCTTGCCTGCCCTTGAAGGAGGTGCCTCAAAGGAACAATGGGCTCGACGTGCGAGACATGGCCGTCTACATATAGTCCTTTGATTCCCCCAACACATCACTGATGACGATGAGCATAATCGACCCATTAGGGGGTCAATGTCACCATCGTATATTGACAACACTTCGAGCTTCTTGTTCCGAATTGACGAATTCCCCGGTTCGAGGAGAATTAGTCGTTTCAAACTTGGGCCTTGTCAGTGTAACTCCGCCAGGGGTCGATGTGGAGTGGTAAACGCTGTTGTCAGGGATTAATACGGGGAGGATCGACGCAAGGACGCCCATCCCGTGCGATCCGCAGGCATGTGCTCCGGCAGCTGGGCGGCAATTCAAATTACCCCCAGTGACGACAGCCCACCTATAGCATGGTTGTCGCTATAGCATATCGGCCTGAACTGCAACTTTAATGCTGGTAACTCTTTTTCTCGTGAGTGGAACGCTTATTGAATGGTAAGACGAAAGAGCTTCGGCCGACCAGGACTCGGAGTATAGCATGGCGAAGCACCATACAGGTGGTCATAAGTTACCAACGCACTCCTCGACATCCGATTGCCCCGAAGCCATTTGTCCTACCGGAAGGTGTGGGACAACTTGAAGCCCGGTCCGAAGCGGTCCGAAAGGTGTGTACCACTAAAATGGATGCTTCTACTTTTTCGACCCCGTCATCTACTGACAAGGATATCCGGCGAGAGATTTCAATAGACTGACCTCTATAGCTATGCTCAGCTCAAAATAAAGAGAAATGTGATGGTATATCTTCCTCATAGATGAAGAGCAATGGCATCGCATCATCAGAAATCACCTGGTCGCACAGGTGAGAGGGGTTAGTCATACAGAACACGACGATACCGATGGCCAGGTGCATGTTGTTGTACGTTATGTGTTGTACAGAAGAAACCTCGTGAACCGAATTAAAACAGGCAGACATGACTTTGTGGATTTTTTTCCCCAAAGTCTTGCAGTTGATCTTGATCCTCCTTGTGTAGAATTGTTTTGCTCGACTGAAAGTCATTATTTGACCATATCTTGCATCTCCCATGAGGTAAACCCCCTCTATCCCATCTCCAAGATGATTCAATCATCTGGAAAATACCTGCATCGCCCCTTGGCCAAAATCACGGCCGATATCCGTATTGCTAGACTGATGCCAGGCAAGAAAGATGAGCCAATTGCTTGCCAGATTGAGCATATGAATCTAAGTACCGACACGAACTTTGAGGCGGTATCATACTGTTGGGGAGACGCTTCCATCACGAAACCCATCACACTGGAAGGTCATCTTTATCCTGTGACGCTCAACTTGCACAGCTGCCTTCAGCATTTGAGACGAGAAGACGAGCCCCGAAACCTATGGATTGATAGCATTTGCATCAATCAATCCGACAATACCGAGAAGAGCAAAGAGGTCGGCCGTATGCGAGATATCTACGCCAAAGCAAGCCAGGTACTCGTCTGGGTCGGTGACTACGAACCATTCACGAAAGCCGATGTACAAGAGATCTTCTCTTACGCACAAGCCCTTTCAGAAGACTACGATAACAACTACGATAACCACGAAGAACGTGCGGTCATAGCGGAGATCGGCTATAAGCAACTTTGGAGACTGAGAAGGAAACTCCAGCACTTTATTAGCGGACATGATTGGTTCACAAGGATGTGGATAATACAGGAGGTCTCGGTGAGGCCTCTGTATCGAATCAATGGTGCGGGCGATATACCCCAGATCATTTGCGGTGACTTACAAATATCATTTTCTCATCTGCAAGGTGTCATGGATTGGTGGATTGGAGTCCCCAGAGAACATACTCATCTGCAGTTGCCGTTCGGCGGATCAAACGTGGAAATTCTCGTGCAGATATGGAGCAGGCAAACAGATGATCTTCGCCAACGGGCAGAGGACGAATCAGCCACCATCCAGGTCATTGACATCCTGAGTCAGGTGGCGGGAAGGTTCAAGGCCTCTGACAATAGAGATATGATATACGCAGTGTTGGGACTCGTCCGCGATGCGCCAATTCCTCGGTGTATGGAACCAGACTACAGCAAGAGTACAGAAGAAGTGCTGTTGGATATTTCGAAACTGATGTTGGAATCCACAGGACTGATCGATATCATTCAATTTCGGTCTGGCCGAAACAGTTCCCTGCCATCATGGGTCCCCGACTGGACCACACAGGGCAACTGTCCCATATTGCACGAAAAGGTGCTTATTCCGGACACACATTTCAAGATCTGTCCTCGGAACTACCTGGAAGTCGACCTATTGGATCTCACTCACATAGATCGGGTCTCCGCCACAACGTTCCACTACGATAAGTCACCTGATACTATTGGTTTTCTGCGTCGGTGTATTGAGGATATGTCACAAACTCTACAAGTCTCAAATTGTGGCGACAACAGATCTATCACGCATCAGAGACTCTTGGACCTGTTTTTGGCCTATGATATGCGACTACGATACATGATCAATCATACTGCCTGGTATATATACGTGGCTTCAACAATTCTGGAAGATAACCAAATCGAGTCTACCAAGAAATCCGTCTACAACACACTGGCGCCTGGCAAAGAATTGCCATCCGGTTTATCTTCCGAGGAAATTATTTTCGCTTTGGATAACATTGCCGGGGCTGTCATCGAAAGTCTTGACTGTAAATACATGTTTGTATGTCACGATGGGTCAGTCGGTATTGTTTCACAGCCCGGTGTGATGCCTGACAGCGGGGACATCATTTGTACAATCCGAGGGTCAGCCACTGAATATATTTGTCGACCATCACAGGACCGCGAGACGTATCGAATCATCGCACAATGCGAACGCAGCATTCGAGGCTACGATTTCACATTGGAAGAAGTGGGAATCAATATTTGGGCCCAGTGGGGGTTTCTTGCTCACTGCCTCAGATGTACATGGGAGGACTATTCTTGCCGCCGTGTCATGCTATCCTAGTGTTCAGAAATTTCGGGGCCAGTTGACATTGTCATTCTTTGGGATTCATGATTATATTTGAGCGGCAATGCGACAAATAAGTTCGTCAGAAGTTTTCCTGGCAAAGTTCCTAAAGACCTTACTTTTCTCACAAACATCGAACGTGTTATAAGTCGAGATATGGTGGAGAGCAGAGCAGGGAATAGCCGGACTGATTGAGTAATCTATATATCAAAGACTTATGACAGGAAGGGAAAGCTTGTTGGTATCGATGTCGAAGAAAGCTTGAACCTCCTTTCCCGAACTCATTCTCGACCGAGCTGCCTGCCTGTCTTCAATGCCCTGCCCAACTTCCTGTGCCATGTGCACGTGCCCTCCTCGCATTGTACCGCCGTAAGCATTCCAAGCACAATCCGAGTCTTAAGCCTTGACCTGATTGATAGACATAGTACCCACAGAGCTGGCCATCAGTGCGTCTGTTGGTATCGCTGCATGTTTGAGCTCCTCCCCAGGAATTAGAGGTATAGCTGTCTCGAGTCTCGGACCCGCTGGAAGTGTGTGCCCTTCGGATTTCTCGGCCGTTGGGTGTGTAGGATTCTTGAGTCCTCGAGCCGTGGTAAGTGGTAGCTCTTGGAGCGTTTGTATAGTTGGTGTTATCGTCGCCGTACTGTGTCATCTTGTCTCGATGTTCCAACCGGATTCCAGGTAAGTTTAGTGTCTTGCCAGTTTTCGAATATCGTAGGAGAAAGATTTTTATTTCTGCGGTCGTGTTTTTTTATAGATATCCCAGGAGTACCTGTTATTCAGATTATAGGGCGTTGTGAATCACTACCAAGTCAGTTGTTCACGACTGACTTGGTGTGAATCATCAATGACTGACCTGGCGGTCGATCAGTTCTGGATGATGGTCAATGACAACGTGGACAGCAATGAATCACGGACAGCGATGAAGGCAACGCTGCTGAGAACCGCAAATCATCAAGCTGCTCAACGATTGCAGTTTTCTAACCAGCTTCCGTGGACGACAGCCGGGCTTACCCTGGTCCTGACGAGCGTGGTCGAACATCCCAGAATGGCTCACGATATGATAGAATTGGTCTGTGATTTACTACAACGACTCAGCTTCTTGTGGTTTCTCTTCTCTCTATGTTCGGTTTTATTTTTGACGCCAGGAGGGCATTTGCGGAATGGAACATCAATGTAATACCGACACTAATATATCCTTATAGGTAAGCGTTAATCGAAGGAACTTTTCATCTCTTATAATAAATAATAGTTTATACTCGATTTTATAATACCAAAATTTGTTGTATTTACTGCGGCCCTAAATTATACCAACAAGTGTAAGATGGTTTAAGAAGTCTTGTTAACGAGGTTATCGTGGTCCACCGTTTCCAGCGTAAGATGTTCTGGTCGCACACAACAGACCCCTGTCGTCTCGTCTAGCTCTTCTTCTCTTTTCTCTCGATATAAACATCCAGCCCTTCCTGCACCACAAAGAACGACGCATGCGCCTTCAGCGGCTGGTTCGGGTG
The DNA here is from genome assembly GCA_001599175.1 of Pestalotiopsis sp. JCM 9685. Classification (NCBI taxonomy): domain Eukaryota; kingdom Fungi; phylum Ascomycota; class Sordariomycetes; order Amphisphaeriales; family Sporocadaceae; genus Pestalotiopsis; species Pestalotiopsis sp. JCM 9685. The sequence continues at coordinate 2,937,563 of BCGF01000004.1, forward strand.
TACCAGCTCGAAGTTGAAGTCGCGCAGCAATCTTGGAAGCACCTTGTTGATCTCTAGAATGGCCAAGTTGCGTCCGATACAGACGTGAGCGCCACCGCCAAACTGCACCAAGTCAGCTATATGATCGCCAAGTTCTAGCGAAAGCAGGATGCAAGTCGGGAGGACTTACCTGGAACATGAATCTGTCCATCTTCTTGGCCTTTTCCTCGTCCTCCAGCCATCGCTCCGGTCGAAAGACATCGGCGTCCTCGCCAAAGATGTCCTTGTCGCGATGCAAGACCCAGCCATTAACCGCGACACGTGTACCTCCTTTCAAGAAGACACCGTCTAGCTCGATGCCCTCTTTCGGTACGTGTCTGGTAATGTTGAGTCCTACAGCGGGACGGAGACGCATGGCCTCCTTCAGACACGCCTGGAAGTAGGATAGAGCCAGACTTTCTGTATATTCAATATTGCCATCTCTTGGAATACCTCCGGCTGCTATTGCACTCTCCAGTTCGTCTTGGAGATGACCTAGAACATGTGGAACCGAGAGAATGTAGTGGAAGAAGGACTGCATCGTCGAAGCCGTGGAATCCGAGCCGGCAAATCTGCTGGCAATTAGCCTCTACCTCGAAACTTATCTGATAACATTCTTGTCTGAATTATAGGATGAATTTTGTCTGATTCATCAGATAAAAGAGGGAAAAAAAAATTCGACTCACATAGCACCATGCGCAACTGCGAATACATCACCTTCGCCAAAGCCACTGCCTTCCTTCAGGTGTCCCTTGATAAGACTGCCAAGAAGATCCCGTCGACCATCCTTGGTGATTCCCTCGACACTATCGTCAAAAGGCTTGCGCTTAGACATTTCGTCCAATGCGATCCGCGTAATCAAGGAGTTGCCGGGGTTGAATGCCGGCACATACTTCCAAAGGGGATTTCTCCTAAGCAGGTAGTCCAGTATCGGCACCTGGCCGACCAGACCATTGTACGTCTGCATATCATCAATCGTCTTGATGGCGCCCTCGACATCGCGGCCGGCGGCCAAGAAGCCGAAAGACCTGGAAAAGGCGACCTCGCCGAGGACGTCGAACGCAAAGTAGTGAAGCCAAGCCCCTAGGTCGACCTTGCCCCTCCCGGCGACGTCGAGGGGCACCGACTTGCCGACGTCGAGGTCGACGCAGAACTCGCCGAGGCGCGACGCGAACAGGTCGATGGTGTCGTCGATGAAGGGGCCGAGCTGGCGCATGGCCGCCATCGAGTACGGCACGTTGGCCACGCGCTTCTTGGCGGCGTGCACATCCTCGCGGATCTCGGTGAAGATGTCCGGGTTCTCCGGGGGAGGGAACACCGCGTAGAAGTCTGTCTTGTAGAAGCCCTTTCCGGCTGCGAGGACGGTTCGTGCGACTTGGGGAGACGAGAAGGATACTTCGTTTGGTGCGATCCGGACTACCGGTCCGTATTTCTGGTGCAGAGCAATGTGATCTAGATGTGTACGGCCGCGTGCGACAGAAAGGACTTTCCAAATACGGGTGACAGAAGCAAGAAATGGGCCAGGAAAAGAGCGCAAGGGAGAGGAATATCGCTTGAATGCAGCCTGCAAAAATAATAGACAAAACAAAACAATGACGGGGTGGGATGCTACAAGGACAACCATAGACCGGATGGTTGTGTGGATGACTGATGAGGGTTCTGCCATGTTGAATGACGATTACTCTATAGTGCACAACTTCCTCGGCTGAATATAATGTCTTCTGCAATACGATATCAAAGTCGTGAGCTTAGGAGGGAAAATGGTTGAAGTAGACATGGACATTTAAACCTCTATTTATACCGGAGAATGATTTCCGTCCCCAGTTCGTCTCAGAGCAGACATCTACTGACGTATTCCAGCCCACTCACAGATCATCGTTATAGTCGCTTTGACAATGTACGGGAAGACTAGTGGAGAGTTGAGCTCGAGCTTCCGATAAGCCATTCTACCCATTATACGACGTGTCGACCACCCCATGATACCTGCCGCGTCCCCAAATTGTGGTTACTCAGATCTTATTAACCGGCATGAACTGCCATCATCCAATCAGAGTATTCCGCTAAAATAATGGTAAGCCATCAGTCAGATCACTCCCCAGATAGTTCTAGAGAATATTTGGAGTGCGGAGTAGATACCTGGCATTGAGGCTGACCGACATGTGGTTCATTGTATGCGGGTGCCGTAACAAGCCGTGCTGTAGTGTACAACGTGGACCAATGCAGTCCTTATTGGCCTCAGTCGTTACATATTCTCCGGCAGTCCTCTACTTCTTTGCATATGCAGTCTCGGTCTTTCCAACCACGTTTGACAGGATATATCATACATATATCCTTGGACTTGGAGTAGCGTAAGTCTGTAGCTCCGAGGGGTAAGGTACCTACGTACGCTTGTGTTTCGTGCGTGGAGGTTGGAGGTGGTCAAAGCCGGATATACGAGAAATGTTGGGTCCATGCAGAAAGATGGGGCGAGATTCTTCATCCTCGTTTGATGGTCCTTTTCTTGTTCAAATTGGTCTGATCTTCTCTGATCAGACGATATAGGTCGATCTTTGCGTTGAACAAGTCGCCTACTGCCCATTGTTGATGAGAGCCAACTTGGAAATATAAATCACATCAATCCCGGAAACAGCCGCTCGTCCAGCCAGCTGGTCATGTTGCCATCTCCGCCGATGGCCTGAATTTCAAACTTGATGTTGAGCATCAACATGACCTGAAGCTCGCGTAGAAGACTCATTTCTTCCGCCTCCAAGGGAGCTGACTCTTCGATAACTCTCAACAGATTTGAAGCTTTCCTTCGATCGCTCGGTGCCAGCGCATTCGTCTTGTAATCAACATCAGTCAGCTGTGTCGGAAGCCTAGCATGGTCAACCGAATTTGTGATTGTCTGGTCGGGGGCAAAAGGTGTATTCGACGGATCTTGGCCGACTACGCTTCCAGAAGAAGAAATCGGCACCGAGGGCACGTTTCCCTGAAATGGTGTTGTTGGTGAATGCGGTAGCCTCGACGTGGTCTTCGGACAGAAGATATCACAGCTTTTGACCCCCAACCAGAGGATACCAGGTGCTGTTACATTCTCTTCGTGTCGTAAAGCCTGACTACCGAGCTTGTAAGTCCTCATGATACCGATCCCATCAGGGTCGAAGTCTACCAAGGCGTGGAGGGGAATGAATGGGTGCCGAGAATGTATTGCATGTAGGAATTGGCGAGTGGCTAGATCTGGGTAGCCTTTTGCCTGTTGAATTACATGTCAGAATGTCTTCTTGAACAAACGCGTATATCAAGAGAACAGCACTGTTACTAGTAGTCCAGGGCCAGCCGCGGAGTTGTCAAAATATCGTGCTGCTACCAGACTGCGAAATGTAGCCTGTCGATCTGTCAGCAAATATGGACTCGGTGGCATGTAAGAATAATGAGAATTACCTCTTTCTCGATTACCATAACCCATTGAATACCATCAAGTGCGAGGTCGGTGAATGAGTTTGCGCCCGGTACTCCAGCATACTGCACCAGGGTTAGCTTTGTGAAGTGACTCTTTTCGATACTCGAACGGACCAACTCGCCTGATCCTCGACTGAAAGGGCCGCCCGCGACAAGCCCTTTCGATGTGGCGACCTGCAAGCGGTAAGCAATGGAATGGCCACTGGGTGAGAACATGAGCTTACAATGTTTAGTGCATCTCGGTTGACGCCAAGCGTAAAGGCAATGTCATCAATGATCTGGTCAACGTAGCTCTGCCTCTCGAATAGGTCCTTGTTGAGGTAGAACATGTATCTGCATCTCCTGGTCAATAACAGGAAACGTCCAGAGCAAACAGCAACCACATCAGGTTCATATCTATGCCCATCTTGGGAAAGTATACGAACCTCTTTGTGATCGCCACGCCAGAACTGAGGGCCTCGTGACAATGATACAGGACGGTCAAATATGCTGCTACACAATAATCAGTATAAGCCAAGGTGGACTCGACGACATATCGTATAGAAAAATGAACATACTGAATCTCCTCGCGCCAGAATTAGATGTAGTTGGAAACACTACTGCGCTCTCGCGGCCTGTCCTTCGACTGCGAATAGAAATCGAGAGGGGACGATTTTCTTGAAGGCAGTCCATAACATCTTCAATGATATCTTCAATCCTCGACATCAGGGTCGCCGCTGAATCCTCGGCAATACTCAGGAATTCTTGGAGGTCATCATTGGCTTCAATATGAGCAGAAGGAGGCTCTTGGCTCATGGTGTCGCATTGCCTTTTGTTAAAGTAATCGTGCTTGTGGCGAGAGGCTTTCTCATCGGTGCCTGTGGAGTGAGAAGTGTCTGTTGGTGTTAAGTGCAAGCTTGCCTTTCTATGCACGTCAGTATAATGAACAAGACGAGGTTTAAAGTACTCTTTTTTCGTGTAGCCAGTTTTAGAATTGCATCTTGGTATTTGTGATAAAGCACTTATGGTAGGTACACTCGGTTTTTCATGTTGCACAAGACTTTTGATGCATTCCAAAAAGATTATGTTCCTGCCAAAAAACATGGCTCGGTGACGTTCCTGCCCATCACTGAATTGTGACATTGTTCTGGAAGGTCGGAGGAAGGGACGATTCTGCGGAAAAGGTAATGACTATGGACGGTGAGCCAATGACAGCGCGGAGCCCCTGCATGAGAGCGCCAAGTTAGCAGGGTCCCCGACAGTAAACCCGCGGAGCCCGCAAAGCGCTCCACTACAATGGCTCGAGGACATCCCCAGTAGTGCCATCTTCAGCGGGAGTCCATAGGCCTAGTGCGCCAAGCTCAGGTGCCTGGATTGACCGTAACTCCTTACCTCGAGGTGAACAGAATCAGAGCCAATTCCGGTCCAACTGACCTCTTGAAGCACGTCTGACCACTTGCCTTGGTGCGCAAGACCGACATCATGGTCACTACACGCTCAAAAACCTCCGGAGCCGCGGTGGTCAATGCCAATGGCAGCTCAGAGCTGAAGAAGCGCAAGACTGACACCGACATCGCGCCCCTCGAGTCTAAGCAACCGAAAGTGCGCGAAGAAACCGATGTCACAAGGTGGCGATGCATGGACGACGACGGGCGACTCACCTGGCACTACTTGGAAGACGAGGAAGACGCGAAAGAATGGCCTCAAAGCTACGCAGACAAATGGTACCTCGGACTTGATCTCGTAAGTTTTGGGCGCACTTCAACAAGCAAAGTAATGCCACCGCTAAACAGTTGCGCTGCGTATAGAGTCTGCCAGATCTGCCGAAGCCCCAGAAACCGATCGATGCCGTACGCAACGGCTTGACATTCTTTGAAAAGCTACAATTACCATCTGGAGAATGGGGAAGCGAATATGGCGGACCAATGTTCCTGCTGCCGGGCATCATCTTTGCATGGCACGTCACCAAGACGCCGATTCCATGGTACAAGGCGACGGCAATCAAGAACTACCTCAAGGCGCGAGCACACCCCGAAGACGGTGGATGGGGTCTGCACATCGAAGGCGATAGCAGTATCTTCGGTACCGTTTTGAACTACACCGCACTGCGCCTTGTCGGTGTTGACGCAGACGAGCCCTTCATGGTGAAAGCCCGGACAACTCTGCAGAAGCTGGGTGGAGCGACGCATGCGCCGCATTGGGCCAAGTTCTGGCTCAGTCTTCTGGGCGTGGCCAAGTGGGATATCGTCAACCCTGTGCCTCCGGAGATCTGGCTGCTCCCCGACTGGTTTCCAGCCGCTCCCTGGAGGTGGTGGATACACATCCGTCAAGTCTTTCTACCGATGGGCTATATCTATTCCAAGCAATGGTCATGTGAGGAAACAGATATTATCAGGGCTCTGAGGCAGGAAGTCTTTGCAGAGAAATGGGAAGACATTGACTGGAAGGGCAACCGAAACAGCATTGCTGCAATTGACAACTACCATCCGAAAACATGGCTCCTCAACACTGCGAACTGGTTCTTCGTCAACGTTTGGAACCCGTATTTCAGAACGAATGCCCTTGCCAATAAAGCCGAGGCCTGGTGCAGCAAGTTGATCGACATGGAAGACGCGAACACTGACTTTGCTGATCTTGCACCTGTCAATGCTGCCATGAACACGATTGTGTGCTACATTCGCGATGGTCCGGGGTCCTACACGGTGAAAAGGCACATTGAGAGACTGGAAGACAGTCTCTGGGTCAAGGATGAGGGCATGCTCAGCAATGGCACAAACGGTGTGCAGAATTGGGACACCGCCTTTGCTATTCAGGCTGTCGTGGATGCAGGTTTGGCTGACGACCCTCGCTGGAAGCCAATGCTCACTCGAGCTCTGGAGTTCCTGGACAGCCAGCAGATCCGTGAGAACTGCGTGGATCAAGATGTCTGCTACCGACAGCAGCGGAAGGGTGCTTGGGGTTTCAGCAACCGAGTACAGGGATATGCCGTGAGCGACTGCATTTCGGAAGCCTTGAAGTCCGTCATCCTGTTGCAGAAGACGCACAACTATCCAGAGCGTCTGGATGACCAGAGAATCTTTGATGCCATTGATACACTGCTGACCTACCAGAACGCTTCTGGTGCTTGTTCGTCGTATGAACCGACGCGCGGCAGCGAGCTTTTGGAGATGCTCAATGCTGCAGAGGTGTTTGGTAACATCATGGTGGAATACGATTACGTGGAGTGTTCAACGGCAGTCATCACTGCTCTGTCGCTTTTCAACAAGTACTGGCCTGATTACAGAGCAGACGATATCAAGAAGTTCAAGGACAGGGTACTTGTCTTCATCAAGAAGGCACAGTATCCTCACGGCGGATGGTACGGAAACTGGGGTATCTGCTTCACGTATGCCACCATGTTTGCTCTCGAGAGTTTGTCGAGCGTCGGAGAGACGTACGAAACCAGCTCGCACGCCAAAAAGGCTTGCGAATTTCTGATTTCAAAGCAGAGAGCCGACGGAGGCTGGTCGGAAGGTTACCGAGTGAGTAGCCATGCACCTAATGATTCTGATTATCATATCAATGCTAATTTGTTCAAAAACAGTCTTGCGAATCGCAAACCTTCCACGAACATCCGACGGGCTCGCAGGTAGTAATGACGTCTTGGGCACTCATTGGTCTGATGCATGCCAAATACCCTGACATTGAGCCTATCAGGAAGGGCATCAAGCTCATCATGGAAAGACAGCAGCCCAACGGAGAATGGCTGCCAGAGGCCATCGAGGGAGTGTTCAACAAGAGCTGCATGATTACATACCAGAACTACAAGTTCACCTTCACATTGAAGGCACTCGGCATGTTTGCTGAGAAGTTCCCAAATGAGACGGTGATTTGAGCAAAAGGTGGTACCAGAGTTGGATTACGACAGCTTATAGCACTGAACGAGATACCGAGGTGTGAGACACATAATGATAATATAATATGCCTAACATGGAGAATGTAGTTATGGGATCTGGACAGGGTGACACGGAGCTAGAAATCAGCTGATAGAATAATGTATTGGCATATGACTCTGGTACATGCTCTTGTCTTTTTTATTTTATTCTTATTTTTATTCTTCGGGGAATTTTGATGAAGGTGTGGAAGCAGTCAAACTTGAGGCGAGGGACCGCCGTGGGCCCCGGGCGGAACGCCATAGCTCCTTTCTAGGCGTACCGAGGAAGCCTAAAGTGGAAGAAAGCTTCAAGCTTCCTGGAGCTTCGACGCCCCGCCATCGGTTTGGCCCCCAAGCTGCCTGCGTGGCTGCCAATAACTTCATTCAGCCTGGGTCCGACCAACCAACTTCCAAACACATAAAAGCATCACTCCCCTCCCACCAAGGTCCAGAATTCTTTGCACGATTCTGCACCGGTAGTCTTGGACTTGAAGCATCTAGCAACCAATATCCGTCAGGCAAAAGGCTCCATCCCTTCCGACAATCACGCACCGCATACACTCGAGTTCCACTGCCCCGCCATGTCGGCCCTGGCAGATGAAGGCATTCGCCTGATCAAGGCCAGCAAGTACTCTGAGGGTATCGAAAAGCTGAGCCAAGCTCTGAAGGAGAGGAACTCTCCCCTCTGGATCATCGAACGATCCAAAGCTTATCTGCGAACGAACGAACTCGATCTCGCTCTTTATGATGCCGAGCTTGCGCTCTCGATTGCCTTCAAGAGAGGCAGCCGTGATCTCATGATCGACGCACAGCTTCGACGCGCCATTACGCTGTTCCGCTTGAATCGATATGCAGATGCCGACGTATGTGCTTTCTGGGTCATTCGGTTGCTGGGAACCTTTCCAGCCTCGGAAGACGACGGCCAACAGAAAAAGGTGGACAGCAACGGCGACTACGCTGTCACATTGAAGGAGGTCCAAGAGGCAAATCAGGCTGAGATGCAAGCCAGTAAGGATGCCGGTATTCACAACGCCATGGCCTCGGACAGATCCAAGGCTACCTCCACCCGCAACCTGGCCGTCACTTGGCGCATCAACGCCCTGACTGCCATGGAGGCCCTCGAGGCAGGTGCGCCAGGCCGGAAAGTCGGCGTGGTCAAGTACCCCACGCCATCAGACACTCCCCCTGCCAGAGCAGCTGAGAAGGTTGTCGAGATTGACGACGATGAGTCCGATAAGGAGCCCAACAAACCAAAGATCCCGCAACATATCCTGACTGGAGCCGCCGCTGCACCTTCCGGCCCCTGGACTTGGCGGGATACTTGGAGTCATTTCCAGGCAGAGCACAAGAAGCACGATGTCCGTGTGGACTGGTACGAGACTCAAACGGCGCTGAATGTGAGCTTGTTTGTCAAGAATGTTCCCAAGGACAGCGCCAAGGTGGACGCACAAGAGCGAAGTGTAAGTTGGTCCACTTGCATATCACACGACGCGGTATTTGACATTTTCTAGGTGACCGTTAGCCCAATCGATAGCATCCCGACTGGCGCTTTCACATTGCATCTCAATGGGAAGATCAAGCCCTCTGAGACGCAGTTCACAGTAAAGTCGATGAAGATAGAGCTGTCGTTGAAGAAGGAACAACCTGGAGGGTGGCGAATCCTGCGGGATGGCGATGCCGATGCCAAGTTTTACAACGAAGCTCAGTTCATCCATCACGCCGAGTCACAAGGTCTTAATTCTGCTCAGTTCAATATCAACAATTTCGAAGGCGATCGTGATGCTTGGTATAGCACACTTTACAAGAAAGTATTTGAAGCAGGCAGCACCAATGGCTCGACTTCAGTCCCAGCTTCATCAGCCGAAGCCCAACCTACGCAGACTGCCACAACGTCCTCTGCTGTACCAGCCTCAAAGGTCAAAGACGCTGCACCTGCATATCCCACATCTTCTAAGTCTGGTCCGAAGAACTGGGACTCGATGCAGTTGGACGATGAGGAGGAGAAGCAAGAGACACCCGACGATTTCTTCAAGATGCTCTACAAGGATGCAGATCCCGACACTCGGCGGGCCATGATGAAGAGCTATACAGAGAGCAATGGCACAAGTCTCAGCACCAGCTGGGCCGAAGCATCCAAGAAGGATTACAAGACTGAGCCACCGGAGGGATCAGTGGCTAAGAAATGGGATGAGTAAGACAAGAGACTACCAAACTGGACATCTTGTTTTAGACCGACATCAAGCACGACAGCAGCAACGAGCATTCTGATGCGGGAAGGGGCTTCTCACGAATTGCATGGTTAAAAGGAAGCGAAAAGTTTTGCGAGGCGTAATGATACCGATACCACAAGCTGGAAGCAAAGTAGCATGTTAAAGCCAAAATTGAAAATGAACTTACTAAAATATGTTTCTGCTTCTCAGTGATAGATGTTTGCGATCGACTTCCCACTCGAGCTCAGTACTAAGTAATGGTCACGTGATTTGGTAGTAGCAGTCACTTTACCCACCTTCATTTTCAATAATACTTTTTTCTCTATACCATCGCGACTTGGTAAAAATTGCTGTAATTTTCTCGACAACAGCCGAAGCTCCAGTACATTTTAGGCCTGGGTGAACCATACAGACTTCAGATTTTTCTTTCGGCGTCCTTTGGTTGGGCATCTACAGCTGGTTATAAAATTTTCTTCCACCATCCCACCTGCGCACCAATCAACTGGCTTGCGCATACATTACCAGAAAACACACCCCAGGCTCTCAAAAATCGGCTTTGGAGAACCGGTCATTGATACAAAATGGCACCCACGCTCTCTGGAGACGAGATCGATGATCTGATCTACTTGGCCCGGGCCGGCGAGGATGCAGAGCTCACGCAGCTGCTCAAGGAGCTAGCGGAGCGGGAGAAGGTTACAGTGGCCGAGGTGCTAGAGGCCGCGAGAGACGAAGGAAAGGCGACGTGCTTGCACATGGCAGCAGCAAACGGACATTCGAGTAAGTTGGTATTGGGAAGAGCAGGGCGTATTACATGATTATGGGTTCGATGCTGGAAGTTCTGCAACAAAAGAACGATCATCATATTCTCATCCATGTATCACGTGCCTTTCGGTTCGGCGCTGTCTCGATCGATCAAATTTATTGCTTCATGATGCTAACAGCAATGGCAGAAACGGTGACGCACATTCTCACACACCTCCCCACATCATCACTGCCGTCCCCGGGCCCCAGCAGCACATCGCCGTCGTCGGGCTCGATCGCGCCGCCGGAGGCGTACATCAACGTGGCCAACGAGTACGGCAACACGGCGCTGCACTGGGCGTGCCTGGGCGGGCACCTGGACACGATCAAGCTGCTGCTGTCGCGCGGCGCCAACCCCACGGTGGCCAACGCCAAGGACCAGATCCCCCTCGACTGCGCCGCCTTCAACAACCACATGCACGTCGTCGAGCACTTCCTCAGCCAGAGCCGGCAGAAGGAGGAGCAGAACGCCAAGGAGGGCGGCCTCGAGGGCGCCGTCGGCGGCGTCGAGGTCGACGTCGAGGAGGACGTCGAGGAGGAGAACGTTGGCGAGAGCAGCAAGGCATAGAATGCGTGGCGTGCGAGGACGCATGGATTTACGACTTGCTATAAAGCAGCAGATACAGGGGCCATTTACTTGCACGTTTCGACTTTTGCGAGAGTGGCCACGGAATGAACAAAAAATGAGATTAGAATCACGTCCCGAACATCATGTCTTCTACAACGGCCAAATGTATTCGGCCGTGATCGGGTATTCTTCTCGTGGCTTATTGCGCATTTATTACATCACCTGCCGGGCATCTTTTCTTACGGAAAACCAAGCGAGACCGAACTGGTTTGATGCACAAGGCTTTATTGAGAGTAAGTCATATAAAATACTTTTGCACACTCCTCTAAAACACACTTCCGTCCTTCCCTAGTCTCTTCACTCTATCATCTCCGCACTTCAACGTCTCCGCGTCCTTACTTCCTCCAACTTCTCCTGCTTCCCTTCCTCCTGTTCAGCTTTTCAGCTGAGCTTCTTCTTGAAGCCTTGCGTGGTCTTCGCGATCGGATGACGCACCGCCGCAGGCCTGGCACGCTGATATCGACACTGCGATATCAAATGCATGAACCAGTACAATTTTCGCAATGCTTCTGTTGTACTAGAATAACCAGAAAGCCTACAGGAACAATGTCCCTTGTTGCTTCCGTATAACAATTAAACCTATTAGAATCTGCCTTATACATCCGCCCGCCCATAAATCAAACCGGAAACCGACACTTGTGGCGGTTCCCAAACGGCACGTCGATGATAAAGTGCTCCGTCATCTTGATGTTGCCGAACTGACCCATCTTGCCGCGAAACTTGTGCTCGGCGCGGCTCGACCGCGCCGCGGACCGCAGCTGCGTCGCCATCAGCGCGCGCTGCGTGGTCGCCGGCAGGCTGGCCATCATCTGCATGTCCGAGGCGCGGATCGTCTTGTGCGATATGGCGCGGGATCGGTTGTTCAGGGCTGAAGAGGGGCTGGTTGTCGAAGATGATGATAGTGCCAATGCGTTTGGTGCGGGTGGTGTGGTGTCGGGATCTGGTGATGATTCCCGGTCGTTGTCTGAAGATGACGAGGTGGAAGTTGAAGAGCTAGGGCGAGCTTTTTGTGTTGATGAGGGACTTGATGATGGTATCATGGCGCAGTTGCCGCGCAGCTTCTTCTGAGTGCGTGACTGTGATGCCGATGTGGTCGTCAGAGTCTTGTGGGACCGCGATTTCGATTTGCGGAATCCGGCGTCTGGTCGATGGGATATCGTCTTGCCGGACGGAAGACGTATCGTCGTACTGTCGATATATCTTAGGCTATTTCCGTTCGAACTCTGTTCAATCTCCTCTTCTTCATCCTCATCCGAGGTGTAGGTGTTGTCTGAGCTCAGACTATATTTGTATTCTTCGTCGGAATCTTCCTCAACGATTCGCCTTGGCGGCGGAGAATGTTGAATCAAGAGGGCTGGCATTGTTGTTGTTGTAGTGGTTGTGTCTATGGTCGTTACGCCTATCATTGATTGTTTGACTTGGTTCTTCGAGGTAGTCTCTTTTGTCAAGTAAGTTTGGTTTGTAAGCTGGGAGGCTTTGGATAGTAAATTGTAATTGATGTGATATACTCTTCAGATTTGCTCTATTGATGATGTTACGAAGGGAATTATATATCCATCAATGTTTTGTGTTCTTCCTACCAAGTATGCCTTACTTCAGATAATACTGAGTTCTAACAATGTTGCATATGATTCATTCTGGGCATTACAATCTTTGTCTCACCTTTCTTCTCTGGTATGTTGAAGTGATTCATTCTTGGCGCTACCAGTTTGGTTTAGCGTGGATGAATCATAATGGTTGTCTCTCATACGACGTGCCACAAGCTCAGCGCACTGCCTCAGTTGGTGGTGGCATTGCACAGCGATATCCTCAAAGTAGGTGATATTTGTATTTTGTATACTGGACTTCATTTTATGTCGGAAGAAAGTGCGCCGATGACTTCGGATGTGTGCAGCTCATGAGGTTGTAGAAAGATTTCGATGGTTCCGATCTCGTATACTGCTGATAGGCAGTACCATAAAATAGGTACACAATCTGCCTTGCGAAAATCATATGCCACAAGAATATAGATGATTACGCGAGACTTCCCAATTATTGTCGTTATAGCTATTTGTTATGAATTTTTGCCTCTTATAGAGTCTGCGAGGCTCGATAATAAAGATATCTAAATTCTGATTGGGCCAATTTACGAATTGGAGCTGAAAGGAAATAAACAAGTAAGGCATCACAGTTTCGATAACTTCGGAATCAAGTTTTTGAATGACATTGGGGGAAAAAAATCATCCCGTCGCCAGACAGTTTGCTTTTTCTAGTAGATTGCCAGAGATTCAACAGGTCATCTTGAGTCCGCTGATGCTGGTTTTCACTGCTGGAACTCGTGATCTGAACGAGAACGCGGCGCCCAGGGCCAGCTTTCGTGGCATACTGCTTCAAGTATGTATTGATTTTAGAGCGGACTTGATGGTATGCTTGAGCTATAGTAGTCATGGTCGATTGTAATCGCCGAGGAGAAAGATGTCTTGGGTCACGTTGTGTCGTCTGTATGAACGTGCCGGTTTCGCATGTTGCATTCTTGGCAGGAAGTGTCCCGTTTCGGCGTTTCGCAACTCCATATCCAGTCCCGGCTGAAAGTGACAGCAGTCACCGGATCGTCTCTGGGCTACATCATGGCAAGCCAGAAACCACAATTGCGACTTTTGGTGCTAAGATCTCGTGCTAACGGATCTCCGAGTCGCTAGCAGACGGCGGCCATGGAAGTCGGATGTGTGTAGGGCTGAAAGCTTAATCGGATCTTCCCGTCATGGTTCTTCTTCGCTGTCTCGGATTTCTCTCGGGCTTGTGGATAATTGAAATCCACCTTGAGAATCTTTTCTCAGGCTATAAAGAAAAGTTTTGGTCGTTGGCATTGCTTGGCGCAGAGTGTTATCGTGAAATGATTAGTCACAGTCATCAAAGTCGCGGTCGGTTTCCCGCCGGGCTCTGATCTATCTTCGGTCCACGCTTGGCAACTCGCCTCTGCATGAGCTTATCTCTTCAGACTCTCGGAAAGAATGCCTGAGATGTTTCGAAAACGGAAATGCCGAGGAATCATCTGACTTTTACTGTCAATACAGGCTTCCAACGATGCCCAAGCATTGCTAGAGTTCTGAAAAAAACGGCAGCATCTCGGCGCAGGATCATATTCGAGGCCCACTGGGCCCCATTTTATCCACGGGAATGGCTCGCACCATGTGGTGCCAGGCCTAGTCGAGGCCGGGCAACATGCCACAGATGGCTCTATGAGAATCCACTGCTGTCGGATCCATTGCGTGTGGCCGGGAACTGAGTCGGGAACTGCGACGGCATTGGCATTGAGTTCGTAGAAACTTGACCCGCCGCTGTCATGTATTTGAAGGTTATGCGGCGCCCAAGAGGTTGCTCCCAATGGGAGCCTGGTTCCTCTTCAACTCGCCAACGACGGTCTACATCGTACGACAACATCGAGTACGAACCATAATATCGACAGATCGATCGATACCCACAAGGCTGCAGATATGTCAGATACCACGCCAACCCGAGTACAATCCGAGATCGATCCGGACCCAGCTCAACAGGGCCCGTCGACGACAATGGAGAAGGTCGGTTCTACGACCGTGGAGGAAATCGACATGTCTCATAGGCCAGACGGTGGATTAGACGCATGGCTTCAAGTGCTGAGCGCATGGTGCGTCATCTTCAGCACCTTTGGGTTGGTGAACTGCTTTGGTGTCTACCAAACGTACTATGAGCAAGTCTTGCTACCGGACAGCTCTTCGTCGTCCATCTCGTGGGTGGGTTCGATCCAAGGGTTCCTGCTTCTGGCTGGTGGCATCTTCTCGGGACCTTTGTTCGACATGGGCTACTTTCGACAACTCCTCTATTGCGGTCTGTTCTTGATCATCTTTGGTCAGTTCATGACCTCTCTCTGCACAGAGTACTGGCAAGTCCTTCTGGCCCAGGGTTTCTGCATCGGACTCGGATGTGCCTTGACATTTCCTCCTTCGACGGCTATCCTGTCGCAATACTTTTCGAGGCGGATAGCATTGGCAACCGGATTGGCATCATCAGGCTCGCCACTAGCCGGTACTGTGCTGCCGATTGCTTTCAACCAACTCGTCGACAGGTTGGGCTTCGGGTGGGCCACTCGAATAATTGCATTCATCCTGCTCGGCGTCGCAGTCGTCCCTCTCATGTTCTTCAAGACGAGACTGCCTCCCTCGAAGCACCGACGGGCCCTTATTGACATGTCTGCATTTACGGACGTGCCTTTCATGATCTTCGTCACCGGCTCATTCTTCTGCTTCATGGGACTCTACATCCCCTTCTTCTACATTGAGCTTTTCAGCATAGACCACAGTCTGGCAAGCGATACTTTTGCTCCTTACATGGTCGCCATCATGAATGGAGTCAGCGTTCCTGGCCGTATTGTGCCCGGCGTCATCTCGGACCTGATCGGCTCGCCCACGATAGTCATGGGCGGTTGTGCCCTTCTCTCGTGCATTCTCGCCTTTGCCTGGATTGGTATTCGAAACCACGGTGGCGCAATTGCCTTTGCAGTCCTCTACGGAGGATTCAGCGGTGGTGTAGTCAGCAGCCACCCGTCGGGCATCTTCTCGCTCACTTCAGACCACACACGAATGGGAACACGGCTAGGCATGGCTTGCTTTGTGGCCGGAGTTGCCCTCTTGATTGGAACGCCCATCGCTGGAGCCATACTGGGCACTGGTGATGCGAACGAGGCTAGATGGGATGGACTGATCGCATTTTGTGCCATCTCCATGTTCCTTGGAGCCTGTCTCGTTTTGACCGTGGGAGTGATGGGCAAGCTGCGCCTGCGCCGGAAACTGCGGGACGAGTTATAAGGTGCTCTGAGATGGAGGAGGACAGCGACTGATTTTTGAAGAAGAGGGAACAATGATAGAAAAATAGGTCATAATATCGAGACAATCAAACCATGCCCGCGGATTGATAAGCCTGCATGTGCATTATCTCACCCACAAGCACCCATGGCTCCGGGCGGGCTTCAAGCTCCCCTCCCGTTTGTCGCCGCTATTGTTGCAGCGTTTGAGGCTTCGGCAACCCGTCTAAGCATTGCCCTCCAGGCCTTGTATGCACACCTAGTGGAACTCTTTGCCATGCACGCGGATCGTCCCTCGTTGTCTGTATGTAGGTTCCGCTAAGCCAGCTTCATCATCCACGCGCGAGTCGCAACAAATTTCTTGAAGTCCCATTTCTTCAATCCCAAACACCTCTTTCTTCTCATCACAACTCACTGTCATCCCTTCTGTCGCTCTCGACAAGCCGGACGAAAACAAGACTCCAGACGCGACCACCGACAATTTTACGCATCACAGCATCGGACCGCGTCCCTCTTTCCGATCCTTTTTTTTTTTTTCCTCGTCCACTCTGCACGCTGTCGCGCGCGTTGAGACTGCCGAGTGACGCGTCGTGCATCCCTGCCTGCATTTACTTACATAAGCTGGCTGGAACCAGAAGCAGTTTAGTGGTCACCGACCCCGGTTTCTGCTACGTTAGTGGCTGGCGGTTCTGTCGGTGAGCACTGAACGGCACTGACGGTGCTCCGATTAGCAGTCAAGCAACCGCCTCCAGACAATTGAGTCCCACCTGCCACCACCACGGTACGTACACCACCTACCTACCTACAGCTGAAAACCTTTTTTTGAAGCACAAGGCCGCCTGCCCGAAAGAAAAAAAAAAGTGTCAAAACCCACGAAGCCTTGCAGCTGCGAATACCACGGATTGGATGCCGCGTGGAAGTGCAGACTGGTGTTCCTGCCGCTTTCTAGGATGATGACAATTGGATTCTAGTGCTGATCTGATACCTACAGCGCCGAATTCCAGAATTTTCCTTGGTCGACAGGATAATACTATTCTATGCGCAGAGTGTTCTTATTCTATTCTCACCTGTTTCACTAGGTTGTCCGCCTCCCTGGTAAGTAAATCCTCCGTGTCATGAGCTCCCTAACCTACCTACTGATTAGGTAGCCCGCGCACCTGATTAGCGGGC
The DNA here is from genome assembly GCA_001599175.1 of Pestalotiopsis sp. JCM 9685. Taxonomy (NCBI): domain Eukaryota; kingdom Fungi; phylum Ascomycota; class Sordariomycetes; order Amphisphaeriales; family Sporocadaceae; genus Pestalotiopsis; species Pestalotiopsis sp. JCM 9685. The sequence continues at coordinate 2,954,536 of BCGF01000004.1, forward strand.
GACTCAGCGCTGACATGACCTGCTCCCTTCTAGTACAACCTGGCACCCCCACCATCTGCCCTCGGCGAGAGTTTTACTACTGTATTCCGGATTCCCATTCGGAAACATTCTCTCACCAAGTGGAAGAAGGGAGAGACCGCCTTTGTTCTGTTTGCCGACCGGCCACCCGATAACTGACACTGGAGCTGCACTTTTGCAGCTCGTCGCCAAAACGTCTTCTTCAAAGAAAAGGAAGATCAGGCGTTCACCCAGAGAAGAGGCCATAGACAGCCCCTCACCCGACACTCCACTGCAGTCCTGCGAGACCGACGATAACCCAAACTTCTCGTTCACCTCGGCGACCTTTGCACCATCGCCGCGGGGTGACTCGGTGCCGCCAGCCTCCAGCGTACCCTCGCATCTCCTCCCCGATTACGCACAGTCCGTCGCCAGCTGCTCCTCGGCGGGCGATAGCCCTCCAGCTCTGAATAGCGCCAGAGGCTCGTCGCCCCTCACCGTCAAGCCCGCGTATCATAGAAGTATTATGGGCGGCGCTGCAGAATTCCCAGACCGCGCTTCCTCACCGCTGAAAAGAAGAGCCTCCAGCATGGATCCCGAGACCAACGAGGAAGGCGCCCCTAACGAAGACGTCGACATGGTTACGGTACCTCCGGCTGAACCGTCAGCCCCAGCCGCTGCTGTCCCTGCAGCTACAGAAGAAGCACAGGCGGCAGGCCAAGATTTGTCGCAACCACCCGAGTCAATTGAGGCGCACATCAAGTCGATACGCACTCTTTGCGAAGAGTTTGAGTCGAGGCCCTTGGAGAAGGGCGACGAAGGCTACATTGTATCGCGAAAGTGGGTTGAGTCGGTCATTGGCGACTCCAAGGACTCCAAAAAGGCTGTGGCCCCCGACGCGACAAATATTCAGCCAGTTGATAACTCGGACATCATTTGGGAGGTTCTCGATGATCCCATGGTCGGCACCACTGTTGATTCTCTCAAGAAGAAGTTTGTCCGACTGAAGCCCGGCATTGGACTTGAACAGTTCACAGTCTTTCCTCAGACAGCATGGAGTCTGATCATGCAATGGCCAGGCCTGGCCGAGGGACAAATCCCCATCGTCAGATATGCTCATCCGACGAGTGACAATGAGTTTGACCCAAATGTGCAGCTCGAGTTGCATCCGCCCGTCTTCAGCATCTACCGCCTGTGGTCTGCTCACAGCCCTATCGCGATCAAGCAGATTATCAAAAGCAAGCACCCTCCTCCCCCACGCCTCGCCCGCAGTCGCACTTTCAAGTGGAGTTCATTCCTCAAGCAGTGCAAATCGTTGACAGACATCGAACTCAAGTCCAAGGTCCGGGTCTGGAGAGTGCCCCCGAAGCTGCCTACGACTGCTCCGGTCAGCGGCTCTGCGCTCACGCCGCCCTCCTCGCCCCCGGCTGAAGGATCTGACAGCTCTCAGGACTCGTGGCCTCACATGCTGATCGATGTCAACACTTTCATCGCTCTAGAAGATCCTGCCGAGCGTGAAAAGGTTGACTTTGCAGATGTAACCACGAATGACAACTATAATGGCCATATGGACCTGGTGAAACTCGCGCTCTCTACCGATCAGGCTATTGTTCTGGATGAGCACGTCACTGGCACAGAATTTGTTTCGACCTTTACCACCTCACAAGCTTCGGAAAAGCTGCCTGCCCCAAGAGCCAACTCCGCTGGTGTGCTCGGAACTCGTAATGCTAGAAGCGGCAGAACCAGCCCTGCACCATCTGGGCCATTGACCCGTGGCAGAGCTAACAAGTCTGGACGGGTCGTGGGATGTACAGGATTGGGCAATCTCGGCAACACGTGCTACATGAACTCTGCACTGCAGTGTGTGCGTAGCGTCGAAGAGCTCACAAAGTACTTCCTGTCAGGAGAGTGGGAGGAAGAGGTCAACCGCGACAATGTGCTGGCGCACAACGGAGATGTGGCTCTGGCGTATGCACTGCTTCTCAAGGAGATTTACAAAGAAACCCCGCCGCCTTCAGTCACTCCGCGACACTTCAAAAGCACGCTTGGCCGATATGCACCAGCATTCTCTGGATATGGTCAACAAGATTCTCAGGAATTTGTTGGATTCCTGCTGGATGGCTTACAAGAGGATCTCAGCCGAATTAAGAAGAAGCCTTACATCGAAAAGCCAGATTCGACTGACGAAATGATCAATGACCCAAAGGCTATTGCCAAGATGGCTGAGCAGGTCTGGGACATTACAAAGCGACGAGATGATTCGGTCATAGCAGACCTCTTCACGGGTTTGTACAAGTCCACGCTGGTTTGTCCGGATCCAAGCTGTGCCAAGGTCAGCATCACTTTTGATCCTTTCAACAGTTTGAGTCTGCCCTTGCCAATCCAGAACAAGTGGTCTCATACTGTGAAGTTCTTTCCACTCAACGACCGACCCGTGGACATCAGAGTCGAGCTAGACAAGTCTTCTTCCATCAAGCAACTCAAGGATTTTGTCAGTAGCCGTACTGGAGTCCCCGCAGACAGACTGCATGCTGCCGAGCACTGGAAAGGCAAGTACTACAAGCAGTACCCCAATGGTGCTTGCGCATCGGAAGAGATCGGAGGCAACGACGATGCTTGGGTATACGAACTCGAAGCGGTTCCCACAAACTGGAACTCTGCAGAGTCGAGAAAGCTGGAAGGCTCCAAGGGCAGACGTTCCATGCTGGAGGAGGCTGAAGAGCCCAGCAATGAAGTCTACGAGGCTATGCTCGTCCCCGTCTTTCATCGCCTAGCCAAGGACAACGCTTCCTATGGTCAAAAACGACCAACATGTCTTGTGCCCTATTTCATTGTTGTAAACCCTGAAGAGGTGAGTTTATTCTTCTGTCACCCCTTTGCTTTTCACCCTACCGCCAGAATACATATACTGACATCAACCAGTCTCGAGACGAGGACGCCATTCGCCGCAAGATTCTCCAAAAGATCGCCACACTGACCAAGCATCAGTTCTTTGCTCGTGATGGGACTGAGTCGCCCGAGTCGGCAGAGTACGTCAATACCGGCTCCGATTTGAGCTCCAACGAAGGCAAAGTCGTTGCCCAATCTGTCCAGGGCGAAGATGACATGGTGGACATCACTATGCGAGATGCTGGCGATGCCAAGGCAGCCGAGAATGGAGAAGTCAAGCAGTCTACAAAGGTCCACCAGTTCAACCAGAGCCCTCCGACATGGGTGGATCCCAAGGAGTTCTTGCCCGGCGAACTGCAAAACATGTTCGAGCTCAGCTACATTACTGAAAGCGGATCCCTCCTGGCCACTGGCAACAACAGTGTCAACGAATCCTCGGAATACCCAAAACTCTCCTCTAGAGTACCCGAGTCCGCCGCTTCAGACGATGGTGGCGATAGCGAGACGAACGGCACAGCCTCTCACGACGAGGAAAGCCAGGATGAGTCTTCGCAGCAAAGTCCAGAGATGCCACCTACCAGTATGGCTGATGAAGAGAGCGAGGAAGATGAACCGACACCTGTTGTCAAGGTACGCTTACGACAGCCATTACTTCCCGCCACCTGGACAAACAGAGGTCACCTTCGAGTGAAGGGATCAGTCCGGAGAAGCAGCAGGATACTAACAGATCCTCAGATCCCGCACAGGCCCAAGGACAAGTCTAACACGAAGCTGCCTGGTGGGGCCAAGAAGGTGAAGCCGCCCAAGAAATACGGTAAGAAGGGCAGCAAGAAAGCGCAAAGGCAGGCAACAACACTTGCCCGGAAACAGCAAGCCAAACAAGAGCGCGAGAAGGCCAGCAGTGTTCACATCGAGACTGTAGACTCTGGTGCAGATGGTGGTCCTCTTATTCGACTTCGGGAAGCGATCGTTGTCGACTGGACCGAGGGTGCTTATAACGCTCTGTTCGAGGAGAATAACGGCACTTGGACTTCTTGCGAAACATTGGCAGACCCAGAACTGGATAAGGCCCAGCTGTCTCGTGCCAGACGCAAGAAGAATGGCATCAGCCTCGAGGATTGCCTTGACGAGTTTGAGCGCGAGGAGGTCCTTTCCGAGCACGATACGTGGTATTGCCCTCGCTGCAAACAGCACCAACGTGCCTCCAAGAAGTTTGACTTGTGGAAAACTCCAGACATCCTGGTGGTCCACTTGAAGAGATTCAGCTCGAGCGGCTGGCGTAGGGAAAAGCTGGACGTTCTGGTCGACTTCCCTGTCGAAGGTCTAGATCTCACACAACGAGTGTTTGAACCCGAGAGCGGCAGGACAGAGATCTATGATCTGATTGGCGTTGATTGTCACTGGGGAGGCTTGGGAGGCGGTCATTACACCGCCCATGCCAAGAACTTTGTCGATGGCCAGTGGTACTCGTACAATGGTGAGTCATTCCAAAACAACTTTTTTTCGAGATATGATCTAACAAGAGCTTCTAGACTCGTCTGTGTCAAGAGCAAACCCCGATAAGATCGTGGATACATCTGCTTATCTACTCTTCTACCGCCGGCGGTCAGATACTCCTCTTGGTGGCCCGCGTTTCAAGGAAATCATTGATGCGCTCGACAATCCCGGACTGGAAGACGATGATGCCAACTCGGGGGAAGGCAGGCGACTCGACGAGGGTTCCTCCCCAACTGGGTCGTCGAGCGCATTCCAGGAGCAAGGTCTCGGAGCTACTCGCCAGCGCCAGCAAGGCACTCATGGTGGTAGTACCAATGCTTTCGACTCGAAGAGCGATGACGGAAACATGCAGCTCACCGACGCGACATTCGATGACGGTAATCAGCCCCTACGCCGAAGCATCGAGGAAGACGAGGGCATCGGAATGAGCGAAACCCTTCATCAGACGTCTGCTAATGCGTACCAGCAAAGTTGGGACTTCAACATGTTGACCAGTAAAAACATGGCCGACAGTGACATGGCCCATGGCAGTCCCCTTGGCTCCGGTGCTGCGACTGACGAAGCCCAGCACGACTCCTCCGGCGACGAGGTCTTCAGTCGTGCTGGCGATCTGGACCAAGATACCGACATGGATAACGTCCCCGGCGCTAGCCACATCGAGCTCGTAAAGGCGGCTGGCCCGGAGCCTCCTGCGTATGGCGAGGAGCCTCCGCCGCCGGACTACAGAGGCGAGATATCTCGCGAGGACATGCCTCAGTTCTGGAACAACAAGCAGGATGTGCACGAGGTCACCGCCAAGGGTGATGACCAGAAATCCGACGAGGCCGTTGAGATCCGGGTTGATGAAGAAGATGATAAGGACAAGCAGGTTTAGAACACCGGCAAAACCAACGCCGGCAAAATCCGCTGCAATCTCTTGTGATGCTTTGGCCATGTCTGAAGTATCCTCCCACGCAACCGACGCAAGCATTGCTACTCGACCAACTAGTCTGCACTTATGCAGATGCTGCTAGGGCTAGCCAACGTTTTGCGCTGAAGTTGAGATCAAGAATCCGCCTCTAGAGCATTTTGTGTCTATGACGACACGGATTTCGAGATTGCTAGCACGATCAGCCGAAGAAAAGTAGAGGATATCTATCTGGGGCGACCCCAAGGACCAGGACTGGACGAAAAGGAAACAAACACTACAAGAAAACATTTCTAGAGCTAGAATCGGTGCTCAAACAGAAGCACATTGGAGGCATTGTTTGATATCATCAGAGCAAGAGAGAGTGTTACACTTTTGGGTGTAATGCCTTATTCTTGACATACGCATTTGCATTACATGGTTTTGGCATGGAACGACATGTACCCTTGGCGTCTTGTCGGGAACCCGAAAAAGAAAGATAGAATGATGAATACATTGATTGCATATTATTGAAAGGTTTTGGTGAACTTGAATCGAGGTTACCTATCCATCTCCACTTGAGACCGACATTGAAGACTACATGTTAGGGGATGTGCTGGGAAACACAGATTTTGCACGAAATGATTTCACAAGATTACGGGACAAATACAAGACAACTTGATCCATTGTCTTTGAATTTTAATTCATCATGAACCAAGTTCATCTCAGCCATAGTCATGGCTCTTAAGTTCATCAAAAACCAAAATCGAAATCATGATTCCGCCAGTGCTTGTAGCAGCAACATAAATAACATGCGAGTGACATGACTCTTCTCAGCAAAACCCCTCAACGCCAGAATACCAAAAATCATGCTACCGAGCAGCCCCTTTACCAGCTAGTGACGATCTTCTCCATGGCCTCGAGCAGAATGTCGGCGTGCGACTTCTCAAAGATCAGCATGGGCCGGAGGCGGACGGCGTTGGCACCGCTGCCGCCAATGTTGACACCAAACTTCTTGGCCTTGACGAGGAACTGGTCGCGCTTGGGGTTGTCAAAGGCGATGAAGGTGCCCTGGCCCTTGCCGCGGAGGTTCTGGAAGTCCTGCGGGTACTTCTTGGCGAGCTCCTCGATCTTGCCAAAGAGGTAGTCTCCGACCTTGGCGGTCTCCTCGACGAGGTTGTTGCGCTCGATCTCCTCGATGATGGCGCGGAAGAGGATGGCGCGGGCCGGGTCGCCCATCCACGTGTTGAACTGGCGGTAGGGCTTGTTGGGGCGGAGCTCGGGGTTACCAAAGTAGTAGCCAGCGGTCTGAGCCTTCTTGGAGAAGGTGACCATGTCGGGGGGAGTGGGAAGGTCCCAGTGGTCGTGGGCCCAGAACTTGCCAGTGGCACCGACACCAGTCTGGACCTCGTCGACGATCAGGAGGACGTCGTGCTTCTTGGTGAGCTCACGCAGACCGCGGAAGAAGGCGGGGGAGGCGTGGTTGTCACCACCCTCGGACTGGATGGGCTCGACGATGACGGCGGCCGGGGGCAGGTGCCAGGTCTTGATGAGCTTCTCGACCTCGGCGAGCGCGTCGGCCTCGGCCTTGGCGTTCTCCTCGGCGTGCTCCTCGAGGGGATACTTGAGCTGGGGGAAGGTAGCCTGGGGCCAGTCGAAGGCGGGAATGTCGAGCTTGTGGATGGGCTTGGAGCGGGTGGTGGAGAGAGAGCCGAACAGACGGCCGTGGAAACCGGTCTTGAAGGACAGAATGGAGAGCTGGGAAGCGCCAGGCGACTGGTTGTTCATGGCAGTCTCCATCTCCTCCTCGGTGAACTCAACGGCAGGGCCACCTCGCTCCTTTTGCCGCCTCCACATGAAAGCTGCCTTGTATGCCGTCTCGTTGGCGTCGGAACCGGCCATGGCGGTGAAGACCTGGTTCAGGCCCTTGGGGGCAACCTTGAGGATACCGGTCTCGAGAATTTCAGCCCAGTCGTGCGAGGGGAAGTTGCCGAGTGCGGGTCTGTTGATGATGGCGTTGACCATCTCGGGGCTCTGAGCAGCCTTGACGAGGGCTGGGTTGTTGTATCCGACCGGGATCGAGGCAATCTGGGCGTAGCTGGACTAGAGTCAGTATTCTTGTCTTGCGGTGATTGCTACAGGGCGTCACTTACACATCGAGGAGAGTGTTGCCATCGGGGTCGACAATGTAGTTGCCGAAACTCTTGGTGTAGTCGGCGAGCATGTTCATGCTGCGGGTGTCGAATACCGTGTCCAGCTTGGTAACATGCTCCTGGGACTTGGGGCCGGGGATATCGGTCTTGACGATAGGGGCCTGGGCCTCGCCCTGGTAGTAGGAAGAGGCCATTCTGCTCGAGGAGACGGCGAGGGTCTGTCTGAGAGTCGAAGGGGCAGCAATTCGCTTGCTGGCAGCCAGGATTGGCCGCATGCCGGCAGCACGGAGGGCAGCCATGATTGCTTTATGAGTATAGAATGTCGTCTGGGTGGACCAGTCGCTGATGTGATCTCTCACACACAATCGAGGTGTATGGATGGTGGCTGGCAACAATCAAGTTCCGCCGAGGTCAATTTCGCCGAGTGAAGGGCAGGCTTTGGTGTGTAGTACCAAGCACGATCCAATTGACAGCAGAAGAGTGTCAGAGGAGGTAAAATAAGTCGAAAGTTACAGAGACACAGATGGGAGCCAAGAACCAAGGAGGGAGGGTTTCACAGGCGGGCTATCGTCAGCCTCTTAAAGAAAGCTTGGGCAACGGCCAAACCAAACCAAACAAGACGGGCCAAGGCCAAGATTGAGGGACAGGACGGTACCTAGCTCTTTGCGGGGAGCCGACAGTGGCGTCTCATTGGCGAGATCCAGCGATCTTCGGGGGGTCGAGAGAGTGGATGGCACGCCACAGGGGTCCAGCAGTGACGCAAAGGGCTGTCAGAGGAGGGCTGGGCCAGTGAGCAGCTGGTTTAATGCAATAGCTCTGTCATGGATCAGAGGCGAACCTGCGACCGCCGCGATCTGGACGAGGCCCCATGATCACGGTTATAGTGCGTGCTGTAGTGTACGAAGTACGAGTTACTACTGTGCGACTATGCAACGGAAATGCTGCCGCATGTGCTTTCCTAATTGATTCCCATCCGGATCTCCCATTGGATTGGTGTTACTCAAGCGATTTCCCAGATCCCCTCGGGATTCCTTATTCTCTGTGAGATGCGCTGCAGCTGCTTTCTGCACCTCGATAAACGCAGATAAGAACGCATGTCTCCCAACCCCACCTCTTCTAACCTCTAGGCAGAAAATGGTAAGTCTACGCGGTCACCATCTGTCGATGCCCCAGAATATGGCGGGGTTGCTCTGCAAACAGCTTCGAATGCGATAAGACTAAAGGTAGGAGAGATCCGAGCTCCGGGTGTTTGGTTCCTACGATTGCCATCGACAAACAACAGGCTCGGCACCGATGTCGCTGTCGGATGGGATTATTATAGAGTTTCCTGTTGCTCATATATTGTCGAAATCGGGAAGGTTCTCGCGGCCCGTAACCTGTTTGGTCATGCCATTTCCTTGGACGTCTTTTCGGATTCATCCATTACTATTTACATTATATGGTACTGAGTCTCGAATGATTCCATTCAATGACAAGCCATTGAGTCTCTAGGCTTCGCTAGAGCCGAAACGCTTCATCAACAGGGTATTTACCTCGAACTAACCCGAGCTCTGTTGCTTTCCTCAAGCCTGCTCAAGCATAGTCTTCACGATCGCTCCAGCCCGGTTGCAGATACTCCCAGTCCTGGTTAAAGTCAAAGCTGGTCTGATACTGGCCGTAGCTGAACAGCGTGATGCCGTCCAACTTGGCGCCATCGTCGGTCTGCGCCCACAGGCTGACGGCGAGCCTGTTCCTGCCCTGGTTGTTGATGACGCCCGGCGGCACCGGGAACCGCGTCTGCGGCCCGAGCTGAGGCACGTACTTGCCGTACTGGTAGCCGTTGACCCAGAGCATCACCCGGGCGACCGTGCCCTCGGGCGCCGCGAACTCGAAGCCGAGCGGCACGTCGAGGTCCTCGTCGATGGCCAGGTCGAAGTCGGTCGTGTAGAACGCGATGCCGGACTGGCTCAGGCCCTCGTACGGGCTGGAGTCGCCAAACTCGATTGGTGACGATGCCGCGTCGAAACCCGGCAGGAACCAGCCGAGGCGCTCGCCGAACAGACCGCCCTCGTTCATGGGACCGCGGACGGGGTCAATGTTGGCTGGGCCGCCCGCGTTGCCTGCAATCTTCCATTGCTTGAATCCGGTGTTTGTCGAGGTTCCGCCCGGCAGCAGGTAGGCTCCTAGAATGCCGCGAGGATTCTCGACACCCTTGGCAGTCGAGGTCTCGTCGTGGCCATGGTAGTCCACCACGACAGTCAGGACGTTGTCCTTGAGCTTGAGCGACGACGCCGGAAGTGAAAGGTTCGCCGCGATATTTGTGAGACTGCCGTTGCCTTCGTGGCCGCCAATAAGTTCTCCGTTGAGCCAAGCATTCCAGCCGAAGCCGAGACCGCCAGATGTAGAAAGGTAAACAGTGCTCGAGTTTGAGCCGTCGAAGTAGCCACGGTAGACTTTGGCACCAGAGTAGTAGCCGTAGTCGGAAGCAAACAGGACGGGCAACGTCTCGGGTGCTACTGGGCTCAGAGTCGAGTTCTTGTCACAGACAGTCCACTTGGAGTCATCATAGTTTGGAGCAACTTCTGGCAGCGAGTCTGCCGATGCCCACGTTGTGAGAGCCGGCAGCTCAATCGTTCTTGATTCCGCCCCTGGGATCTCGGCTACGTACGAGCCGTACTCTGTCTTGTTCGCTCGTAGATGCTGTCCATTCCACTGGATCTCCTGAATGGGTCTTCCGGTGTATACCTCGATCGTCGTCGAATTGTCATTATCGCCATGCACGATAAGTGTCTTGCCTCTTAGCGAAGCATCTCTGACCAGGTAAGGGCCGATGACAAAAATCTGCTGATCTGGGCGCACCGCAGGGTTCAACGTCGTCGCCGGAGCCCAGAACCTCCACGCAGTCGACTGCTCCAGGAGGTACACCAGAACTCCGTTGGAGAACTTGACTGCGGTCGTGCCAGCCGCTTGCGTGTAGGTGAACGCGTTCCTAGTGGTATTCGTCTTGGCCGCAAAACTGCTATCGCCATAAACCTTGTACGCTAGGGTATAATTCCCCTTGAGCGCGAACTCGCCGGTCTGTCCCTCCTTGAGATACGTGACGAGCACGTGCGCATAGTCGAAGACGCCGTGCACCGCAATATCGGACGACGCGTAGAGCAGGCCGTGCTTGCCGAACTTGTAGTCGGTCACGAGGATCTTGCTCTGCCGCCCGTAGAGCTCGACGGTCGGCACCGTCACGGTGCCCGCGCTGGTGTCGAGGTCCACGGCAAAAGATACGTTGGTCATGGACTTTGTGCTGGCTTGCTGAACGACCGTGAAGGTTGCGCCGGAGTTCAGGTTTCGCAGGACCCAGCTGAAACCGGCAGTGGACGAAAGCTGTTTTTGTCAGCATGTCTGAAGAGCTTTTAAGGCGGGAAAGCAGTTCTAGTTACCTTGTATCCGGTGCCGTTTCCAGCCATTTCTGTTTCCAGCAAGTCTGGCGAGACTCTCGTGAAGAGCCCGATGAGCTTGGTCTGGAACAGCTTGTCCCATTGTTGGCGAGTCTCGCGGAGTGGCGCGCTGTAGTCATAACTGGTATAGACGACAGGAGCAGCAGCTATCAAAGATGTTAGATCTCGGGACAGAAACAGTAGACGGAAATCGTACATTGGCCCCAGTTTGTGCCTCCCCATGTCATGTAGATGTTGTGTAGCGTGACTCGTTGACCGATCTGTATTCTGTGAGTGGTGAACATGATCTCAATAATATTCTATAACTCACGTTGTTCTTATAATAAACGTCTGCAAAAGCCGGATCATGCTCGGAAGTACACTGCCTGTGTCAGCACCAAGGACTTCTTAGTTTCCAACAGAGAACTTACCTCGTCATAAAAGGTGTCGCTCCCCCAAGCCGAGAACCAACCACCCTCAAACTCGGGCAGATACTCTGGCTGGGTATACGAGTAATTCTGGAACCACTGGTAATACGTCCTGACGACGTTGAAGCCCGTCTCGACGTTGGTGCACGACAGGCCGCCCGGGTAGCTGTCGAGGCCGTAGACGTCGACGGCGCCGCCGACGTTCTCGTAGTCTACGGACCACGACTCGGACCGCATGCCCTTCTCGTTGTGCGTAAAGGGCACCACGACGCCGGCGCCCCGGAACGCCGACTCGATCTGCTCCATGTGCAGCACCTGCGTCGCGTTGGCCGAGTGGTCCGTTTCTTGGTACTCGTTCTCGATCTGGTTCAGGATGACGGCCTGGGGGGCACATAAGTGTATGTCCAGAGTTCACGGAATTGTGGTCTGAGTACTCACACCACCCTCGGTGATCTGGTTCGCTGCGATGATCTCTCCGATCTTGGTCACCCAAGGAAGCCATGCCTGGTGATAGGTCTCATCGGCGGTTCTGATGGAACCGAGACTACCGTCTGAGCCCCAGAGAGCAAGCCCGCCTCCGCTGGTTTCGGCCTAGAACGATTAGCAATAATTCGTGTGCTGCTTGCTTGATTTCTTAGGGATCATACATTGCAGTAAGGTCCAGCTCTTGTAATCACCCAGAGGCCAGCATCTTTGGCATAGTCGAAAAGCCTCTGGACGTTCTTCCCAGCCGTCTCGAAATCGTAGGTGTCGGGATTCGGGCTGTGGTACGACCAGAAGAAGTATACGCTGACTCAGTCAGCAACATGTTTCTAGAAATCACATAAGTTTAATCACCTGATGGCATTGAATCCGTTCGCCTTGAACTTTTGCAGAATATCCTAGCAGCATAGTGTAAACCAGTTATACCTAGTCCATATGATATATGATGTCTCACAGGCCATAATTCCGGTACAGGCATCCGTTGGTAATGGAATTCGGCAGAGCTAGAACAGGCCTCTGTTAACACGAAACCGCCAAATGATATCAACGGATTACCAGAGTGACACTCACTAGATGTACGTCCTCTGTCCGTTGACGCTCAAGCTGAACTTGTCCCACGTAACGGCATCGGTCAAATTGTTGGACGTGCAAGCTGCTCCGCAGGCGAGCCCGAGTGCGGCCGCCACAGCCTTGAGGAAGCGCATGATGCAATAATTATCGAGGAATGATTGTATTCCTGAGGTTGCATGTCACGACTTTTCTTCAGAGCCCATTCTTCATGTGGACCGAAGCTGGGATTTATCATACAGCCCATATCACGCCGGGAAAAACAGTCACCGCCACATGGTCATAATTCACTGCCAGAGGGCTGCGGAGTACACACAGCATCGTGAACGGTGTGGAGTAAAACCACGGCAGGAAAATAAATGGACGATGCCCAGTTGGAGAATTTCCGGCAATCAGAAGGCGTCGTTTCTGGGGCGAGGCGACAGATATTGTGCCTAAAATGTCGACAACCGCGGAAACGAGCTCATCATCGATGAAAAGTACCCCGCAGAATTGACCTTGCATGCGCACATACAATGCTGCCATGCACCTCTCAAGTTCGGAGAATGCCTGCACATCTTTCCCAAGCCTCTGGGAACCACCTCGCTGTCAGAGCTGTCCAGAGCGCCAAGTCCGCAATTTCTCATTCGGGCGCACGGGAGAAATCCCGTGCCAATTGTAGTCGAACCAGAGGGCAGGTATATACTCGGCGCCTGGGGCGAATGATACTCCGACATTATCCTCAGGCCCGAAATCTATCATTTTTTATATGAGAACTGTCTTCGTTTATTAGAAATGTGATTATTCCGCTGTAAAGTGTCAGACGCTCGACCTCGACTTTCCTTCACATGCCAGTAATCTCGCAACTTGACACAGACTCATATCTCGACGGGGCTCCCGTCCTGATATATACCCTGCCGACAATGCCGGGCATGAGGTGGGTGCACGGTTGGCAAGCAGGCAAGAAAGAAATATCCATCTCTTCCCCGGATTGATTTATGAAATAGGCCACGGAGATCACTGGGTAGCATTTCACAATTTCTCGGTATTGGCAACAACGAAGAGCCGGTCGCAGGTGGGGAGAAGCTCCCGAGGCCTTGGTTCCCAGTTGGAAAATAAACGAACCTGAGCGGAATGACGACATGGGCAATTTCACTACTGTCGGTTCCTGTATTGGACTGCCCGAGGAGTGCCCCGTTTTCAAGGCTCCAGGTCGAGCCGAGAACGTCGACGAGGAGGGGCGCGTCCGAATAGAGTTTTCTTGTCGACTCCATCACCAGCGAGGCACATGTTTATTCCGTAATTTTGAGACATATATCGTGTAAAAGAGCCCACCTCGCCCACACGACAGAGGAGTCACACGAGAAATTGCCGCAAATTGTATAGTAATGTATAGTCGGGCTCGGCTCAGGCGGCGAGGTAATACTCGGTTGCTGCCAACCTATATGTGCCCTCGTGATCCAAGGCACATGTCAGTACTAACAGAAGGCTCGACATCTCCACTTCAATATATAACTGCCTGTGTAATGTGACAAGGTAGTTGGCATCTTTTACCGGCCGGGTTTTAGTTTTTTTTCTTTCTGCATCCCCATCGTTCGCGCGAGGTGGAATCGAAAAAGAACAGGCATCGGGCCTGCAGCAGCTTAGCCGGTGCGCGTGATGGAGCCTTTTCTTTCTTCAGCGAGACGGTTCTACTTCTTCGAGGCATCGACAAGAGATGAGGATGAGCAGATCAGATTCGTCAGAAGAGCTCGTGTTGAAGAACAGGCCACGTACGGCCGCGGATCAAGAGGCTCTACTAGGAAGCTAGAAGCTCACATATTGCTTCTAGCAGGAAATCTAGCTGGCTAGCAGTTCATGACGGGCCGGCTGGTGGTTTGCTCTGCTGCTGGTTGCTGGGTAGTGAATGCTAGGCAGGCGCATGGAGTCGTCAGTGGTGGTGCTTCGCGCATGAAGCTGCCAGCTGTTGTAATTTTAGCAGGCTAGCGCAAGCTGATGAGGCCCTGACCGAGATGAGACCATCATGCTGCTGGCGACCAGTGCTCTGCTGTGCTGGCTAGTGTAGTCCGCGGCGCGGGGTTCGCTTCGCTTATGAGCGCGCATAGCGGAGTAGGAACTCTGTTGTTGTGGGCGGTGCGAATAGTCGACCGTTGTTGCGGCTGTTCCGTAGTTTACTCACAGGCCGGAGATCCTGATAGGATCTGCTTATTGCCATGGTCTTGCCAGCTGGACGAAGCTCACGAGGCTCAGCGAGGAGAGATCCTCTGCACCGAGCAACTGAGGTTCCATGCCAAGGAATATACTGGGAGGAGCATCCCAATCCCCACTGTCGGGATCTGGGATCTGGGTTTTCCACTGTACACCATGGTGGAACTTGGTAAGCACATCATTTCCATAAATTGCAACTCGATCCCATCATCTTCTTGACCCACGACGTTCCAGACTTTGAGATCATACGTGGTTAGCTGCTATGAATAATGTTTAACCGAAGATCCGTAAAGAAAATCTGTCAATCTGTTTAGCAGTAGGTGGTAGGGATGAGATCATAGTAAAGAATGAATTGCCGCCAGTGACAACAAGCCTGGCGACCGTTTTGTATTACTTTTCCCGAATGAGACGACGGCCATTGGTCAATTGGCGATGGGAGCTGCTATGCAATTGGCGTCCCAAGAATCTGTGAAATACAGGGCAAAGGTACAGTACAGCATGTCGGCAGTGCAGTGTAGCAGCACAGCGCAGATGAGAGAGAGTCATTTATTAGGGCACAGGATAGTGCATGTGTAGGGCAGAATGGGCAGTGCTTTTGGTGGCTTCGCGCGCCAGTTAGGTCTTGGAAGTACGGTTTAGGTAGGTCGGCTTTAAAAAAGCAAGTCAAAAAAGGATTCAACATTCGATATGAAAGTGACCATATTCAGCTGTTCAAAGACCGGCCGAGTTATCTCTAAAATGGTGTGCCAGAATCAGAATGCCTTGTGCTCACGAGGCTGTCTATCGGATGAGCAATCAAGCTGGAGCAACAGATCGAGCAACAAAGTTGCGATAAAGAAGATTTTTTAATTAGAATGATCTACATCACGATGCCAATTCAGGGTGCCGAGAGCGAGGTCCAGAAGAATGGATTGACCACGAGGCGGTCTGAAGATTCAAACGTTGCCGCGTTGGTGTCCGTCTTTCCTCGTGGTGGTCAAGAAAGCGGAAAGGTAGCAGTAGCAATGGCTTCAAATCCAACAAATTTGAGCAAGGAAGCAGTCGTGCACGAACCTCAGAGTTGGCAGTCGACAAGGAGGTTCCCAGCAAGCTCTCAGGTGAGAATGGCAGTGAGGCGGATATAACAGACCACCATGGCAGCTGGCAGGCAAACAGGGCTGGGCTGGGTTTCTGAAAGAGGCATGCAACGAAAAAAAGTCATGTTCAGCTCGCGAGAGTCAGCCAACGGCAGCAAATCTGTCCTGCTGTGCCATTTACACAGTAAGATGAGCCGAAGCACTGGCTTGAAACCCTCTGGGCTGCCGGGGAACAGCCAATTAGAGAGCCCAGGTACCTGGCCAAGACTGGCACTGGTCATGCAAGGGCCCGCTGAACTCAACTGGGCTCGCTGTTCGGGGAAAAAGCAGTCAGCTTATTATTACCTAGGAGGTAGGAATGGGAACACGCCGCACAAGCACTTCCGGTGGAGAGCACACGAGGCAGAGTGCCAGAGAGGAGGAGGAGGAAGGGCCACTGCCTTCTGCCAATCCCGCCCAAGGCAGCATTTGATGAACACCGGCGTCTCAGACCTGGTGCTAGTCGGACCAGGCACGATGTGACGTCCATCTCTTCCGGATGCCTTCCGAAATGGTACAGCACATCTCCTGAATCAACTAGCTCCTCTGTTCCTCGTCCGCACAGAGCCTTGGGGCGTCCAAGCAGCAAGATCCGTTCTGCTCTGCTCTTTTGGCCTGCAACACCCTCTTCCTTCTAGAATTTTTATATCAGAAACGAGGTGAGGGGAGAGCGAGAGCATCGATTGGTCTCAATGGAAGACAATGTTTCAAGCCCTCCCATCCTGGCAACAAACCGGACAGGTCGCAACTCCGCAGCCAGTCGCCAGTCCCACAAACCAGGTCCAGCGAGCGACTACCGGACCTACCAGGCGCACCCCTGTCTGAGGATGCGATCTTGCTTTTTTAACATTTGGCTGGGCAGGACAGGATCTATAATCCGCAAAATCCGTTCTTACCTACCTAGCTGAACTCTCGCAACTCTCTGTCCTTCTCCTGCCAACTGTTCTGCTGGGGTCGGGGCTCATGACAGCTAAAACAACCTTGACAATCCATGAACCATAACAGCAGAGATGGAATACTGGGAACCACCTAGTCTATAATACCCAACATGTGGCTCACCAACTAAGTAAACAAATCTCGTCGTCTAGAGCCTGTGGATGGCAACAATCTATTCATCTTATGAGGGCAATCGTCATGATCACCATTTAGATCAGAAATTGGAGAAGTGAAAAAAATTCCAGACCGAAAAAGCAAGCAAGGCCATGGCAGTTCCATATTGCAGGAGGTGGTGATGCATGCACATGGCACACACACATTCAGTGTACAATCTATTTATTCTCCTCAGATAGCACGGCAGATCAGCCATGCATGCACCGGGGAGAAGATGACAAGAAAAAGAAAACCCAGCCCGGTCCTGTGCAATATGGTCATAATGTAGCATTCGAAGCAGCCTGGAAGAAAAAGCCAAATTCCCGAGGGGTAGTATGTAGATGGCATCACATCTCGTCTGGGGAGCTCGGGCTACAGCCTACTCAGAGCTACTCCATACAATGGTACCCAAGGCAAGAGAGACGAGGCAGCACTAATTGGACAGACTGCAGCACGTACAGTATTCTTGCTCACCAGCACGGATATCCTGGGCCGCCCAGAGCCCAGACCAGGCCTTGTCCGGCGCAAGGACGTTGGAGGAGCACCAAGAGCACTGCTCTCGTAACAGCGGGACGAGTGACGATGAGCTAGCTAGCTCGATCGTAGCGTAGCCCATGACAAACAAAACAGCCAGATGGAGATCCAGGAGCCTCTGGAGTCCCCGTTGTGGAGACCGTTCGACGGACCCTGACTATAATCGGAGCACAATAAGTGTCGTCTACGCTTGATGGGGGACTCCCGGCCTTGGGCTCCTTGCAAAAAGACAGACAGCACTGCAGAATTTGCTGTGCTTGCTCCCGCACGGCCACCCATTCGGCAGTCCTGTACAATCATATAGATGGTGCTGCCACCCGAGCCAGACATTGACGATGTTTGGAATGGTTTTCCCTTTTTCCTTCCTCACCTTCCACCCCTTCGTGTGCTAGGCCGGTTCAGCAGTCAGTTCCTTCGTGCCTTGACCAGTGACTGTAGGTTTGCAAATCCCAAAGACCTGGTCTAAGCCTCCCCAGATTCCCAAACAAACTTTTACTTTTCCATCCAATCGACATTCTTTTTTGGATCCCATTCCATACATTACTTACTACTCGAGCCAATTCCTGGCCGTCGGTTCGAGATCCTGTTATTGCCGGGAGTGCAATAGCAACGCCACATTGGGCCCGGTCCAGTCACCAGTCCGGGGGATACAAACTCAATTGCTTCGTCGAGATTAACCACCTACCTAGGCGCTGCCCTCTAGTCTCAAATAAGCCCAGTACCGAGTATATCCTGCCTGTGCAACACCAGGAAAAGGAAAGTCACAGCTGGGACAGAGGATACAGAAGAGCAGGAAATCAAAGGAGGAGGAAAAGAAAAGCCAGAATCAAGCAACACGCATCGTCAGTTACCATCAGTCGGCACTGCAGGCTTTCACATCCCAACACGCGACGCACACCAGATCGATCCAACCAATTGGCCCACCCACACACGATCTCGTCTTTCAGCCCGCCGTTCTCATTGGTGATACTCGTGGGATTGATTCCCTCAACACCCAACCAACGGCCTGGACCGCACAACCGGAGAGAGGAGGGGGACCTTGCATACGACTCTGCAGGGTTGTTCATGCACAAGCAACATTAGCAGAACGCGATCTCAAGAAAAACGCGTCTTTGTCAGACTCTATCCTCAAAATAGGCTGAGCGCCGCTGGCATTTGACCGAGCAAACAGGAATCATCTTTTTTTGATCCTTCCTCGTCGTCTCGAATTTGCCGCACCTCGTCTATTCTCTTCACCCACAGCCTCTCCCTCGCTCCACCCAAGACCATCTTTTGCGACCTATATTCGACGTTCGTTTGACACGGCTTGACAAGCTTCCAGTTCATTCAACCGCATCCACTCTTTTTTTTCTCTATACCTGGTCTCGGATAACATTCCTCGGTTCGACTTGATCCAGTCGCCACATACGCTCATTCAACTACTACCAGACTAGTAGTACCAAACCTCGACATCTATGTTCGCAGAGTACGAATTGTCTTCACAACTCACACATCTCCACCTCAATCCGGTCACATCTGTTCAGCACCTGATCGAGCATCAAACGGTATCAGATTCGTCAACTTTTCATCCACCTCACATCTTGGACACATCCTTGACTTGATCATCCGGGCCGCCCAATTTAGCCTTTTGGGCCCACAAGGAATTGCCGATCTCGACTACCAAGCGATCGCATACTCAACTGATCCACAAGATATATTTATCTTCACAACCTTGGACTTTTTCCTATCTCTCTTTTTACCCACGGTCGCTGGCCGCCCTCTTCCGTGGGCCGCGTGCCCCATTGTCGCCGACTTTGAGACAACCTAGTAGCCCGCCTGCTAGGACTGGAACACGCCGGCACTTTTAACTGACGTTATATACACATTTTCGACGTTTCGAAAACGTCTTTCGCCGATAACATGGCCATCTCTGTGGCATTCCGGGCCATTGTCGGCCTCATTGCGCTGCTTGCAACGGTGGCAGTGGTCGTATTGGAAATCGCCAATGCCCAAACAACTCGAAGCTCATCGACCGTTCAGATAGCAGCCGCTGTTGCCACCGCACTGGAAGGACTCACACTGATCGTCATGGTTGTTCTGGTAACTATGTCGTTTAGGCACTTGACGTTCTATGGTCCTAGCAAGCTAGGCGGAATATGGTTCCCCGTCTACGTCGTGGCTGTGGTTCTCGCCACAGCTGCTTCCATCGCTGCTCTGGTACTTGTCGGCCAGGAGAAGAAGCCTGCCGAGATTCTTGGCACGTCGCACATGTCGTATCTCATTGGAACAGCGGTTGCTCTGGGCCTGGCATTCATCTTCCAGCTCGGCTTTGTCACCGTATACTTCGTCGGCAGCAGATCGCAAGGCGATGATGGATCGCGCAACGTCGAGGGTCGCTTCCTCCCTCAGATGCGCATGAAGTCTGTCCCATACTCCCGGACTACCGAGCGTGTCAACAACACAGCAGAGGGATGCTCGTTTGATATGCTGAGCCCCCCGGGAACGAGCGGCAACGATACACTACGGAGTTCTCTGTCCCACAAGGTCCGACCCATGGACAGCAAGACGAGACTCCTGTCCACTCGATCAAGCCAGTCCATCAAGTCGACGCCCTCGAAGAGAGGAAGAAATCGAGGCTTATCTTTCGAGACCATGCCGGATGTCGAGGAGGGTTTCGATTCTTGGGACACGTCTTCGGTGGATACACAAAACCGCCAGGTGCTCGACTCTACCACACCTCCGGGCGCGGACCGATTCCTCGGTGTCTTGGAGACGATCCCCGCGAGCCCGACTGTGAGCAGAAGTTCCTCGCCTTACACTGGAGCAGACATCGAACCACCGTCAGCCGCCATGCACCGCAGCCGCAGCTACTCGCCCGTGCCTAGACCGCCTCCCGTGCTTCACTCGAACGGATCAATGGGCGAACTCCACATCCACCCCCTCTTCCGCTGCGACAGCCCTACGCCGCCACCCGCCGCCACGCCTGGCACTTCCATCGTTGCGGCGCCCGAGGGATCGCGGACGCTATCCGTCAAGAAGATCACCCGGATGCGCAGCGGCAGTCTGCCTACCTCCTCGAGCCCCCTCAGCCGCCAAGGCAGCATGGACAGCATGCGAAGCAAAGTCTCCACGCCGAACGCTGGACGCCTGAGCCCGATCCCCGTGGAGCCAGAGGAGAGACAAATGACGCCGCCGCTGCCTGATTGGATTCTTAACGCCGGATCCAGGACCAGTCTCACCGACTACCACCTGCGCAAGCAGCGGGAGAAGGATGGCACTGTCGACAGCGGATTCGAGTCTACCTTTTGATCTCTGACGTCTGCTCCCCTTCACACAACTTATGTTCTTCTTTTTTTGCATTTCTTGAATTCCTCCCAGACCCCTTTGGTCGACAGACTCTAGGGGTGTATGGGATATGTACGAGACGATTGGGTTGATACCACTTGAGTTTTTTTCTATTTGTTTTTCAAAGCGCGGCGTTTCTTGACCCTTTGTCGACTGGATGGGGAAAAAATAAGGGTAGACGAATCTGGAAGAGACATATACATCTCTTACCGGAAGGAGTTGGCATACGAAAGTGTATTCACTTTTCCACTTTTCCCCATGTTTCCTTTTGGACTGGGGCTATTTGCGGCTACCGTTGTTGCAATATCTGAGAAGTAGTACCTTAAAAACTAAAACTTAAAATAAGTAAAATATGACAATATAAATAAGTAAAATATTTTAAATCAATCATTCTTGTCTTTATGCGATATGTGAAAGGCTCATTCAATAGGCGGCTGCGAATCTCAGTCTCGGAATCGTGTAGCGGCAGAAACATGGAGCTCAGTGGTATACCTGGATGGAATTCCACGAAGGCTGGAAGACAAAGACTTGAGTTGTGAGGGTGCTCTTGACAACGATACTCTTCTGCGAGACCCCCCAGAACAATCAGCCATCTATCAATGTCGAAGGCCTACAATACAGCATCAAAGGAGAATCGGGAATGGCGACATGTTTGACAAGGAAGCGATAATAGTCCAACGTCGTGCTGCAGCGCTGGGACTGAGTCAAACACTATTGTAGTCCACCAAAGTGCCTGGCCTTTGAATCAGTGAAGGACCATATCAATCGAGTTGAAATCCAAGATGGTTGTCCCAGGTCGGACAAGGCAGCCGCTGAATCAGAATGTTGGAGCTCTTGATCTGTGGCTACCCGTGGCGGAGAGGATGTCAGACATTTTCTCTGATATGGGGACTGACATGCTATAGAAGTTTCTAGACGCCGGGAAGAATAAGTGGAGGTGAAGCAACATTGGGATGCAGAGGTGAGCGGCCTCAGCCTCCATTCGGCAGCCGGGAGCAGATCCGGCCTCCGTTTGGTGACAATGCCAGAGTCATCATATGCCAACATGTGCGACATGAGGCATCTGTGAGGTATCAAGGTAGGAACGGTGACAATGTATGTAGCCAAATAGGTTAATGTCGACGCATGTGGTTGATAGATTTAACCTTGCGACAGCCAATGGGAAAGCGCAGATTCTCCTTCTTCTTGTTCTCCAATTCAGGTCCCCACCTCTCGTCTAGTGGCAGTCAGCAGTCCATCAGGAAGTTCCAACTCCAGCCAGAGCTCGGCGCAGTGCACCTTCAAGGTGTCTGTTGATTGACGTGCCCTCCGCCCCGCCACGCCACAGCGAAAGGAAACCAAGCAAAGCAAAGCAAAGCAAGCGCCTGGCCTGGCCCCGCGACACATCATAGGCGCTGCTACCTGAATTCCATTCCCCCACCCACTTGAAGGTCATCACCTGCAGAAGAGGGCTGGTCCTGTCTCGAGAAGGCTGCCATCTGCCAGTGATCTGCTTGACTCCCCATTGTTGTCGGCGATACTGCATCCCAGCTTTACTACCGACTTCACTTTTCACCACTACAATCCAAACAAACAACTCCAGTCATCTGTCGCCCACCGGTCTGCCTGTTGCGCAAAGGACTTTGGACCCCACGACCTCGGACCGCAGCATAAAAGCTTACCTAGTCCACAACATTGCCACGCCGGTACTTCACCAACCAACCAACCACCAACCCATCACACAGTTCCACATCGTTGGTTGACAGCCGAGTCGAAGCTGTCCCCAGTCGCCCAAGATGAAGGTCACCTTCAAGGTACGAGATCACTCAGCTGGCCGCCTCGGCTGGAGCTGCGCATCCCCTCTGTCGCCATCATTTGCTAACGCCTGGCGCCTCGCAGGATCTCAAGCAGCAAAAGTTCACACTCGATGTCGAACCCACCGACCTGGTATGTCATCATCTTTTGCATCACCGAAGAAAAAGACCACTGCCTCTGCACCTCCGATGCCACCTACCCCACCTCCGCTCGAAGCTCGACGTTGGGCTGGGAACTCGTCCGCGATCGCGCATCACACATCATGGTATCAATAGCTAACGACTTTGGGCTCCAACTAGGTATCTGCAGTGAAGCAGCGCATCTCGGAGGAGAAGGGATGGGATCCCAAAGCCCAGAAGCTCATCTACTCTGGTAGGTCCCCTCAACGCCTTCCCCGCCAAACCGACGGTGGTTCTGACTGCTTCTGATAATAGGCAAGATCTTGAAGGACGAGGACACAGTCGAGTCCTACAAGATTGAGGAGAAGGGTTTCGTCGTCTGCATGGTCAACAAGGTATGAGCGATCCCTGCGCCGACAGCAAGACTTGAAGCTGGGCGTCCAAGCTGACTGAATATCCAAATGTAGCCCAAGCCTGCACCCGCCCCCGCCGCAGCTCCGGCTGCTTCGACCTCGAATGCTCCTCCTCAGACGCCGGCCGCAGCCCGTACTGCCACGCCTGCCGCTCCCCCGGCGCCTGCTCACGGCAGTGCTGCCGCCGCACCACCCGCCACTCCTACTCCTGCTGGCGCTACTGCATCCGAGCCTACGGACAACTCGATGGCGATGGGAGCTGCCAGAACCGAGGTTATCGCCAACATGGAGGCCATGGGTTTCGAGCGCTCCCAGATCGATGCTGCCATGCGCGCCGCTTTCTTCAACCCCGACCGGGCCGTCGAATACCTTCTGAATGTACGAGACCTTTGTGCGCCTTGAGATATACAGAGCTTGTCATATACTAACAAACTCAATTTTAGGGTATTCCCGAGAGTGCTCAGCAAGCCCCTCCGGCTGCACGCGCACCGTCCGCCCCGGCCCAGCCCGCCGCCGAACCCGTTGCCCAGGGCGGCGATGACGAGGGCTCCGTTAACTTGTTTGATCTCGCTGCCGCCGCTGGACGAGGTGGCTCGGGTGGTGCTGCCGGAGGTGCTGCTGCAGCCGGTGCAGGCGCCCAGGGTGGACTCGGTAACCTCGATTTCCTGCGCGGTAATGCACAATTCCAGCAGCTCCGCCAAGTTGTTCAACAACAGCCGCAGATGCTGGAGCCTATCTTGCAACAGCTCGGTGCTGGCAACCCTCAACTGGCACAGCTGATTTCTGCACACCCCGACCAGTTCCTCAACCTGTTGGGCGAGGACGCCGATGACGATGCTGCCCTGCCTCCTGGAGCTCAGGCCATTAGTGTGACCGTGGAGGAGCGCGAGGCTATCGAGAGAGTGAGTCTTGGCCTAACTTGTGTGTGACCTGTGAAGACATGTTGCTAACATATTCCAGTTGTGCCGACTTGGTTTCACTCAGGATCAGGCTATCCAAGCCTATTTCGCATGCGACAAGAACGAGGAGTTGGCCGCCAATTTCCTCTTCGACCAGGGCGACGACATGGATGATTCTCAGGCATAATCGACAGGCTAAAGAAACAGAAGGTCTCAACTGGTCTCCGTCACCCACTACACGGTGATCTAGAGACGAAGCGTGATAAAACTTGCATTCATGACATCTTCAAGCATCTCACATTATTCGCGGTGCCGGTATAAGGATCGGCACAGGCCCAAGAGAGGGCGATTTCTGGACGAGAGGGAAGGAGTCGGGAATGAATATATTGAGGCGCCCTTTTCCAATCCAGAGATGAAAGAAGATCCAGCAGTGTAGCCCAAAAAACAATGAAACATGATCCCACCAGTATCATTACAAGCTTGCATGACAGATTTGGAATGTGGCAAGAACCCCCAGGGTTGTGATTCCTCTAATGCAAAACGATCAAGTCTGACACAGCAGTGTACTCGCCGTGCTATCAATATTTCATTACAGTAATATGTACAATGGTCAATTTTTTCCAGTCCTTTTTCAGTATTTTACTAACAACGGACAGGGAAATTCAGCTTAGAGTTTAGGACTGGCTATAAGCAACCGGGAATTGTCTGCCATGACCTGTGCCGCCTCCTCGACCATTTCCCTCACAATTTGATTTGCAGGAAGCTTGGTGTTCACCATGGCCGCGACTTTCCCCATCAATATGGGAAAATCCTGGATGCTGTCATCGTCAGGGTGCTGCTCTCGATCGTGCGTGGCGGCGAGGATGCCCTTGGCCTCGAGGCTCTTCAGTTCAGCTTTGCGCTCCTCCTCCCACTTGAGTATGTACGGCGTCGCCAGCGAGTGCAGCGGCCGGCCCGTGAAGATGGTCGACCGCACGACCTGCCCGTGCTGCGCACCGCGCACCTGCTCCTGGTGCCACTCGGTCGAGCCCGACTCGTCGCACAGGATGAACCTTGTGCCCACCCACACGGCGTCGGCGCCCAGGGCCAGCGCCGAGGCCAGCGACCGCCCGTTGTACACGCCGCCGCCCGCGAGCAGCACGACGGGCTTCTTGGTCAGCGGGCTGGTGAACCCCCGGAGCGCCTCCCTGACGGCGGGGATGAGGACCACGGTGGGTATGTCGCCCGTGTGCCCTCCCGCCTCGCCGCCCGTGGCGCACACGAGGTCCGCGCCGAGCTGGGCCGCGGCCAGGGCGTGCTTGGGCGCGCCGCACATGTTCATGTACAGGATGCCGGCGGCGTGCAGCCTGGCGACGACGGGGGCGGGCGGGACGCCGATGGCGCAGACGAAGAGCTTGGCCTTTTTTTGCGATCATGATGTCGATCATGGCGTCTAGGTTGCCGTGGAGGTAGTCATAACTGTGGCAGAGTGGGTTGGTTTAGCCACGTCTTATGTCCCAAAGAACAGCACAGAGGATTGGTCATTTACTTTGTCTTGCGGGCGCCCCCGCCGACCTTGGGAATCATGACGTCCACGCCAAAGGGCGCGTCCTTGTCCACGAGGTGCGACTTGAGCTCGTCGATGGCGTCGGACATTTGCTGCGGCGTGTAGGTGCCGCCGCCGATGACGCCGAGGCCGCCGGCGTTGGTCACGGCCGCGGCGAGGCGGGGGCTGGACGTCCCGTTCATGCCGGCCAGCACGACGGGGTGCTTGATGCCCAGCAGCTCCGTGGCGGGAGTCTTGATCAATGGGGCTTGAAAAGGAACATATTAGCAGGGGGCATGATGGGAGGGTTGGGATGAAGACTTACGTAGCTCAGCCATGGCAACTAGATGGATACTGTCGACTCTTGGTCACGATGATGAAGGTAGTAGCTATCATTCTTTACATATGGATATTATGCTTTCCGAAAAGGACGATCTCACCCGCTGTACAACCAACAACATATCTTGCCGAGGTAAGTTTTGCTATAATACTTCGCGAATTTAGCGTATTGAGTATAAGTACTCTGAAGCGGGGTCAAGAAGAACCCTTGGCGTCAGCAACCAACAACAAAGTGCTGTATACCGCGAGGTGATGGCAGCGTCCCTTACCTTGCTGATGCGACGCCTTGATGTTCGGAATATTTTGCATCCAATAAAGGCAATATGTTTGTAATGCTATGCGTACAGAGTCAACCAAAGTCGAGTGATTTCAAAGTCGAGCAATTTGAGTATATGAGCTTCCCAGATTTGTATCTCTACTCTTTGGGACAGCCACACTATCGACGAAACTGTAATGCAATGTAGATCGTAAATACAGAGGCAATAGATCTACACAACCCCAGAAGTGGCACAACAATAATACCGGCTCCAAACCACCTAGTTGCTGGTCGAACCTCGAACAGTATCTCGAATCGGGCACTCGGGCACCTGTTATTACCCGGACAGCTAGGTGCCCGCATGGCTTTCGGCAGTGTACGGAGTACTGCTGTACCCCAAATGCACAACAACAATATGCATTCATGATCCATGCTCGCGGGTACTTGCCGAGGCACGTTCTCAGTAGTGACAGTAGTGACAGTACATACATCAGCGCTGTTAGACGCTCGTAGCTGTTGACAAACCACGAATACTGAAAGCAATAGATACACATATCAATTGGTCTTTAACATCACTTGGCAAGATATCTTATATCCTCAACATGGCGAGCATCGTGACCTCGCCCCCACCGCCCTCGACATGCTTCCAGCTCAGCTTCCCGCGGCCGTTCGTGCTCGTCGTCACCGTGGACCGCGAGCCCGCCATGAACGCGGTGCCCATGCGCGGCCACTGGGAGGGCAACGTCGTCTGGGAGTGGTTCGACAAGGAGCCCAACCTGCGGGTGGCCGTCGTCACCGGCAAGGGGTCGCGCAGCTTCTCCGCCGGCGCCGACCTCATCGAGCAGCGGAACAAGAACGTCGACAACAGCGCGCGCACGCAGACGATGCCGGCGAGCGGGTTCATGGGGCTCAGTCGAAGGGTGGGCAAGAAGCCCGTCATTGCGGCTGTGAATGGGTATGCTTTGGGAGGGGGGTTTGAAGTGTGTCTAAACTGGTCAGTCAAGTCGGAACAGACACTCAAAGGAGGTCTCCACTAACAGAAAGTATTGTAAAAGCGACATGGTGGTGGCGTCTCCCACTGCGACATTCGGTCTACCAGAGGCCAAGAGAGGTCTCTACGCCGCAGCCGGCGGCCTGCCGCGCGTGGCCAGGATCTTTGGCATGCAGCTGGCCAGCGAGATCGTCCTGGCCGACCGCGTCCTCACGGCCGAGGAAGTCCAGCACTTTGGCTTTGCGAGGATATCCCAGTCTCCAGAGTCGCTCCTGGACGAAGCGCTGGACCTCGCGGACAAGGTGGGCACCATGTCCCCGGACGCCGTGATTGTGAGCCGGGCCGGACTCCGGGAGGCGTGGGAGACGGCAAGCGTGGAGAGGGCTGCGCAGTTGACGCATGAGCGGTATGCGGATGGGATATTTCGCGGCGAGAATTTGTTAATTGGATTGCAAGCGTTTGCCAAAAAGCAGAAACCAGTTTGGGCTCCGTCGAAGCTGTAATTTGGGACTGGTATTATTCAAGGACGCTAGATTTAATACTACGGCGAGAGGCTCTCAAGCATAGATATGTTTTGGTCATCCGAGCTTTTGCGAACTATATAAAAAGACTTTTCTAAGGAAAAAAAAAGAATACTCAGCGCCTTTTTTTGCTAGTAAATCAGCTGCATCGCCGGATAACCTCATGTTGGTAAATCAGCAACCGGATAACCCTTCAAGGGGTAGATCAGTGGCCGGATAACCAGAGGTAAATCAGCTCTGTGCCGGATAACCAGGGGCCAGCTTGGGCTCGAACCCGATTTTTTGAGGGAGGGAGCTCGCAGTGTACCACTGCGCCATCTGACCCAGAGGCTGGGTGTTTGTTTGGTTGGTGACAATGCCAACTACTTGGGTCTATAAGTCTTCCGCTCCAGGCAGCAAACGCATGGCTGTTGTTTCTGAGTGGCCGTACAATAATATTCGACCAAGGCGATTGCGTCTGTATGTATCATTTCTGCCGCCCCGCCGTTGGTACAAATTCCCTTTTCTTCATCTCTAAGTACTATTTTCAGTCGTGAAGGCGTCAACTTCCTTCTCAACTCTCTTTGCCAGACCTGCCCGCCAGGCCCCAGCATCACCCACTGCGGACACATCAGTACCCTTCAGTTGCCAGTTCAGAAAATTCTCGGCTCGAGCTCCGTTTGATGATCCCAGTACACCAACTGCCACTCCTATCGGATTCGGTATACTGTCGACAACATAGAAAACAGCTGCCGAGCAGGTTCTACAGAAGTAGTGCTGAACGCCCGGCGACGATCGATAACAGGCAAGACTTCCAATTCGAGGATCCCCGCTGTCCACAGAATCCATGAGCTCTTGAGGTGTACCGGGGAGCCTCCCTCCGTCTGCTTGAGAGAGGTTGGCCATCTCTGCAAGGGCCCAGTTGCTGATCTCACTTCCTTGGTGCAAACGGCCGGAGCGGCCAACGTCAAATGTGACCATCAACTTCCTGGTCTCCCCATCCACAAACGCGGGAAGATCCTCGATATTTCTCTTTGCGTAGTGTCCATTCTTGAGACGAAGCTGCACTCCACGGCAATGACACCATATAGGCAATGAATCCTGTTCTGGCTCTTCTGGTTTGAGGGGTGCCTGGCCCGGCCAATCCGACGGAAGTCTCTGGTCACGAAGATGATTCCTGGGAATCTCTTGCCCGTCTTCGTTTGGCCTCCTCAGCCAGACAGTAGCACCACCATCCAGGGTATCGGTGACCCAGATATGTCTGGTCATCCGAACAAGCTCTATGCCTACGTCTTTCAGCACCGGAGTATAGACGCCGAGTTTCCAGGGAAGCTTGGCCGACTCATAGAACATCAGCGTCGAGCACGTCCCACAGAAGCGATAAGTGACATTCTCAGAGAACTGATATGCTTGAAGCGCGCTGATGTCGACGTCCTCCTTGGACTGCGGCCATGTCGTCTCGACTATGCACATTCCTCCCGTGGAATGTCGGCAGGAGCCGCAGTGGCAAACATTACCTTCCAGAGGAAGCTGTGATCGGGGTATGGGGGTGCTGAATGCATGGGTTCTGCATAGGCACTCTGCCGTTATCGAAACTGTTTCACGTGCGTCCATGATTAGTAAAATAATCCAAGGATTATAAGGAACAAGAGGTCAAAGTCTCTTGCGGGGTCTTGAGACCGAATAGGCCTTTGCCGCTCATGTAAGCCATATTACTGCGGGGTCTCTGCTTTGCTTGTGCTACGTCTAGAACTAGATGCAACATTATATAGTGCAGTATGCCAGACATTTACTATAAGGAAGGTCGACGTGGACATGATATATTTCAACCATTCGTGATATTACATCAAGTGGCTTTCTTGTGTAGCCTCAGACGTCACCATAGAAAGCAATGTGGTCGCGGAAAAAGCTTGGAAGCGATGCTTACCTGAATGCATGTCTCCAACACGAGAAGTACTTGGAGAGGAGTTTGTCCGGGTATCAATATCATTGTGGAGAGCACAGTATATAATACTGCATGATAACGCGCCAAATACCATTTGTTTCGTCTCGTCCCTCAATCAATCAGTCACCATAAGTGAACACGTCTACTCTTCCAAATATCTTCCCATCGATATCCCGAGAAACACTTCCATCTGGCAGTTTCTGCTTCGAATAGATGTCGATGATATACCCAAAGACAAGGTTGTGTGGCAGGAGCACGAAGACCCCGACCGCAATATCACCTATGGAGATGCACCAAGTCTATTTGCACGCGGTGCCGCAGGACTGCAACAAGTCCTCGGCTTGAAACCACAAGATACGATATTGATAGTGGGAGTCAACAATCTCGACTGGGTGACGCTGGCTCATTCCGCCGTGTGGGCAGGCATTGTTCCCGCGTAAAGTTTTCCTTGACCCCGACGCTCTTGGGTCTCATGCTCAGCGGACTGACTGCTTACGATACAGTGGCTCGAACATTGTTGCTTCTGCACACGAGCTGGTACACCACATCACAGTCACCGTATCGCGGGTGGTCTTTTGTGACCAATCCGCAATCGCAAAGGTCAAGGATGCAGTGGCCATGCTGCTCAAGGACTTTGCGAAGCCCACTGTCGTAGGACTGGGCGAGTCGGGATCTTTGCCACTTGCTGTACGTCCTTTGCCCCGAGAATGGATCTCAATAATGAATAGCAGTTGACATGGTCTTACAGTTCCCCCGAGACTTCATGGCGGCAACGAATATACAGCCGCCGGTGGACCTCAGCGCGCGAGACAACACAAACTTCGTCGCCGGCATCTGCTTCAGTTCAGGGACGAGTGGGAAACCAAAAGCCGTGCTGTTGAGCCATCGCAACATTTTGGCGTACATCCTGGGCGCCCGCGCGTCAATTCCGGAGCTCGTCAGTCTTAGAGAGAGGGAGGTCTTCTATGCTCCGTGTAAGCCCTTTAATCGAGTATCAACGCATCATGGAGACACTCGCACTGACGCATGGCTTGCGACAAGTGAGCCACATTTATGGCTTCATCATGGCACTTTTCGTACCCGCAATGTCAGGTGTCCTGCTTGTGCTTTTGCGAGAGTACACCTTCCAAAAGTACATTTCAGCCTGTGCTGAGACCAAGGCCACCATTCTTCGCATGGTCCCGCCGACGGCCGTCGCCATGGCTAAAGACCCCTGGGTCGCGCAACAAGATCTGACCACCGTTCATACTATTATGTGTGCTGGAGCAGTCCTCCCCCCGGAAATCATCTCCCGCCTGGAGAAACTCTTGCCGAGGGCGTCAATAGGTCAAGGATACGGGTATGTGACCAGAAGCCGGGAGTACGAATCAGTATCGAAGCTAACATGATGTAGAATGAGTGAAGCTACCGTATCCATCTTGAAGAAGACCTCGGCAAAGCCAAAAGCCGGAAGTGTTGGAAGGCTGACAAGCAACGTGTATTTATAGACTCACATTCAAACGGGCGATGGATTGACCGTGGAACTGACCTTTCCCGCTAGTGAGCTTCGAATAGTCGACGACGATCTTAAAGACGTGTTGCCCGGAACTCAAGGCGAGATCCTCGTTCGGGGTCCCTCGGTGTTCATGTAGGTTTTTGTCGCAGCTCCTCGAAGGTAAAAGACTGACTGGTTCGGATTTCTAGGGGCTATAAGAACAACCCTGCAGCTACTGCAGAAGCATTCCCTTTCAACGATGCATGGTTGCGTACCGGTGATGTGGGACGGATGGACCAAGAAGGGTTCCTCTACCTCACTGACCGCAAGAAGGATCTCATCAAGTACAAAGGGTAAGGGTGATTAGAATCTGGATGCCGACGGAGTGAAAATATGCTGATGTTAGAACCAACAGTAACCAGGTACCTCCAGCTGAGCTCGAGGATGTCCTCTTGTCCCACCCGCTTGTCACGGAAGCCGGTGTCTGCGCTACATGGGACGATGAGCAGGCGACGGAAGTACCAGTGGCCTATGTGACCCTAGATCCATCTGTCACGCCTTCAGACCGAGGACGTGTTCTTGCCGAGGTGAGATCGCATCACGATAAGCGAGTCGCACCTTACAAGAAGTTGCGTGGCGGGCTGTTCTATATTCCAGCTATGCCCAGACATCCCACTGGCAAGCTTTTGAGGCGCGAGTTGCCCGCCAGAAAAGAAGCAGATGCAGCAGCACGGAAGATACAGGCAAAGCTTTGATGTTGTCCTCGGCTTGGACGACATGTTTTGATACAAGGCGGATGTCAAGCTATATCTAAAGGATGTAAGGAGTAAATCGGGATAATACCGCTAGTCACTCTTGGGTCTCAATCAAAGTTCAGCATTGCGATACAGCGAGAATACATTGGTCCCTCCTTTCCGTCGTTGCACATGTCCGCGCCGACCGACACACTCTGTCAATGGATCCGCCAATTGCAGCAATGTCCACTCGTCGGCATGATTGGCAATGAATCTGTGCCCACTTTTGCTCAGTCTTCCGATAATATGCCCAATTCGTGGTGCACCTTTACGGTCAAAGTCCGTAGTGTAGCTCTTGATACGCACGTGGTTAGTAGAACTTCTAATAAGTGCCTCACTGAGGACTCACCTCTATGACGGCCTCGCCTTCGGCATGCTCCAAGAACGGCGGCACTGAGAGACCTTCCAATTGGTGCGGAAGCGGATTTTTGGCAGGATATCGCGAACCATCTTTCCTGGGATGTCTTGAGAGACAAACGACGTGTTGGTGTGTCATCACTCCCCCATTAGCCAAAATCAACCCGGTCTCGAAACGTCCTGCTCGCAACTCGCGTGTCATAGCCGTGATTGCCTATGCTAGGGCATTAGTCCCCGATGGATTATGAAAGTTATGCCAAATAATCGCAAGTAGTACTTACATGCATCGAGTAGTTGTTGCCTGCACCGCCAAAGGAGGTCAGTCCGCCAAGCAATGTGATAGGCTTCGTTCCCCCAGTCAAAGGAAGCCCCAGAAAGCTACAAGCCAGCTTTGGTACAATCGGAAAGCATCTTTTTAAATGTGAGAACGCTTGAGTTGAAGTTGGGATATAGAAGGACTCACGAATAGAAATCAAAGCAGTCAATGTCATCTTTGGTTATCAAAGATGCATCGAGCGCCGCTTTTAACGATGCTTCTATCGCTGGACTAGAGTGATAGTTGGGACGCTCCCAGACTTCAGAATGTCATATCAGCAGAGATTTGAGGCAAACACATGGGCGTATAGATGACTTACAATCTTCACTGTCATTAGTTCCGGCTCCTCCCAGCGGATATACCCATTTGCTCTTGGGCACGCCTAGAGCTTGTGCATCGGCCATTGTGGTGAGGATACAGGCTGCCGAAAGATTCACAGTATTGAATGCATTCATCAGCAATGGATCTGTTTCAGTCAGCTCAATCTCGAGTCGCTCATCGTTGAGACAAACTTACATGGAACAGAAATCATGCGGTTCTTCTCAGACGGCCTTCCAATGTCCTCGGCGCTTTTCGGAGCACGACTATGATTCCAAGCATATGGATTCTTGACTGCGATGGTATCAAAGTCGGCGTAGAGTGCCGCAGACTCGGTAGAGTTCTCTCTCAACGTCTGTCCCCGATGTGCTCTGAAGCCGTTTTCGTAAAAAGGGTAGACCTGCACCGGTAGTCCCACTGAGTGCCGAGAACCCACGGCTATCACCACTGGTCAGATCTTTGACAATAAAGCAGCGCATCAACGCAGTCAGGAAAGCTTACTGTCTTCGTGTACAGAAAGTCCACCCGCTGCAATGGGCTTCTCTTTGGGATTTGGCTTGGGCCATGACGGTGGAGGCATCTTTCCAATCTTGCTCATTGCCGCGGCTGTCGCAAGACTTTCACCTCCTGTTATGACAGCAATCTTAGATTCGCCCAAGGAGATTCGCCGCGCAGCTTCATCGCATATCAGCGCAGGCCCATTGCCCCCGTGTGCAGCTAGGTAAGTATGCCGAGGCGATGCCTTCAGCCTGTCTGCCAAGAGACCCGGCAGGTTTGGATACGTCCAAGTCCATGGAGGTACAACTGAGATACTATCAATCTGTGCAGATAATTCTTGTTGAGTTTCGATCGAAAGCCCAGTATCTGTAAGAGCTGCTTGTATGGCTCTGATCATGAGCTCCGACGGATCGTGGGCATCCTCAATTTTTAGTGAGTTGTTCTTGACATCGCCTACCCCAATAATTACCGGGGTGTTGTTCAAAGAAGCCATGTTGGGCTCTATCCGGAGCGTTGAGTTGTGCAAGAAGACCGGCACGCTCCTATAGCCTTCGGGCGACGAGTATATCTTGGTTACAGCGCAGAGCAACGAAAATCATCAAAGTTGTTGCTGAACAGAAATGAATAAGAGAAGTTAAAGAGCGAAAGATCCATGCAAATATCCTCCTCGGGTTGCTTAAGGGTGTATGCCACAAGAGGTAGCACTGAAGCCTACACGACTGCCAAGTTTACACATTTACCTCGGCAGGACGTATGGTGTACTCCCTACAATAGTGCTGTCGCACAGTCAAGAGTCGTCCTGGCCTTGAGCAACCCCTCATACGCTCGCCCGCCTCCTGTAGTGATCGGCGACGCGCGGGGTCGGGTATCCTGAGCCACCCGTAAATAGCGTCTTTATAGTGGATTGAGTTCGTCTAAATTGCCGTTCGCAGCATTTGATCAACAGCGAAGTCTCGCTCCAAACGTGTATCGCGAATCGGACAAAACTATATAAAACTTCGGCTTCTTAAGCTTTGATGCCACAGCTAATAAGGATCGTGTGTGTCATTCAACGATTCCTTTTCTTGTATTCAATGTTAGTTGCTTGAAGTCTAAATGGCTTTGCGTTCGTCGACTACATGATACGTATTCCTTATAGTGGCACCATGGAAACACTGAGTCTTAAAATAGACCCCGAAAGTGGATTCATACACGTTTGGGACTCGCCTGCATGTAAATTTCCTCGAAGATATACGGTGTGCCTGAGGCGTGCTTCGGCGCATGACCGTCTCCGATCTCGCACTGTCTGATCTGATCAACGACGATTCAATAGAATTGGTTCTTATGCCTCGTGTCTGAAGCCATGAAAGGAATCGACTCCATCTGCCCGCGATGTGCCGATATCGACCTCGACCAAGTCTTTCGTGGCGACTACAAAACACCGCACAGAGTCCGAGATCTCGGCTCTGTGCCACGGGATCAACTCGCATCTTCATGCCCGCTGTGCCGGTTGATAGCGGAAGCACTTTACAGGCCCTTTGGGAACGCAACTCTCGAGAATGTTCATAAGCACTGCGGATATTGCGATGTCGCACCGTCCGAGCGGAAACAGTACCATCTCTTTGCCGTCGCTGCGGACAGAGACAAACACAGCGATTCAATCCGCCATACCAGAGCAGCATATTATTTAGAGCACAACTTGCAAATTGATCACGTTCACGATGATGCCGGATTTTCGAAATTGCGCAACAGCTCTCTCGGTACAATAGTATCACCAGCCACAGACAACGGCTCCTTTGTTGTGTTGAAAGTCGGCTGGATCGAGTCTTTTGATTCGAACTTCGTCGCGTTCTATGGCAGCATATATCCGGCGTTTGGCGTGAACGGGTGCCCAGCACCAGCTCGAAAGTTGTCAAGCACATCGGTAGACTGGGAACTTTTATACTCATTTGTGACCTCATGTCGAGATACCCACAAGGAGTGTACTCTCCTCAAGACGCAGCCAGACGTTGAGGGCTTCCGCTTTCTCGACTGCACTACTCGATGCCTCGCACCAGCTACTAAAGATGAAGGGTATGTAGCACTGAGCTATGTATGGGGTAAGCCGGACAAGCTGGCCAAGGATGACAGCCTAGAATTGGGCATAGAAGTTTCGAAAATTCCTCTCGTCATCGAGGATGCCATGCGTGTTGTCGTGGAAATGGGATACAAGTATCTTTGGGTTGATAGGTACCATCAACCCGACAGACCAACGATCAATGAACTGTGCTAATATGACTTTGCAGATACTGCATCAATCAGAGCAATCAGAGTTCCATCGAAGACCACCTGTCCAAGATGAACCTGATCTACGAGAATGCCGTGTTTACCATTGTTGCAGCTGCTGGCGAGGACTCTGCCTTTGGTTTGCCAGGTGTATCAAAGAGGGCTCGAGAGCCTCAAGCATCGGCAACTGTGGATGGCCGGCAACTTGTATCAGCTGTCGAGCCGTTCAGAAACGATTCAGAGAGCAAATGGAACTCGCGGGCGTGGACGTGAGTCTTTATTTCGCATGGTGATGATGAGGGTCATTACTATGATATAGCGGACGAGATGCTGATCGCTGCGTAGATACCAAGAAGGGCTTTTCTCGACCCGCCAACTCATCTTTGGCTCCAACCAGGTATCTCTGCATTGCATCAAGGGAGAGCAGTGCGAGATATTCACTTCTCCAGTCGTAAGACATGCCGAATCGGCCCCATCTAACAAAGCTCGTATTCGCTCTGTCTGGGAACACATTGAACTCTGCTCCAAACGTGACCTTACTTGTGATGCAGACGCCATCAACGCTCTAAAGGCCACGATACAAGCCTTCAACGATGACCCAGAAGACCCCGTTGCCGAGCTGTGGGGTGTACCTTTCTCCCGGACCCTGGCTCCTCTTGACCATACTCAAGAATCAGGCAGAGCGAGCTATGCAGGTTCATCGCCAACAGGATTACTGTCCAAGTCAATATTCGCATCGGCAACTGCATTGTTCGGATACGGACTTGCATGGCAGCTATCAGGTTCTACACCTGGCGAGCGTGCGACACTCCGAAGGCGCAAGGACTTCCCAACCTGGTCGTGGGCGAGCTGTACCGGGTACATCAAATTTCAACGAATGCCCTTTCTAGCTGGGGAGGGAGCTGCGATGCCAGACCCCGAGCTCGCGCTGTGTATTGAAAGCGTAGATGGTCTACTCATTCCGATCACCGACTACCTGGTCGGAAACAATCATCCTCGGACGTCACGCTATCTGCACTTAGAAGGCTGGTCTGTCCGTGACGCCCTTACTGTGCATTTGTCCGAAGACCGCGTATTCGCCTCGCTAGATCTCGGCGATCTCAAATACGAGATGATCGGCCCTGTACATCTCGATTCACTGCCAGATGAGAACGATCACGGCCGCACGGCAAAGGTGTTGTCGCAGAGAAGAAACAGCCGCAAGCGCTGGGAAGCACTTATCGTATGGTTCTCCCCCAAGGGCGAGAATAATGCCATCAAGCCATTCATCATCTTGCTGACTCGAGTGGACGACCCGAGCCACCCCGGGAGTCGTGTCTACGAGCGCGTCGGTCACATCTCGCAGCTCACCATCACCCGGATGCCCAAGAAGAGGCGACACGCAGCTGCTGCCAAGGTCAACGTGCGGCAGGGTCCTCGACCTACGACAAAGTGGGCGGCGGATATCATTCGAGAGATGGGAGAGCGTAGTGAGAAAATGTGGGAAAGCTTCAGGCATAGACAGGCTGATACGTCAGCCAGTCATGATGACAGCGCCATTCATTCTCCCGCCACCGATTCCCGTCAACCAGATAAGGCGTCTCTGTCGGCAGTAGAGACGGTACACTCTGATGTATTGGGCAACAAACATACTGAGTCAAAAGTGACACAGACTGCCATGGAGGAAGATGACCTGAGCAGTGGCACAGATGGGGATTACTCTAGTTTGAGTGACGCCAGCTCAGAAGACACTGATGATTCTGTGACCGGCGATTGCACGATTGATTCATTGATAAGTCGAGGGAGGGCAGAGAGGTATTTTCCGCGAATTCCGATGGTAAGGCGAAAGTTTATTCTTCGTTGAAGAAGGGGATACTCCCGCAAAGACCAAGAATGAGCCTTGAGATTTAGGCAGATGGAAATATGATATGTAATGAGGTCTCCTCATCCATGCACCCAAACCATGCCAAGACGCTGGAGGTATGAGAACAGCGAACCTTTTGGAATGCATCCAGCATAGGTACTCTCCCACCAGGCAGCGAAGGATCCTACAGGTACCGTGTCAGCGACTTGTAACCAAATCGAACGATATGTAGAAAATATAGTGGTGTATGTACCTTCGATCGGACCAAGTTCTGCAAACCCCAGTGCCTCCACGATCATCGGAGCTAGAACTACCAAGATGCCAACAGCAACGATGGTGAGCAGCCCTGCAGCGACCGCAGGGTGCTCTTTCGCGAAGTTGAATATTTCATCAGCCGCCTTGGCGGCCTCGTCGTAGGCCACGACCATGGCTTGTCCCATCTTTTCTTTCCCTTCTCTCAGGACTGTCTCGATGCCAGCCAGGATATTTTCGGCAATCCATTCAGTCCAGCCCGTGGATCCAACGATGTCATCTAGTTGCGCCTCGAGCCCGGCGCCATGCTTCTCTGCAACGCGCAGGATCACAATGGCGTTGTTTATGAGGTCCATGACGTCGGACCGTGAGATGTCGTGTGGAAGTGAAGTACTCGGCCGCTCTGCCGGTCTTGGCTTGTGAGAGATCACTGGGTGACCTGAGATCGAGTTGGGTCGAGGAATGGCTTCCTCGTCCTTGCAGAGACAACAGAGCAGCTTTGCGAGCATAGACATGGTAGAAAAGGTCGCAGGGGGTTGAACGGTACGAAAGATGAGCTACAAGACAAGATCATCCGGGCAAATGTGGTGTATCTATGTGTTTGCGATGTATCTGCGGCCTGATGCTCAGGAGCTGTTGGTTGGCCACCCACGCAAACCTTCTTACGCCTCACCAATTAAAGCAGCGACTACGAAAGCCATTTTTCTGCGAAACGCGAACCTTCTATGTCTCCTAATGGTTTTTATGTAGTGTGACACAGCAGTAGCGGTCAGAGTCCAGCGATTGGATTGGTGTTTGAGGACTCATTTCTCGCAGAACAGACATCGCTGTGAAATCGCATCATGCATTCTCAAGCACATACATTATAGAGTGGTCACTATCGTGTGGTGTTGAAGCACGAGATTTTTTTTCTTTTTTTTTCTTTTTTTTTCAAAAAAGGCAATTGCCTGGAAAGCTTACTTCCCGTCTGCAGAAATTTCTTGACGCAATGATGTCAAGTATTCATGTCTAAACATTACGGTGCTCATCGCGTCCTTTACTCCGCAGTAACCTTCTTCGAGATATATACCGGCCAAGAATGAGGCACGACTGTAAAGTATGCCTTCCATGACCAAGTGATTGTCGGATCGACTTGTCGGATGTCGTAGTCTCTAATGAAAGTGGCCGCCATTTTCGACAACTGCACCTTGGCCAAGTGCTGACCAGGACACGAGTTGTAGCCAAGACCAAACTGATGAAGGTCAGCAGATATTCACCACCCGCAGGAATGGTGAGTCAAAACCTACAACTAGCCAATACTTCTCTTTGGAAGCGGCATCGGCAGCGAACCAGCGCTCTGGGTTCCATTCACGGGCGTCGGGGCCCCAGCATTCCTTTGATTGTTGCATGACACTATGTCGCATGAGCACAAAGCAGCTCTCCGCAGTCGGTTGATACTAGAGACAATGACTCACTGGAGATGGATGGACAGCGTAGTGCCTTCTGGGAAATGCCGGTCGCCAATGGTGATGCCGCCTTTGGGCGCTTTCCTCGGCAGGCCCATCGGAGTAGGGCCAAACATGCGAAGTGCCTCCTTGATACAAGCTTGGAGGTAGGACAGTCGCTGCGCGTCGTCGTATGAAACGACACGATCTTGACAGCGGCCTTCGGCTTGTGCTTCGGCAATCTCCTTGCGCGCGCGGAGCCACGAGTCCTGGTTGCGCAGCATGTGATATACGAATGTCTGGATGCCACCTTGGTCGAGGATGAGCTGGGGCATCAATTGAGGAGATATTGACAAGAGTCAACTTACATGATACAGTGTCCGATCCAGCACCAACAGCAATGGTAGCCTGCGCCTGGATATCGCGGTCGCTCAACCGACCCGGGTTCTCTCGCTGCGCCTTGAACCAGTGAGCCGCAATATCGAAGCGCGCATCTGGGTTCTCCCTTCGCTTCTTCATCGCAGCATCGGCCGTGTCGAACAGGTGGCCCATCGGTAACAGCCCGGTCCAGGTGATGATCGGGTTGGCGATCAGCAACACGTAGGCCCAGATGAAGAACCCGGCCGCGGCGACGTAGGGGTTCAGGAGCAGATTATTGGCGATGGAGCCGCGAATGTCCTTTCCCTCCTTGATGAAGCCAAACGACTGACTGAAAATTGCTTCTCCAGCATTGTCAAAGGCGGTATAGGTGAGGTACTCGTCCAGGTGCATCGGGTCGCCAGACTCGGCGAATTTGTCCATCCATTCTAACAAGAGGGTGATGTTCTTGTTCATGTACTCCTCTGAACGGAGAGTGTTTGACAATGAAAAGCCGGGTGCAAGCCATTTGGACCTTTCAATCTTCTCCTTTGGATCCAAGGTACTCATGGGAGTCTCATAACGATAATCTGGCACTGTAAAGACGCGGTACCTTTTGACATTGGACATTAGTAACGAGCCTCTCTGATCGGTATAAGCCCTATTTGCAGGGCCAACTCGGACCACAGAACTTGAATCCATGGTTACACTCACCAGTCGGCCTACTTCGAGTCAGTCAACTGCAACTTTCCTTTCAGGACTGGAAAGATCTACCTTTCGCTGAGGCGTCAAGAGCAGCGACTTGGGCCCATCGGGGTGGCTCACGCTGACCTCGTTGGGGGCGATGCGAACGAAATGACCGTACTTGTCGTGCAGCGCGATGGATTCGAGGTTCTGGTCACCCTTGAAAATATGGACAACCTGCCAGAGGCGGGTGATGGAGGCCCAGAAGGGGCCAGGGATGTCGGACAAGGGAGACAGGTATCGACGGTATATCGCGACGCTGAAGAGCAGGACCAGCGCCTGCACCAGCACGGCCGGCCACGATGTCAGCGATGTCATGATCTCGGGGTTGCCCATTGTCGTTGGATTAGAACATTTTGTTGAAATGCATAGATAAATGGATCAAGCGACGAAATTTTTATCCGATGCGCAAAATGCGCAATCGCGTGAGATGAACATCCATCGTGATGGATTCGATGGTTTCCATAGGTGCCCTCCATGAAGCCCACATGTCGGCAGCAGGTGTACGGCACAATAGGACGTCCAGTGGATACTCATTCCCCGAATGGTGTTCTCGCGCCGCTGGATCGTCTGGGTGGGATGATTTTGACGATGATATTATTATCTTCTGATTGGGCATATGCAAGCCGCCGCCGTCCATGAGCACGTTGTGACAGGGTCTTGAGGATACCTAGATAGACAGTACCTTTTACTCCATACATGGAACCACAGCATGTTGGCTCTGGCGGATGTGTTTTACTGTACAGTAATCGCCTGCTTTGTAGTCTTGGAACGTCCCCGCTGAACCGTTGATGCTCCACAGAGGATGGGCATTCAGGGCTGGCGGATTTGTCTCCCGGGCGGATATCGATCGCGCTTGGGACAATTAGCAACCATTAGGCGACGGGTGACACCCGCCGCTACGATTGCGATCCGACGATTGACTGGCTGTTTTCTGCACAAGAGTGCCATCGCTGTTTGAACATGTGGGAAGCCCTCCTGGCTGTTCGGCCGAGCGACTGCTGTGTATGCAAAGTCGTATAAAGTGGCTCGACTTCCGGAACACTGAGCGAGATCAGGCTGCGACTTTGTGCAAAAGCAGCCAGTATCTCCAAATGTTGCATGTTGGCAGACAATAAAGGTAGATCTACCTCGTAGACTTTGTGTACTTCTACACTATCTGCATCGAGTATTTGCTCTGACAAGATGCAGGGCACCGAGCCAACTGACAATCCTTGCGCTTTACATGCCTTTATCGAATCCAGGGCCCCTAAAGACGCACCTGTGTGGCACTGGGGCGGTTCCGGGGGCTTCCCCGAGATAGGCTTTTGCCCACTACGAACGGTACAATCCGTCCACTGGGGGGCGAAGGGGGCCGCTGCAATCACTGTGGATCTCCTGCCGTGACTGCTGACAGGATTCGACTTGGCGGAGGTGCGAACGAGACATGATATGATGGGTGCATGCAACGTACGCGTGCCTACCCGGGCTTCGCGAACGAGTTGTTTCCAAGAAGAGAGAGTCAAACCAGATGGAAGGATTCCCAGGATGCCGCAGCGCAGGGTGCAACATGTACACACGAGCACACATGCACACACACACAAATATAGAACCGGCATGTCTATTGACGAGCGTTCTTTGCAGACTTTTGTTTCGATGGCTTGAATGGATTTCAGGTTGTCCATCGAACAACCATAACTGAGTATTTGGACAAGTCATGATGAAGTTCTCTGTGGAACGGAGTGACCAAGTTTCGCTATTGGCCGTGGCGGCCATCTTTCTCGTGCTGCCTACGGTCGCTATCATTCTGCGGCTGCTCGCACGCCGGATCGCGCATCGAACCCTGGATATCAGCGACTATTTGATGGTTGCCGCGTGGGTGAGTGTCATTGAAAGAAAGGCCATTGCATCACCGTCTGACGATCTCTTCAGCTGCTTGCGGTCAGTTTCCAAATAGTATGCTTTTTGGGTGAGTTCCCGCAGAACACGGCAGCAACGATGGACTTGGTGAGCTCAGGATGGGTCAATACTGATATGGCGCGAATCGCAGCTGTCCTCAACTTCGGGGTTGGTTACCATGCCTCTGAGATCAGAGAAATGTACGGAAACAAGGCGACAGAAGGCTTCTCCATCGTATGTTACGCTCCTCTGATTTCCGAGCGATATTCTAATATCAAGCAGCTGCTGTTTCCGATCCAAGGGCTGTGGGCATTGAGCCTGAGTTGCTGCAAACTCTCCGTGCTGCTTTTATACCGAAAGCTCTTCCCCGTGGCAAAAGTCACCACCGCCGTCGATATCTCGATTGCGTTGATCTTCTTGTTTCTGGTCATTGCCGTTATTGGTGGCTGTACGATATGCCATCCGTTCGCCTACAATTGGGACAAGACGATACCGGATGGGCACTGCGGCGATCTGATTGCTATTGTTAAGACCACGGGAGCTGGAAACATCATTACTGATTTGGCGGCCTTGACTGTGGCGTTGCCCTCGTTATTTGCTCTGCGACTGCCGACATACAAGAAATTGGTTCTCATGTGTACCTTTGGTATCGGATTTTTGTGAGTAGCTGTCCACTTCATACCTGGCTTCCTGTTCTCCCGGTAGTACTGACAGTCAATCAATTACAGAGCCGTCGTCGTGAGCATATTCCGCCTCGTCACCCTCATCAGCGTCGACTTCGACGACCTCACCTACACCTGCGTCGAGGCCTTAATCTTCAGCGCCGTCGAGCCGTCTCTCGCCATCGTGCTCGCGACCGTGCCCATGCTGCGGCCCCTGCTCGGCCGCAGCAGCAAGCACCGAGTCGCAGCCGACGACAGCGAGAGGATCCCGACGCCGATATTCTCGTTCAAGACGCGCAGCACGTCGCAGGGCCCCAACAACTCGCGCGCCTTCGAGTCGCTCGGCGACGAGCCCTCGCAGTACGAGCTGCGGCCGGCGGGTCCGAAGCATAATGTCCAGATCTCGGTCGATCGGTGTACATCAGATATGGAGCATATGGAGCCTGGGACACCTATCTCTCCGCTGGATCAGAGGAGGATTACTATAACACATGATTGGGAAGTACGACAGGAGCCCGAGAATACTGATCAAAGGTAGTCGTCATAGATCGTCATTGAAATAGATCTGCATTTCATTATAGAGTCTACAGACTTGTCTTCTAAAATGATTTCCATGTGACAGTCGGCTACGAGATTAATATCA
The DNA here is from genome assembly GCA_001599175.1 of Pestalotiopsis sp. JCM 9685. NCBI lineage: Eukaryota > Fungi > Ascomycota > Sordariomycetes > Amphisphaeriales > Sporocadaceae > Pestalotiopsis > Pestalotiopsis sp. JCM 9685. The sequence continues at coordinate 2,997,680 of BCGF01000004.1, forward strand.
ATGTTCGTAGTCGCTCTTTCCAATCGAGTGTATATATGAATCATTGTGTTTTTCATATAGTGGTATCGAATTGTCTCTGCACCCATTCAACTTTCAATGGCTCAAGCCCTTAGCTCTAGCACGTTCTACATCTCGATAATAACGGGCAGCAGTCTTCTCCCTCAACATGCGCCCATATCTAGCCATGACGAAAGCGCTCGCATTCCATACGAACCCTATACCTCCCACGATGCAGTACACCCTTAGATAGCCGCTCGCAGTGATCCAAGGAGTAATACCATAATTGATCGCAAAGGAGAGCGTGTTCCGAATCAACACGCACGTCGTCACCATTTGGCCGGAAAGTTCAGGATAACTCGACATGGCGTAGCCCAGAGCCGACGACACGCACAGCGCTCCATTGCAAGCGATCGCGACTTGAGTTATAACTAATGCGAACCAATGCAGATGATAGTTTACGCCGCAGCCGTAGAGGATCATGGCGAAGGGAACGAGGAAAATGCTCAGCGCGAAGATGTAGAGACCGTGCTCTGGCTCAGATATTCCGCCGTTCCGGCGTGCCAACTTGATGGTGAGCATGCGGCCGACTTTTCCGCAGTAATATCCACTGAGAATAGTCAGAATTGATATAATCTTCACAAAGAGAAAGCAAGAGATGACTTACCCGATGATCGTTCCAATGACACCCCCGGCATAAGCAGCGGCTACGGTAGCTGTGCTGAAGCCGTACTGTGTAGTATAGATGGTACCGATAGTAGCGTTCTGAAATCCCTGCCAAACCAGAGAGTTGCCTCCATACATGAAGCTATTGTGAGCGAAAGAGTTAGCATACTGCTTTTGAACTGTGGCTTCATGCAGGATGACGTGAATACATACCCAGCATATACGACCGCGGGGTAGGTGAAGCCCTTGAATGGAGCTATCATGATATTGATCATTCGGTTTGGGCGCTTCTTGTCCTTGATTCCGAGTTTATCAAGGTACGACTTTCTGGGCCAGATCACCTGACCTGCCTCACGATCTTCTGGTGTGATAGATGGTGTAGCTTTCTCGTTTGTCACGCCCTGCGAAACCCCGGGTGCCTCCGTTGGTGTCGGCATCGCCTGCGGAGGCGGGCTGTCGTGTTTCCGGTCGTAATTGGTCTCTTCCATGAGGAAGAAGCAGTAGACAAAAGCAATCGCGTTCCAGATGGCGCACCACCAAAGAGTCCACTTCCAGTTCATACCATAGTTGATGAAGCCTGAGAGCATGGGGGCCAGCTTGCCGGTAAGCGCAAGGGACCAGCCGTACCAGGCCAGGTACTTTGGACGCTCGTGGGCGAACCAGACGTCAACGACGGAGATTTCGCAGAGGGATTCGACGGGCGCGCCGAAAAAGCCCAGCAGGATGCGATTCGCGGTGTATGTGCCAGAGGTTGTGCAGAGTGGTGCGGTCGCGAGGATGATAATGTTGGCTATGATGGAGAAGAGGTAGACCGGTCTCTTGCCGTATTGCAGAGCGACAGCTTGCCAGATGACACATGCCCAGCCGTAAAACAAGAACTAAGTGATGCAAAAGTCAGTGGTAACTATCATGTAAACCACGACAGGCTCACGCACCATAATACCGGTCCCATTATTGATATCGGTCAAAGTCAACGAGGTGGCGGCACGAATCGGAGTGACAATGGAATACACAGCACTGGACGGAATCGCAATCATAATCGTGTACATGACCACACAGCTCGTGGCCAGAATCTTGCGCTTGTAGGTCCAGTTCAAGGGATCTTCGGGATCCTCACTGGGTCGAGGAACCAAGATGATGTCCTTTTGTCCTTTGCCGTCGGCATGCCTGGAGAGGATACCGCCGTCTGTGTCAATGAGACGAATGGTTCCCGGCGGAAGGCCTGCAGAGGGATCTGTCCCCTGCTGCAACTCTTTGTCAGACATGGCAGGCAAACCGCAGTTGAAGCCAAGTTCAATGCTGAATCGGTTCGATGTAAAGGACACCTACTTAGAGCTCGGTTGAGGTCATAGGTCATCTCTTTTGTGCCTGTCGAAGGCATCCTGCGTCTCCTGCAGCTATGCCTATCGGGCGAGATAACCAGCTGCAAGGGGGGAACTGATTGTCTACCATGACCTCGTCCACCACGCATTCGCAGCAGGGCAGATCACGCGTATCTGCGGGGCTGCCTTGGTAGAACATGTTATAACGTTCCTTGCTGATCAGGATCGGCTAGAAAGTTTAGATAAAGCAAGAGGATTCGTTCTCCAGATCATGCGAGACGGCGTCGAAGCGGAACCCCCGAGCGCTGGTGTCGGTATGTCGGTATGCAACCTCCCACCAGATAAGGCCCGGGGGTGGACATGCGGCGCCCCGCTTTTTCCCATCATATAACTTGGGGGCGTCGGGACTCGAGAATGAAAGAAAGTACTACGGCTTTGATACCAATTGTCCAGAGCTGCAGGCAGATGAGATGACTAAGTTATCCGATTATTGGCAGACTGATATTTTTTTTTGTGACGGGAGTCGCTGAGTTTGAGCAAAAACCTGGTCTGAAATTCGGGGCTCCGTTATCCATATGGTATGATACAGATAGACCTGAGTCAGGCCTTTCAGCGGCATCAACTTTCTGGTCAGGATTGGTTTATAGCTGCAAACAGGATGGTGGGCTCGCTGGAAGCACAGTTTGCAAGAGAGATTAGTGAGGTCAAGGGCTTTTGGTGATTGTTTTTTTCTGTATCGAGTCATCTCTTGGAAAGCCGAGTGGTCATGATGGTGTAACTCGTACTTTGGGAAGCGGCAATAAGGGTCGCACTGCTCGCTACTTCCCATTGTGATTCGAACTGCTAGCTACCCCGCTGCCTGCTGCCTGCTGCCTGCCGCCTGCTGTGGCCAATACAGTACAGAGCACCTGTACGTCTTCTGTAGCGAGCCAATCGATCAATTTCCAGTGTATCTGGCACTGAAACTTTAGAGATCCCTTACCTACATCCACAAACATCATACTTATCCATCGACCAGCACCCGGTCGAGTATGTCAACAAGTGTCACCATGTCATTTCAATCAGCTACCCGAAGACAGCGGCGGATAGGTTGACACGAGTTCTATGGCGTCCATCGATTGACAGTAAGCTATGGCATGCATACGCCGGCGACGATGAGGCCATTCTGAGCGCCCTCGTCGTGTGGGCCTCAGCCCTCCAACACGGCCAACCTGGAAGTGACACGTCTACACTCTGTTCCTTGAGTCCCGACGTCTCGATGGCGGTATCATCCTGGCCAGCATTGTGTTCAAAGATCCCTAGTTGTTTACATCGGTCGCGAATCGTCGCCTCATCAGCTATTCGAACTGGCGCGAGTTTTCGCGCTTGTATCGGTCAAGACTCAAGTGGCACAAGACTCTCATCATTGGTACAATGCCCTCGCACCCTTGCACCGCTGCAATGTCACATATCTGCAGTAATGCATTCCCTTCGTCAGCTGGTCGCATCGGCTTGCCCTCTTCGCAATGTTTGGCATAGCCAGAGTGTTCATTCGTACTAGCGCCATGCACATAAGCTTGAACTTCAGCCTGACCTTGGCGAGAGTGGGCGAGGCTCTGAACCATGGGCTTGTGATGACAGATGAATGTGCTCTGGTTTCACCTTTCCAGTCGCCAATTCGCAACCGCTGGAGACGCTGTCGTAGTTTCTCGCAAGATGGCAGGCAGTGCTGCCAGCAATGCGTCGAACAGGACGGCGAGATCTTCGTCTACCTCATCACAAGAGCCGGTTTCCCCCCGTGAGCCGCTCCAACCATTCTGGGGATTGGATGGAAATCTCAGTGACCAGCATGTCTTGCAACACATCAAAAGTCCGGAGGGAAGTACGACCGGTGAGCCCGATCGCCACGCAGCTCCTGCTTCGTCTGCAGATTTCAGCACCTGGGAATCACCGCCGAATCCTCTTTGCTCAGCATCATTCGGAGACCAAGGAACGACGGCAACAGTCAACTCCTATGGGATCTTGATGCAGTTTGGTGACTACCTCAGTACTGGAAGATCAGGAATGTTCACCGCGGACCATGACTTCCTGGAAGAACCATATCAAATCGTGGGTCGAACAGAAGAACTTGACGAAATAACAAAACAAAGCTCTTTCAGCCACCGAAGCTACGGCCTATCTCTAGATGGAGTCGCATTGCAGTCGAACCAGGCTCCCAAGCTGAGTTGGAGGCATTGGCGGTGGCCCTGCTATGAGTACGGTCCAGGGAAATTCTCCGATCCCAACACCAGTTTGACCGTTGAGTGGATGGTGCGCGACAAGACTCTGTTACAAAGGTGTACGCTGGAAAATTCAAGCACCGAGGCTTCAGAAGTGGAGATCAGCTTTTTGAAGCATTTGCGCATCCGCGATCTCGATCATACAGGCGGTTACAATGGTTCAAGATTCGATACTGAAGCGTCAACGTTCAACTCAAAGGCAGCTATCCAGAGTGGTCCGGGACCTTGCAACTACAGCTGGATATGGCGGGTTCCATATTCCTCCGTGGAAGCACAGCAGCAACGAAACGAGAAAGAACAGCCTGCGTACGAGATCCAACTGCTGACACATACCAAGGAAAACGATTCCAAACCCGCGGTGCAAGTGCTTAACAGCTCTAACTCCATCGCCTCTGATATGGGCTCCACATCCAGCACCGCAGAAGGGCAAACAAAAACTTATTTGCAATACTTCCGACCGCCGCCGCCACCACTACCACCATCGTCAGATGAAACGGATGCAGATACGGAGGCTTCGGAGATACCGCTTGAGGCTGAAAAGCCAAAACCAGAAACGGAGCCGAATAACCCTTCCGCCGTGACGGTAGTCGCCGCGGTCTTTGTCAATGGTGCACCCAAGAAATTTGAAAGTGGACAGAACTTTTCATCGCCACAGACTTGGATAGAGACATGGCAAGAAAAAACCGAAGACTCACTTCTCACACAAAGAAGAGTAGAAATCATTGTAGCATACCGAATGCTGCTGCTGCCTTTGACAGAGGTGGACTGGCACAACCTCGTCATTCCAAAGATGCATGTGGGCATGGATGACTTCATGAGTTTGGTTTCACCAAATTCGCAACAGCTATTCTCAATCGATCTTTCCGATGTACCCTCTGGTCCTCTTAGCGACAACGATAGCACGGACAACGGCCAGCCTGGTGACCAGGCGTCTAAGACGACACGTTGTGACCCGTCACATGGCAGTGGTAGTCTACATCGAGCGGAACAACTATCAGACATCCCGTCAGACTCGCCATCCGATCATTTGAGATACGCCATCTGGAGGAACCTAGAACATATCCTCTCTGTTTGCGCGATTCCCGTCGGCACTTCAATCAATCACAAATACGATGACGGAATACCACCTGTTGCACTGACATGTGGAGATATGTCCTTGCATCGTGTGTGTAACTCAGCCAGCTTGTAAGTTTGATACAATTGATGCAGAAAGTCAGCTGACACGTGTTGCAGTTTTGCGCTACAATTTCTGATAGAAATCGCGAGACGACTAGATCGTGTAAAAGACCCCGATGATGGCGTCAAAAGCCTGCAAGGCCGAATACGAACGGTCTGTGTCGGTCATGTCAAGTGGCTTACGGCGGCTGAAAAGCCATTAAGTGACTGTTTTGCTGCCAATTACTGGGTGACAGGGAAGGTCTACCCCGACAATGACAAAAGCGATTCATGGCATGCAGTTGATGGGCCAACTGACACCCCATTTCAAATACTCAAAGTAGCCGCAATTCTGGAGCTTTACCATGATAAGCCGACTCGGAGCCTGTGCGAGAGCCTTTTGAGGCAGCTTCGCGATCCATGGCTGAAATCTCTGTCCCTGGCGGATCCACGTGTCAAGTTTGCGTGGCCTCATGCGACCAAAGAGGGGATCAAGACTTTTCGGCTGGATGACCACGTATGGATGTGGAGGGCTTTCAAAGCTCTAGAGAAATTCAACGTGTGGGAAGAATGGCCACGCGGATGGGACAAGAAGAAATACTCGGTCATCGATATCCAGAAGGAGATGCTCCAACGCTTCACTGTACAAAATGATGAGTTGGGAAGAGCAATGCTAGCCGGTACTGTTGTTCTGCTCTCTGCTTTGTGTCTCCTGCCTCTCATCTGACCCAAGCTGACTGATGCATTATGGTTCTGCAGTTACGCGCTCTGCTAGAGAGCATCGGTTCCTATTCCATGCGCGTGATACAGCACTTTTCTACCAGCCTGCGCGGGACTTCTTCTTGCCCTCCTTCCAAGAACTTTGGGACAACACTATCCAGGCACAAGCTTACCATGAAGATAATGGAAAACCCTTATGGGATAATGCCATTCGATATGGGCTGGCAATCACAATGGGATCGGATGGCCTTCAAACTGATACAACGAGTGAGATCTCGAGCCTTGTCCGAGATGCCGTGAGAGCTTTGTTCCAAACCACCAGCTTGAACGGCTTCTTTCCAGGTCAGCTGGACGAAAGCGCTGAAGGGCGCCCCATGCCGGTTCTTTTCGACAATGAAGAATTCAGGGACTTCTATTTCCATGCTCACTTTGAGATTTGTCACATTCTCCTGGTCAACTTTGATCGAGTATGCACAGCATGGATCGATCAGACTGGCGAATCAGGAAACCCAGGTATTAGGGTTGACGGCGTGGAGCAACTGGGCCAGAACGTGGAGAACCGGTCACCAAAGACTCCTAAATCCCCAATGAACCCCACACCAAAGAATCTGGAACGACACGAACAATCTGCAAGTCGCCCAACTACGGCGAGCATGAAGAGGACTTTTCAGTACGGGAGCCCTTTGGATTCAAGCAAGATCGTGGACATTGAGGAAGAGTGGTTATTCAACTACCCGGCGTTTCTTGGAGAGCCACGTATAAAGCTGCCCGACTTCTCCGATATTTCAACCTTCATTGGACAGACACGTGGCGCAGCAGGTGGTGATTGGCTATCCCAGCAAATGGATATCTACAAGAACCGCAAGCAACCTTTCAAAGACAGTTTCCTTTCTTCAAGACAGACTGTCATTGTCATCGACATTCCGAAGCTGAAGCACGTGGGGAAAAGGAACAGATATCGAAGCGATCTTGAAGTGCACTCTTCTGGATCCAGGAAAGAAATGTGGGACAAGCTTGCTATGCCAAGGACGGCAGAACATGCGAAGAAGCGCTCCATTGTTTTGGCCAACCCGGACGCTGAAATCACCATGATTTTCTACTTGACGAGTCCCCGCGCCTTCCAAGCATCACTGGCAACGTTTATTGATCAATATTTCAGGAAGGTAATCGTTTACCGTGATCAAACGGGCATGGTTTATAACACATGGACCACTGAATTTCTTTTCAGCTTCTATGTCATCTCCTCGGAGGAGTCTGAGTCACAACTGTCTAGCAATCTAGGACATACTGGAAGGCGGTTCAATCTTGGCCAGAGGAATATTGCTGTGCCCAAAAGCGTCGGTTTTCGCTTTGATGGCGATATATTCGACCGTCATTGGACTTGTCTTGTCGTCAACTCTGTCGGCAATGTCCCTGCTATTCGTCGTTTCACGGATGCCCGTTTGGACAAGAGAGCGAAATGTAAACGAAAGATCCAAGAGCTGATTCTTGCTTGGGATAACCTGGACCAAGCCGTACGCGAAACGAGGAGGCTCACCCGGGAACTCGAAGTTCAATTGGAGGAGGGTATCAAATCGTTTGCTGACTTGAGCAGCGAGCAATATCTCGCAACGACACAGGTTCACTTACAAGAGATGCGAAAGTTATTGGAATCAATGAACACGAATTTGTCCATGACTTTGAACGTAATCTCCAGATGGGATGCCAGAGAAGGAGAGCGTGCACAACAGCCTCGATGGACCCGGAATGATGAAAGGAAATATCGCGAGCATATCAGCTTTCTCCGGTCAGCCAATGAAAACAAGACTTTGGAATTGAAAGATGTTCATTCTGATGTCAAGGCTTTAGAGGAGAGATTTGCTACCACATTGTCTGCGAACGTCGTAAGGATTGCAGAGGGCAGGAGCCTTCGCGAATCGGAAAACATGCGGCTGTTCACATATGTTACGGTTGTCTTTCTGCCGTTGGGCTTCGCAAGCAGCGTGTTCAGTATGAGCGGCGTGCCGGATAGGCCTCTTCTGGTCAACATGATCACATGTGCCATCGTCGCACTTGTTTTGACCGTGGTCATGCTTATCAACGCAAAGGAGCTCGCAAGAATGGTACAGAGGGCCTCGCGGGCGATGCATGACTACTCACGCAACAAGATGGAGTCGAGCGCCCTGGCCAGACATGGTGACGACTATTCAGACGGGGAGGAAGACGGCCAGAAACAAAAGAGTCGCGCCAGAGATGATGAGAAGTCGTGGTTCTTGTGGTTCTGGGTCAAGTACTTGTTGGTGGAGATACCCGCGCGCAGGGTGGTCGTGGCTGGCCGACTTTTGAACGTTGGCGAGCGCATCGCGTGGTCCTCCGACTATTTCAGGACACAGTACGCACCAGAAGACACCGAGACTCAGACATCCATCTCTCTGGACTCTGCAGAAGCGACGCTGCCATTCACCGGGTGGTCCCCCCTTCAGGTATTGGGAGGTCTCGTCTTCTCGCCCCTCTTTGTCGCATCCTGGGCCATTCAGCTCCTGATTTACAACCTATTGGATATTCTTCGGCTTGTTGGTAGTGAGTATTATCAATCCGCGTTTGTCGCATTACACTGGCTAATCAAAGGCGTATAGGAATGTATTCGATTCTGATATCCTCGTTACCCACGACACCAGAGTATGCCTTGCCACGCGCTTGGTTCGCTCCCAGGGAATGGTGGCGACCCATCAGAAGGCTGGATGATTACGTCCAACAGTCTCAAGAAAAGACCCAGACGCAAGGCGGAGATGAAGATGTCAAGTATGAAGATGACACGAGGATGGACACTCGACAAGACGTTAAACGGAAAATCAAGGCATAGCAGATTGAAGGCTGAACAGCATCCTGGGAGAGCACGACTTGGTGCTCTGTTGCAAGTATTAGAAGCAGGCTAGTTTTCTGGAGTCGGTGGCATTGGTGATAGCTCCGCACACTGTGTACTCTGCACGGCACAAAATTCAGGATTTACACAGTTCCGATGACTTTCCCTGCATTTTGACTCTTTCCCCTTCTTCGTTTCGTGTTCAAGAGATGGGCCGACTTTGGCAATGCTTTGAACATCGCTGGCCCGAAACTCGAAAATAGGGAATTTGTCTTGGGAAATCGTAACAATAAAGCCTAGATTGAAGAGAATGGGCTTGGTGGCAAGCCAAACTCTGATTCTTCTACTCGATACCTCATGGGGCCGACCAACGCTATTCTGCAAAGATTTGGAGCATCACGCACGGAATCATTCACAAGGACTCGTTGAAATGTCCACAGACATACTTCTTTATTCATGTCTAGCGTTATTGAGAAACACTGTAGTCTCGCCTCCAACTTCCATATCCCACGATGTAGAGCACTGAGTACGAGTGACCCTCTAATACTGATCGAAGCAAAATCACGAGCAAGATTATCTTCGACCTCGAAGGAACATTGTGCCCCAGTCGTCAAGGGCATGCTCAAGGTTATCTCGTGGGGATCTGGGCCACGCCGTTATCACACTGGGGTTATCGAGGACAGGTCCGGAGACCAGCCTCTTTGCTCAGGGGATTGAACATTGTCCTGCTCGTGGAAGTCCATCTCAGAAGCCGCGGGCGGCGGTCGTATCTTCAGCCGTGACAACTCCTCGGGGCCCATTTCATGGACCTCCAGGGGCGGTCTGGGGGGCAAGTGATCGGTTTTGAAGTCCGGGTCGAGGCAGTGGTAGAACAGCATGTAGCGATGAGAGGGGTCACCAAGTCTCCAGTCGCCAGGCATGTAGGTGAGCTCCGGCTGCTGCGGCATAATTGGTCGCAACTGTATGGTGTATGTTCTGACCACGGTGCTTTTTGAACGCATAAGGGCACTTTTTACTTGCGCTACGACCATGAAGAGAATGTAGTTGTGCTCCTGATGGACTGGAGGGCCTGCATCGTGTTCTTGACCAGGAGGTGTTGGGAGCTGAGGTCCTTGAGGCTGAGTTCCTCTCGTCCACCCTCTCATTGTGCAGGTCGAGAGGTCGTCGAATCTGCGGAAGGGCGAGTTTTCGTTGGAAGCAGGATCATAGCATACCCTCAGAAACGGAGGGAACACGGTGATCATTAGAGGGTTGTGGCTATGAAGCCTTGAGTACAAGAACTCTGACAATGATTTGGACAATGGTTTCTTGCCATCATAGAAAATGCGGCTTTGTTGTGCGTTGTAGGCATCGCTCAGCTCGGTGGATCGGAAGCCCCCTTCGCATGGCTCTTTCGCTTCCCGGTCGAATAGTAGAAAAGCTGGATTTTGGAAGATGTGCGTCTGGACAACAGCAGTACTGAGGAGGTCACACAAATTCGAATGCCTGTCTTTAAACTCGGTGTCAAAGTCCCGTTCAGGGAACAAGTCGGCGAAGAGCTGGCCCTTGACAATACTGCCCCAGTTGTACGGATTCGCATCATCGCAGAAATCATGAAACGCCGCACGCATCAGGCTTGATTGTTCGGCCTCTGGCGTGGGAGTGAAACCTGAAGCCAAAAGATTCCGGACAATGGTCAACAGTGGGTTCAAGTCCCTGCATCTGACAATGCGGGTTGGCTTCTTTGCCTCAGTCTTGATCGACTTGGGAAGTTGAACATGAGGGCCATGTGGTTGTCGGCACCTGAGATACCAAGCTCGAACATCGATATTTGCAGGATTGGAATCTGGATATTTGTATCGTAGATCTTGTGGCGACAGCATGTTTGCGATGCCCAACGACTCGAGTATGGTGCTTGCATGTGGGTTGCAGAGTGGTTGTGTGTGTAAGTGGTAGAGTGAGTGGTACTCCGTAGAGTGAGTGTGAGAGAGTGTGAGAGAGTCAGAGAGAGAGGTCCGCGTGAGTAAATTGCTGAATGGACAGAGACATCAAATGAAGAAGCTTCGAGTCCTGTGTGGCTGCTTCAGTCCTTCCTGTTTCATTCCTGATTCTTGATTCCGGGCTGCCTCGTTCCTTCTCTGCAAATTGAACAACCGCCGAGCCTACTGTCATTTGATGTTCTACGCAAACCAATACTCAGATAAGTCCCATTTGAGGATTTCGAACCGCGATTTGGCTGGTTTATTCTTTTGCAATGCCTCATGCCTAGTTTTTCCTCCGCCGTGGCCACCGGCGCCGATGGCTGGGAACTCGTACTTTGACCGCAAAGACAGCCGCGGCCGTACCTGCTCGGGACTATTGCCGGTGTGAAGAATATTTCTTGTACCACCAGCGAAATGAGGCCTTGAATCTTGCCATAGAATCTTGTTTTCTATTGAGTACATGAAACGTAAACCATGGCATTCGATGATTATTTGTGGTCTCATCGTTCAGACTTCAATGAGCCATCAAGTTGGTGTTCGGACGAACAAGATACTTCTTGCCACACCTGCTGGAACTGCGCCAGTACACGTGCATCGGGCATGAACGTCGCTTCCAACGAGGCCATCCCCTTGTCTAGTATGTCGACGTTCATCGTGAATGACAGCTCACGCAGTCGGGACATGTACCATGATCTGGTCTCTCTCGATGAGCTTGCTGCAGCTGCACCGACCGACAACTGCCAGATAGGAAGGTCAACGGTAGAGCAGAGCCTGATATGAGGCTCTTCAAAAGCTCGTCTCAGATCCTCGGCCATCATATTCAAGTTTTTCGAGGATTTATTGGGCCACAGGACTAATAGGAATAGTTGGATAGAAAGGCGTAGGGTTCGGATGTGGTGATCTTGCGTTCCTAGGATGAAATCAATTTCAGATTGTAGCCGGGAAATATGCTGCTCGATGTTTGATCCCATATCGCTGGTGGGATTCGAAGTTGCATGGTAGTGATCAATGGTTTGGCGCAAATGATCGACGTTCGACCGGATATAGTTGAGGTCCATCAAACTTGGTGTATCGATGTCAGTGAGCGCTTGTATAAGTTGCTTGTGTAGGCCGTTTGCAGATGGTATACTGTGTGCCATGGAAGCACTGGTTTGGTGGTTAGCTCATGGAGCTTGGAGCACATTTAGCGAGGAACTTACTAGAGGAGGAAATCGGATAGCCAAGACGGGATGTTGTTATTTCCCGACGATCGCCTTAGTCTGATCATTTGGGCGAGACCGTCGATGTGGATTTTCATGGCATTCGTGTCGCTGCCGAGGTGCTGGATGGAGGAGTATCATTAACTGAACTGCGTTTTCATTTTGTACCAGCATCACCCACCTCGGCCCATGTTAGAGTAAAGACGGCACTCAATAGCCCGTCGGTCAGTGCTGAAGGTGTATCCAGCCGTTCGTTGATCATTTTAATTGCCCGTCCTTTGCGTATTGCCGCCTCGCGGGGTCCCCATATGTACTGGTGTCTAGGGTAGTGCTTCAGCCCTATAGCAACAGAGGCCTCGAGCAGAGCCGGCTCGGATAGCAGCAGATGGACCCAAGCGGCCTCGGGCGCAGAGCCAGGAGCACCGATGCCTTCTGGGAAGACAAGTGGGCGGAACTCGCATAGCACTAATGTCATATGAGAAACTCAATACCAGCGTGAGCGATAGGACAGTGGTCTTGATGCTCACAATATCGAATTGATCCATCAGTCCGATGAATCATAGTCAGCAGGGCCTGATCGGCTTCTGGCTCGGGAGAAAGCGGACTCCATTTGGTCACAGTTTTGTGCTGGCAGAATGCTTCCTCATCTGATCCAGACGATGAATATTCGGGACTTGGAAGTGAAACGTGCTTTTTGCGCCTCTCTTCGATAAGCCGTTGTCTCCTTTTGGCAAAGTTGACCTTGTTGACGTGGCCTCTCATGCGCTTGGTCTCGGCAGCCCCCTGGACCGGAGCGTTGCTCGTGTTCAAAAAGGTGAGCTGCAACCCCATTCTTCCCGAGATCGATTTACTCTTCCTGGCCTGGCTCAAGTTATTATGAGGCGGAAAATGACATGTAGTCGTTGAGAGATCCGGCTTACGGAAGACGGACGGAAACGCGACTACATTACTATGGAGCAAGCGTCAGCGGCTTGTGGGGACTAGAATAAGTCACATCTATACCCTTTTAGGAAAATCGAATCTCTTGGCAAAATGGGGCCATTGACGAACGGGGCCGTGTCATGGTAATAAACCGGGCATCTGGGACAGTCAGACATATGGAATGCGAATGCAGAGACGCAGAAAGATGAGTATAAATATCATGGCAAATTCAGTCCTCTTCTCTCAATCATCTCTCATTCATCAAGAATTCATATCCCTCATCACATCATCCATCTTCATGGCATCAATCTCCTCCAACTTCATGGCATCCACATCTACCAAAGTCATGCGGGCGTGGCAGTACACCAACGCAGCCGGCGGCTTACACAAGAGCCTGTCCCTCTCCTCCACAGCAGCACAACCCCGTTCATCAACACGACCCAAACTGGCCAAAGATGAATTACTCGTCCGAGTGCGCGCCGCCGGGCTGAACCCAATAGACTACAAACTTGCAGAACTTCCCTACGGCATGTCCCGCGCCATGATCTCAACGCCAGCCAGTCCGGCCATGGACTTTGCCGGATCCGTCGTCGCGCACGGAGCCGCGACAGAGTTCTCCGTAAAAGATGGCGACTCAGTATTCGGCCGTCTCGACCCGGGCCAATTCGGAGCTCTGGGCGAATTCGTTGTCGCAAAATCATCCGGATGCGCCTCCCTGCCGAGCACGGTGAGCTTTGAGCACGCTAGCGGCGTGGGCTCGGCCGGGCAGGTGGCCTACCGCAGCATCGCATACAACGTGCCGGACCAGCACAGCGGATTCCGCGTCTTCATCAACGGCGGCAGCGGCGGCACCGGCACGTTCGCCCTCCAGATCGCCAAGCTGCTCGGCTGCCGGGTGACCGCGTCGTGCTCGGCGGCCAACGCGGACCTGTGCAGAAGCCTCGGCGCGGACGAGGTCCTCGACTATACGCGGGGCAGTCTCGTGGAGCGCCTCAAGGCCAAGGGCCAGGCGTTCGACCTGGTCGTCGACTTTGTCGGGCAGCCCTGGGACCTGTACAAGGCCGCGGACGAGTTCCTCGTGCCCACCGGCAAGTTCGTGCAGGTCGGCGCCGACATGACCATGGGCAGCATGCAGAACCTAACGTCGCGCATGATGCTGCCGTCGTTCCTGGGCGGCGGCTCGCGCAAATTTGTCCTCGAGGCTGTCAAGAATAGCCACAAGGATCTGGCACAGCTCGGGGAGTGGTTGGGAAGTGGGAAGATCAAGGTCGCGGTGGACGAGGTATTCGAGTGGGAGAATGCGCCAAAGGCGTATGAGAAGCTGAGGACGGGCCGTGCCAAGGGAAAGATTATTGTAAAAGGTGCACCATGATTGCACACATATTAATTTTGGAGTTAATGTCGGGGAGAGATGTTCGAATGTATATCATATCGTACGCAAGAGAAAAAAAATTGCGATTTCAAATAAAAACAATTCAGCAATTAGTTGAGTTTTGTGAGTATTTGGGTTCTGGAAACTGCCCAGTGCTCTTGACGACTGCTATAATGAATTTGACACTCCACCCACGGCGCTTGAGAGGGGTTAGAACTTAGCGCATGAGGACAATATGCGCATAAGTCTCCTTAGCATGTGCATGTCGTCGTACAATCGCGGAATGGAATGACATATGGGATTCCGGGCTGCACTAGATCTGTAAGGATATATCAAACGACCGAATATGTAATGTTGGGTTAGCTGATGGAGAGACACTTGTGAGGTCTCGCGGCAACGTCTGGGAGGTTGGCGAGAGAACGAAAGGCCTGTGGGGACCCGTCGTAAGCCACGCATTGGATTGAGTTAATTGTGTATCAGATTGAAATAGCCATATATATCAAAGATGAGCCTGTCATGGAGATGAACGTTCCTGCTATTGTTGTTGGTCGGTTGGGATGGAAGATTTGGTCCGGTCAAGATGGTCTTGCGTTGAGTGTAATAAGACAGAAAAAAGGAGAAGTCTGGGCCTTGAGATCCAAGCGCATGGACTCGAGAAAAGACCGTCTCGCTTGCCCGGCGTAGCACCTGTAAGAACATCCAATGAGCGATTCGGCCTCTTGGCGCTGGAGATGGAGTCAGTCACAGCTTGGAGGCAGGCCGCAAATCAAGACTGGGTGGTCAGTGGTGAAAATAAGTTCTCGGAAACCCCTTGCAGGAGAGTGCAATAGCCTGTTATCTCCGCGCCATTTCTCCAGACGGGCGATCGATCCGTGCCAGGGCCCTGCCTGCCTAGATCTTCAAAACTTTGTTTCTTTCGAGTCTCGAGGTTCCTCTCGACTCTCGAGTCACTCCTATAGAGGGCCCAAAAGTCTATCGATTTGTTCCACCTTATTAGCTCAGCAGAGCCTAGGACCAAGCATTGGCCCCTGGCGTACGTGGAATGGCTTGCCCCTAGAAGTTTTCTTCAGCGCTAACCATAAGCCTAACCAGGCCAAACTACACCCAAGTCGGCAGAATTGACCGATGCCTTCCCCGCGAGAGCTTCAGCTGGCGGGTACGCTAGCTCTGTGGCGTCTGGCTGAATGAGCTGAATGTGCTGAATTGGGCAACATCGGAAATGAAGAACGACAATGGGATTTGACGATCAATTGCGAGCAGCTTCGGGCGAGCAGCTTCGGATGCGAAGAAGCCGCTTCTTGGACGGGCGATATATATGCCCATGTCACCATGTCCTGCAATCACTGAAGCTTGAATGGTCCGCAACTCACTCACTACGCTCTTTTGTTTTTCTCTTGCCTCTTTGGGCTGAACACTCTTTTCAAAATGCTGCCAACCGCTGTTACGCTTTCATGCCTACTCTCTGCCGTCGCGGCCGGGGCTCTGAGGCGTCAGGACTCGACCACGGATTCGGCAACCTGTACTATCGAGTATGGCCATGCCTCCATCGCAACTGTGCCCTCTTCGACTACCACTTTGACCTCGACAAGCCAAGTGGTCTTTGAGACGACCAGCATCCCCGTCACCACCGAGACCCCGGATGCCGTGACCGTGACTAGCACCGAGGTCGACACTTTCACTGACACAGTGACTGCCGACACCATCACGGATACCTTCTCGAGCACTTCCACCGAGTTCGTCACGACCACCACCACTTCGACTTTCACTGCTACCGAGACATCGACCTATGATGTGACCACTACGACTACTGTTACTGTAGCCTCGCAGCCGACAGGAACCTTTTATGACACGTTCGATACTTGTAAGTGATATTATTTTTCCTTTTGGATCCAGAAGAGTGCTCGCAATCAATCGTCAACCCTATTTGTGCCTTGGCTCACCAACAATATTATAGTGGATGGTTACCCTTCCAACTCAAAGGTCAAGAGATCCAAGTGCAAGCACAACTCTGAGGGCCAGTCCGGCGTCTCTGCAAGCATCGGCCTTGCCTATAATGGCACTCACACCACTGCCTACTCTGCCAGCAAGTCGAGCGCTACGGTCAGCAGCTACGGCGCTGAGCAAACTCTCACCTGCGACGGCACACCCGAGGACAGTGGCTTCTATCCTACGGCAGTGTACTGCTCTGCTATCAGCGAAGTCGTCACTACGACCACGATCACTTCCACTGGATCCCCCGTGACCGTCACTGCCGACGCCGCGACTGCTGTTGCCACCATTACTTCGACCATCACTTCCACTTCCACCGTCTTGCCCGAGGACGCCTCCACCACGATGACGTCCTTTGAGACGGCCACCATCACCGAGACGTCCGTCGCCACCACCACGGTGACGACGACGACGACCAACACGGCCACCGCGACCAGCACGGCCAGCGCCTACGCCATCTGCACCGACTCGTCCAACGTGCTGGTGTCGCCCTTCACCGACCCCGCGGGCCACAACGTCGAGTACTACTACCTCGTCTTCAACTCGAACACGTACTCCCTCGCCGTCGGCGACGCGAGCTCGCCCTACGCCTGCTGCAACTCGTGCGCCGCCCTCGGCACCACCTGCGGCGGCACGTACTACAACGCCAATGGCTACTGCTACCTCTTCAAGCTCAACGCCCCCAGCGGCGTCCAGTCCGCCTTCCACGTCACCGGGTACACGCGCGCCTACACCGGCAGCGCGTCGCTCGGTGCTTTCAACGGAGAGGGCGGCTACATTCTCGAAAACTACGTTGGTTAAGTGCCTGCCTCGCTTGGGCCGAGCGCCTCGAGAGCGTGAATGTGTGATTCATGGGCTGGAGCGGAGGACCTCACCATGACAGGTGCCACAAAGGGACCTTAGCTTACTCGGGTAGCCTACCATAATTATTAATTCTAATTCAAGTGAGGTGTCTCCTGTCGTCTTGGAATAAGTAAGCATCGTAATCAAACGGTGGTCTGTGATGATGAAGTAGAGAGGAAAGGTTGATTCGACGATCATATTCGTAATCTCTCAAACGGTAGTGGTCAAAATATAGAGATATATGGAGTATACTGTGATTTGGTCAAGAGCGTTCAGGCCTGTAAAGAAGGGCTGGTCACTCTTCAACCAATTACTGTTCTCCTGCTCGGCAAAAGATGTATCGAATGCACGTACCTGGCTACCTAGGTATACTATCCTTACAAAAGTTTTGAAAGAAACGGAAAAGCGATTTCTCGCCAACCTTACCTAGGCGCGGCGGTTTGCCTGAGATCATTGGATCTACTTATACTTGGAATAAGTGGGCCTCGAAGAAAAAGCTTTGAGTATGTGAATACGTGATATATTCGATTGCCTATGTACTCCATCTGCGCAAATGGGAAATGGCGTTGTCTATGTACGGCCGGAGTTCAACTCCAGTCCAGAAATTCTATGAGGATCCTATATACACACAAAAAGGAACAAGGACAGAAAGAAATGAGCTTTTTGGGTGGTTGTGGTCGAAGGAGCTATGCTGGTGCAAGTTTCCCAGCATGATGATTTACTCGTCGGCACAAGATGTCGGGCCCTCTACAGAAATCATCGTCTCGAGTAGGACTCCAGATTTAGCAGCCAATGTCGTAGACGACAAAGGACTGGCCGCTGGTAGGGGCAGGGATGCTGGAGGCGGCGACGCTGAAGAGGCGGCACTCGTTGTCACCGTTGGTCGTGGCCTTGCCGAACTCGACGGACTGGCATCCCGAGGTCGCCTTGCCGAGGGTGAGGCAGGCGTCGGCGGAAGTGATGGCGGTATTGGTCTTCAGAGGCGAGACGGAGCTGCTGGAGGGGCCAGTGGGGGCGGTGTTGCACATGTCGCTAGAGCTGGAGGTGTCCTGGTTGCTGCTGGTGGTAGTGGCAGAAGTAGTGGCGGTGGTCTTGGTCTGCTGAGTGGAAGAGGAGCTGTCGTCGACCAGGCCGACGGGGTTCTCCTCGGTGGGCGCGGTGGTGGGCACGTCCGAGCAGCCAATGTCAAAGACCTCGACGTTGGTCTCCTGAGAAGGAACCTGGGAGGCGGGCACGGAGAAGAGCTTGCACACGGGGGCGGTGGCGCTGGGAGGCAGGCCAAAGGCGAAGCTCTGGCACGAGCTCACAGCGGCGCCGGCCTCCTTGCAAGCCTCGGCGGTGTCGACGCTGGGAGAAGACATGGGCGTCGCGGAGCCAGAGTAGGACGGGGTGGCACCGCAGACCTGGGACCGGCGGAGAAGACCAACGGGGTTGGACGAGGTAGGAGCCTTGGTGGGAACGTTGGAGCAGCCGAGGTCAAAGACGACGACATTGGTCTCCTGGGCGGGAACCTGGGCAGCAGGGACCGAGAAGATCTTGCAGACAGGGGTGTTGGTGTTGGGAGGGAGACCAAAGGCGAAGCTCTGGCAAGAACTGACCTTCTCACCCGCCTCCTTGCAGTCCTCGGCCGTTGAGACGGACGGCGCCAGGAGAGGCTGAGCCGAGCCAGTGCCGGCAGGGCTGGTGCCACAGACCTGGTCGCGAGCGAACATGACGGGCTTGGCAGCAGCCTCGGCAGCCATGAGGGAGGCGACAAGCGCAATGGTGGAGATAGTGAACTGCATCTTGAATTTTGGGAGTACTGGAAAGTCTCAGAAGAATTATGAAGGATGAAAGTAGTGATGGAAAGTTGAGTAAGAGAAGTAGGAATGAATCGAGCGATTGTGAGAAGTGAGTAAGTAGGAGAATGAGAATGAGAGTGAATGTGTTTGTGATGAGAGGAAAAGGAAGACAGAATTGAGAAGAAGAACGACAGCTCTTATACCTGTCCCTCCTCGCCTCAATTGCTTGAGTTTGTTCGACGATGGACCTCTGATCGGACTTTGAGGCCTTCGAGTTGTTTCCGCTCATGTCCACACGTCAGCTGAAGACGCGTACTTTGATTTCTACTGTCAAAGCTTGCTTGTTCCATCTTGGGATGATGTTCTGGCCGAGAATAGCCTCTACACGTATTTCGCGATCGATTCTTATGGGCCGTACTAAGCAGCCCTCTGTCATGGCCGTCTCTTCATCTATGGGGGTTGCGAAGTGTAGGACTAGTCAGAGTTTCCGAACACAGCCCGGTTCTTGCCAAATGGAATAGGGTCGAAGCAACTGACATAGACATTGCATTGTCGTGTCAAGATACCAGCGGTGTTTTCGATGCAGAAAGTTATTGTACGGCATCCGGAGATTCATGTTGCACAATTACCACCGAATGCCATTCGAACAATGAACGGCAATTAGATTTATTGTTTCGTTAACAATTTGGATAGCTGTGACCACTGAAATCCAGAGGAGAGCCGTCCGTTCCGTCTAGAGTATTACAAGACGACAATATGACTCTTGTGGTCTCTTACTTAGTCAAGAGATTCGTCGCCATTCGTAATGGATATGATCGCGGAATCAAAACTGGATTCCTCTACCGTCTACGCATCTCGAGCGACAGCCGACACCCGGCATCGACGTAGTTCACGCTCTATGTCAGCTGGACGGAGATGTCATGACAATGATTGAACCTTTAAACGATTGACCAATCAAAGATGAGTCGGTAACACGTTTGTGATGTTTTCCTATACTGAGAGGGCCCATAGAGCTTCGGTAGTATACTGGACTAGCGCCGGCAGTGCCCGTTCTAGGCTTCGAAATCTTCAGAGCCAGTGACTTCGAAACCGACGGCCGAACTTTGACGACTTAGTCTGCCCAAGGCGGCGGTTCGCGGCTACGGACCGCCGTTCCTAGATTCGTGGAGCTGCATAACAACTTTGTTCAACTCATGGGCCAAAACTTTCAGCCGGCAATATTGATCCGGTCGTTGAACGATTTCTCCAGGCCGACATTCGAGTGCTAAGAACTTGCGTCTCTTATGTGCCTGTCCTCTTCATTGTATCATAACCCGTCCAGGAAGCATGGGAACATCTGGGACTCAAAGATGACGATTCTCTTCAACTCAAGCATATTATCACCGCCAGGGCAGAGAATAATCTACAATGTATTTCTAGAGCTGAGCGGAGTAATGTTCGCGTCGCTTCAAGTTTCCTGGGGCTATTGTTGCTTGCGAGCCAACACAAGACGATGTGAAAGTTAAATGCAGATACTGCCTACTTCGTTGGCGAATATGCCTGTGGCAGTATAAAAAGCCCCGACTGCAGACAGGGTAGTTGCACTAATAGCCCCCAACGGCCCCCTAGCTTCAGCCCCCACTGAGGCTTGGCAGACGCTGACGTGGATGTCAACAGGTTCACTATGGAATCCGTTACTAGTTATACTTTTTGTCCTGATCACTCATTCTTGGTTGTAAAGAATAAGATTCAGGTTTAACACTGGCTGCGATAATATAGTTATATCGCACCGTGTACCTACCGGACCAAGATCGGTTACCCGGCATATCACGAATCGCTGGGCCGCGTCGCCTGCCTGTGGTCTGACCATTTCTCTTGATTACATCGATGATGGCTATGCCTTTCGGTCAGTAGTGAAATAATTCAAAATCCTACTCGTATCAATAACCTTGATTTGTCAGGTCAGGTCAAATCCCGTTTATAGATGGCTCTAATTACCTGCCTAGCAATTCCATGGTGGGAAACGCTTCTTTCCCATGCCCAGGCCGAGAGTGCACGCCATGTCGCGCATTAGTGAACGAACGCACACAAAATGTTAATTCTATCGATTGATCTCATGGACTAAATATTGCCAAGACAATAATGCTTGGGATCAAAAATGCATAATCATTTCGGGCTTGAACCACATCTTTGGGAACTTGTTTGATTGTAGCGACCTTATTTCGCAGACAGAAACAGCTGTATTCTGTCGCGATATACGGCTCCGTCATGTGGCAAAAGTTGGGGAGTTCTTCATTTGTTGTATATAAGTGTATATGAATAGGTATATATCGCTTGTGGCAACTGCGTAAGTTGTGCAGTGGAAGTGGTACCACAAAGGACGTCATGTCTCAATGCGCCTTTTGGCCCCTTGTCTTGACACATGCATGGCATTTCCGTCTGCCCAATTGACAACACAGCTCGTTGCCAGTCGGCGATCGTAGATGTATGGCCTCAGCTGAGGGGTCAAGTCCTGGACGAGGAATGAAAATATGCCCAATTGATACTTCTGCAGCCAAGGGGATGTCTAGATGGAAGGACTATGGTACTGTTCTCTCCCCATCAGCTCAGTGGGTGATGCCCAAAACAATTAGTCTTCACCAAAATTGCAACGTTCTGTATTCTACATGGTATCTTTGAAGAACTTGGCCGACTCTGAGGGCGGATCAGGCCAAACGCGTCGAGTTATATCAAACCGCGAAGCGCCTTGTTCGCAGCGTGGAATTCTTTTGGCTCCCGATGGTGGGATATACTCGAAAGTTGGTAGTGCCGAAGGCGCTGATGGCGATGAGTACATAGGAGGTGAGGCCACAAATATTGATGATTTCAAAGAATGTAGCCCAGCTAATTAGAACAGAGAGTCGATCCAATATATCTCTTAACCAAAGACCAACAACCATCTCGATTGGTTCTGCCCGAAGTTCGAAACACCATTCTAGAGATTCGCCACCGTCTCAAAGGACATTATTTCTGCGTCGGGCGACACTACTAGCGTTTTGCCGTAATGGCCTCTGAGTGCGGTGAGTTCTGTCCAGCGCTATCATCCATGCTTGACATTAAGGTGCTCAAGGAAATGTTTACGAGCTACTATCAGAAGTACTCTGCTGCAGTTGTTCATGTCAACTTGATGACACAGACCAAGGACCAAACTGTTGGGTTATCCAAAAGAACACGATTGCGTCTCTTGGTTCACCCCATGTCCGCTCAAGGCATGGCATCCGTCCTTGTGCTCTGCATGACAATTGCCCTTGGTATGGTGGTTTGGCCAGCGGGGAGGCTCTCGCCATCCCATGAACCAGGATCCATCGCCTCAGTCGGGGCCTTGGTTGGGAGCAGCTTGGGCACAACATTTCCACGAAATCTTGGACCAGCCAAAGCGGAAGAGATCGAGGCTTTGCTGGTGGAGAGAAAGCCACATGTTTGCCAGCAACATCAACATCTGCACACGTCTCACGTGGACTACACACCAAAGGGACAAACGGGAAGCAACACCCCAACAGTTTTACGACCGCTCTGGCTGGTCATGCTTCTTCTCATGCTCATATCCCTGTTTCTTACACTTGAAGTGACGCTGCGGAAATGTACTACGAATGAGGGACTCGGACCCGCCAACAACGATTTTATTTATCTCCACTATGCGTGGACTATATTTCCGGCAGTCGTCTTGGTGCTGATGTTGACATGGCTATCCTCTGTAGATTCTCAAATTCGCGCCTGGGCACCGTTTGTCCTTCTGGGCCGCGGCAACTCGCACATGTCAATTCTAACGCTGGACCTTCTGCGAGATGTTATACCTGTCGTTCTATATCAAGAATTTCGGGCACGTCATTTTGGGGCTTTTGCCATCACCAAGAGCGCACTGCTCGGCTCGGTCTTCACCATGGCCACTGCGTCACTGTTCTACATCTCTTACTTTCCCGCAACGAAATCGGTGCAGCTTCGAACAAGCGCTACCTTCAGCGAATCCCTTTGGATTGGGGATATCGTTTTGATGAATCAAGCCCACCCGAGCCGATTGGGCCGTCCATTCGAAGATTGCCGGACACACGCAACCGCTCATCGGTACATACACCGGATATGTTCAGCCCATCGAGGGTTTGGTCTGAGGAAGCACTAGGGTCACTGCCCCCGCCAAGTAAGACGTTGATGGATCCTTTCTTTCAACAGCTTGTCACATCACGTTACGCCATCCCGCTTGACTATTTGGGGGATCCCGCCCAAGTCACTGCGGTAGAGGATGCGATCCTCTTCCAACACGGCATTATTGCAGCACAGTACATCAGCAGGAACTTTCCCCTCAACGTCAGTTTTGACAGCAGCACGGAAGCACCCAACGTCACACTCTTCCCCACTTTATCAAGTCAAACCGATGGCGCCGTCGATTCAGGTGTCTATAAAGCTATGGCGACAGATTCACATGGCGCTCAGCGTGTAGTGCAAGACCCGCTTGCTACGAGGCTGCTTCAGGCTTTACTGCTTACGGCATTTGCACTCACGCTCGTTGGCTGGGTGTTAGGTGCATGGAAGCCGGTCTTGCCGCGATCGCCGACGAGCATCGCGAGCGTACTTGCACTCTTGGCTGGCGGCGACGTACTCGAGCACATGTACGGAGGAGGCAAGGGCGAATGCCTCACATTGGAAGAAGCGATGTCGCGCTTTGATGAGAACTGCAGCTTCCGCTTGGGATGGGGCCAGGGAAATGACGACGGACCCGATGCGCCTCAGCGCTTCGGCATCTGGGTCCTGCAGAACACCGTGGTGGATATTGACTCGGACGACACGTCTCTGGACGATGAGATTATTTAAAATAATCCCTATCTCGACACTTTCGCTGAACCTGAAAAAGCATCTTTGCATCC
This sequence comes from Pestalotiopsis sp. JCM 9685, assembly GCA_001599175.1. Taxonomy (NCBI): domain Eukaryota; kingdom Fungi; phylum Ascomycota; class Sordariomycetes; order Amphisphaeriales; family Sporocadaceae; genus Pestalotiopsis; species Pestalotiopsis sp. JCM 9685. The sequence goes on from BCGF01000004.1 coordinate 3,021,583, forward strand.
ATTTAAAAGAAAGCTTGAAGAACGAAAACGGTTTAGGTGCAGGAACAAACATTGACAGAGAACATCGAATCCTTCGGAAAGCATTGAATAGCGAACTATCAAACCTCCAGCGGAGAGCATCCCCACAGCTCTTGTATCAACATTTGATCCCTACAAGCTTCGCTGCAAAACTCAAAAGCCAGACTGATTCTGAGCCATCATGGGGAGCTCCTCTCCAACCCCTCCCGCCGCAGCGACCACGGATGGAGAAGACACGTCTCTGGCAAAGGATTTCGGCACCCTCAGCGTGACCGGAGAGTCAAAGCCCGCTCGACAGGTGCGTTATAAGCCAGAGAAAGCAACGCTTAGAAGAGGATCGGGGACAGTGATACCCACTCGATTCGACGACACTGTCTATACGAGAGATCCATCGTCCGCCACGGTACCGAGCTGCGTAAACGCATACGCTGTTATTGAGAGTGGCAGAGCTGGCTGGGCGGCCGAATTTGGTGGTGACTACATAATTTCAGGACGCTTAGAGAACACGGGACCTTTCGGAGATGCGAACATGCTGGACGGCATCACTCCATCAGCATTGAGGCTTCGAGCGCATCTCCGAGCTGTAATCGCTGCTCTCCGCTGTCCATCATTGGCAACGGAAGGCCACAAAAGCATCGTCATTTGTACGTCGGAGCCTAAAATTCTCAAGAGAGCTACCATTTTGATTCGCAACTGGCTGTCGAACGGCTGGTTGGGTCCCGCCCGCAACGGTGGCCGACCTGCTGCCACCGACAGCACGCTTCCTTCCACCAACGGCAGCGCACTTCCTTCAACCAAAGACAACACACTTCCTTCAACCAAAGACGGCAAACCTCGTAAAACTCGTAAAAAGATACTTCCTGAACCTCATAGACCCCCACCGCCCAAGGCCAGCAACAAAGAACCACCTCCTACAATCCTCGACTATGACTTGTGGGAGCTCCTTCTAGGCGAGTGTGAACGCTACAAGGAGAAGGGACTAGCAGTTCAAATTTATTACATAAAGGGGAGCGACCTGAAGTGGTGGGGTCGTCATCTTAGACGCGAAGCTCTTGCGGCTTGCCGCATGGAAGCTTGTGAAGAGTTTCAGGATGTCTTTCTTGCCTAACGGTGACGATAGAGGCTGTGATCAGCGTTCTATCTGGTCGATCTTGAGATCATTGCCAAGTAGCGAATAAGAAGAACTTTTCAGCGAGAAAGAAAAAGCATGAAGTTATGCTACATGTATGCCGGCGTCTGGCATTCCTTTTGTGTTTCATCATAAGCCGCCAAATATCAAAAGAGTCTGGATGTTTACACCGCCAAAACCAGCTTGTCGCAAAAGTTCGCGTCCTCGGTGGGCAGGAAATCCAGCCACAACCAATACGCTAATGTCTGTAACATGAACGCCAGCTCCAATCAATAAATGGATTATCGCAGAGAGCGTCTTTCCCGTTGCAAACACGTCGTCAACAATCACTACAGATGTGCCTGGACCTACTGCATCGCGATCCATTTCGACCCGTTTGGCCGCAGGTTCGCCTGGTGCCGACGAGGCCGATATATTCGACGACGACTTCGCGACAGAAACTGTAGGCGGTGGAAGCTTTCCCGCTTCTCGGATAAGCAGTAAAGGTATATCAACCCTTGCGGCCAATGCTGACGCGAACACAAAGCCGCCGGCCTCGCAGCACACTATCCTGTCGATATTGGTCCAGTCGCCCGAGTAGTGTGTCTCCAAGAGTGATGTGCAGAGGGACAGTCCACCCTCTTGCTCGGCGATGCCAAGGATGTGGCGGAACTCTACGCCCGGGCGAGGGTATTCGGGCACCGAACGTACCATGTTGGCCAGCAGATGGAATTCGTCATGTAGAAGGGGAATGAGGCACCTTTTGGCGAAGCATTCCGCCGCCTCCTCTCCGGGTGTGTCATTGTTGAAAGTGAGGCTGGGACTGTAGTCCAAGGGTGTCAATTCAAGCATGTGAGTGTTGCCATTCCCGCCCTCACCGGCAGCATTTCCGCCGACGTTGGCTCCGCGACGAAGTCGGTTCTCGTCGCTGGCCTCGACGCGAACATCGATCAGTCTGCTGTGTGGCACCAAATGCGACAAGTTTGTGACCGGCGCATCGTCTCGCATGCCCGTGATCAACAAGACATCCGCGAGCACAGCGTCATCCACGGTATTCATGAACGTTTCCTCCGGTAGTCCGGGCCTCTGGCGCACCTGCTCCTTGAAGAAAGCTGTCAAGGCTGGTCTGTGCTGCTCCTTGTAGTCGCGATCGCGAAGGAGTCTATCCAGGTCGGCACCCGTAGTCGCTGCATACTCTCGCTTGGTTGCGTCACTGATGCTGACCGTGACTATATTTAGGTCCCGGTGAAAGCTTTCTTCGAACTCTTCGAACGCTGAAGCCCAGACGCTGGCACAGTAGTCCTTTCCGCTGCCAGTCTGCCCAGTGACCAGAATGATGAGTTTTGGTTCCATAGGTGCTCTTGGCAGCGGGCAGGCATAGGCCAAGATGTCGTGAGGGTCGAAGATGGCTTTTAGACGGGCCAGGCGCGACAGGTTAGGGCCAAAGGCCTCCTCCGCGAGCACGACGTCTCTCGGGTCCGGGCCGAGGTCGGCGCCGTAGAAGCCGCTGCTGATCGGCAGAAGCTGCTGGGCAACATCATAGACCCATTCCTTGGCGGATCGGGCGGCGGTCGTATCATCTTGGCCCCGGGGCCAGACTCCCGTGATCACACAGGCGTAGTCCCAGCCTCGGCATCCAAAGGCTGTAGATTCAGTCGCGACATCCCCGATTGCACCACCGCCTTGAACCAGGTGGATGTAGCAGAGTGGTGAAGGGCGGGATTCAATAGCGTTTAGCAAGATAGTTGCCATTCTCGGAGCTCCAATGTTCTCGAGAAACGCACAACGCTTGAATGTCGACGTCTTGCCGCCGCTGTTCTTACCGTGCATATCGTGGATCGACATCTCGGTATCGAACAGACCAACGGTGTCCACGATATTAACACGTTCTGCTGGTAATAGATTGTTGACCTTATTGTCCCAGTCAGGAAAATCATCGGATCCACCCGCATATGGCTGATATACCGTGAAACCAAGGGCCAAACCTTCTCCACCTTCACATCCGTAAAGAAAGATATCGGCAGAGCAATCGCGGCCGAGCGTCTTGGCAACGTTATCATCAAATTCTTGGATTCGAAGAAATGCGTCATCACTGTACAGAGAAGAAAACGTCCATTTCGCAACCCTGTATTTCGTAGCCGCGTAAGCACTCAGCGTGACGCTCACTACAATACCGACGTTTGTTCCCGCGCCTTTGATCGACCACAGCAGGTCGTCCTCGTTGTCCGGGCGGACCGCACCGGCCGGCCGGAACTCCTGGGGAACGTGGCCGACGTACATGACTTTCCCAGAGGCCACGCTGACGATGACGGCGCCTATGATCGCATCGCACGCCAGACCGTACTGTCTGGACTGGTGCCCGATGCCGCCCTGCAGCCATAGGCCGGCGCCCACGCTCGGGCGGCCGCCCAAGGGCACCGTCAGTCCTGCGGCTAGGGTCTTGCGCGTGATGTCTCCTGAGGTGCAGCCAGCTTGAGCCACAACGAATGGACCTGAAGTAGACGTGTCATCTGGTGTGTTCACGATGTGAATCTGGTCGAAAGCACTCATATCGACGCCGATGACGTGGGGCCACAAACAGTGGCCACTGTGGCCTCCCCCAAGAACGGTCAGGCCAGTCTTGTGCTCCACTGCCCATTTGACGCACTGTTGAATTTGTCCGACGTCTGTAGGTCGGAAGACGGCGGCACTGTCGTGCAGTCGAGCCTCCCTGTTCTTGATTGCCCGCTCCGCATTCATCAAAGGCACCTCCGGCTTGCGTGTGTGCATGCTATCGCCGTGACGAGAGAATGATGACATGACTTGAGGAACGGTGAAGACAAGATGATTTGGGTGACGGGGTTCTCGACGGCCCAATGTGCGGCAAATAACACGCCACTGATCTCGGACGTCTCTATTGGCATCTGTTTCCTGCAAGTCGGCGTTCGCGACAAGACTCGCAAACGAGTCCAAGGCTTGGTCATTGTCGGGTATGCGCAGGACGCCCCTGGGTAAAAGTGCCGTATGATGGCATACGAGGTCGCCCAGTTGAAGTGTCCCTTGCTCGCGAATGACCACAACCAGCCCGCTGGCTGGCTTAACTGGGAGCATATTCAAGGCCATTCGGGCGAATTCCTGCTTGGGGCCCATGCCATGCGTGCTGTCAGAGAAGAGCACCACATCGAATACCTTAGCAAAGCCGTTCGTGGGCAAAGACTCGCGGCATTCCAACATGTTCTCGGTGGCGGGTGTAGGTTGCTGAACCAGGTTTCCGGGCTTCAGACGAGGTAGTGGGCGCTCCGTTTTCTCAGGGTTGGCAAGCCAGTTGGACAGTTGTTCAAAATATGTAGCGTTCAGCTCAACTGCAGTGTAGACGCTAATCTTGCGTCTCAGATGATCAGGAAGTTCTCCAAGTATGCTCTTGGGTCCGGGCCATAAATCCAAGACCGAGATGCTTGTGCGCGAATTGAGGAGAGGAGCTAGCAGTCGAGATAGCTGCGGGATCAGGCTCTCATCTGGCGTCCACTGCGCGACTTGCATAGAATGTTCGAGCGCAGCATTGTATTGACCCTTGGACAGCGGAGGTCTCGGGGTCGAGACCTCCCTGAGGGCGCGCTTGAGCTCACTGAGTGTGGCCATTTGGTTCGTGTTTGCCAGGACCTGGAACGTCAAGACCTGTAGCAAATCTGGTAAGTGTCGGTATTGGCCGTGGACCCAGAGAAAAAAGATTGACAGAATAGAGATTGGTCGAGTGTTTTTGGAGAGATGACGAGTAGATGAAGCGCAGCGTTTTCACGTCCTCAAAATCCAGTATCCTGAAGCCGAGTTTATCAGCATGTAAATCTGCCCATACTTATGGGTTCCTCTCTAGAGAAAGGAGAACATGGCTGCCTTATTCTGATTCATCGAGGCCAGACGAAAGGCACTGAGTCATGGATAAAGATGATACGCCTGAGTTTCGACTAAAGTGGATTTGGCCGGCAGGTTTGTGATGTGTTCCCGCGTTTGCGACGGATTGTCAATGGTTGTGATGGTCGCTTCTGCAATGTGCCTTAAGTTGCCTATGCAAAACATGCAGCAAAGAGCCGCCTTGTTAGCAAATATTTAGAACGTCCAAACGCTTTCAAACATCAAACATGATTCACAAAATCTTCTGATGGCTCTGAGCAGTATTTCAGTGTTCCTTGATCCTCCATGTATGCCTCAAGTGTAATCCACAACTGTACTCAGCTCTTTTCCACAAACTGTACAGTGCAACTTGATGTTTCACTGTTGAGCCTTGGCAGTCAGACCATAGGAATGCACGCAATGTCTTCTGAATCTACTTTTGTGTGTGAGCCTTTCAGCAAAGTCAATGAACAAGGCAGCGCCCGGACTGAAAGAGCACACAACGGTATGAACTATGCATTTTTCTGCCCTGGGCTATATAATAATGAAATTCTTTGACAGAACTTGTACAAACCTCCCAGGGCCCTACAGTAATTGATGCCACGGCTCAGGTATCTGCCCAGCGTGGTATCGAGAAAGCGATCCACAGTCTTCTCATCCACATTGGAGAAGATCCGAGCCGAGAAGGTCTACAGAAGACCCCAGAACGATACGCCAAAGCACTTCTCTACATCACGAGGGGGTATTCCCAGAGCATTCCAGATGTCGTCAACGGTGCCATCTTCGCGGTAGACAATGATGACATGGTCATTGTGCGCGACATCGACATCTCGAGCCTCTGCGAGCACCATTTGCTGCCATTCAATGGGAAGGTGAGTTTTGGCGTCAGCAGTGTTTGTAAGCCACCGACTGACACTGGAATCGCACACTAGATGCACATAGGATACATACCCAACGGCCGGGTCCTGGGGCTCTCGAAGCTGCCCAGAATTGCAGAGATCTACGCGCGCAGACTCCAGATCCAGGAACGCCTGACCAGCCAAGTTTCTGCAGCGATAGACGAGGTGCTTGGCCCGTCTGGCGTCGCCGTGGTATCGGAGTTCACCCACACGTGCATGACGGCAAGGGGAGTCGAGAAGACTGGATCGATCACCATCTGCGAAAGCATGACGGGTATTTTGAAGGACGATCTTAGGAGGCAGAAGCAGTTTTATAGTTTGCTCGAGCTAGGCCAGGGGAGATAGCCTTTACTCGATGAACACCACTGATAATCCCGAAAGGCATGTCGCAGATGTTACTTGGTTACAAATTGACAGTTCCTATCGCCTAGATCACAAAGCGCCATCTATTTCACTCTCTGGACGCGTCGCCATCTGCAGCGGGCACTCGGAGGGCACAATCTCGAGATCATGGTGAGATAGGCACCAGTACCCATAGCTGATTTGTATTGGCGGCCGTCGACTCGTAACCATTGATCCTTGTACTTGGGCATGACTGTAAGCAATGACCTGCAATCAGAGGAGTTTTGGCTTACCTATTACCAAAACCGCCCCAAAAGAGGTCCATGGAAGTGCCTCCAACTTTATCGAAGAAACTTTATCGTCCGGAGCAAGTTTCAGTAATTGTGTGATATGGTCTACACGTCTATCACGATAGCCTTGCTGCTATTGTGGAGCTTCACTTTTGTCACTGCTGGCGCAGTGGTACGTGACAAATCGTCATTCTTCCTTCAATGTAAAAAGATCACGTATGAGATCAAGCTCAAGTTGCCACTTACCAGTAGTGTCTGGGAGAATTGGGAGCTGTGCTTTCAGTGAGTTGCCACAGCTGTCGATCAGTATCGTAGGATACGGAGCCCACGATGGGCGTTCCGCTGTCGCTCGCGCCGTTCTTCAGCGTGAGAGAAGTGCCTGATGTAGGAATCAAACGCAGCACAGCCAATCAAGAAATCCAAGCGGGCTACTGCCTGGAGATTGATTATTCAATGTTGCTTATCCCATTTGATAGTTGAATTTCATTTCGATGCTTGAACTATTGAACCTGCTGTTTAGTACCAGCAGACGATTCCGAATGACCATGATTCAAACTATAATATAATGGCGCACAGATCACCATTTTTCAAAGAATAAGATTTGAGACACGACACTCCAAGGTGTAAGAGGCAATCCAGCGGCGCCAACACCAACAAACAATCGAAGACCGACTTTAGACGAGTAGCAAAAGTCAGAAAGGAACTGGAACGTTATAGACAAGAACGAGAGAATGGATCATAATTTTGAGGAAGGGAGTATACATGCACGAGAAGTCCACATTATTTCCTCTAAATATGGCTACCAAAAGCATAAATGTGATAGTACATTCAATTGATCGAGACAATTGTATAGCATGCCAAGACAGCGATGCGGGGTAATTGACAGTGAATACAGTGGTATCCATTCAGCATGATAGCGGCCTTATCTGCACCAAGCCCCGCGAGAGTCCCCCAGAGACAAATCTATGTCCACGGTCGACAACAACATGTGGCTTATAAACGTGCACGACTTGAAACTTGAGAACTTTGTCCCACCTCACTTACCTCCCTATGCCATCCTTTCGCATACGTGGGAAGATGACGAGGTGACATTCCAAGACTTTGCCAACTTGAGGGTAGCGAGGCGGCGGCGGGGGTTTGCAAAGATCCAAAAGACTTGCGACCTGGCCGCCGCCGCCGAGATCAGCTACGCCTGGGTGGACACGTGCTGCATCGACAAGTGCTCCAGCGCCGAGCTCTCCGAGGCCATCAACTCCATGTTCGAGTGGTATAGGCAGTCGAGTGTCTGTTTCGCGTTCTTATCCGATCTTCACGGTTCGTCGAACCTGTCCGGGAACCCGAATACGCTGTGGCTGGACGAGGAAAGACGGCACAAGTGTCGCTGGTTTCACAGGGGATGGACTCTGCAAGAGTTGCTGGCACCTCACAAGTTGGAGTTTTACGACGCGGAGTGGAAGTCCAGAGGGCTCAAGACTGACCTTTGGTCATGCGGCAATTATCCTCGATAACAGGCATTCGTGGACAAAGCGCGCGTGTCCTTAGGAATAGCGAGACCATCTGCGATGTCGCCATCGCTGAAAGAATGTCGTGGGCTTCGGGCAGAGAGACGACCAGGATCGAGGATGCCGCATATTGTCTTCTGGGGATATTTCAAGGTACGCGAGTATGTTCTGGAGCTGGCATCTGTTCTTACCTTGAATTTCGTAGTCAATATGCCAATGCTTTACGGGGAGGGACATCGGGCTTTTCAACGACTCCAGGAAGAGATCATCAAGAATAGTACCGACATGTCTCTGTTTTGCTGGCAAGCGACCGATTCTGAGCAGTCCTATCGAGGACTCCTAGCTCGCTCTCCAGCCGAGTTCGCTTCCTACTACCACATCGACCTCAAGTCTCGGACAGGTCTGAGTTGGGCGGCAAGCGGACAAGAGAAGGAGTACGCCGTCACGAATAAGGGAATCCGCATTGACGCTGAGCTGCTCTCTGCCGAGCTTGGAGGAAAGCGAAGGAAGCTCCTCAGATGCACTCTTTTCCCGGACAACAATGTCGTCAACATTGTCATCCGGCACTACCGCGACAATATTTACGTTCGAGAACTACCCGCCACCATTACCCCCTCTGACTCGACCGAGATCGAGCGCAAAGTTATCTACGTCGCAAAAGATGTGGATAAGCGCATGTCGGAAAAGCTACGGGGATCCTTGGACCCAATGCTGCGCCTGAAGGTATCGCCTTTGCCAGCAGATTTGTCGCTCGTGCCAAAAATGGGTTGGCCTGTGGAACAATGGCAATCCGAGACTCACCAATTTCACTTGACGACGTCCACAATCTGCAAGTGCCTGGTCGTGTACGAATTATTCAAAAAAGGCGACAAAATTAACGAATTCGTCGTACTGTGCCAACGAAATGCTTCGGCGTCGCAACCGCTAAGATACGCGCTCGTCCCACTTCATGACGTTGCTACCATTGTCTCGCAGATGGGAGGTGTCGAGGAGAAGGGAAGCGCACCTGTCGGCGTGGCCGCCGAGATGGAGAGGCATATCGTGTCGGGCAAACAAACCATGGAGTTCGAACTGGACACGCGAGTGTGCCGGCTCTTCATCTCGCGGTTCGCGCCATACCCCGAGGCCGAGACGGTTGATACACTCTACAGGCGGGCGATGAGCCATTGCGCATGGAGCCGTCTGATGACACCGATTTGAAGCTACTCGAGCGGGCCGAGAGATTACAGATGGAAGAACCAGAGCCTGAAATGTCTGACTCATCGCATCGAGTGGATTCTTCGCTGCACTCCAGAGAGCGCAGACTAGATGGACGTGTCAAAAGTTCAGAACATTTTGCTAGAGCGTTCCAGTCTATGAACGAAGTCAGTAGCTTGGGTGTACTGTCACCTGGCTGATCTCCTTCAGCAGTACCTACTGAACGCATATCCTCCTCGATCTATCATCCGAGATATCATCCTCGAACTAAATCGTCCGAGGTTCCAGGAGCCTCTTCCGGCAGGAAGAACCATCCAGCGATCAAGCAGAAGCCACACTGCCCGCACGCTTTAACCCTTTATCTCGCAAGCGTCGAACACGCGCAGCTCTTAATAAGGCAACTTCCTCATCAAAGCTCTCTCGCCTTCCCAAGCGGTAGAGATGGTTGCTCTTATAGTATATATTTACAGAATTCTCCGCGCGGCGCATGTCTCGCTGTTATCTGAATTTTGCAACTTCTTAGAATTTGTATAACGTTTGGATGATTTTCGATGATATAAGAAATATTTTCGAACTTTTTTTCGTGGTATTAATGCAGATCATTTTCGCGAACACAATTATCATCCAATCACGGAGATTATAACCGGATTAAGCACGAGAGAGAAACATGAAATCTCCTAAACCAACATTGAATGTCTAGGAGAACCATCTTGTCGGAGTTCTCTGGGAGACGATGCTCCAGAGGAGCCAGATCTCTCGTCGGAGTCTTCGACCTGGGGTGACGATCTTAGGCCGGGGTACATCGGCAGGCTTTTTTAGTTATCGCGGGTCTCCGAGGCATCGGACTTAGATAGAACTTGCGGAGAGAGAGAGCCATTGTCGGCCACCTCAGCGGGCGAAGAAATTTCCGTTGACAGAGCTGGCGATCGAAGCCGGGTTTGAAGCGGAATCGCCAGGGCGACGGGGTTGGTTCGGCCTGGGGAGGTATAAAGGTAAGTATGGGCAGGCGCGAAATATATGCAGAGGTATTTACTAGAAAGACATATTAAAGAGGAGTGTCTGTATGGCGGAGTGTCGGTGACGAAGTTGGGAGCTTAGGTACTACGACAATATGAGATTAGCCTCGGGATTTGATCGATATGGAAGTACCTGCCCAAGAGGACAAAGTGACGGGTACTCAGGAAATCAGAAAGGGAGGGGTGAATCAACAAAGGTACTTATGCGGCGGCAGACAGAATGGCCTCGACGCAGCTCCGAGTGACGCCGGAAAGAGCGCGGGATCGTTGGGAAGAATGCGCGGACAGACAAGCGATGGGCAGACGGGCGCGGTATCAATTAGGCGCCGAGAATAGTGTATGGCGATGCGTTTAAGGGATTAAATTGACAGCGCCGGCGCAAAAAAACAAAATGATTAAACTGCGCAGGAAAGAAGAGAGTGTGGTGGTAATAATAGGGAATAAGGCGTGGGTATAGAAAAAAGTGTGGGAGTTTGGGAATTAGGCAGGCAGGCAGGGTTTTAGTTCCGATCAGGTGTGGGGCAAGTGCACCAATCAGAAGCCTAGGGCCCAAAGCAAAACCTGAATGCTAAGTCTACTGTGTGCGAGCCGGAGCGAGCACCTCGGTATTATAATCGGATCAAACACGAGAGAGAAAAATTAAATCTCCTGAACAAACATTGAATACAATTTCCAAGGGAGACCAAAAAGAAGAGTTGCACTAGCCGCGAATCGAACGCGGGGCCCATCGATGGCAACGATGGATTTTACCACTAAACCACTAGTGCTACTGATTTCTCATTTGATGAAAAGAAAATGGTTTACAATGGTCTATGATGGAGAATCGTAGAGTGTTCCGTGGTCGGTGTGAAGATAAAGAAGGTGAAGCCATCGTGGCTTCCGGATGTGCACTTGGGTCGGCGACGTGGGTGCTCCATCGAAGGTGGATGCTTCGGCGCGGACCCGCACAAGCGCAATTGTGAGTCCAACTATTTTAGTAGATTTGCGTATAGTGACGATTATGATTCCGTACTTCATTCATTGTATCTAGAAAGCCCACTGCTTGATCCAATTCCTGACATGTCCCTCTGAAATTGCCTCCAATGCTGCCAACGATGGAGAGGCTGTGGCAGCGGCGCTCGTGTCTAAGAAGACAGATTCCTGGCTATGGCTGACGATACTCTGGAAAAAGCCCAATAACTTCAAGGCCGGATTCTTTGATGTGCTTGATACACTTGCTTTGGAGTCACTCTCCCACAGTGCTTCTACCCAGTCTTCCAAAGACACAAGCTCCAACTCTTGATCTCGACTGAGAGCCTTTTGAAATGTGGGCACCAGATTTGACCAACTCGTAGTATAGGGATTGACCGCGTGGTATACCGCCGCACCGTTCCGAGGGAAACTATGCGCCTGAGGTTGGGTTGCTAGCTCAACAATGATGCGACCGAGTTCATCAACTGGTATCCAGTCGATGCTGTCTACTTGACCCAGAGACTTGGGCAATTTGCCTAGAAAGAGGGAACTGGCCACCAGACTGGGCAGCCACTCCTGCTTTGGCCATACGCCAGCTTTTGTCGTAGGGCCTGCGATCTGGCCAACCCGGCAGATCGTCGCAGGGACATTGGCTTCCTTGGCGGCCATGTCTAGTACACGCTCAGCGAGGAACTTGGATTGGCCATATCCTGATTTCTGAGGAGTGTCCAGGTCGTCAAACACTCGCTCCGGGATTGGTGAATCTTGCGTGATTCCACCAACGGCGCCTATGCTAGATACAAAGAACACGTGAGCTCCGTATCTAGACTGAGTAGAGAACTCGGCGATGCGATTGACTGTTTCGACTTGTGATGCGAAGGAATCCAAGTTCTTGTTGAAATCGACTTGCCACGCGTTGTGGATTACCAGAGTCACTTTGCTCAATAGAGTTTGATAAAGATGCAGCTCAAGACCAAATCGCGGCTTTGAGAGGTCCGCGTCGAATATTTCAACATGATCTGAGACGGGCCGGAGCTCTTTGGCCGATTGAGAATCGGATTGGCGTTGGCGCCCATTGCGTCCGCGAGTCAAGCAGATTACTTGCTTGATACGGGTGTTGTTTTGCAGTGAGTCGAGAATGTATGATCCAAGAGATCCGGTTGAGCCCGTGAGAAGAACAGTCATGGCGTCCAACGCTTGCGATTCCGGACTCCTCGCACTCATAGAAATACTCTGCGAGTAGGCATCGAGTAGAGTCTGCATCTGCTGTCTATCGCTCTTGTTCGCAGGTATATCATTGCCGCCATCAATCAAACCATCGACAGCTTTCACCAGCCCAGCAATACTTGGGTCTGCATATATCATCTTGGCTTCGAAATCCCGCTGCGCGCCGTAATCCGATAGCAGCTTCTTGATCTCCCTGGTGATGGACAGCACCTGAAGCGAGTCTAGCCCTAACTCGAACAAGTTTGTGTCTTCCGAGACCTGAGCCACATCGATGTCTGTGGCTGCAGCGACGATTTTCAAGACCATATTCAGATTGGGATCCGAACCAGAAATCTCATTCGCTACTCCATTTTGACTCCTCATGTCGCTGACTGGCTCTGAAGTTGCCAGGTAGAGTGCATCAATCTCCTTGGCGTACAACTTCATCGTCGACTGGCGCTGCACGGTTCCTTTGCCTGCTCTGGGCATAAGCTTCTCAGGCGCCGTGAAGAGAATCATGTGTCGGTGGATATGCGCGTGAGACGGGGCTTTCTTATTCGCCGCTTCCACTGACGGCCAAATGGCTCCTGCCAAGTCGCTCTTCTCTTGATCGTTCGTCGGTGGAGTCGCGGCCTCGACCAAAAGACTTGATTGGAAGCGACCGACGCCAGTAATTAATGCAGCACTGACCAGAGGATTCGCATTGATGATGAGTTCCATGTCGACCGGGTTCAGCTTCTCGCCAGTAGAGAAGACAATTATGTCGTCGGACCTCCCTTTGTATAGCCACAGGCCATCCTTGGTCGGATGCTTTTGATACAGGTCTTTCATCGACCACTCTTCCAGGTCTGGGAAATTTCTGAATACACCCTGGTACATTTCATGCTCAGGCTGGCGCACGATGAAATGCTCGTAGAGGCCACCAGAGATTTCTCGGAAGTCGTTTCCGACCACGGGGCTGAACCTCAAGTACTCCCAGTCTTCCGAGTCGCATAGCAACATGGGGAGGCTTCCACATTCCGTCGAGCCGAGGCAATTGAGTAGGCGCGTCTTGGAGACGATGCTGTCTCCTACCGGTTTCGGCATGGGCCCTCCGCCGTAAGTGATCTGGTCCAATCTGGCGAGGTTGTCCAGGTACTCTGGAGTCTGAACGAGATCCACCAAGGGTGCGGGAGGGAGACAGCTATGCTGAACATTGCCATGAACATGCACCGCATTGATCGTCTCCGGCGACGGTGGAAACGGCCCTAGTACTATCGTCGAGCCGATGTAGATGGAGGAGAGGAGCAAGTAGAGACCGGCGCTGTGGAACAGTGGGTACGCGACGTACACTCGCGAACCTGCGCATATTGCTGGAAATGCAGGCTCGAGGTCCAGTGATGGGAGGCGCGCAAAGGCATCGATGGCTGCTATATTGGCATGACGTTGGACGATGGGCTTCGGCATGCCCGTCGATCCGGAAGTGTGCAAGACGACAAACGGGTCTAGTCTGGCTTCTGCGAATGTCTTCGTGTATGGGTATACGTCAACGGGCTCATCTCTGATCCAGTGCTGCAATCCAGGAATATCCACGACGCGCATCTCCCTGGCCGCCAAGATCTGCTTGATCACCGGCAAGGGAAAGTTGGGCGGAAGCAGAAATGTTTCACACTGCGTCTTTTCGAATAGCGACAAATGCGCATCCAGAGTATTGCGAGGCGAGTTGAGAAGCATCTTGTATCCGGTCTTGATGCCAGCCAATACCACGATCCCGTAAGTGACATCTTGGGGTCCCAGGTACGTTAACGTGGGATGGCCTTGCCCGCGACCGAGGATGCCCTCAAGGTACCACGCACATCGATCGACAGCGCGAGCAAATGTTTTGGTCGAGATGTCGCGGAAACCATCTTTGGGGTCCTTGGTCAGCGGAACAGAGTACAAGATGCGGTTCGGCTCTGTCGCCGCAAGCTCGTCTAGCACGGAGGGTAGCAGGCGGTGACCACGTAGGCTCATGGTTACTAAGGAGGATCGGGAGATCAAAAAAGATCGCGATGCGATAGGAAAGATGCACCAATACAGTATGATTCCAAACAAGCGACAATTTCATGTGTTTTGTATGATATGATGAAAACAGCTGGTGATACCGGTAGGGGACTTTGGCGTTGACGTGCCGGGGATGTATTGAATATGCCGCGGCCTCTCCATGGACACGATGATCTGATGGTTTTGTGCACTTTTTGATATCATCATGATATACGAAGAACTTTGTTAGTACAGTATAGCATGAAGAATGACCCTGAGAGCAAGACCCTAGCGCCATGCATTTCATTAAGCGATACGCCCGAGACCGCTCTGACTATTTTGTCGTCAGATCATCAAAAGTGTCACTCTTGCATCTGCGGCTCGGGTGCGCCAGACTTCGGTTAATCATAGTAGATCTTGTGAGCTCGCTTGGCACATATCATGCCTTCTGTTACAGAGTGATCAAATCATGGATTATTAATACATGTGATAGGCGAACATTAGCGACCCTTCGGCAAACAACAATAAACATCGCGGGTTCTACATGTGGCTCGGCTATCCCCATGGTGGGTCGGCTTTTTTCAGGTGACTCTTTTGTGAAATATTGTTACACAGATAGCTACAACTAGCCAATCATAAATCTTCAGCTTGATGTGATTGCGCAGCTCGAGTGGAAGCGAGAAAAAGCAAATCGAGATTGATTAATATGCATCGAAGAATTCTCGCATGCATCGATCAGGACCGAATGGTACCGCATCATCGCCGTCCATCCGATTGCATGAGATGTATGCGAGGGTTCATCACGGAATCTCACCTCAGTCTTGAATCTAGGTTCGATAACACACATGTGAGGATACAGTGTGAACTGAAGGTATTCCCTTCCCTGCTGTCTACCAGATGAGGCCTAGACTTTGAACAGAAATCTCACTCCTTGCATACACGGCAAATCAAACTCTAAGGAGGTTGTTATCTGGTAGATCTTGTAATAACTTGTCCCTTGCCTCCATGTAGCAAACAAGTGATGAGTATGGGAGAATATGCTCTGATATAAGTATGGCTTTCTGTCTTGCACAGGGCGATGAATGTGCAACTCGACATCTCCAGCCCCCAGGCATACAATCCCCAAGGTCTAAACGCCAATTTCCAATACCAAAATATCCCACGCGATGTCTAAATCTGCAGAAATGCGTGATGGCAAAGCGGAGCCTTTCAACCATTTCCCTCATTTGCCGCGGTATCAGGATCCTACAAGCGGCCTGGTCTCTCGGCTATCGTCTTCATGGATTCCTTACGCACAGCTGATGCGACTTGATCGTCCAGCTGGACTCTACGCCTTCTACTTCCCACACCTGATTGGCTTGATGTATGCAGCTGTGAGTATTGTTGGTGGCTATCACGTCCGCAATGAGTTACTCTGACATGCTGTGACACAGTGCATCTCGCCCTCTCGCATCGAGCCACTGGCAGTCTTTAAACTGGCTGCCCTCTTGCTTCCTTTCAACATCGTCTTGCGAGGCGTCGCCTGCACCTGGAATGACAACGTGGACCAGGAGTTCGACAGACGCGTCCAGCGATGTCGTCACCGACCCATCGCACGTGGCGCTGTGTCGACTAGACAGGCCCACGTCTTCACGGTTGCTCAGCTGGCCACACTCTTCCTACTTCAGACGTTCTTCCCAGGACCGACTACGTCACACATGTTGACTGCCGTGGTTCTGTTGTTCATCTACGCCCTTATGAAGCGTGTGACTTTCTACCCGCAGGTAGTCCTCGGCTTCCCCTTTGCCTGGGCCGTCTTCTTCTGCGTTGCCGCGCTCGGAATGAACCCTTTTGACAGCCGAAAGACATTGAAGCCCTCCTTGGCGCTCTTCGCCGCCAACGTGCTGTGGACCATCACGTACGACACCATCTACGCGCACCAGGACGTTGCCGACGATGAAAAGGCCGGCGTCAAGAGCATGGCTCTGCGATATAGAAACAGCACCAAGATTCTCGCAAGCATTTTGACGGTCGTCCAGGTCGTTCTTCTCGCGCTGGTTGGCGTAATGGCAGAATTCGGCACACTCTACTTTTTTGGCACTGTTGGCGGTGTGGCGCTGGCCATGGCGTATTACATCTACGATGTCGACCTCGCGCGGCCCGAGAGTTGTGGCGCCTGGTTCCACGATCAGTTCTGGCTCGTCGGAGCAGGTTACATGACTGGTCTTGTAGGAGAGTATGTCACCAGACTCAATGATTGAGTGCTCACTGAGGTCGATTGAAAGTCCTAGTGATCTACCGGAAGTCATGCAATCTCTGTGAGTTCAATAGCGGAGGAAATTGAGACGCGTCAGGGTCAGTCCCAATGCTGGACGGCGCGACGGATGGGTGCAGGTTCTATTCTATGGCTTGGCATATCCGAGTTGACCCTTATAAGCTATCTCAGAATGTCACTATTTACCAACTCTGATCAATTGAACGTATTAGATTTAATACGAGTAGGCGTATCCAAAAGGGAATGATATAAAATTGCGTGTATATATATTTACCTCCCAGACTATTTATTAAAATTATCGTTTTTTTTTTGGTTTTTCTTTTTCGATTTTTTTAGACTTTCTTTTTTAGCTAAAGCTTTTCGTTTTTTATTAAAATTGTTTTTCGATAATTTGCCTTTTTTTTTTGCCTTTTTTAGCGTTATTTAATTTTTTCTTGTTATTTTCAGCGCGATCGCTCGAATTGAAATTATTTGAATTATTGTTTAAATTATTATTCGCGGTATTATTTTTTTATAAGCTAAATTTTAAAACATTATCTTATAACCCGGTAAAACGATATTTTTGCGACAACTCGAATAACGATATTATTTAAATATAACTTTTTATTACTATTTTATTTTAATTTATATTATAAATAACCGCCAGGTATTAATTAAAAAAAATCGCTGCGTCGGTTATAACTTTGAAATACTTCCTGGTCTGCTTTTAGGAACATTATATAAATAATGACTTGAGTTTAGATATAGCATTCTATCTACCTTTTCCACAGTCAAGCCACAGACAACCAAGATATCGGCAATCATACCAAAGCCATGCCTACGGGAGTGACGTAGACACAGACGGCAGAAACGTCGTCAATTTTCTCGCCAAACAATCTCCAACAGGAGAATCAGCTTCCAATGGACCAACAGACTCTGCAAGCCGCCAATAGTTACGTTGCTAGGTGTCACGTACAAGAGATTCGCGTCCAGAAGGCCAGACTCTGCAATCCATTAATCAGATTCCCGGTATTCAAGATGACGGCATATTTACGGGAAGTGACGTGGAGACGACCCATGGAGGACAGTCGGAATACCGGTACAGACACAAGAGTCCCGAGGTGTACCAACTACGCTGGATCCCAAATTGTATCGCTTAGTAAATACTAGAGGCACCACCACTTATAACGATGCGGCTGTAACCCCTCGAGTCAATTCTGCTCCTGGCGTTCAAAGAGTACTGGCAAGCTTCGATGGGGATCATGGGAACCAAGTGAATTGACAGGGTCTGTCAGGCATTTGAGGTTGTGAGTGGTACGGCGTGGGAATTGTGGCTCGGGATCGGTATATTGCCCTTGTACCTATGTAGTAGACCTTCTAATGACTTTGAAAGCACACAGATGGCGATTTAGTTCGTCCTGTTCTTGACGCTGCCACTGTCTTCTCAATACACGGGTTCCCACCACTCTGGTTCATCCTTTGCCCTGACAGACTGATGGAAACGACATGGTGAGATCATTACGCTCAGTTACTTCTTGCGTCTTCCTCCCCTCATCCGGTTTGTGCGGCACGGTCACAAATTCCTCGTTCCAAACGCCTTGCGCTCTGTGTCTTATTCTCTCTCCATCTACTCCTCTCTCGAAATCTTCTGCATCACGTGCAATTGTAGTATTTCTACACGGACTGGTCAGTGCTGCGATGCAAAGTTGCTGTTCTCGCATCGAAAGACCCTCCTCAATCCTCTTATACACAATTATTCACTCCCTTGATTAATCGCCATAATTCTTGTCTCTGGAAGCTAACCAAGCGCGTGGTGAGACATATTTTGGTGTCACGCGCAACCAAGACATCAAGATCGAGTAGATTGCTATATGCCTGTAATCAGCCAGTGTCTTTAGAAATCGCGATGAAGGGACTAAATAGCCCAGGACACAGAGTGACCTCCATGGATTCTTTGTGGTGAATTTGGTAATATGAGGGTTGAGGCTCTCTGAGATTATAAGTTATCACTAACTTTTCGCACTCGAGTCTAAATTCTTCTGGCTATAAATCGACGGTCAGCAATACCAACAGATTGTGGGTTCTGGTGTCCAGTTTCCCATGGCCTCGAGATTGTTCTATCCACCAACAGTCCACTGCCAGTAATAACATGTGAAAAGAGCAAACGAGATGGTACTTGAACCTGTCATTAGACCATGGCTGTCTTTGCTGACCCTGCCAAATCAGACTATCAGGCGCTGTTATATCCTACAGCAATCATATGGATGGAGCAAGGCGTTTCTCTAAACATATATCTAAATATATTCTACTGCAAACATGGAGGCGAATTTTCTCAGCCGTAAATGAGTCTATCGATACATGATACCATGCTGAGCACCTGTACTGTGACCAATCTATGGCCTGACTACTGTGGCCCACCCTGATATGCTAGAAGCATGTCTGTAGTGCCTTCCAGTGTACTCCTCAGGCATCGACTGTGGTCTTGATGATAGCCCTAGCTTGTGATTGGCCGTGCATCGTTTCATCTGCGAAGGTGCGGCAGGTCCAGCCAAGTCACCCACCAAATCTCTTGAAAATTGTGCACTCTCTCCTCTTTTCTCTCCTCTCTTCCACATCATCATTCAGCATTCACCATGGCACCATCACCGCCCCCGAAGATAACTGAAAATGAACGACAAAAACACCGCTTTGCGGTCATCAAGCGCGAACTCGCCATGACCAACAAAGCCGAAAGTCTCGCCCCAGAGCTGAGACACTGGACAGTCGAGATCGTGAAAGCTGCTCGCGTGTCCGACAACCCGCACGTCAGCATCAATTGGGTAAGTGCCTACCTCTAGTATTGATGTTCGTCCTTTGTCTTGACTCGTTTACATGTTGCTAATTGCCTGTTCGATGACAGATGACGTGGACTGCCCTGGGAAAGCTCGCACACTTCCTCCTCGATGGAAGGCCTACGCCTCAAGACGAGCGCCCCGGGTACCACAACGCCCAAGTCGCACTTGATTGTGCCGATATCGAAAAGATCTACAGCACTCTCACCGCAAACACCAATCTGAGTGCAGACGAACTGTTCCTCGTGTTGTCGACAGGTGGAAAGGAGGGAGCTAATGGAGCTAGCCCCTCTGGACCTCAGAGCAATCTGGTGATCCGAGATAGCAATGGAGCTGCTACCTCTGCATCCCAGAGCCAAACACCTGCCAATGCCGACACACCAACCCGTTCCTGGGCCGACGATGTCGAAGAGTCCGAAGCAGCACCAAAGGGTGGCTATGCAGATGCCCTGCGCAAGCCAGCCCCTCCCAGCATGCAGCTGGACCGTCAACGAAAATGGCAGCCGTCAAAGCCACCCAGGTCACGGCGGCAGACTTCGAAATGCGGAGCTGCCCGGAAAAGAGCACTATCTTCTACCTGCCTCATGGCCTGTCTTTCGACGCAAACATCGCACCATACAGGACACAAATCCAGTATACGTATGGTGTATGGCTATGTCCGGCCAAGGACCGCGACGACATGCTGGTGATGGCCAAGTACAATCATCGCCATCACCCCGAAATCAACAAGGTCGCAGACGAAACATTGTCGATGGACAATTTCCTCAGAGTACAAGAGTACATGCTTCTGTACTTTCGTCTGGTCGAGCAAACCTCTACGACCCCAGACCTTTCCCTCTTCCTGCACCTGCAGCTCGTCAGAGAACTTGATGAGCGAGCTGCAAGATGCAAGGAGATGGACCGATACATCAGGAAGAATCAGGGGAGCCACAATCGTCGTTCTGACCAGAAGGATGCCCCTGCTGCTTCCGCCGACAGCCCGTACTTCTCAGCATTAAAGGAGGGCGCAAACCCAGCAAAACGCAAGAGGTAGATTTCACATGTCGTCCCGGAAGCAGGAGCCCCTGTGTGGCTGGATACACCGGATGGTGAAACCCCCGCAGGAAGTGGAAGCAAATTCGGAGAATTGCTCCCATCGAGATAAACGGATCTTAAGCAGTCTTGCTAGGTTGAATTGATTTTGGTAGGACATATTGATATCCTGTGACTATGTTTGCGCATCCGTTATCACATATTGACGAAGACCTCGATATTGAAGTTATGATCCGCTCTGCTTGATTTGCACGCGGATTTCTCAGTCCTGGAAATATGTCTCGGACCTAAGAGTCCACTTGGGAATCATCCTAATCCTATGAGACCCAACACCGTTATCTGTGTTGTATTTGAACACAGTTTTAGGCATGCTAACTGACTGCCTGCCTAAAAAAACATGTATTTCCAGCCTGAAAAAGAAGAGGATATTCTATATCGTCCGAACTCCAGGGCCCTCGGCAAGTGAACCATAGTTGACGCCAATGAAATTGTAGAATACCGCGGTTCCAGGAATGACTACTTATACAATGGTCTTCGATGTAGTACTGCTCTTTCAGCCCCTCCTCTCTGACAGCACCTATAGCCCGAGTTCTCAACAGCGCTTCATCGCAGGACAAGGCAATATCTGTGTCAAAATGATAGTGAGAATTTGAAAAAAAGAAAAAAACAAATGTGAATGTCCGAAGCCACGGAGCGATAGTATAATGGTCTCCAGTAAAAATGCTCGAGGTCAAACCCAAGGTATCCACTGATCCTGGAAAGAAACCACTGAAGAAGAGCCCCGAACTGCTGGGTAGATTAGTTAGGCTATTGGTGATTACAAGGTCTATATACCTGCCTTTTATCACCCGGTATGCTGTCTCGGCATGTCATTATTTACCGACTGCGATCGATTGAACGTGTCAGATTTGAAGACTAGATACACACGTAGTCGGATACAAAGGAAATAGTGTGAAATTCCGGTGCATCTACATTTGCCTCCCAGATTATCAATCAGAATCATCGCTTTCCACCTTGGTCTTCTCCTTCTTCTTCTCCTTCGACTTCTTTTCAGACTTCTTCTCTTTAGCTGAAGCCTTTCGCTTCTTACCGGAACTGTTCTTCGATGACTTGCCCTTCTTGGCGCTGCTTGATTTCTTCTTGCCACCCCCAGCGCGGTCGCTCGAGTCTGAGTCGTCGGAATCGCTGTCTGAATCACTGCTCGCGGCACCATCTTCTTGCGAGCTAGATTCTGAAGTGTCATCCTGCAGACCGGTGAAACGATGCTCCTGCGACGGCTCGAATGACGATGCTGCTCTGATGTAACTTCTTGTTGCCATCTTGTCTTGATCCGCACCGTGAGTGGCCGCCAGGTATTGATTGAAGAGAATCGCGGCGTCGGCTACAACCTTGAAATGCTTCCTGGTCACCTTTGGCGAGTATGTATCGCCGTCACGCTGCTTTGCATGGAACTCGGCCAAGGCAAGAACCGTCTGGAATGTGTTGCGAATCTGACGACCATTCCATTGCAGCGTCTTGTACGTCTCCTCAGCCCAAAGCATGATCTTTGGCTCCGCATCCTTGTAAACGAATGGCGGCAGGTCATGCTTCGTGCGTTCAACGTTGACCTCGTTGATGCGTTCGAAGTTTCGCTTGAAGATTTGTTTCGTTTGTTTCTTTTTCAGCTTCGGGTAGTACAGGCTCAAATGGAGGCGGGATCGGAACGCCTCATCGATGTCGCCAACCCGGTTTGTTGTCAGAAATAGGATTCCTGAATAGTACTCCAGGATTCGTAAGAACACTGCACACTTTGTCAGTACATTATTGAACAAGTTTGGGGCTAGCGTGGCCATCATTCGCCGTACCCGAGACCAGTCCGTTTCGCTGTATATCCTTTTGCTGTTTTGAGTCAGAATATTCATGTCTTCAAAGGTAGTGAGCAGATGACAAGATAATCTCACGTCGCGTCTGGCAAGAAACACATCGGCTTCGTCCAGTAAGAGAACGCACCCCCACCTGTGTGCTAGCTTGAAGTGGCTCTCCATGTTTCTTTCAACGTCTTCGGCCTTGTAACCAACATCACCGCATGTGATAGGATAGAGCGGCTTCTTGGTATGGGCAGCAACACATTCTGCAATTCTGCGCATTAATCATCAAAATCATGTATATGAGGTTTCTAAAAAGGCTTACCTGCGGTAGAAGTCTTCCCCACCCCTGGAACACCATGGAGAAGGATAATACAGCCCCTCCCTATGCAATCATCAGTATCTTCATCACAATGCAATTCAAGTTGTTGTCCAAGACTCACCTTTTCCTTTCACCAGATCCATGCCGGGCCTAGAGTCTCGACTAGACTGTAGATCTTGTGTGTGCGTTTCTACCATGGCTTGAACCATTTCTCGATGCCCTGGTGGGAGAACAAGATTGTCCCATTCGTTGTTCTGCTCGACAGGCTCCAGCTGGGAAATGTTCAGGAGAACTTGGCATCAGATTTTGTCAGCATCTTGAGCCACCAGAAGATGAGCTGGTACTTGGCCTACCCCATTTCCTATTTCGGAGAGCGAAAGCAGGAACCATGCCAGGTAACAATTCGATGATGTTCCTCTCAGCCATCAGATGTGAGAATTGCGCAAGGCCCACCGAACCCCTCAAAATTTCAGTCTCATATTCCTCAAGTATGAGATCCACATCTGATAGGATTTTGCGTGCTTTGTCTTCCCGACCTTGATCCCACGCTTCGTGATTACAGTGTGGGGCAGTGCACAATCTACGAGCGCAGGAAGGCGTCCTGGCGAAGACGTTGGGGCAAGCCGCGAATAGATTGGCCATCCACACCAACGGACCATGCGGACCTGTGGACATCGCTGGAACTTTGATCAAAGCTTCGTCAATGTCGCGCCCCCCTTCATATGCCAATCTTATGTCAACGACTACCGGGCTATTGATCTATCATTTGATACTGTTAGCCTAGAGGTTACATGAAAGTCATTCGCGGTCTGGATAAAAGGCAACTCACGTCTTCGCGCAGAGGTCCTACGGTGAGACCTTCATACTGCAGGTGAGAGACCTGTGTAGCCTCGACAAACCTCCGACCACGTGTTTGAAGATCTTTGGCTGACGCATATGCCACAGGATATGCCTGAAGGCCACGAATGTCCATCTTACGCTCGTAGGGCTTGAAAACGAACACATCTTGTACCTTGCCATACCGTTGACCATCGAAGTCCACATAGAAACAATAGACAAGGAAATTGCCGTATGTGCCCCTTATCTTTCTGGATAGATTTGCAGCTTGTGTCAACATTTCTGTCACAGTCGTCTCGCCTGCTGTTTCTCCGGTTTCTACGACGGCAGCACTGAACGTGGTGGTATGCAGGCCATCACCAGCTTCGCCTGATTTGTTGGACCGCAGCATAGTGCCTCGGTGGTGCATTCCACCATCGGTGGCCACTACTCGATATGCTTGCGGGGTATATCGAGTGACGGGGACGTGAGGCTGATCGCTACCCACTTTTTGGTATTTCTCCCCGGTACTCGGGCGTAGAGGGCAGTAGATTGTGTCGCCTTGATCAAAAAGCATCCAGAGATCTTCGAAGGCAATTTGCTGTTCCTTTCCATTGCGCAGGCGGTCGTACAACGCAATCTCTTCGCCCAGGTAGCTGGTAACAAAGTCCAAGAACAACCTGAAATGCGGAAGGGCTGCGGGCTGGTCACAAAACGCTAGATAGTCGGTTTGAGTGTTCTCATCTTGCAAGTCTGCACCCTCATGACTTTCATGGTTTATCATTATCTCCGTGGGCTCAGATCCGTCGTTGCTGTTTCTTTGGATCCCTGACGAGATTCCAGATCTAACCTCACTATGAGCAAGTCTAGTTTTGGACGTGCTGAAGACCTTTCGACCTACCCGTAAAGACCTTCTAATTTGATAAGTTGATCTCTTATACGCCCGATGTTCCTGATGATCGGTCGGAATGGCTTTCCAAACTTGATGGAGTCGAGGGTCCCGACACCTATTTTATTTGCAAAAAAGCTGGCAATAGGATAGGAAGACACATCCACAGCCAGGATGCTTATTTCGCTGGCATTGGGTGCGAGAGTATCAGCCTGTCTCTGAGGCTTCGATCGGGAATCTGTGTTCTTGCAGTACAGCGCACGAATCAAGTTTTGTTTATCGGACGAACACGCTGTGGGAAAATTAGCCGATGCCATCAAGATGGACGCACTCAGCATTTGGTCTTCAATCCAGAGATGTTGTGGTTGGATGCTCCTGTCAACGGTGATGCCAGAAATTTGTAATGTTCGTGAGCCCATGAAATTCACCTACTAAAAGTTCCTCTTTCTCCTTCATGCGGTGGCGGTGGATAGGGAAATTCCTCGCCCAGGTAGGCTGCAGCATTGAAAAATTTGGCGTCAAGCTGCAGTTCTGACTGACGGGTTTCCCCTGTGGCAACAGAATCCAAATCTGTCTCTGCCTCACTTTGGGCATCCTGGCTTTCTTCCAAACTGCTAATCCGCTCTTCCAGAATTCGCATATAATCAACCAACCCCTTGACAAGTGTCGGAGCTTGGTCATTGCGATTTCTTTTCTTTGTTCTTTCTTTGAGTCTCTGCGTGTATGCATCGAAGAACGTTTTCGAGGTAAAGTGCTTCGCGGCGTTGCTTTTCAGGTCCTGCATAAAGTCTGGGGGTGCACCGTCATCTTCCTCGGAGTCTGAAGAAGGGTCAGATTCAGACGAGGATACGTCTACGTCGGGTGCCCGGCTGTTTCCGGCGCTTGATATCTCAGCTTGTTGATCTTTTCCATCGTCACTTCCGACAATTGGTTCGACTTTGGTAGACTCTGTTTTGTTCTCCTCGATCTTACCAAAGACCTCAACATCATTATCCACGGCTGAGGCCGAGTCTATCTCTTGCAGCACTCCCGCTCCATCTGCCAAGTCTTCTGGATTGGCTGAGGCATCCATCTTGGATGAAATATACGAGAGTTATGGAGACATGAAAGAGATCAAAGTGCAGTAAGATTGATGGTGCGCAAGGAAACTCAAACTCTTGATGAATTAAGGAGCTCGATATCATGAGGAGAAGGCCGTGGCGTTGTTGCGGATGCAACGATCGTCCAGCTTGGGCATTTATGTCAACCTGCTTACCTCGCTTAGACTGCAAGCGCGATGGGGAGTGAAGCCAGCTGCCTTGGTTCACACCGGAGCATAGAAATGAAACGCCATCAGGGGTCTGGACCCATGATGGTAGACTGATTGGAATGATTCACTCATGCGCGGGCGTGAATAACGCCCTGCATGTAACCATAAAACTGGGGGCTGCCAGAAGACTATTGGATCGTGTCATGCAATTAAATTGTTGCAAAGCAGGCGGTGGTATATTCTGTGAGCGACTCCGTTAATAATCCGAGAAGATAACATAAGGCTGCGGTTTGGAAGGAATGATTGGCAGGCCGAGCGCTACTTCTCCAACGAGGCGCATATGCGGCGGCACCGGTGTGATCTCCCATGTTGCATCGGTCCATCAAAGCTGACAACCTTCGCAGCAAATGGGCGCACCATCTACGAGCTTCAGAACATCAATGGCCAAGACATCCGGATGGCGTCCAGTCTATTCATGCATGCGCGGGCGGGCGTCCAGAGCCTTATCAATTCCTACGGGAACCCCAACAAGCTGCGGAAGGGGCCTGCTTGCCAGGTCTTTCCACGTTTCTGAATTTTCTGTGGTTGCTACAATCAGTTCCTTCTGCAAGGCTCTCAGGCTCTCGAGTTCGGGCCACCACCTGCAGCCTCCAGTATCAAGTCTCTCATAGCAAACGAGAAATCTTTGCTCGTGCCTCGGGCTTGACCTACAGAGAACGTGTTGATTGTTTCCTGACCAAACAATAGTATTCGTTCGCCATGGAAACCTTTGACCCTGTTTTGAATCGGCGGAGGACATTGACGAACTCGGCTGCCGAATTCGTGGAAGGAAGGGGAGGCTTGGCAACTCTCCATCAACTGTTGGACACCCCAGAAGACATCAGAGAGTTTTACGATGATGCAGAGTTTATCCCCGAGATTGACAGATTTGCCCCCAAAGGCCTCAAGTTGAAGTATGTCGTGTTATTCATAGCATTCTTCCTTACTTCTGACACCAATATAGCGCTGCAATTGTTTACTCCAAGTCGCAATCCTCTATGGAGACATTCCGTGACTTGACAATGCGCCGTCTAGTCAACACACTCAAAAAAGGGCGAGTCGAGGAACGTTTGGGTGTTACGCTCAAAGAACCAAGTGAATTCGACGTGGAGTACATCCTCGGCATCGTGGGCAAACTAAAGGACTCAAAGGACGCACCTAATACCAAATCCTGCATGAACTTCATTCGAAGTTGTTACCGCAAAGTGGAAGAGAACAGAGGTGTTATTGGACAGATACTTGAGATGGTCCCAGACGACATCTATGGCTCGGTTCTTTCCGGCGGGTTCAGTCTGATTCTGACAGTGAGTATGCTCTATTCTGGATGAAAGTAAATGATTGCTGACTTGCATCAATCTGCAAGGCTATTGAACACCATGCTGAACAGCGAGAGGCCATGCGAAATTTCTTGGCAGCGATACCCGAGAAGTTGGAGGCTATACAACGGCTTGCATCAATACACCATGCCTCAATCCCCCTGCATGCTTGTGTGGATGCCGTCATGGCCGCCGTCTTTGCTGTACTAGAAAGTATTGTAGTGAAGATCACACGGACCCCAAAAGGTAGTTCATTCCCTACCTGACATGGACCAGAAGGCTGACAGGAGGCAGCGCGGTTTAAAGAAAGTACTGAGCGGCTTTCTAGGAAGTTGGCCAGATTCTCCGGAAGAACAGATAATCAAGCGGCTGACGCATCCGTCATTGATGCGCAAACAGCAAATAGCACGACAGAGAATGATCTTCAGCAGCCGACATTGGATGTGAAAGATGCTTTGGCCGCTCTTCAAACTCAGGTAGATCGTTTCCAGAAAGAAGTCGACATCTGTGGACATGAAAGACTAGGGGAAATCAAGAACAACACCAACGACATCATGAGAGGCCAACGCGGGTTGTTTTATGCAATCGAACAGAACACTAGGGAACTACAAAGTAAGTGCACCATATGCCTTCGTCGGGTCAAGCCAGACTAATGTCTCATGCTTCTCGAACAGCTCTCAAGGTGTGGCTCCGGAGCTTTGCGTCGCAGGGTCGCGACTTTTCGGAGAAGTCTCTGCACAGTCTTTCAGTAGACATCAAAGACACATTATATCAAGTCTGCGCAAGCGACCCAGACTTTGACAGCAAGACTGGTGGAGGTAAGATTCATGCCTATACTGCTGAAGTTGTGATCTGTTGACAGCAGGTATTACAGCAAACCTCAGAACAGCTCGGCTTATCACGTACCAACGTGAAGCCGAGACTCCAGTGACTTACCATGAAACAAACGAACGCATTACTGCATCCTGGCTGAAAGGACTCAAAGGCTTCTCTTACGATGCAAAGCCTGACATACTTGACCTTTTTGAGCATTTAGAGGTTCTCACCGACGACGAGAAGAATGTTTCAAATTCAGTGATCCGTTCAGAACAGGCGGGAAATTGGCTGAAGGCAGAAGGATCCAGAGTTCTGAATATTGAGCCGGAGACCCCGGTAGAGTCTTTGACGAATCCCATCTCTTTTTCCAGCGCCCTCCTGGCGACGACTCTTCGGCTGCCGGCTCGATACCCAGTCCTGGCCTTCTTTTGTATGCACCGCAACAACGATGATTGCTCTGATGAGAAGTCGGGCCCCATCGCTCTGGTCAAGAGCCTCAATGCTCAGTTGCTTACATTTGTGGCCGAACATCGGCCGGAAGTGGATCTGTCCAAGGTCTCAGATTGGGAATTCTTTCGCAAGGCGAAGAAGTCCTTGAAGGACAGCCTTCAAATGCTTGAAGCATTAATCCGACTACTTCCCGGGGATGACAAAGTCTTCATAGTCATTGACTCACTCTCGCGACTTTCCGGCAGTACGAAGAACGAGGACACAGTCATGAAACGATTGGGCCGATTCGTCAAGACGGAGCAGGGGCCCGTCGTTAAGATCCTTATTACTGCCACGCTTGGCAATTCACGTGTCAGAAAGATTGCCGATGAATCTCTGTTCGTGCAGGATTCTGCGAGCGGATTCGGTGCAATCAACGTTGATGTAATGGAGGATGAAATCCTGAAGTCAGTCGACACTTAGCGGAAGACTGACGAAAGCGGTTCTGGGGACTCTTCAGATGCGGACAGTGATTAGCGCGGTGGTAGCAACGTCGCTGTTTTTATGAGTACACCAGTTACTATGGTGATAAATTGGAGTATTACCACATCAAGTCTGGCGAGAAAGTCATTATGTGCCACTAATAGCCGGCATCTTCCCAACCCATTCGTCGGCTTTGCCCTCGGCACCATCTACTAACCATTTCGCCAGCACCGCCCGCTTAATCGTCGACGACCATCCCTTCTGGCCAACCCAGCACGCAAGGGCCTCACCACTTTCCCTGTCCTTCTTCCAGCTCTCGTGGTCGGGCTCGCCGGGTATGTGTGCGATCCGATACACAGTCCAGTCAATCCCGTCGGCGTCCCGGTCGAACGCGTCGGCGACGTTGATGATGTTCCGGTAGAGGACGCCCGCGAGCAGCTTCATAAAGCAGACGACGGTGAACTGGAACATGGTCCACGAGTCCTCGGCGCGCTGGATCGACACGGTCCCCATGGCGAAGATGCGGCGCACGCCGTGGTGTCGCATCAACGGAAATATGCTGTTCTTGTACATGTCGGCGAAGAGGGACGGGCCGATGTTGCGATCGCTGATCTGGGGACCGAGGAGGGACACGACGACCGACGAGCGTGCCATGGTTGTGGACAGTGCTTCTAGGTCGCCCATTTCGCCTTTGACAATCTGAAGGTATACTGTTAGAGCGGCTCCCAATTGAGTGAGTCGGAAAGGCGTTGTGAAATCAGAGCTATACCTCGAGTAGTGGGTTATCGGCCAATTCCGATGGCACCTTGGTGGGATTGCGGGCGTATACGATCGCTGCACGGTTGCGATGGACGAGTTCCCGCAACAGACAAATGCCGGCAGGGCCAGTGCCTCCGAGAACAAGAACTTTGTCGCCTGGCATGATGAGTGATGAGAGAATGAGATGTTCAAAGTCTCTCTTCTAAGCTGGCTGAATAGGTCATTATATATTACAATGATTGTTAGTCTTGCTTCGTATTAGCTGACTGATGGGTTACGACTATGATATTGGCGATGCTTTAGATCATCGCGCGCACAAAAGCTTCCGGGCGCGATAGAAGTCTCCACTTGCCCATGGACTGCTACTAAAATAAGCTTCAAGTAGCAGAGAAAGTCGTACTATCTTCTTTGGGCCATCATCTTTGTTGCTGTGACTAGGATCGCGATACAAGCATGTCCCTGAAATCATTTCTTGAAGAAGCAAGAAAAACAATGTATAAGAAAGTCTATGAGATGCGGAGTAACTCACTGTACTCTAGGCAGCTCTCGGTATTTGTGTGTGGGTATCGTGGGCTTCGTGTCTCAATGTTTGCCCGTCGGAACTTGGTGTTTCTCCATCAACTAGGCACGCGTTCAAGAATACAATGCGCCGTATTTCGGTGTAATTATGTCCCCGGTTCACTCTGCAATGAGATTCAAATTGTGCCTTGGAAACAGTCGACTTTCCCTACAATGATGCATGGCGAGCCGCAGCCTTACAGCCGCCAAGTATTCAAAGCCCCACGGCCCAATGTTTTGGCCGCAGACATCAGTATCGCTGTGTCGATCGTAACTCAATTCCATCTTCTCGAATCTGTACGACAGCGCACCACGGGTCCATTTCGCCGATCTGTTGGATACTCATAGCACGTTGTCCCGATCAGACGTGCGCGGCTCACCGAACACACATATGATCGATGCTAAAGAGGCAGAGCGCTTGTACATAATAGGCCTAGATTTCCCCTATAGAATTTGTGCGTAGACTTTGACATCTTGTCTCTCCAGATCACTCATATCGCTACATTGTGCACTGTCCTACGACGAAGGCTCAAGGTTCTCAGGTCTGCCTCGGTTTTTCCAATGGCAAACTTTAGCTACGAGCGAGAATGCTCGCTCCATTTTGATTACTATTATTCGCAACCGTGGATAGTTGACTCTGATATCGCAGGCATAGGAGTACGTACCACTGATATAATGGCACAGTTTACGTTTTTGCTGATAGAATCTCGAGGTGGTCATCAACTTCATTGCAACGGCGTACTTTGCCTGGATCCTGTTCATGCTCAATTATGTCTTTGCTTACAATCCTCTTGAGCCGCCTATTCGCATTGGAGATGCGATAGGCAGACAAGGCGCTACGTCGACCTGGCGACCCAATCCCATCGATGTATACGCGGTGGCATGGTCTCGGAGAGTCTTGCGCATTCGTAAGCGCAGTGATCAAGTGGCACGTATCTTTGATGATGTAGGTCCTTCACACACTTTAAAATACGGCTCAATGTTCATCATCATCAGTGTATCCTCAGTATATGCGACATCCAGATCATGACAGGATTTGCGCTTCTTTTCTGTGGGCTCGTTGCCGCGCCCCCGTCTTCGCCGGAGCCGCTATCGTCGTATCACTGGTATCTCATCGTTTGTCTGGCCTGGTTCTCTGCGATCACGCACCTGGCCGGGTTGAGCGTCCTTCGAACATACTATGATGGTCGCCCTTTGGTGAAGGCTACACGCATCGTCCTCATGTTCCTTCTTCTCGTCGCCCTTATTTTAGCCTTCATTCCAACTGGGTTTTTCAATTGGAATAACAACTATTACTTTTCTGCAGCGGCTCCGCAGACGCCCGCGATCTGCGTCTTTGATCCAGGGGCTGCAACGGCCCTATGGAATTACGAACGGGGCCAAGAATCTGATGCATACATTCTCGACAATGAGAAAGGGTTGTTCGACACGAACGCAATGCAGACCATGTTTTTCGCAGTCGTTCTACTTGTCTTGGGATTTTCAAGTCGGTGCATCAAGCTGTTCCAACCTCTTTCGGGGGCTCTCCGTCAAGGTATTCGTAAACCTGCGAGCGGCCTCTTCACGTCCATCTTCAAGAAATTAGCCGATCTACCAGCATCAGAGAACCAGCCAACTCCATCTTCAGCTTCTTCCGATCGTCACATATCTCCATTGTATAACATTTGGATATCTGCCGTCCTCGTGCCACTCTTCGGTGGATTCCTCGCCAGTCGATTCTTGGCAGATCTTCTCAGCTCAATGTTGGCCGAAGTGAGTCATTCTATCATCTCGAACAGCATATTCTACGATATTGAGTCTCTAATACCGTATAGATATGCTGGGTGCTCGCGGCGGTTCTCTGGGGGACGCTCAAATTCGTCGACATTCGCGCGAGTTCCAGTCTTAAGCCTACGACGGAGGGGCACCGACTACAGCCAGAGGCAGGCCAAGAATGGACATTTGGTCAAATGATGGCTGTGGCACTACTGGCCTCTCCTATATGCTCGCTGCTCTGGGAGTTCAGCGAGCTTGCTAGCCAGAAAGACGATGAAGGCGACAGACAGGGACAGCAAACTGCCGCCAGTGATACCAGTCCTGGGAATCGTGATACCCACATGACCCAGGTCTCATCTAGTCATCATCACGGTCAACCTCAACCTTCTTTGTTAGACTTGGGCGCATCAGAAGACGGCTCGGATTTAGTCTCCAGGGTGTTCGCCAGAGACTACTACGACACCGCTCCGTGGTTGTAGCCATGCATCATCCAGGCCTACCTCATAGCCTTTGCAACGTCTGGCGTCACCCTCATCACCGTCAACGTGTCAGGCGGCGACATACAGATGTTCGAGTTCTGGATCTCGGGAGAACACATGTTGCTGTACTTGGTGTTGGGCTTGCCCGCAGCCTGCGCAGCCTCGATGACGGTGGGCCCCCATCTGGATTATGGGTATGACTGTTCATCTGCTCGCAAATGGAATCGCCAATTCTGGATTGGAAATTTTATACACGCGTTCTACTTCTTGGTTTTCTTTGACTCGTTCTTGTTTTCGGTCCTGTGGTTCTACCCTCCATACATCACAGTGCCTCTGTCGTTGTATGGTATTTGTGTTTGCTGCGGCTCCTTGGTCCTTCTTGGAAAAGAGATCAAGAGTCGTTGGTTTGGTTAATTGAAACTCAGGATATCGAGAAATAAACCCCGTTTCAATTGATAAGCATTACTTGCCATGATTCGCTTCTAGATGCCGTCTTATAAGTTATGATACGATACGTTTTGCTAATACAAGTCTCTGCACACCCTTGTTATTCACCAACGGCAGTGGCGTCCTACCCTTGGGCCTAGGCCCCTCCTTCCCTATAACTTAGCGTGTACAGAGTATGTGCCAAGCTGCATCCCGCCGAACGCTCCTTCTGCGCGCGACACCAACTACCTGACTTCCTTCCGGAACCAAAGTGATCAAGACACGGAGCATTTGTAATCCAGGATGCCGAAGAAGAAGCCTGAGAACTGCTGGACCTGCCGGCTGCGGCGCAAGAAGTGCGACGGAACGCTCCCCGTCTGCCA
Organism: Pestalotiopsis sp. JCM 9685; assembly: GCA_001599175.1. NCBI lineage: Eukaryota > Fungi > Ascomycota > Sordariomycetes > Amphisphaeriales > Sporocadaceae > Pestalotiopsis > Pestalotiopsis sp. JCM 9685. The sequence continues at coordinate 3,054,639 of BCGF01000004.1, forward strand.
AATATGCGCAAACCTCGGGATCTCCTGCCACTACAGCGAGACCCAGCCAGAGTGGATGGATGGCGGCTCTAGGCAAAAGGCCGAAGCTCAACGACAGAAATCCGAAGTCAAATCTAGGGCGAGTCAGAAGCGGAAAGAGAAAATCATCCGAAGAATTCAGTCTGAGCTATTGCCATCTCCGAATCCGGACGAATTCCGTCCCGGGGCTTCTTTTGCCGCAGCCACCGCCCAAGCCCCGGAAAGGCAGTCGAAAGCAGATTCTGCCGCCGAGAACAGTTCGGCCCTGTGGCTGCCAAATTCGAATGGCGACTATGAGATTGGGCTGGCAGTCGCGTTCATGGACCACGCGTTCCCCCTCCTCTTCCCGTTCTACCAGCCGGCTGTATTGGACGGCAGCCGCACGTGGCTTCTGGCCATGATGATGAAAGATCGGACATTTCGTCTTCAGACGAATGCCATTACGTCTTACCTCCTATCGGTCATCCCATGTCGCTCGGAGTCCATCACAAACACATGCAAGTTGTATGCCTTGGAAGGCGCACAGCGTGCGAGGGACCTTGCCACGGCTCACTTTCAGGCCGATCTGGCAATCCTAATCACGCGCAACATACACGATAACATTTTTGATACCGCATCACTCCTCATCAATATGGCCAGCGCACTAGACTTGGAGAGGGTGCTGGCCGACGGCGACGAGTGGCAAGTCCATCTTCAAGCGGCTCTGGATCTTCTTCGTGATCTTTTGCGAGACGACAGTGGTCTTCAGGCCTCTAATTGGCCTCTGATCTTGGGTCAGCTTTCTGATGCCTCCATTCCAGCGGGTTCCGATATGTGGAGCGTGGAGCAGGCGGCTTTTCGTTTCTCTGTCGCGAAGCTTGTTGTTTTTGATATCGTTGCTAGCAGTTCGCTGGAGCGACCACCGTCGTTGTTATCGCACCATCAGGAGCTTCTCCGTGGTGATCGAGACCTCAAAGACAGGAATCCTCTGCGGTTGGCGGATGTGAATGGCTGCCAGAACTGGGCAATGTCCCTTCTCGGCGAAGTGGTGGCGCTCGGGGCGTGGAACAAAGAGCAAGCGCACACTCGATATGGTGTGCGCCTAAACCTTCGTGCCGAGGAACTTCGGAAAAGACTGGAGAGGGGCCTTTCTCAACTTGACCAGTCTCCTGCGTCTCCCATCACTTTAACATTGGATATCATCACTGCCAGATCGTCTCCGTCGACGTCTCTTGTGACGAAGCTCTGGGCGTATGCCACCCTGGCATTGCTGTACATTATTGTTGAGGGCTGCCAGCCAGCTAGCGATCAGGTCCGAGAGGTAATTTTCCGTGCTACAGATGTCTTCAAGGAATTGTTGCTCTTCCCAATGCATCTGCGAGCTCAAGCCTGGCCGCTGTGTATCGTGGGTTGCTTAGCAGCGGGCGAAGAAAGGATATTCTATCGCAACTTGACAAAAAAGATGGGTGCTTTAGCTGATTTTGGTCCGATCCAATTGACAAGAAGAATATGGGACAAGATATGGACAGACGAGGCTCAGAGCATCGATCTGGTGGTGATATACCTTGAATCTATTGGCCACAAAGTCTTCTTCGCTTAGGTTGGTGAGATATTCATCCTTGCCCTCTTCTGCATCTTCTTTTTTCTATACTATATTTACAAAAGTCTCCGTACGGACTGCGGAATGTGCTTTGTCCGAAGGTCGCAAGTCTAGCGCTTGAGAAAATAATATTGACTTCGGATAAATTTTGTGAACATAAAAATTCTTCCGAATCTTTTGTGCTATTTCTACAAACAATTTTATTTTATTTTTGTATTGCCATAAAAAGAAGAAGTGCGTCCTGCCGACGTAACCTATGTACGGAGGCTTCTGTAAGATTATTGTACTTAGCTTTTTTTCAAAAAATACATTCGCAAACCTTGACATATCCAAATACTTTTATTATTTCACCTAAATCTCGACCGGTCAATCACCAGTGGCAGCAGAACGCCATCTCCCCAGCGCAACAAACGACTTGAGATATTATAAAGGGCGGTGCGAGACAAAAACGTAAGTCTCCCTCGATCTCATCCTCAATCTCAACCTGTCAGTTTTCACACCTTTTAACGCTTGCAAATACCTCAGACTTCTAGAGTAATCTGTCTCCTAGCCACAGATGCTTGCAATGAAACCACTATCCTTGCTTATCATGGCTACCGCCCTCTTCCTGATGGGGACTCTCGTGCCCTTCGTCCTCGCTTTACCCGCAAGCCCCGAACCGATACAGGCAGTCCAGCGAGAGCTGGGTGTTGATTCAAGGCGGAACAAGCAACTGAAGGCGCTCCCAGAGTCATGCACAGCAGAGCAAAAGAAGTGGCAGCCGGCCATGGACTTTGATAAGGATGGCTGCTACAACACGCCTTTTATCGACCTTCAGGGGAATCTCGCCAAGGGCTTGCCCAATAAGCACACCAAAGCTTCTGGTAAGTTTTGACGCCTTGTTTATCGCCCTATCAGAATGCGTTGGGGCTCTCGAAGATACAACGGCTGCTAAATCACGATTCACGATAGCTGAATGTCGCGAAGCTTCCTATCTCGACAACAACAACGTCTATGTGCGCTCCAGATGCAACAATGGGTGGTGCGCGCACATGTACGCCTACTATTTCGAAAAGGACGTCTACGTACAGAACTTCGTGGACCCCGCTGGCAAGCGGCACAGCTTTCAGCACATTGTCGTGTACGTCGAGCAAAAGACCGGCCAGGCCAAGCAAATCTCCCTGACCTGCGGGACAATCAACCCCCCGAGCCATCTTCAATTCAATTGCCACGCCGACGACCAAACGCCTCAGAGTTACAACGGTCGTACCTGGTACATCGGCTGGGACCGTCTTTTCTGGGATAACGACACGCATATCAAGGTCGTCTACCACAAGGAGGGCGGCCTGGGACACCGTTTCCGGTGGGCGAAGAAGAACGAGCCCCCAGAGAACCACAAGAATCAGTGGTTCTACGGCCAGCTCGTCGACTGGGACACGATGCCCAAGAACCTCACGACCATCCTCAACAAGCACACCTTCCCCCCGGGGGTGGCGTTCGGCATCCCGGACGGGCTGACCGCGACCGCCAAGGACAAGATCGACAAGGAGGAGCAGGCGGAGATCAAGTTTGGGACACCTCCGAATGACCACAAGACAATAGAGGAGCAACACAAGTACGAGGATACTCTATTCTCCCAGTGGCTCAGGTGGTCGAATTGGTGGCACAAGGACCTGGGCAGGTTCAACCCCAACGGCACTTATTACTTGGGCGGCGCGACCCACGAGGGAGACGACACGGCCATGAAGGGAGTGGACCCCTAGGTACGTGCTGAGAGTTTGGGTCTGGCCTTGGCTGTAAAGGTATCAGGGCATGGGATGCTTCAGACAAGGTGCACAAGGTCGCACTTTCAGTCATTTCCGCCTTCTTCGCCAGGGCGTATGACGCCTGCCGAATAGGCCGCGATCTATCAGTGCCTATTGTCCGGTATAGATGAAAGACAGAAATGATCAAAATGGAAAATAGGTCCAAGCAGGTCTACGAGAAAAGGCCAGATGCGTGGGCTTACTGTGTCGTTTGGTGGCATGTGTTGTGGGTTCGAGTTTCTACAGTGGGTTGCGCATCCCAAGAAAAAATTGTCAGAACAAGACAAGAAGTTTCCTGATTTGTAGAACCAGTATTTATTGATCCCAGAGTAACGAACATGGCTTTCGAACCATAGCATCGCGCCTCTACTGGCCAATAACACGTTTCATAGGCCGATGAGCTTGGTCCAACGAAGGAAGATGAAACCTACGAGCTATTAGTAGGACCAAATCAACTTAGTTGGCTAGAAGCCAGCTCTATTCATTGCGTATAGTCGACGCCGCCCATATTTTCTCCGTCGACGTCTCGCTAGCAGGGTCACTTATTTTCTCAATGACCTTGACTGACTGGATGGGCACCGAGCTTGTACCCAGTATCAAGTCGTGCATATTTCTTTCCTCCGCAATTGTCCTGTCGCACTTGGAAGTCTGCTCCCTTGATGCTGATAGTCTTGATCTGTCTCTCGGATTTCCATTCGTAAGCTAGTGCGACATGGTCTGACTGTTCCTCGAAGTTGTAGTGCTCCAGGTTGAGTTGAATCGAGTGGGCACCAGGCAGAATCTGCATGAGTCTGAACTCTTGCGAAGAATTTTCGAGCGGCGCGTATTTGAAATCCGAAGACATGCTAGAGCCAACGACAAGACTTGTGAATTGATGGTTGAAACTGAAATGAAGGAGATATCCGAATGAGTGATTCCGGAAGAGCAAATTGGTCATTGATAAACAGTGGTGGCTGTTTCCATCTTCAGGACAACTTTGGCGCGAGCGTGCATGCTTGGCATCGAGTCCCAGTCGAGTCGATGCGGAATCAAATACCTAGTGAAGCAGTCTTGTCACAAAATATGAGACAACAATGACAGCTTTGCATTGAGCCAGCGCGAATATCTACTCATGAGATTTTCATGACAGTTGTCTTCGGCCTAACCGAGTGTGACACACGTTTCCAGCTGGTGACCTAGGTATATCGGCAGTGACATTGTAACATTGTAGCCTAGAATCCTTGGGGGCAGGATTGCTGAGCCCAGCCTTGCCCAGCCTTGCCACGACAGATATCGAGTCGCCCTTTGGCTTGAAGATTCTCCCTTGTCCGTCCAGGACGGATCAAACTGGCAAAGTAACCCAGCCATTTGTGTATCGCCGGAACCAGGGTAGCACAAGTGGCATTTCCCGTGCCAGCGAACAGTACAGTGTTTATAGGACTTAAGCTAATTTTAGAAACATTTTGGGCCAGGACACTTTGCATTCTCACGAGTATGGTCTTCAAATAACCACCATCCATACTCTAGCACATTCTCGGAGCGAGAAACGCACTCTGCCGACGGGACCTCTCACATTTCCGGAAGAGAGAGCCTTGCTGACAAGTGCGGGTAGCAATGGGCAGGGATCCTCTGCATGAGAATGATATGATATTAGACATTTTTTGCCGAATACGCTGCCGCATAGCAATAGAAGATTACATATCAGGAATGATTATACGTCGCTGCTGACATCAACTCTGACAGTTTATTCGCCAGTTCTGTAGCAATGTCTCACAGACCATGTCCCATACAGTTGAGGAGTGGCGGCATACTGCGGGCTATTATGCCTTCAGATATAAGATCAAGCCTTGCACGTCTTATTCAAAGTGGCCAGAAAATAATCTTAATCTACACGTTACACCACACGGCATAATGGATGGTATCAGTTCACTCGCACTTTTCGCCACCTCGGTGGCCATTCTCGTGATATCATACGTGTACTATGCCATACATCTCCATCCCCTACGAGACTTCCCGGGCCCCAAGCTCTCCGCCGTGACGCGCATTCCGTACTGGATCGTCTGCCTGCGCGGCGTCCAGCCCCGGTACATGATCCGGCTGCACGAGACGTACGGGCCGGTCGTCCGGTTCGCGCCCGACGACCTGAGCTACACGGACGGGCGGGCGTGGCGGGACATCGCGGGCGGCGCGCAGCGGGGCCGGCGGGAGAACGGCAAGGAGGTCGGGTTCCACGCGCCGCCGTGCAACGGCACGCCGAACCTGGTGACGGAGAACGACGGGGCGCGCCTGGCGGCCGTCCGGCGCGTCTTCGCGCCGGCGTTCTCGGAGACGGCCCTGAGGAGGCAGGAGCCCATGTTCCACCGGTACGCCGACCTCATGGTCCGGAAGGGCCGGGCCGCCGGCACCGTCGACGTGACGGAGCTGCTCAACTGGGCGACGTTCGACATCATGGCCGACTTTGCGTTTGGCGAGTCGCTGGGGCTCTTGGAGAGGGGGGCGTACTCGGCGTGGATCGCGGTCGTCTTTAATACCGTCAGGGTAAGTGGTCTGGGCAGCCGAGCTGTATCGGTTTTCAAAAGACTGATTTGTTGTTCAGGTCCTCCCATTTGTCCAAATGATCCAGTTTTATCCCCTTTTGAAAAAGTTATTCGATCTCCTGGAGCCCAAGTCGGTCGCCGCGATGCGCCTGGACCATTTCAACCACACCGTAGAACGTGTCGACAAGCGCCTCCGCGACGGCTCGGACAGACCTGACCTGTGGAATTTGGTGGAAGAGACCAACGTCCTCACTCTGGACGAGATGCACACCAATGCGGAGCTCTTTATGCTCGCAGGCACAGAAACTACCGGCAAGTGAAGAACGCCGAGAGAAAGTGTTGTTGGTATGACTAAGACTCGAAAATCAGCTTCCTTATTATCCGGTCTTATTTACCACCTGCTGGTAAACCCTGACAAGAAAAAAATCCTGACCGACGAGATTCGCAACCGATTCAAGACATATCAGGATATTACATTTGAGGCGCTCGCGCAGTTGGAATATCTGAACGCATGTATGTCGATCTTGGTCCATATACACATCGATGACCAGACGATATTGACGCAACGGTCCAGATCTTCGTGAAGCGCACAGGGTATACCCTTCGATCCCCACTGGTCTTCCTCGTGTGGTGGCCCAGGGCGGAAATGTTATACTGGGGAAATACATCCCAGGAGGGACTCGCGTGTCGATGCATCAAGCAGCAACATATTGGTCGTCCACGAATTTCAGGTGAGTTCTTTCGCACTACACCCAGAGCAAACGCCGGTTTGGGGTTTTCATGCTAACGGCCTGGGAGCAGGAATCCCAAGAGTTTTGCACCCGAGCGCTGGCTGGGTGATCCAGAGTATAGTCAGGACAACCGTGAAGCATTTCAGCCCTTCTCGGTGGGACCCAGGAACTGCCTCGGTATGAATGTCGCTTGGCATGAGACGAGGCTTCTACTTGCCAAGCTGTTGTACAGCTTTGATATCGAGTCTGATGTAGGACCCGAGTGGATGGACCAGAAGGTCTACGTGATTTGGGACCGCAAGCCTTTAGTGTGTCGACTGACAGCACCTTCGTCGCCCTCCTAGGAATTCAATACTCGGCATGCATCTATTCGGGCTCTAGATGCTGGCAAGCTCTGCAAGTGTAGTCTGGGGTATATGTGCAGCGTACACTTGTTTAGGACGCGTATGACTGGCCAGCAAGGCATGATCTTGTCTTTGTACCGGCCGTGGACTTGCAATGCCGTCTGACAATGGTCAATCAATAGTATAGCATTACCATTTGATGAGGCAAGCAAGTCATGGTGGACCAAAGATGCGGTCATTGGCAGTGATGCTGATGTCCATCCAGTGAGGTGCTGAGTTGGGCTGCCACCGACTCAAACATTTACAACGAGTCAGCCCAACTTCTGATCAGCCGCCATGCCAAGAGGGCTCAACGATAACGGCGCGTCTCGCATTCGCGGTGAAAGGTCCGTATGAGTCAGGAGAGCAGACCACGTCCAGTATACTCTGTAAGATGTCGTTGGAGAGCAAGATGCGAGATTGACGAATCTGGTCGAGTTGCTGTTGTAGGTCAATGTTGTCGGCCCAGATAGTGCTGTTATCTAAACTCGTTCAGGTTTGACATCTGAGACTCCCGTGAACATGACAGATCCGATATCAACGGCTGGTCAGATGGGCATCATTTGGTGTTATTCTCTAGGTCAGGCGAGCAAGTGATGCCACCGCAAAGAACAAGACTCTTATCGGTGTCGTGCTTTCGACGGGAACTTGTGACTATGCTTATCAGTGTCCTCTGGGTGGGAAGTACGAGGTAGGCCGGCATGACCATCCCCTTACTTACCCCTAGGCCACATCAGGCGCCCGACACGAGACCATCTTCAGCTTGTGCCAGGTGCCCGCCCAAACCGAACTTGGGGGGGATACCTAGGAAATTCACGGGATTTTCTGTCCGAAAATGGGGCTGGCGAGCGACGGGGCGTTGGGGGAGTCGCCGCTGGCTTTGTGGAGAAGGAGCTGGGCTCGAGATCGTCGCTGCTATGGTCGCAGCAGAAAAGCGGAGAGACCCCTGCAGCCGAGAATCCGTCCGTTGAAGGGTCTCGCGGGTGAGGGGTCAAGGACTTTGAGGCAAGGCGAGCTACGAAGATGTGAGGGGGATGTGGTATCGAGGAATCCGGGCTCCAACTCCAACAACGACCTTTGGAGAGAGCATGCTTCTGCTTTTACTTCTGTAATGACAGCATCACCTCTCAAGATGTATACAAAAACGCTGGAGATGGTGTTGTGAGCAGCCAGAACTCGCAGCCTCTAGAATTCTAGAAGGACATGACTGGAACTCAAAAGCGGTGCCACTATAGTGGATAAGCCGGGCGATAGGAGCTTCGGATAGATGGTGGGGTCGGCCCTGGAGCTAACGAAAGCTAACCGCAGAGCACTGCAGCGCCGACATGATGTACGAAGGGACCGCGTTGAACGGGTGGTGTTCGTCGTGTGCGGGTTTGCAGTCGGACTCAAGTGTCACAACCGAACTGCTGTCTCTCTAGTGTTGCCATCAGATGTACACTTTTGACCGCTGAGTTCTAACTAGCCCACGATGCCCAGCGGTGAGGTGAGATGGACAAGATGGTAGACTGCCAGAGCCTAGATCTAGTCCGGGATTCTCTATGATGGTATTTTCCGTTGCTATAGGCGGAAACATATTGCCTTAAAGACTCGTAGCTCAGGTAACCTTACCCAACTGGCTGGTTCGCGTACCGATAAATGTACACCATCACAGAGCTTACTTCGCTGCGCCATTTGTTTCCGCCGGACTTTGGTCAACGATTGGTAACAGATGTGCTCACGCAAATAGAGTGCCGTGTCTCGACTGTAAGCCGGCCATTAGACAGATCCCACGCTGTCTCGGGACTATCTCGCAATACTGCAGTCAGATACTGTCAGACTGCTGTTCCGACTTCTGGTGTCATGCCACGAAGGTCGACAGTCTCGACATGCATGTCGATAGAATAACAAACATCAGACCACGAGAAAAGATTGGAGAAGCAAAGGCGACACCTGCTTGGAGGACCTCTGGATCTGGTTAGGCCGCCACCACCACCCCAACGTCCAGCTCGCATCAAAGGGATAGAGAGCAGCCGGCGGCCAAGGATGGGTGGTGTGGAGAGACGCCGCCAAGAGATCCAGGGTCCAGTGGTCTCGCGGTTCAGCGGGCCCCAAGTCAAGCCCATTGACTGGCTGGTTGGCTGGCTAATGGGTGGGTTGGGGGTGGGACAGGCGGGCTCGTGTCTCGATGCTACACTAGAATGTAGGTGGGATCCCCTCGCTGTTGCTGATAAGAGAGTCAGCCAGTCTATCGTTGTTCAGGGTCAGCTGCGACAGACTGAGGTTACTCACCTGGTTATACAAAGGCAAGGCTTTGGAATACCATCTCACTTGTTCCATTTCCTCCTTCTTGAAACTCTCCCGTCTTGATCCCTTCAGACGCCCTGGCCCTGCATTGTGGTCGTTCGTGATGCTAGCATTACGAATACTCCATGTCTGACCAGACTCTAAACCACAGGTATGGCTGCCACCAGCTTCCCACTACTGCCGTTTTAGGCCAACCCGAGCCTCCCCCCATCCTCCATAGCCGCTGCTCACTACTGTCGTCTGGGTGCGCCGGTCGCGAGTCAATGCTGACCTGCGAAGCGTAGAAAATCTAGAAAACCCGAAACAAAAAAGCCTCCCAGGCTGGCCCAGTTTTTGGTTGGGGAGGGAAGAGCTTTACTCCAGCTGCTTGCTCTTTTAACCTTGCCAGTCGCAAACTTGCTCTTTTTCACATCTTGGAAACCTGTATCGACCAAAGTCTACTCCGCTCTTTTCTTCTAATCGTGGTATTACCCACTGGCATCGCCCTCGCCGTTCCAAGAGGCCTACTATCGCTCGTACAGTATCGAAGCTTTTCCGCAATTCATTGGCTCTTGCCAATCCGTATACACATATACAAGTCGCATTCGAAACACAGATTGACAGCTAGAAAGTCGGCATCCAGCAATACTGTATCTTACCCGGATTGACCTGCTCTCGCCTATCCGGGGCAGTCCCCCATATCAAGCTCGCCCCACACTCAAGAGGTCCTCGGGGTTGTATAGTTGGAGAGCAGAGAGCTATAACGTTCGAAAAGACCTCGTTCTCTGATTTGGGTTTCGATTTGCAGGAAGCGATCGGCATTTGAACCTAATTGATTTGTCTTGGTTCTTTTAATCAATCGTCTTTTTTTGTTCATTTTCGACCGGATCAGACACGATTGCGAGGTCAACATGGCGGGTATATCGGTAGAGGAGACGACAGCGTCGGCGGCTGTGACGGCCCCGCCTAGCCCGATCGAGGAAACACCTGGCGCCGCAACAACCCTCGAAGGTCCGGCAACTCCAAAGGGCGGACGCCGCAAGAGATTGCTCAGCCGAATTCAGAGAATCTCGTCGACTCCGACATTGGCACAGTTGGGCCGCTCGCGAACCACCGGCCCATACGGCACGCGAGGAAGCTTCTCCTGTGTTAGCTTGGCAGCAACAGGACCCTCGTACCAGTATACTCCGGGAGCGCCTACGGGGCCTTCATCCTCGGCCGACTACTTCTCGTATTCATCGTCCAACAACCAGGGCACGCCCGGCCTCGAATTCCCGTCATACGATGGCGTCGAAAGCCGACTCGCCATTCGCAAGGTCGAAAATGCTTCCACGGCATCCCTCGCACTGGGGTCAATTGGCTTGCCGGCCGAGCTCACGACGAGATCCCGCTCTAGCACCGCCGCCCTCAAGCCTCCCTACGATTTCTGGGCATACATGCCCGACGAGATTCGAGTCTACATATTTTCGTATCTCTCTCCGAAAGAGCTGGTACGCACGTCTCGTGTCAGCAGGGAGTTTTATAGCTATTGCTTCGACGGACAGCTATGGACAAGATTCGATGCGTCCGACTTTCACCAGGAGATTCCAGCCGAATCTCTTGCCAAGATCATTGTTGCCGCTGGACCATTCGTCAAGGATCTGAACCTGAGAGGCTGTATTCAGGTTGAACACTATAAGCGAGCGGAAGTGGTGGCCAAGGCATGCAGAAACCTCATCAACGCGACTTTGGAAGGCTGCCGAAACTTCCAAAAGGCGACTCTGCACAGCCTCATCAAGTCCAACGAGAAGCTGGCAAACCTGAATCTGACTGGATTGCCTGCCGTGACAAACAGCACGTGCAAGATCATCTCGCAGCACTGCCCGCAATTGGAGACTTTCAACGTCTCTTGGTGCAAACACATGGACGCCCGAGGCATCAGAATGGTCGTTCAGGGCTGTCCCAAGCTCAAGGATATCCGGGCTGGAGAAATCAAGGGTTTCGATAATCTTGAAGTTGCCAAGGCAATGTTTGAGACCAACAACCTCGAGCGTTTGGTCTTGAATGGCTGTGTCGATCTCACCGACGAGGCTCTGAAGACGATGATGCACGGAGTCGACCCAAAGATTGATATCCTGACGGACAGGCCGATTGTGCCACCCAGGAAGCTCAGGCATCTCAACCTCAGCCGCTGCCGCCATCTTACGAGCGAGGGCGTTCGGGCGCTTGGTCACCTCGTTCCCGATCTTGAGGGATTACAGCTCAGTGGTTGCACAGCATTGACCGACTCTGCTCTCGAGCCCATTTTTGCCAGCACACCGCGGCTGACGCACCTTGAGCTCGAAGACCTTCTCGAGCTGAGCAACGATCTGTTCTCGCACCACTTGGCCAAGGCCCCTTGTGCCCCTATGCTCGAGCACTTGTCTGTGAGCTACTGCGAGAACTTGAGCGATACCGGTCTGCTTCCCGTAATCAAGAACTGCGTCAGTCTCACCAGCGTGGACATGGACAATACGCGCATTGGCGACCTCGTATTGGCAGAAGCGGCGGCCATGGTACGATCCCGCGCCAGCAGGACGCCCAGCCGTGACTCGCGCCCCCGGATCGGCCTCCGTCTCGTCGTCTACGATTGCCAGAATGTGAGATGGACGGGCATCCGCGAGGTGCTCTCGTGGAACGCCGAGATCAGACAGCCCCACGGCAACGACGCGACGTATCCCACCGAAGTCATTGGCATGAAGTGCTTCTACGGCTGGCAGCAGACGGTCGACCAGCACACACAGAGGGTGCTCCGAGGAGACTTTGCCGCCGCCGGCCGGCTCGAGCGCAAGTGGGCAGACTACATGCAGGCGGTGGAAGAAGCGGGCGCTTCGGGAGCTGGCTACCGCCGGAGAAGACGCAGGGCCAGAGAGGCTCAGGCGTTGCATGCCGACGAGGAGGAGGGAGGCGCTGGTATGGGACGACGGCGAGCCAGGACGGTGGCCTCATCTTGCGCCATCATGTAAATGTGTTGATCAAGCTAGACAATTTGGTTGCCAGCATAGTCTGGGCAACATCAGCGGGCTGCTAAAGCGGTGTTGGAATCATCTTTTGGGGAGGAGTTCACCATGAGCGGTACATTGGGCGTTTTGGAGACGGGGTTCCTGTTTGGACGGCTCATTTGGGATTTCTGAGGCATTTTCATCCGGTTCGGGTTTTGGTGAGCGAACACCTGCATTTAGGAACTGTATCGACAGAAGAACGAGTACATTGAACACAATACAAGTCAAGTCGTGACAAAACATACTCCAATAAGTCTATCCCGGACATGTTCCTTGCATCCCGTGGTATATCGTCTTCGTATAACTCCCCGTTGAAGTGAAAATGACGCATTCAACCTGATTATATTACGTCTTTCCGGGTTGCACTCGAGTAGACACATCCAACTTCCTTATACTACGTCTTCCAACTTTCAACACCTGCACCTCAGCCCATGTGTCGACCGTGCCTTCAATCAGGAATAACTTCGTCGCATTGACTGAGCCTTCAAATACAGTGTTCACAGTGTGCGAACTGCTCTTTCTGCAATCGAGAGAAGAACGGAGCTGGGCCGGTTTCCGGGCCGTTTCGGGCACGGTGGTGCTGGACTGCATCTCCGAATACTTAATACCATGAAAAGACTGCCAAGCCAGCGCCCGCAAGTCGCCTGGACTGTGCTCAAGCCTTCGCCGGGGCCAGACCCATCATCATCTTCTCCAAGCTTGCAAGCCGTATGTTTCGCTTGGCCTCGAGATCTTGTAGCACAACCAGGACCTTCTCGGCGATCTGCTCCTTGGCCCAGGCCTTGCCGCCGACCACTTCAGAAATGTGAGACCAGCGGCTGGGCAGCTCGCCTACCGACGCGAGAAAGCCGTGGTCTACCTCTGCGTGGCCTTGGAACGTATCGGACCTTCCGGGTTCGCTGGTGATTTTATAGCTGGGCGGATGCAGTTTGAGCTTGGTGCAGAGCTCGGCTACCTTTTGTACTGCGCATTCGCCGCCATCGCCGAACGGGCTCTGTGCTGGTGCTTGTGCTGCCTTTATCTTTGCTGCTGATACATTGGTAGATGTCGTGGTCGGTGTTGTTCCGGACGAGCTGGTCGTAGATCCCGAAACTGCCGCCCCTCCGACAGGCGACACAGTCGCGTCCCTCCGCTGCTTCTTAGCCGCGGGCTGCTGCGCGTCCGGGGTCGCAAAGGAGACCTTCTTGAGGTTCTTAGGGAACTTGACGTCGACGCCGTTGGACGGCATGAGGCGCTCCTGCATGAGCCACGTGACGGCGCACTTGGACGCGTGCTGCCGGGCGTCCTTCTTCCGGAGGAACGAGTGCGGCGGCGAGGGCCCGTCCACGGCCTGGTCGGGAAACTTCCCAGGAACGCCCTCGATTTCAACAAAGCTGTGCCATTTTGGCTCGTGAGGGAGTGAATCCTCGGCCTGGTGGTCGGAAAAGGTGACCGGGTCAGTCTTGGCGTGAGGAAATTTGGCTTGCTTGTACCCTGTTTGGAGAATTAGTAACTGGAAGATTCATGTGAGTAGGATGTGGTTCTCACGTGTGAGTAGACCTATCCAGTTGGTCTCGTCGGCGGCGGGCGCGTCCGTCTGCACAGCGATACAAGCGTGGAGGGCTAGAGCGGCGTCGTAAATGGTTACAGGTACTTGGACGGACCCGCCAGACGATTTGTCAAGGGCCCTCTGATCGGATATCCATTTTTGAATGTCATCGAGCACGTTTGAAGGTATGGCCATATCATGGAATTGCGAGGGGAGGGCGGACATTGATGATGGACAGAGTTTGAAGTCGCGGCAAGTTCGGGTTTGGGTACGCAGGTAAGGTAGTCGCGATGTTGGTCAGGGTTGTCTCGGGTCAAATGAGTATTAAGGTATGAGAGTGGGGCATTCGTGCAAGTGGTGCCCGGCTTCAACTGTCAAGAAAAAGCAACGATAGCAGGGGCAGAGAAACGAAATCCAGGTGGGGGGACGCGCACCCATGCGGATCTTGCGTCCATGATTGGCGATGGACATGGGGGTTCATGATCCCTTTGCGTCTCGATTTGGCCCAGCAACTCGTCTACAGTACAAGAGCAGACAGCACTGCTCCGATGCAGAACAACAGAGACGGCGATTTGATACACATAATATAGACCTTCATGGGGACATCAAATCCCGAGGTTCATAAAGGATATCCGTAATTGAACAGTTTCGACTTGGGATTTGGCGCCTATTCAGCATACATGTGTATAAGTTTATTTCGAAAGGACCAAGTCTTCATGGCGTAAAGCTTTCTTCTATGCTGGGTATCAAAACTGCACTGCACGAGAGTTGTGGCCTGATCGAATGCATCATGCCGCCTCGAAAAAGCCACCGTCACTCTCATCACCATTATCGTTGGGCTTCTCTTCCACAGCCTTGTGCTTCGATGACTTCTTCGGCTCCGTTTTCCCTCCATTCTTTGCGTTTGAAGCGGTCTCCTTTGCTGGTTGGTCCCTCGTCTCACTGGCGGGCTTGCGATCCCGGAGAGCTTGCAGCGCAGGCTGGCCTTCCTCCGCCGCCTTCTCAATGACGGCCCAAAACTCTGGCCTCTCGCTATTCAATGACCTGGCTGCCAGGTTTGACGACTTTGCTTCCGCCTTTGCCTCTTCAGCGCTCTGGGCGTCGCTCGTATCCTTCAACACAGCCGAGTACAAGCTGACGTACTTTTCGCGAAGTGGAAAGTAATTGGCGTACAGGCTGTCTGTTTCGGCAATGTGTAGGTGGTGCTTGAGCTTTTCGAGCTGCTCCTCGTCTTCTGTGCTGGCGATCTGTTTCTTGAGCTGCTTCGCCAACCGTTCGGCCTTTTGTTTCTCTACTCAAGGGAATTAGCGGACGCTCCTAAAAGTCGCAGGATTTGACTGTCCCGTACCGTAGAAGCGGATCATGTGGTATTTGCTAATGATCTTTTTCGTCCGCTTGCCCTCTTCTGTATCGACGACCTTTCGCTTGAGATGTGCCAGCTCTCGTTCCAGGTCATTTCTCTTGTCGGCCGGTAGCTTCTTGGCTCCTCGTAATTGTCTCTCGATATTTCTGGCTCGCTTCTTCGTCTCGTTGAGGTTCTTGGGGGGCGCGAATGACCTCCTGCCCTGCTTTTGCTTCTGGCGCTTTGCGCCTACGCTATTGCCGAACGAGTCGTTGCCGCCATCCTGACCGGATTCACCGTAGTCGTTGAATTTCCTCTTTGCGAAGCTCATGGTTGTGGTAGAGGCGGTGGACGCGGTTTGTGGGACCTAGACAAATACAGCAGAACACAGCTAATGCGAAGGCATTCAAACCTCAGACCTGCTTTGACGAGAAAAAAAAGATGGAGAAGCAACACGGCGGGGCCGCGATAAGCTGATAACGCCGCCGCCAAGGTATGGACCCACTAGGAGACCAGCGCCAGCGCCTGGCCGGCAGCTGAAGCCTGACTGGCTCATTAACAAGCTGCACCTCTCAAGCTGCCCTGCCATTCATATGAGATGCAGCTAATCTTCTAGCGATCAGGTACGATACAAGAAGAAGCACCTCAAATCATCAACCCGTCGCCGAACCGCAACATGAAAACTACAACGCCTTGATCTGTGCCCAGCAGCATGCGTCACTCGGGTTTACAAACACTCTTTCTATTTGGATGAAAGGAAGTCATCGGAGGAATGCGCTTTCTGGACAGCGCAACATTCGCCTGATAGCACTCAGCCAGGTACCTTAGTGCAGCACGTTCAACAGCACTGCACGCGATTTCATGCCTGGCCTCGATACAAGGATTTTGTTTGTGCACATATCTGGCCGACTCGCAGCCCACGGCCAACAACAGCCAGACACTCAATAACACAACGTCAAGACAGTCTTTGGGCTCACGTGAGCCTAGCATCAAGCCATGGATCGCCCAGAACCAGGTCTGATCAAATGGTCTCCGAACCCGGCCAATGACACCTTCATTCACATCAATCTTCAACAAAGATTCATACAAGCATATCAGCCGACTGGCCATGCTCACCGAAGGCGGTTTGACTTCAAGAGATTATCCAGACATGAGGAGTACCCATTCGGACTCACGACCTATGATTGGTCGCCATCGATACCTGGCCTTGTTGCCATGGGCACAAGAGAGGGTGTGGTGAATCTATTGAGGATAGACGACAACTCAAACGCCGTGACGGACCTGAATCTTCGCGTATCGCGTCTGTGCCATGCCGTCGCCTTCAACACGGGAAATCTGCTGGCCGTTGGACTTGAGCGTGTGCGGAATGACCAATGTCTGCATATCTGGGACGTGAACCGAGCTTCTGCCATTGATGCAGACACTCCTGGTTTCCCTCTAGACAACTCGGCCATTCTCGAGCCTGTACAGCGCCTCGAACCTAGTGTCGCTATTTCCAGTGTCAAGTTCTTCGAGGACAATCCACAGACATTGGTGGTTGGTATCAAGAATAATGGCATTCGCATCTACGACCTCCGAGGTATCTATCATCCTGATGTGGAACTGGTGCTGACATGTCACTGACTATACCTTTTTAGATCCACATGGTTCTGTGATCAACTACCAGACAAGAATGAACAATAATATTGCCATTGACTATGCGGACCAGAACTATTTTGCTTCCTCGGCTCTAGATCACCCTGGTGTCGTAATGTGGGACCGCCGGGCCACGTCGCGGCCATCCTCATCTCAGGTCTATCTCGACGCCATTGACAAGGATGGGTTGCCTTGGGGTGCAGCCTTGAAGATAGACAATGCTGTCGATATGGATCTCGACCACGTAGAGGAGAGGAACTCCTTGATCCGATCGGTCAGGTTCTGTCGAGACCGCCGGGGCTTATTGGCGGTCTTGTCTCGGACCGGGCAGCTTCGAGTGACTGACACTCAGAAAGAATACACCAGCCAAGAAGTGGACTCCGAAAACAGTCCCGAGCTGCTGGAAGCACGCAAATCACACGAGCTTGACATTGACTACGCAAGTCGAGACAGAAGGAATGAGCGGATCGTCTCGTTCGACTGGGTGAATCTTGATTCTCCAGCGCTTACTCCGCGAGCACTAGTCCTCAGATCCAGTGGCGCCTTTGATATACTAGAAGTGCCACATTATACCACTGATCACATTTACAAGATGGTTCCCTGGCAAGCACCATATCGGGGTCTACAAGGTGCGTACTACCAAGCGAGAGAAGGAGTATATACTGACCGTTCACAGAGGGTAGTAGCTACCATAGTCTGATGGAGTTCGAACAATATCAGTCGCCCATCATGCTTGGCCCACTGACTGTTCAGCAAGCGCTGTCTCAAGTTCCGATATTTGGGGAACACAAAACGGACATTAACGGCTTGATACAAAAGGCGCTCCAGCCGCATTATGCTTTCCCACAAGATTATACCGAAGACGCCATGATCCAGACAGCTCAACTACCAGAGTCATTTTCTGAGCAGCTTTCTACTGCTCAGAAATTACAGGAACTGCGTGGATTCTCGAGGCGAGCTTCGAGGAAAGCATCGGAAACTGCTACGGGCCAATCGCTTCTGAGCTCCGAAGACAAACAGAGCTCAGATGACCCCTCGGTTGGGCGAAATGATCCTCCTTCGAACCGACAATTACATGAGAAACTTCTCTCTCAAAACATTGAATCCTGTGGCATGCCGAAAGAAGCGCAGATCCTTCTGGACCATATCTTGTTGCTCCGTGCTAACAACAGATATCTTTTCGATTCGGCAACAAACCGAGATGTTGTCTCGGATGATCCCTGGCTTCGTGACTTGTGGGACTGGATAGGTGGTATGTCTGTCAATAAATCAATACTGAAATATCAGCATATTGACCCTTGGTCGCAGGCGCAGAAAAAGATGCTGCAGAAGGTGGAATGACTGCCATGGGCCTTGATCTCAGCTATATGGGTGCCCGGACAATATGGGCCAATGATCTTGGTATTTCTTTTCCTCAGACAGCGTACTTCTTGGCAACTGCTAACTTTTGTCACAGGCGAGCAATATGGCACCAGGCTAGCTGAGGGGGCATCTATTCCTGATCGAGGCACATGGGAACGTTGCCTTCAAACACTCAATCAGCATCTTGGTTCGCCAAAGTATGATGGTGTCAAAACGGCCTGGCCGGCACACCGCCAAGCTTGTATTAGGATTACAGGCCTGGGAAGATCGTCCAAGATGTCATTGGATGACTACCAGAAGACGCCCGCCGAGGAGCGGACACCTTCATGGCATACCATGATTACTGCCCATGCTCTGTTTGCAGGAGACACGGAAAAGGCAGTCAGCCTACTCAAAAAGGCCAGCAGCGAGCACCCAGAACTCCTTTTTGTGTCGCTTGCACTGCAACTGATAGGGCAGGATACTGGCAATGCCAGAGAAGAGCTCGACTTTGATAACGCGGTCGCATCCAAAACAGATCCGTACTTGCGCGCAATCTCATCGTTGATTGCCACCAATGACTGGGAGACGATCGCCAACCAGGAATCACTCCCACTGCGTGAGCGCACATATGTGGCTCTTCGCTACTTTGACGACGATAAATTGGGCAAATGGCTGGATAAGCTCGTAAACAAGTCCATTCACACTGGCGACGTGGAGGGAATCATCCTTACTGGAATCACGGATAAGCTGGTCGACATATTCGCCACCTATGTGGAGAAGTTTACCGACTTTCAAACTGCGACATTGGTCCTGTCGATATGTGCGCCTCGCTACATTGACGATTACCGCTGCCACGTCTGGCGCAACGCATACCGAGCCTATCTACAGCGACACAAGGCATTCTTCCAACGGACCAAGTTCGAGGTTGAGAGTACTAAAAGAAGCAGACGAGATGGAGTGCCAACCGTGAAGCCGCCCTCGCGCCAGATTGCCCTTCGCTGTGTCTTCTGCGACGCCGAGTATGAGCTCGCAAAGACTGGCGGCAACGGTCCATCAGGGGCAGCCACTCCAAGGAATCCTCTCATGACGGCGAACATCAATGCTGGAGTGAGCTGTCCCAACTGTGGTCGCCACCTGCCTCGTTGTGTCGTTTGTCTAGAGGTTGTAGGAATCCCACGGGGCGACAAGGTGGGATTGGACCCCGGCAAGAGAGCTGCCACCAAGTTCCCGACCTTTTGCTTGAAGTGCGAACATGTGACGCATCTGGATCATGCAAGGCAATGGTTTGCTATGCATGTCGAGTGTCCGGTCCCGGAGTGCCGATGCAGGTGTAACTTTCGGGCGAACCCTGACCTGAGTTATCATTGATGAACTGAACTTGGACCGGGGAAGACAAATGGAAGCCCGGTCGCCTGGATTCAAGAATGAGAGCGATGAGAACGGATATTGTTTAATTATACAGCCCAAATATGTTGGTAGAAATACCGTAAAACGTTCAATTCGTAAAGCATGACAAGTCCTCTTCAGAACACGCTTCTTATTCTGGCTTCTTGCTGGCGAGGCCCTCCTTCTCCATGCCCTCGCAACCGGTGACCTTTCCGGCAATCTCCTCGGCCTTGCCGTACCCTTGCGTTCCAGCGTCGCGGGCCTCACCGGCAGCCTTCATTTCGCCTGTAGCGCGGGCCTTGGTCTGTTCTCCGGAGCTCTGCCAGGCGTGGGATCCCGTCACGCTGCCGATGGCGGACTATTTTGTCGTAGCATTAGCATTCTTGTGTTCATACAAGAGCATTGTGGGGTGCCGTACCGTTGCGGCGCCCTTGATATACTCGGCGTGTCCGCCGATGAGACTGGGCTGCTCGTTCTGGTTGTTCTGAGACATGATGGGTTATGTGTATTCTAGAATGGTCCTGTTCTGCTCGTAAAAATCACAGTAGATACTGTTGATGGATAACGAATTGAAAATCCCAACTCTGCTGTATCTGATCATGTTATATATGTACACATCTACGTCTCACGTGGTGTTCCTGTGTTCATTCCTACTGCAAATACGGTACTATGAGTTCATGACGTACAGCAGATGACGTCAGTGATCAGGGGTAGTTTACTGGCATTGGACGTGGCTCGCAACCACTTCACGCGCAACGCGTCTCAGGACTATTCTTATAAGTGGAAGGGTTGTTATACTCCTTTACCTTTTGAGTGATGATTTCCAAGGCGAGATCTGTAATTGAACAGTTATGAAACGCTGTTGTATCCGATACCCGATCTCGATGAACAGAGCAATGGGACTCGGAAGTCCACAAGCCCCGCACCACAGGCCGCATCTCAGTGACTTGATGTGCAAAGACGGCACTGCATGGCTACGGAGCAGGGTGGTCTGCCAAATATCCGAAGCGCAATCTGCAGCAGAAGGATGAAGAATACATGACATGTCAGCGTGGTACCTTGCATGGAACTCTGAAGAAGAGCAATTGGAAAATGGAAAACTCCGGCAGATACTGGAAACGAACAACCCTGAGGGTTCTTGTCTGTATTCGGCAGAGGTGCTCGAGGTGCTACACCATTTTTGGAGCACTATTAGCAGGCCTGGTTGCCTGGGGTCGACGATCTCCATTATCCTCACCACGCGCCCGAGCTAGCAGGAGTGAATGATGTAAGAATGGGGCGCCGAGCAAATCCCCATACGCTTGTCAGTTGCCGAGGGACATAAAGGTAAGGTCTGGGTAGCTTAGAAGTAAAATCGGTGAAGCCAATTGATTGCTTTTTCCTTCATATTCACCAACTCTGTCAAATCTCTGTATAGCCTCACGCCAAACGTTATACATCAAAAATGTCTTCCCAGATCGGTCTCAACTACCCGGTGCTCGCACCGCTGCTTCGTAAGTGATGGTCCTACACGTCGACATGCTTTAATCCCTCTTGCTTTCGACCGAGCGAGCTAACCAGAAGCTTTCCCTCCTCTCTGCAGCCGTCACCGGAACCTTTGCCGCCCCCTTCGCGGCCTACTTCTCCTTCCTGAGCCTGCGCGTGGTGCGCAACCGGCTCAACGACAAGCAGTACCTGGGCGAGAGCTCGTCCAAGACGCCCGAGGAGCACCACAGCAACGCGCTGTACCTGAGCACGCGCGCCCACGTCAACTTTGCCGAGAACGTGCCCCTGGCCTTTGCCCTGGCCGCCGTCGCCGAGCTCAACGGCGGCAACCGCAAGGTCCTCACCGGCCTGCTGTCCGCCCTCTTCACCTTCCGCGTCCTGCACTCCGAGGGCATCACCAAGCCCAACGGCCTCGGCGCCGGCAGGCCCGTCGGCTACTTTGGCACCCTCACCACCGTGCTGGGCCTGGCCGGATACGCCGCCTTCCTCGTCAAGGACTACTGGGGATTCTTCTAAGCTGGTGATACCAAACACTCTATAATTCGTCTCGGCGGTTGATGAGAACTGTATGATGGATGATGTACATAAATGACGGGAAACGTGTAAAAAGATCATGTATTGAAAATAAAAAAAGCATGTCACTAAGCGACGTTGAAATGTTACATAATAACCAGCAATCCAAATCTCTAAATCATCTTGCATATGCAGTCAGTCGTTAAAAGTCCTAGAAAATGGTAATCAACTGGGAAAAAGCAAACAATACGCAATTGCCTGTCATGGTTACACCTTGTATGTACCCGATTGCGCACCCCCACGGCGTAGCAGGTGAATCTGTGGGCGGCATGGAGCTATCCCTGTAAGCTTGGTGCTACAACAACTAAAATTTGGGCGGTGCGCGAGCTTTGCGGATTTCCTCGTTCTAGTATCTTCAGCGCAACATCTTCTATTACCGCAGCACAATGTCTACAGATCCATTAATAGACGACGAGTATGCCTCCGAGGATGACTCGGACTTTGCCCTCGACGACGCCGCGCCCCGCGACGCGTCAGATGCCTCGGACTCGGAGGACGACGGCGAACAGGCGGCCGCACCTCAACCCAGCGCCAAGCGGAAACGCGCCGCGGGCGACGACGGCGCAGAGGATGACGAGGGCTACGACAACTCGGGCGACGAGGCCATAATATCCAAGGGCAAGAAGAAGCAAAAGAAGCGAAACAAGGGCAAGAGCAATGACGCCGCGAATGACGAAGACGAGGGCGGCGAGGGCGGCCTCGTCAAGACGCGGAGCATGCGCGCCAACGAAAAGGCCGAGCGCAGGGTCGCCGCCGCGTCGGGCCCCGTCACCGTCGACGTCGACGACCTGTGGGCCAGGATGATGGCCGGGCCCATCGTGCCGCCCAAGGCGTCTGTCATTGCGCCGGCGGACACCGACGCGCAGCAGACGCCGGCAGAGGAGGACGGGACGAATGGCGCGGGAGTCCCCCAGGAGCCCGCAGGCAGCAAGGACCCCTCGGGCACGATCAGGATCAAGCGCACGTACAACTTCGCCGGCAAGGTGCACACGGAGGAGAAGGTGGTCCCGCGGGACTCGGCCGAGGCCAAGGTGTACCTAGCGACGCTGGGCGAGGGGGCCGCCGAGACCGTGGACAACGAAGTCGACGAAGCCGACGAGCCCACGAAAAGACGTCCGCGCCGCGCCTTTCGATCCGCGTTCGAGCCCATCGCCACGGACGGCAGCGCCCCGCGGTCCGACCTGAACCTGGGCATGGCGGCGCGGCTGCAGATGCGCGAGACGAGCCAAAAGGCCAAGAAGCTCAACGTGGTCGAGAAGAGCCGCATGGACTGGGCCGGCTTCGTCGACCAGGAGGGCATCAAGGACGAGCTCGAGCTGGCCGGCAAGTCGAAGCAGTCGTACGCCTCGCGGCAGGACTTCTTGGCCCGCGTCGAGGCCAACCGCGACGAGGACGCGCGGCGGATCCGCATGGCCGGCCGGGCCTGAGAGGTTCAGAGGGGGCAGGCAGGGTGATTTGTTATTGTTGGCTGGAGTATGGGTGTCATGAAAAAAGGCGTTGTATATGGCTGTTGTACTATCGAGGCGTCGGGCTGGTCAAATGGAAAATTGCTCGCAGGTATGGGCATGAGCGAGCATTACAAGGAGTTTAGGCACTCAGTGATTATAGACAACATCTCCATGGAAAGAACGATGATTTCTGCATCTTAAAAAGACAGCTTTTCCTCCGCAATGATCTCTTTCCGTTGAGTACACAAGAATGTGAGATCGGCCGCCAGAGCTTACTGCGCTCGAGACATCTTCAACGGCAGCTCTCTCATTTATTCCGGCTCACAATATGGCAAACTCAATGACATAAGCATACACTTTATTGGTATATCTAAACGGCCAAAGGCTAGTCGATAATGGCTGGTTGCCCTCTACTCGAATCTGTATCATAAGAAGAAAAACACGAGGCCGTAGTCGTACGTAGTAGTAACCCAATCCTATGAAAACCTGTCCATACTCCCATGTAAATGCTGGTGTCAATGTTTATGCTTGACCTTGCCCTTGTCCTTGGGCGGCCCCTTGACCGAGACGCCCCGGGCGCTGGTCCAGACGCTGTCCGTGACCTTTTGTGGTATCTTTCGGCCCTTGAGCCGCTGATCAATAAGCCACATACCGACGACGAATTCGACCTTGGTCAGTGCACCTCGTCCCGTCGAGTCTACGAGATCCCAGACTTCGAGCAGCTCTTCACGAGGGAGCCGGCTGCGAGACCAGATGTCACGAACGATGATATTGACGACGAGATCCGCATTGCCGTTTCCTCCGTTGGCAGGGCTCGAGGTCGTGGTAGGCTGAGGGGACCCATTGGTATCAGTGTCTGGAGACACCAAGAGACGGCCTCGGTTACTGGCCCACACACCCTCGTACCGCCTACGCTCCCGCTCGGTGATCTCTTCGCGCCAGCGCTTGCGTGCGCCCTCGTGGTGCGAGTGCTTCTTCTTGCTTTGAAGTGGCTTGGTTTTGTGGCGGGCCTTCCACTTTTCGTCCTCATCTGATGAGTCTGATCGTGGCTTCCGAAGCGTTTGCCGCATAAGCGGTGTCTTCTTCCGTGGTGGCGGTACTGAAGGCGGACGAGGTGAGGGTGCAGTGCTGCCACCGAGAGGTGTGCGAGATGCCAAGATTCCCGCCATGGTGGCATCCGTCAAATGGTTTAGGGTCATGTTGTTATTCGGCTGTTGACTTCGTCGCGGCGGAGGCGGAGCTGGGTTCCTACTCTTGGAGATGCTCTCTGTGGCCAAACTCTGGACTGATTTAGGCCGCGTCCGGAGTGGAATTTCAGGCGGTAGATCAGAAACCATGGCAGGTGAGCGACCTCGGTTCGGCGAAGGCGCCCGCGAAGTCTGCACTGACGATGCCGATACAAAAGTATCGTCGGAAGATCCTGTAGAGTGCCGGCTGACTGGTTCCATTGGTGGTTGAGGTACAGCCTCTGGGATAGTCTGGGGTTTTGCTGCTGGCTGTGATAATGACTCTTGCGTAGTACGAGGTTGTGGCTTTGGTTTCACTGGTGGTGCCGGCTTGCGGGGAATATCTTTCTGCAGTTCTGGCGGCGGCAAAGGGCGAACCATCTTATGTGATGCCGCTCTCCTAGGTTGCGGCGACAGAATAGGAGTTTCCACCTTGCTGGCCGGTTGAGGAGGCATACTCGCGCGATTCCTGGTCTTGGTCATGGCCTGCTGCACTGCATCTGCGTTCGTGTCTGCTCCATGTTGCAGTGGTTTGCTCGCAAGAGGAAGCGGTGCTGGCTTCTTCTTGACTACCAAAGGGGGTAATTTGGCCTCTTGTGGCTTTTCATTTTGGGTTCTCCTGTTCACTGCCGGAGGTGACTCGAGCCTTTCACCAGCCATGTTCTTCGTCTGTCGCGGAGACGACGGCGAAGGTTTCGCTACTACCTTTTTGCCGGATCCTACATCTCTTGGCGGTGTCAAAGGTCGTGGCTTGTTCGGCTTCTTGATGGGATCCCGATTTTTGCTCGGACTGCGTCCATCATTGTTCTTCTCAAACATGGATATCAGGGCGTTCGTAGGGGGAATAGGCATTGTATCCGTTGCCAGGTCCAGACTAGTCACAGAGCTCGCCGGACTGCTCTTCTTCTTTCCCGGGACTCCTTGCTGCGCATTGTTGCTCGGCCGTGCCTGCGGCCGGTGATTCGGGCTGGGACTTGCAGATCGGCTCACGGCGAGGGTGGCGGCGATGAATGAGGTCGCTCGGGGATCGGTTGCCACGTTGAGTCTGCCGGGAGGCTTCAGCAGTGAAGCGGCGGCACTGTTCTGCGTGCCTTGGGCTTGTCCGCCAGTGGTCTGAACTGGTATTGACCGACCGTGGTTGGCGCCATCCTGCACACTGTTGCCGGTGGTCTGGCGGCTCATGTTGTGAGCTGCCATTGCGGCGCCCTTGTCATTGTTCCTCAAAGTGTCTGGTGCAGCGCCGTTGGACGTCGGTCCTGTTCTCTGAAAGGCCAGGGAGGCGCCTCTCAAGGCCGTTCGGTACGCCTCTCCATCCTGCGTGGTCGAGGAGTTCGAAAGGCGTCGACTGGGATTATTAGGGGTCACGGGCCGGTGCATCGAGCCGCAGAGACGGCAAAGCTCGCCGCGTGATGTCCCTGAAATGAGAACGGAATCATCTAAAAGCTTGCGATGCTGAGTCGAGAGGCTGTTCTGGAGCGGCAGCCGACAGTCGTCAAACAGGTAGGATTCGGCTTATCAAGTCGACCCGAAAGCGAGCGATCATTCTGTGTGGAATCTGGATGGTCGTCGGTCCTGCAATACGAGGGGGCTAGGTGTAACAGCTAGCTTCTAGCTGGCCGTAGAACAGGTTCACGGTAAGGCTGAGGAGGCACGCGAACCACTAAAAAGGAGCGGCAGCTTCGGAGCTCCAACGCACCAGGGATTGCTTTTAGCGGGGGCTCTGCGCCCAACCCACTGCAAACCCACACCTGCGCAGCCACGTTCCAGGGGTGCAGTACGCTGATATCATCGTGCTTTCAGGGGTACAGAGGGTAATTGAGACCTCGGAATAGCTTCCAGACTATCAGAGATCAATCATTGATAAGCCTCACTTTTCACAAAGATACAGCCACGGTCGATTTATATCACAAATCACAATACATGTTTCCAAATGGGGAGAGACACATTTCTAAACAATTGTAAATTGATGCTTTTGTACAATAAACATCATCTAGTGAGCAGCAGCAGCATGTACCTCAACGCCAGGCCAAGACGCCGAAATGTGCATCCTTCCTCCACACACGGTATCGGTCCATCCTCCTCTTCGTCTTGTTTGTAATATCCGAAAACACAACTTCCATACATCCGAGCGCGTCGCGACAGAAACAAGACAGATATCGCCGTCCAGAGGTTGCCTTCTATGCCTACTTTTCGCACCGACAAGGACCCAGTCCCTGTGGTATCAAAGAATTGCCTTTTGAGCACCTTGCGGCGGTGAGATACTATGCAATTAAATGTGTACAAAACAAAAACATGGAGGTGTATCATTGAAGTAGAGACGGGAGAGAGACAGGCAAGTAAAAACAAAAAAGAGGCAAAAAAGGTGTGAAGTGATGGCTCGACAGTAGGCTGGCCAACTCTAAAAAACGCCAATGGAGAGACTCGCTCGAAACTTGTATGCAAACATCGTATCGTGGGAAGCCGTCATTCATGACATTCGGAAACTCGTGATTCATCCAGAAAACAGATCTTCTCTGACGACAGATGCTCAGTAGCCATCATCTGTCCACTCGCTTCCAGAAAGCATCCTGTTCCCCTCGGCATCAATTGTGCCGTGGACTGGTGCCTCCGGTACTCCTCGAGGACGCTTAATCTGAGAAGCCTGGAGATTGGTGTAGTGATCTTCTGGTGACGATTGGTTGTTTCGTGCCGCCCGGACTTTGGCATAGTACGTGTCCGAGGCGTCGGCTTCCGGCTCCGAGATGTCATCGTATGTTTCCCAGTTTTCAGAGCCAGACACTGTCGATTCGGAAGTGTGCGAGATTTGCCGGGGCGGAGGAGCTTGAGGGTAGTTGGGGCGGCCGACAGCGCGGATGGATCCATGAGAAACGTAAGACTCGTTACCATAATTACGACCATAGCTCTCATCTGAATAACGGCTGTCGTAGACGTCCTCTGGTTCCACGGGGCGCACAATCACACTCGAGTTCAACCCAGTGTTCTTGTA
This sequence comes from Pestalotiopsis sp. JCM 9685, assembly GCA_001599175.1. Classification (NCBI taxonomy): domain Eukaryota; kingdom Fungi; phylum Ascomycota; class Sordariomycetes; order Amphisphaeriales; family Sporocadaceae; genus Pestalotiopsis; species Pestalotiopsis sp. JCM 9685. The sequence goes on from BCGF01000004.1 coordinate 3,081,888, forward strand.
CGGGTTGTCGACCTCTAGCGGCGGGCTTTGCATAAGTTCTCTCATCTTAGGCGGAGGTGCTCGCAACATGGGTGGAGCGGCCCGCAGAGTCCCATATCCAGCACGCGACTCGGGCCTTGCTCTCTCTGGTGAGTTGCTAGCGTTCATGAGATTCGACAGAGGTGCGCGCTGCGGCAATCTGGTAGGGCTGAAGCCGTTGGCGCTCGGTGGGTGGCTGACTGTCTGTGCTCTCTTAAGAGTACCATTACCGTTGGGCGCGGCACCTGGAGTCTTGGGTCTCGAGACGGTGCCTGCTCTACTTATGACACTGTTCGCCCTGCTGACCGAGCCTGTACCTGGCCTCTTGCTTGCTGATGGAGGAGGACCAGCAGGTGTCTTGGAACGGGCCGGAAGCGCAGGCCTGGATTCGCTCTCTTCCAAGAGGTTGAGGTACCTCTCTCCATAGACGAGGAACGGACGTCCGAACTCATCCTCCCACTGCTCGAGGTGGGTGCGGAGCTCAGCAGCAACCTTGGGAAGTTCCTTTGAAATTCGCTTGCGCATCTTCTCCTCTCTCAGCAGCTTGCCCGGATCACGCTTCTCGCCTTTCTGACCACGCATCATGAGTCGGGAAGCATCCTGGCTGGAGGCTTGGAGTTCGTCGCGCTCCTGAATCAGTGAGCGATGTCTGTCGACAAGTGCCAGTGTCGGTGCGCGTTGTTCCGTCAATGCCTCCAAACGGGCAATTTCTCGTTCGTGCGCGTCAAGAAGTGCATCGCTCAGGACGTCGGAGAAGGCTGGGGTAAAGTCGAGCATCTCTTCTTCAGAAAAGAAAAGCGCATCCTGGAGACTTTGGAGCTTGACGCGAGCCTCGTCCACAAAGATGTGGAGGTTCTGGCGCTTCTGCTCATTCATGCGGGAAAGTTCGTCCTCAAACTCATTGATCTGTCGGATACCGCAGCCTCGGTTGCTGTTCAAGAACGCCTTACGATCTCCCTCATCAACCTTGAGCTTCTCCCACAGGTCCTCGACAGCGACTCTCAGTTCCTTCAGGCGCTTTTCTCTGTTCTTCTTGTCATCGACCAGCTTGTCCCGCTTGGCTCTCAGTCTGGAGATGTCGTCTTCATGCAGACCAAGCTGTTCTGGTGACTCGCGATGGAACTTGACAACGGCGCCGTCGATCTGAGCCTGGGGGGTTCCGAGTTCTGCCCAGAGAGAAATGATGTGTTCCGAGAGGGCCTTGACGGTGGCTACGCGACGAGCATACTCCTCATACACTCTGGTGAACTCCTGATCGAGTTGGTCGACATAAGCTGGTGAAAGATCAAAGGTTGGCGGAAGTGACTGGTTAGGTCCCGTGGGCGGAAGGGCAATCTTGACAAAAGTCGACTCGAGATGTGAAGAATAGGACTCGAGGGCCAAAACGAGCTCTGTTTCGATAGGTTAGCAGGTGCTGGACAGCTAGCTAGCTAGCATGGGTATGCGTGTATGTTGGGATAACTTGACGTACTTCTGATTTGCTCGAAACGCTCGCGATAGAGCCTGGCAACTTGGCCGTGCTTGTCCTTGAGAACGGTAAGACATCTTGTCAGGGGGTATGTAATCTTGAGGTCGCTATCGTTGAGCCGAGAGCTTCGCGGTGACCTGGCACTATCCAAGGACTTCTCCATCTGGCGAATGGCAACAATGATTCGGTTGGCCTCCTCGACCATGTCCTTTTTCTCTTGGGTGACATGGCGGACCTGGTTGTTCAGGGTCTCGGACAGGGCCGAGAAGAGCTGCGAGAATGCAGTGGTTAGCATGGAACCACTATGCAGACGAGCTGACATGCAGCAACCTGCATCTTTGTCGGGCAGCATGACATACCTCGGCGGTTCGTTCGCCGCGATCATGGTCGGGTACACCAATCTCGTCGAACAGGCCATGCAGCTGGCCAATAATGGTGTTCACCTGCTGTGAAAGGTCGCTTGCGTCCATCGTGACTGCAAAATCAGACTCGCGTGCAGAGCGCGCCGAGAAGGTAAATGTGACTCCCGACAAAGCAGTATGCGGGCCGCTTGATCTACAGTGAAAGTGGGCGATGGTCCTCAGGGACCAAAGGGATCTTTATGTTTCGATGATGCGCCGAAGGGATGTTGTAGACATGAGATCCCTGGGGCGGGGCGTTGCTGATCAAAAGCTGTTCGGCCGGGAGGATCCAATGTGTTTTCGACTTTGGAAGTGCGACAAGTGTTTGCGCGACTCGATGCGCAGGCTGTAGGTGCGACTCTAGGAAAAACTGACGGGCTGTTTTCTTCACGGGTGCATGTCAAGGAGAGCGAGACAGCAGATTCTTCCCCGAATGGCGCGAAACCGCAGTCGCCGTGCAAAAGGAAAGAAGTGGTTGAAGCTATTCAGGTTGCACTCCGGAACAGTGGGTTGCAGATGGGAAACTCGAGGCAAGATCAACAATAGCTGGCGCAGGTGGGAATATTATTTTTCGAGAGGCTCTGCCCGTATCGATTTGCCCACTGGGAACCAAAGCCTGCACGCACAAGCCGGGGGGTCGAGCAGCGTCGCCAGGGCAACGGATGAGCTGCAGCTGGGGGCTACGCTGGATTCGGCGCTTTTCCAGCACTCTATCTCGGGTTCCCTGCTTAAATTTAGAGCAGTCACCAGCAGGTCTCGTTTCAAAGGCTCCGTGCAACTCAGCTACCCCGCTCAGCAGCTGTCCACTTCACTGCACTTCACTGGGCCATCCCTCAACGAGAAGCGCTTTCGGCGCCAGCCCAAGCTCCATCTCCCCAGGAACGCTCCAATCGATGCTCCATTGTCCCCATCTTCCATAATGGCTGCTACCCTGCTTCTCTATCAAGTGCCCGTAGTGCCGTCGATGTCTTACATATTTACGACCACTGCGGGACCCATTTGTCAACATCCCATTTGTGATTTCCCGGTATTGGGAGAACCAAGATCTGTGGTGGAGTTTCGGAACCAAGAAAATCTTGCCCAGATGCTTGCCTCTGCATAACTTAACTAACTTTCTTAGTTTGAACAACACGGCGGTGCTGAAGGACGACGATCATCGATCGCCCCCCGTGTTTGTTGTTATTCTTCCTCCTCTCTCTCTGTAAACCTAAAATCACAGCGCCAAAGACTTGGACACAAACACTCCGTCGTTCGGATAAGCAATACAAAGAGTCTTCCTCCTTGCTTCTTCCACACATCATTGGGCTGCCTTCACCCCTGTGCCCTGGCAATCATAACAAATAGCCTGAAGGCAACACACGGGCGGCTAGTGACAGCTCCCTTTTATTCCGTACCTCGTTTCTGATTCGACATCGGTACGGCATTGTCTTCTTCCCGTGCTCTAACAAGAGCTTGCCATCATGCAGTAAATCTGCACTGTCGTTCTGTCAGTACGATATAAACAGACACAATCCATTTGTTGTTGGCAATGTATAATTTGACCGACGAGAGAGTTTACAATTGGTGTGTCGTTTGATATTTCTGCTACCAATATCAAAGGAATAAGGGACGTGGTGAGCTAGATATGATGACTTGTACACTGTTCTTTTCTAATAGAACCCATATGCAACTATCCTGGTTCCGCATGCTTTGATGCTTGAAATATATATAATCCACATGAGTACCATGATAATACTAGAACAGAACAGCTCCCTGTGAACAAGTAGTTGCAATTCTGCCATGCTTCATGTTAAATAGGTAGGTTGTAATTACTTTATTCTTCTTTCAGTACATTGTACAAGTCTTGTCTATATATAGTGATATTCTAGCCACACACCAACTCATCGCTGACGAGGCCTTTTTGCTTGTCGTCCATCTTGGGCTCCTTGATGCCGTCCGGGCCGTCCGGTTTCGGTAGGCCATACTCCTCGGATCCGGATCCGTTGCCCTGGGCCTTGCCCGTCTTCTCAAGCTCCTCCTCCATCTTCTTCTTGTCCTTCTTGCTGAGGCTCAGGGCGCCCTTGGCTAGAGCCTCCTTGGGCAGCGGCCGGATGATGGGCTGAGCGACCCACCAAGGCCGCTTGCACTTCTTGACAATGGCCACCGAGCTTTCCGTGTCGAGGGCCACTTCTGCCTCTCCATCAGCAGCTGCGCCGTTCCCATTTGTGCTTGCCTCTGGTTGACCGGCTGCAGCAGGCTCTTCGACGCTTTTCCCGTCCGTCTTTTCGTACTCGATCATTCCCTCTGCGACTCTCCTCTCGACGAGCTCCAATACATGCTCAAAGGCCGGAACGTCGCCAGGTCGGGCCTTGGCGAGCGCGTCGCGGATGTCCGTGTTCGTGGCCACGAAATGCCGCAACAGATGAAACAGGTGCGGCCGCATCGCCAGCAGGTTAGGATCGGAGCATGTTTTCGGCTTCGAGCCACCGGCAGTATCCTTCTTCCTCTTCTTCTTTGCAGGGCCTTCCTCTTCCGGCTCCTCCTCGGCCTTTGCCTGCTCCAGCCAGCCCTGATCGTCGCCAACGGCAAACAAAGGCCGCCGTACCGGCGCGGGAATGTCTCGCGCCACATATTTGTAGATGATGTCCATGTAGCGCCGGAATATCGCATCGACCCGGTATCCGCCCTTTCCATCCCGGCCGCGCCAGTACTCCCGTGTCTCCATGGTCGGTGCCGGCAGTTCGGCAAATATGGAGGGATCGCTCAAGTTGCCCTCGGCGCTCATGACCGCATCGGCACCTGTGACCTCTAGGCATTTGTCGACATCGGCTCGCTGCAGGATATTGCCATTGGCGAAAATGACCGTCTCTGGCGGGAGGTTGTCGCGCAGATAGCGGATATAGCTCCAATCAGCAAGACCGGTCAAATGTCCCTTCTGCTCTCGCCTTCGGCCGTGCAATGTGACGATGCTTGCGCCCGCGGCCAAGACATTCTTGGCGTATGCGAGGGTTTCCTCCTTGGAGTCGAGGCACCGAATCTTGGCTGTCACTGGAATCGGCAGGTTCTCGTGCAATGTGTTGATGAGCCTGTATATCAATTCCTGATCCTCCTGCAAAAAGGCTCCATAGTGGCCTTTCCGGGCGATTCCCTGTGGGCATCCGAGATTGAGATCCACGGCGTCACAATATGGCGCTGCCAACTGGGCGGCAGCAAGGAGATGCGACGGCTCGTTCGCACAGAACTGTACAAATAGGGGACGGTCGATGTCGGGGTTTCCATCAAGCCACGGGGTAGTATCGACTGGAGGCTCGGTCTCGCCCTTCTTCGCTGCCGGCGCCGGTTGTGTTGCTTGGAAATGCGTGTCTCTGTACTTGGCGGTTTCTTCAAAAAGACGAGCGTGGAACATGGGGGTATATGCGAGCAACTTTTCGTTTTCGGCAGGTGTCATGAAAGATCGTGTAAGCATGCGCCATGCCTGGTGTTGAAGGGGCTGTTAATACCGATACTTTGCTTGCTTTCTTCGCAGAGGACGATGCAGGCGATAGGTTGACAACTCACAAACTCTGACTGGTCGACCATGGGCGCGACCACGAACTTTGGACTGCCAATGCTCTCGTAGAAAGCGCGACCGTGGAGCTTTGGTTTGCTAGCTGCGGGTGTCGTGACACTTTGCGATGGCGCAACAGCATCAGCCGTCGCTGGCGCATTGGCGGAAGCCATGTTGACAAAGCCTCTCCGAACCTGTAGTCTCCAGCCTGGAGACGCCCAGCATGCGAGACTTCTTCTGCGGACGATATCCAGCGTGTCTGCTGTGGCCTTGATTGTTGGTCGTAGGAGCGTATCGTCGTTGCGTCAAGTGCAAGTTCTTGTCTGAGAATCTTAAGTCCGACATCGCGACTCTCAAATCGTCGCAACTTTTTTTTTTAGTGCCTTTCCAGCGCTCGAGAAAATCCGGCAGGGGTGCAGAAACAAAAGGTGGGGTATCTCGGAGGTAAAGAGTACGTACTCCGTAGCCTTGCATTATCAGCAAGGCTGAAGAACATTTTCGCAGATCATCTCCGATCAAATGATCATCGTATTTGGTAAACGCTAAGAAGACAACACACGGCTCCTAGTGCAGCCTCTAGCCGATGGCACCGATGGCGCGCCCCTCCATTACCTACTTACCTCGATTACGGCGACGCTCCGCGCTGTATGTAGGACCCCTGGAAATTTCCCAACCACGCCCGCCAACCTGCCGTCCAATTTGTTTCAGTCAAGTTGGATGATCCTCCCAGCAATGCTTATGAAGGATGAGAACGCGCAGACGATCGGCGTGTGGTTGGTCTCTTTCCAGACATTCGTGCATAAGGATCATGCCTGACAACTTGAGATCTACCAAAAACGAAATATGTCAGGTGCAATTGGCATAACCGCCTGTCGTCGCACGTTGAAAGCCACCGATCCATCCATCGACGCTATAGCTTACCTGCAGCTTGTATCAATACTAGTCAAGTACAGGGTACGAAGCGACGCCAGTCACGAATCACAATCTCGCCATTTATACTGTCTGCTTGCTTCAGCGGGTTGACGTACAAGTCAAACAAAGTATCGTTCGATCTGCCATCATCCTTCTTTCTCGATGCTACGTGATTCCACATGATATGTTTTGCAGCACGGGAAAGGATGCAGAACATTGATTTATAGAAGTCTTCTTCTTGTTTTAACTGATTATTTTCGCTACCTCGTCCCAAAACAGGGTTTGGGGGAACCCACGCTCCGTATCAGAAAGCGCAAAATGAAAGACTACATTTCTTCCCAGATACAAATACGCCCATTTTTATTCCGCTGCCTTCGGTCTTGTGTTGCGAGAACAACATATTCGGGCCTGAAAAGATCCAGCATGTATGATGTTGGACCCTTCAATTATCAGAGCCGCCCCGTACGAGCTTCGGTCGGTTAGAACAATCCCCTCCCAAGGGGCGTTTCGCTTTAAACCATATCATGTGGTCAAAGTTTCTCGGCAAGAGAACTGCTGGATTTCGACGGAATATTTCGACTTGATGCTCGATTGCATGTATCATTCGCGCAGGAACAAGTAGAACGATGTGCAGAGATGCCGCTGAAATTGATTTGATAATTACTGATTTCCTCAAGAGTGTGTAGAAAAAATGAAAGGAAACAAAAGGACGGCTGATTTGCTGCGCAAATACAGATTTATTGACTGCCACCCGTCTAACTGGGGACGTCGAGAGTTTCAGTGAATCCCAAAACGCCAATGGACTCCTTACTATGCTGACCGGGCCAAACGCCGAAGTGAATAGTTGGAATCACATGAGTGAATGATAACAATGCTGAAGTCGAAAATGAGAAAAGGCTCGTCGAGATGTGCGCTTGAAATGCTCTTCATCAGAAAAAGTGGGTGTAAATTTTAGAAGTTTCGTGGACCTCCATCTCCTGCAGAAAAATTATTAGTCAAAGGCCCAAAAAATGGGTGTGGGTATCATGACGAAACTTACCATCTTGAAGCTGTTTAGTTCCTCCTTGATCTGCTGTGCCAGCATTGGCGTCAGACGATTGCAAGTGGCAATCTCACCTCGCCTGTCGTACTCCTGCGGCGGCCACGTGTCGTGGAAGATCAGTCTGGGGCTGAAGGTGGCGTTGCGCTTGCTGAGCATGCCCTGAGGCGTGCCCGGTGCGCTCTTGGAATCCTGACGAAGCTTCAAAGCCGACATGAAATAATCCTCGCTGCCGATGGTGATGGAAGGCGTGTTGCCTGTGCCATCAGCGTTGGGAGTGCTGGGCGCAGTCGAGTTGGGAGAGTCCGACACGTTTGGAATCATGGGAAGCTCAAATACGGGGCCTTTGCCAGTCTGTGGGGATGGGCTCGGGGAGTTGCTGCGGGCTGCAGAAAAATAAAGTTAGAACCGGCATACAATCATGTGGGCAATAAGTAGACTTACTCTTAAGAATGCCTTTCCGGATGGCACCAAGAACCTCGGCCCGTTCCCTTTCTCCTCCCACGATGCTCTTCCGAGCCATCGAGTCGTTATCAGAGCTGCCCAAGCGATCAGACTTGAGGCTGTCGTGATGCACCTGATCCATGGCATCCAACGAATTCCGCTCCAGGCGAGGGAATCCAGATGCACCTGCCTGGTTAGACAGGTCTGCATTTGAGTTCACATTCACCCGTTCCCTCTCTGCCTCGACCGTAATCATTGAAACCGCTGCTTGGCTAGCCTCGGGGGTTGCAACTTCGCCAATAGGTGATCCGATCACAGACTTTGGCCGGAACAAACCTGCCAGGGAGCGACCGCCCTTCTTCATGCCCTTGCCCATTTTTCGGAGCATGATTGAGGCAGAAGAGGCTGTTGAGGAAATGGACAGGTTGTCGGTGGACCCAGTGAAAATCTTGGTGCCAGAGTAGATGTTGTTGCCGAGACCGCTGGCCTCTTGCTTCTGAGCGATGCGAGCCTGTTCCTGCTCGTACAGATCATCGGTATCGGGTTCCTTCCGCAATTTCCCCACATCATGATGAGCGATTCTGCTTGCATCGTCGGGGATATCTGCGGCCTTCTTGAAGTCGGCAGCACTACCAAACGAGAAAGCCCGACGGAGTCGAGAAGTTTTGTTCTTTGATTTTCCCTTTTCGTTGATAGCGGCAAGGTGTTGTGCGGCAGGGCTGTTCCCTGCGGGCCCTTGGGACGATCCAGGGGGCTTCGTTGGCGTGGCAGCAGATGCATTGCCTGATGCAGGTTTGGCAGCCTCTTCAGAAGGCATTGTCGCCGGCTTGGATAGTGGCGAAGGAGTGAGTACTCGCTTCGCAGCATCGGAAGAAGATCCTCTGGGAGGAATATTGACCGACTTTGGAGTCTCCGAGTTGTTGTTGGACTTGTCGTCGGATGTGGTAATTGTCGAGGCGGGGCTTGCAGTGGGGACGGATGCGTTGGAGTTTCGATTGGTAGACTATAATGGCACAATGCATGAGCATGGGAAAGGAAATGAGGGACTTCACCGCTGATTGGGCAATGCATCGGGAAAATCGATATAATGGGTGCACTTACCGAAGATGGCCTAGAATTGCTGCTCCTGCTGGACACGAGGCTTTCAGAACTGCCGTTCCGGGTCTGGACGGTGCTGCTGTTGTTCGTGTTGCTTCCTCCAGTAGGAACAGGGACAACGCGTGGCGATGCCTTTTGGTTCTTGTCAGAAATGCTAACCTTTCTCGCGCGGCGGGCTGCTGCTTCTGTTTGCTGCTTGAGCTCTTGCGGGGTCAAAGGAATAGGATAGTCTGAAGTATCAATCGAATGCATGCTACGTCGTCGGAATCGCCTCAACTCTTCCTCGGTAGGCTGGCGCTGGATCAACATGTCGTCGGCAGCATGCTGGCCTGGCACATAACCATAGAGACTGTGCGGCCGGGCTGCCAGTGTCGCCGAGTTCCTATGTATCGGCATCCTCTGGCCACCGGCTCGCGGGTTGTACAAATGCACAACTGTAGCCATGCCCGAACCAGATGGCATTGCTGAGCCGGACATTGAGCTAGAAGTCTGCGATTGTGACGAGGCACTGGATGATGAGTCGGCAACGGCTCTTTGTGCTGGCCGCCTGTATCGGTCAGGAGCAGCCTTCCCACTCGCAACTTGAGCGAAAGTTGGCTGACTTGCTGGCATCATCTGCTGCTTCGTACCTGATGGCAGTGAAGAGTCGTCACGAGCCATCCCTTGCGAAGGAATTCTCGCAGAAGTGGGCAGGTTGGTCATGGACGCATGTTGTTGATACTGAGGGCGCGTGGCCATGTTACCGCCAATCGTCTGCGTTGTTGGCAGAGACGGGCTCGATGATGTCCTCAACGCACCGTAGGGCTGCCACTGTCCACTGCTGCTGAGGGCAGGAGTCGATGTGAAAGAATACTGCGGGACCGGGTTTGCAGCAATACCACGATACGTTGTCTGCGTGGTTGCTGGGCCAGACATGCCGTAAGAAGCATTTCGGCTCGCCTGGGCCTGCTGTGCATATTGTTGGCCAGAGCCCGATTGTGAGTGGCTATGCCCGGGCATGATTCCTCCTGATGAGCTAGGTCTCGTCTGAAGCATAGTGACTGTTCCGTTTTGTTGGGGAAACGATTGAATCATAGCAGCCATATTCATGCACCGTCTGTCTTCCTCAGTTGCCGAGAAAACCAATTCTGCACAGGCAAAAGAATTGGCGTTTGAAATCGATGCCGGCTGATGTTACAAGGCGTCTTCGATAAGAGATCTGAATAACACTGGCAGCATACAAGTTAGTCATTGAAACTACAAGGCAATTTGGTAGAAGAAATCAACGGGTAATCGTGGCAGGGTATGCTGCACCACGATAGTCCTAGATCTGGTGCGACGGGGGCTCTAGGCACAATGCTACAACTGGAACCGAAATGCACACCTCGTACCCTTTATTTTTGGAATCAGGCAATCGAGACGTCGATCACCAACACGGCCAGGTGGCTCGATTAAACAGAAGTAATGAGGCGGAATGGAAAGTCGAAATTGCGACCGATGGTTGATTGTTGACAGAGGGGATTTCGAATCAAAGGGCGCCTGCGACCGAATGGTGGGAACGAATGGATAAGGGTCGACACAGGAGGTCCACTGCTACCGTAGACCTATCTGTCCGATGGCCGTCGAGGATTTACTCGCGACGGAGTCGTCGGTGTCGAGGAGGAGCGAGGTTGTCGTGTGAAGTCGAGAAGATTCTCAGGTGCCGCGGAAGGGACACACTGGAAGATGGTGGAGGTTTTGCCTAGCAGGACATGGGAGGCAAGATCGAACAGGCAAAAGTCCGAGCGCCTCGATTCTAGATTTCGGGTCTTATTTTTTTTATCCTTTTTTTTTCTTCCTTCTGGAAAGGGATGGAAAAAGAAACAAATTGAAGAGTAGTTTTTTTGATTGTTGGTTATTTCTCTGCCTTGAGACGAGCTCCGGATGAGACTGTCGTGCGTAAAAGAAGTGCAGGACCGACACCCAAGAGACGCGCGAGCGGCAGATTGGAAGAGAGAAAAAAAAAATAGGGGAAGCGCGGAGACAAGTGGAAGGGTCCTCAAGTGTGGAAACAAAAGAAGGGAGCGGCGTTCACGTCGAAACCCGGGACAGGTGGTAGTGGAATTAAGGAGCAACGACGATGTACACGCCAAGTCACCAAGCAGGAAACCAAGGGCAGGGACGTAAGAATAAGACGGGGGAAGAAGGGGAAAGGGCTGAGGAAAGAGACGGGTGACGATGATGTGTTGGTGGTAGTAACTCCAAAGAGTATCGAAGAGTCAAAACCAAAGTCAAAGAAAAGGGTCGGAATGTTTGGAGAAGGATAGGGAGAGAATGGGGGACTTGACTGTGACGACTGGAGACATTCATACAGGCAGGCCAGGGCAGAGAGAGAGTTGCAGCAGGGAATTGAATTGGAAATGGGTCATTTGCTTGCATTGGCAAGAGGCCTGGCCTGGCTTTGCCTGCCTGCCCTGTGTCTGGCTCGCTCTTCCGCGGCCAATTGGATGGACATGGGCGCGCTAGAGGGGTGAGGATCCAGGACCCAGGACCCGTGTAAATCACAACAGCAAGCAGCAGCAGCAGCAGCAGCAGAAGCAGCAACAACAGCTGCTCTGCTGCCCGCAGGCTCCAGAGGCTCTATCTAGTGCTATGTGTTTGTGGTGGGCATGTGCTAGGAAAGGCAAAGTAGCTCTACCACCGCTTCCCTTCCTCGCGGGCAGGTGTAGTATGTACACTGCGTAGGTAGGGCATCCACAGGCGAGGAAACGAATGATCCACTGCCCAATTCTAGAGGCACGAGAAATGGCGAAATGGCACCTCTTTCCCAGCAGCGGTCTAGCGCGGGCACTGCGCCTCAATTCAGGGCCTGCTGCTGCTGCTGAGTGCTCACGCTGCTGGTGCCGCTTGAACGTTCACCAAATGGGTAGGTACGCAGGTACTTGTACATACTTATCCTCATTTAATCCAACATGAAATCGTCTTCAGTGCATACCAGAGATGACGCGCGAGCTGCTGGTTGTTCCCTCGTCCGCCGTTTTATCATATTTACAATTCTCCCAAATCTGAAGCTTTCATAACCCAGGAACGCTTCGTCCAAGGAAACGTAATAAATGCATCTTGTGGTAATACCTGCCTAGGCACGTAAGAACTGCATATGCGCTAAGTTATGTAGGTCAACACTATGCAGCGCCTGCTTTGAGCTAATTCGACGCTTGAACAGATCGCTGGAGATGACAGTTAAGCGGCACCATACAGTGGGCAGACCTCCCTAGCGCGCACAGGCTAGAAGCTGCATCAGGTACAGGTAGACTGCTCTCACCTATGAGAAATCAAATTTGGCGGGTTCAAGTTCTGGTTCCTGGCCGTCGAGCCATCTGGGCCAGGTACATGCGACTCTGGCCCATCTGTGAGCGCGGTACCTAGATACATCTCTCATGTCCCGCGATTGATGGACTTGTGGGCTGCACCAGGCTCTGCGCAGTGCGTACATACATATTGCCCGTCGCGTCGCCTACCGTGCGTCAACTCCAATCTCATCAACATCGCGAGAAGAGCACAGCTTGCCCAGTGACCCGTCCAGAGCCGTGTCCTATTTGGCCTTCCACATCCGCGAGGGGCATCAACAACTCGTATGGAAACGGACCGGGTTGTCGATTGGACAGGCCGAAACGGTGGCGGGCGACAGGCATTGATCGCTGCCGCGCTAGACAAGCACTGGGGCAGGGAGACAGGGGCGGTTTACGCGGCGAAGGGCGGCTTGATCGAGAGAGATGCATTAGATATGTGCCCTGCTGAATCAAATATTAATATATAATTATACTACAGATTTATTCAATCTCGTTATTCCCAAGACGCTGATTACTTATTACCCTTCTCCATAGCATTCTTGTTGGTTGTCTTGTCGGAAGTAGATATCCTCTGGACGACAGGAGCATCGAGTTTGACGTGGGATTTTCTTTCCCCAGATCTGCCATTTTTTGCTCAACCGACTTTGCGCCTTTTCTGGTCCGAAGTAGAGCAGAGACGCCAGATCGATCCGCGCAGCTGATTCTCGACTCGGGCAGTAACTAGAACGCACATGGGCCACGAGTTCGTTGGCTCATTCGTACGACCTTGGCTGGACCACGTCTGGACTGGACGTTGCGCATCGATTTCCACGTACGTACAGCTTCAACCTACCAGAGTCTACGTGGTGGTTGATGATCAATCCCCCCCGTGGACTCCATCGTGGGGACGGGTGCGGGTACGAGTAAAAGCCCGAGGCAAATGAGTTACAGAGAGGTACCTTGTCAGCCTGTTGTGTCCGTCGGCGTCTAGCAGAGACTCGACTGTTTGAGAACCAAGACGCGCAATTCGTCCCAATGCCTCAGAAACTAGCTAGCAGATGACTCGTCGTTGTTGTCAGAAAGAAGTTTTGCTTGAGCATGTCTGCCGGCAGGAAGGGAAGAAGGAATAGCAATGCTGGAAAGAAGACATGATATGCTTGAACGCATTGTACATGATTAGATGCCGAGCCTTGAGATTGCCATGCCATACATTGAGCCTGCTCTCATTTCCGGGGGTCCCTGTTCATATTTCGCCATGCCCGTGCTTGCTGCACCACTTTCAGGAGATGATACTGGAAATGTTGCTGCTGCTGCTGCAACTGGCCATTTTCGATCCGCTCTCTATTTCCATCTTCGTACGATTTCAGAGAGGGGGCTCATGTACACTCCAGGAGACAGTTGCATCTGCTACTTCAATGCGACCCATGCGCGACGACTGGATGCCAATTTTGCTCTGCTTTTTCTTTTCTTTTCTTCTCAGCCAACGGTGAGCGAGCTACAGATACCATATTGGGCAAAGCCCTGTCGACTTGACGACCCTCCCCATCCCTGGATTCGGTATAGCGGTGGGATGTGTCACATATAAGATACCATCTTAAAGCATATAAACTGCACCGTTCTTGTTTGTTGATGGGGCAAAATGCTACATTCTAAGTTAGCAAAGTTGGCAGACGGATGGATACGTGTCAACTTGGCTGTGAGGCTTATATAGACCGCAACTTTTAACTCAACGACTAGGGCACCGAGGGCACCTCGTAAAGCAACGTACGTATCATCGATGATCACATCGAAACCAATACTACCGACACTTATCAATGGTGGGTGGGATGGGCGTGGGATTGATTCACAAATGAGAACCCTCCCCGATGACCGCCGTCGCATTCCGCGCTCCGCAAAGAGCAAAATCTCGCGCTTCTGCTCCTATCTGTCCATTCGCTACCGAAACCAAAAAAGATGCCCCGCACTTGATTTCCCCGGTACCCAGATTTGTTGGCAGATCTCACGCCTCAAACAACGGCAACCCGTGAGAGATCGACACGCGCGAGTTGAGTTCGTCTTGTGGTGAGCAAGTTATCAGGGCAAACCCTTTCCTAAAATAGGTACTGCTCACTTGTGCTGGATCCCAAGATCATCGCTTAATTCAGAATGCCACGAATGGGATGACGCAAATTTATACTCCTCCCTTCCCCGTCCACCTAAACGCTGTGCCGCGTATAACTACTTTGTCGTCCATGATAACTAGTCTCAGTACGCGATAGTAATTACAAGACACCAAGGCCAGTCCCATTTGTAATGGAAAGGCAACATCTTTCATGCCACATCTTCCGCCTTGTCGTGATGACTCGTGGTGCTGTTTTGTACCTATTCTCAACTTGCAGGTCATGTAGAGACGTTGCCAGCTGGACCCTGGCGCAAGAGGCTGATTCCACCAGCGAGACCCTGCAACAGACGAGATACTCGATAGGTAAGCTTGATGGGGAATAGAGCCTCCACTAAAGCTCGACCTTGAAACTTTACGTTATGCAATGCAGCCCGCCTATGCAGCTGTTCCTCTTAATGACAATGTCTTGCTATTCCCAGCATTCAGCATGTCTTGCTATTCCCAGCATTCAGCATGTCTGACAACTTCCAATACAAGTTTCCAGATCCACCTGCATTGCTTCGCGAGGTAGGTATACCGGTACTGTCACGGCTCCCTTGCCGCGGCAAGGCAAAAGCCCAAGAATGTTGCGGCTACTACTATCTGCCAGATCTGTAGTTGCAAGATCCAATGTTCAAGTGCTGACCAAGGATCTTGATATCCGGTCAACGGTCAAAAACCAAAGAAAGACGGCGTGGCTTGAGTCAAGGCGCATACGTACCCGCCAATCGTACGTGTACGGAGCAGAATGATGACACGCCGGTCTAATTCAATCGGGCTGCCAGAATTGAGGCAGGGTCATGTGTAATTGGCAACTTTTGTATATTATATCCCGGATTCTACTAGACTTGTGAATGTGACCAATATGAAAACGCCCGTTGGTTTTATGATGCTACTACGAATTCCAGTCTGCCGCCCTTGACATTCTTTTTTACCGGAACCTAAGCCTGAATTGAGTTTAATGATGGCTCACGATTATACTCGACTGTCAAAGGGGTAGGTGAAACATTCAATTGGGCGGGCAGATCCAATTCGTTGCAACGCGCGTCGGCAAAGGAAAAAGTCATGTAGTGTATGCTTCCGAGCCAAGCTTTGCCCATTTATCCTCAGCCTTCATGCTCTAATTGCTTTCTTAGGTTTGCGCATATATGCTTGGTGTCACTTCATGCCATCGATCGGGCGCGACATTGCCGAAATAGGATTATTTTTTATCAGCGAGATGAAATATCAGTCAACTGATATTCGATTGACTTTTCCCTCCTCTTCATGTGATAGCGCTCAGGGACGTGTCAATGAATCAATTCAGACCGGTGGATTCAACATTCAGTAGAGTCTTGCTATAGTGCAAGTTTGTCTATTACAAAGTGCTCAAGATTGATCTCAACAAACGTCATGGCCATACTGTGCCTGAATGGAAGCATTGTCGGGGATATTCCCAAAGCAAGGGATGTCGAACTTTGCCTCAAAGTCCGCAATACTGATTCGGTCTCTTATTCACCGCTTTCCGAATGGCGAAAAGCACTGCAACGTCGTCTCGACGCGTTTTCTCTCGATCTCATCCTTGTCTCATGTTGTACAACCGTGACACAGCATTCTCCCGCATCTTTGCGCATCATGCGGCAGCTCCTACATCAGATCCCGGAAGACATGCCCAATTCTCAGCTGTGCCCCGGCAGGGCCGGGCCTCCTCTCACCGGCACCCTGAAAAGAGTGCTTCCGTTGTTCGGCACGAAAATGCGTGTCATTAGCGAGGCTGTTTTTCTCTTTCCCTCTTCATCCTCAGCCCGGACGACTGGCTCACGGCCAGCACAGCGTTTGCTTTTCTTCGGCATGGCCCGCATGGCTATCTCCGCAACGCCGCTCGAAGGAGAGAACAAAGACTCTCTGGGCACCAGGCACGTATATTGAGATGGGCTTACCATAGCGTGCATACCCAACCTCTTTAGCCCATGTGGTTGCTTTCCAGCTCTGCCGTGCAAAATAGTCGTCGCGTTCTTCCATGATTAAACCAATCGGCTGGCGCCAATCGCAGCTTTTCGTGTGGTATAGGACTAAGCAAGCTGGTGCCGCCATCAAGAAGGGAGACCTTCAGCCCAGCCATGATGAACTTACATACTCGAAGCGAGGTGATATGCTCCAGGCACGAGCACGACCTAGGTAGTTTAGGAAAGACGTGAGCGGCCGAGGTGAGCTTACTGATATTGACTTTGGACCGTCCAGTAGAACTACGCAGCGGCCTGTTTCAAAATACAGTTTCTGCGCGTTATATACGTTTTCGTTTCCCCTCTCCCTCTTTCTTCTCCTTGACCCGACAGGCCGAAGGTTTAGCCCAACGACCCAGCTCGCAACGCCGGCCAAGATGGCCTCCCAATACCTTCTTACCTCCCTCCCAGAGAATAGGGCCCCACCGCTTGGAGAAGGAAAACCCMCCCGCCGCTTTGAGGGTCTCAACATGAACTTTCAACCATCGACACAGAGGCGGGAAAAGCCTCACTCCACTCGGAGCGTTGTGAGGTGTGGGGTCGGCGACCGGCGAAAAATAGGGGGCCGGGTTCCACGGCCTAGACGCCGGCACCCGAGGGCTTCAATTCATGTTGCATCATTTCTGCCGACCACCTACCTGCATATGGCTAGGTATGTCAGCAGCTGTGTGCGCATATGTGTGGTCTTTCTAGCCTCGAAGAGTTTTGTTTTGCAGCCTGCTGCAGACTGCATTTACCTCTACATGCTCAGCTCCCTTTTCTCAAGGTCGCACGTCTGTTCCCGCCGTCACACGTGAAACTGCCGGCATTCCATTGCCCGCCTGTTTTCTGAGTCGTGACTCGCCGGGCCAGAATCCCTTGCCGCCCGTGACGTGATCGACATTCATGCTGCTTATACATGCGCCCTCCGATAACCTTTCCCACGCGCAGCTGCAAAGAAGAAGTGCATACATACAGCGAGCATCAGGCAAGCATACCGCAACGCCAAGAGGGGTCGCGATAAGCCTGGGTTCAGCTCCCCAACAAGCACGGAGCCAGGACCACCACGGCGCGTCGACGTCGTGCCACGCCTTGACACTGTCTGGCCCAGGATTCCCTACAAAAAGGCAGCCCACGTGCGTCCGAATATCGATACATATTCCCACCGGCAAAGCCAAAAACGAAGCACTCTGCATCCCAGCTCGCCATCTTGGCGCTTCTTGTGCGACCCGATCTGCCCTTGGCATTTGATACTGAGCGCCCCTCACCTGGTCATGCCCGGGCTTTTGATTTATTTGTTTCGAGACCTGCCGCTTATACCTGTCGCGGACGTGCCACCAATGGCCGGCGCCTCCAGCAGAGCCAGAGGATGTCGGCAGTGTCTGGCGCGAAGGACCAAGTGTGACGAGGCACGACCTACCTGTGGCAATTGTGTCAAGTACAATACGCCGTGCCCGGGCTCCCAGCGCGGCCCCAAGTTGTTTGTGGCTGGGAAGCACGCGGTGAGACCGCGCGGGAGACAGCAGCAGCAGCAGCAGCAGCACCCAAGGGCTTCGCCGGTCATGCATGTTGGACGACCTCACCCGGATTCCGAGCGCGCTGTGCAGAAAGCCCAGAAGGTACTAGTGTTGGGACCTGTCAAAGGACACCGGCGAGAGGGCTGTGCTCATCGGGCTCCTCAGCCAGTGACGGCACTCGAGAAATTACAGGCCGCCGTGGCTCGGAAGCAGAAAGTCCCTGGCACGCTTCGGCACAACACGACACAGTTTGTGGGCGCGCTGCTAGAGTCTCTGAGGTACGCCCTGCCTCGGCACAGAAAACTCCCATTGCAGACATGGCTCCATGGTGCTGCTAGCAGGATGCACCGATCACGGGCTCTGGAGACTGCTGCGTGCGCCTTCGGGAGTCATATCGTAGGTCAATACTACAACAACGAGAACGTCTCGACCGAGTCTCGCTTAACCTATAGGAAATCACTGTGGTATCTTCAGCGGGCATTGTACCATCCCCAGGAGTGGAAGTCGTCTGAAACCCTGGGCGCATTTTTGATTTTGTGCTATTGTCAGGTAAGATATATTTCAGACGAGCGGATCATGTATACCTCTATCGGCTCACAGATGTAACGACAAACGCGTGCAGGTGTTGACAAGATCCTGTCCCAAACACCAAGCTAGAGGTGTCACCCGCCTGGTTCAGGTAAGGGGCGCCCAGGCTTATATCGAACCTTGGGAGAGTGCAATACTGCAGTGTTTGGAAGCACACGGAGCTCATATCTTTTGACTGCTGTCTCGCACCCAATGGAATCAGGCGAGGTAGGCATATAGCTATTTGCTGCTGGTGGCCTATCAACTCTGGTGCGCAGCCAGTCAGAACAAACGCACATTGGACGTAATTCGTCCCAGGAAGACGTACCTTTTCAACAGCTAGCTGTGGAAAGACGCCTCAGTGGTACAAAGCGTGGGTTGGACGGTGGGGGTCGCTCACGCGCTCTTCACCTCAACACCAAGCAGACTGAATAGATTTGTCTTTTTCTCTTGTCACAATTTCCTCTTCTGTTCATGCAAGTACTTTTAATGAGAAGAGGGAGAGAACCCTGCGGGAAACAAGATCCGTCTACAATCCCAAGCCACATAGAGTCAATAGTATAGGTTCCCTGTTTCTTTTTATAGTCTTATTTGCAAGACGATGAGCATCTCGGATTGTCGCCTTTGTCATTTCAAAACAAGAAGTGCCCGCAGAACCGAAGTGTACACTGAGTTTAGGTTTCATATATCTCTTTGCGCACCATTGATGCTATTTTCTGACAATTCATATCAACAAGCTGGCACGGGTGTCTTTCTCTGAGAGTCTCAAATGGCGCTTCCCGGAGAGCCATCATCTAATTTAATAGAAAAATCGACTAGGTGGATAGCTCTGTGTACGTCATAGGAATTAGGCCTTGGTGAAATATACAGCATCAATACACATGTCCAAGCGAGTTCTCAACTTGAAGTGTCTATGCTATTAGTCTACCACTAAATATGGCTCAGACTTACCATGAACAATCACGCGGTGTAGAAAACCGCTTTCAAGCTCGATCTGGCAAGCTATCATTTACCATTGGTAACTGATAAATTGGTCCTGTCCCGCACGCCCGCACGAGTACCCCGATGTATCAGTGCCCATAGGTGCCTCCTTTGACAGCTGAAAATCATCACTTGGGACAGCTCTGTCCGGCGGTCTGTATGTTCAATGCGCACAAGTGGATCGAAGCACCGCACACGACGTGCAGCGTTGACTCGTGTGACGTAGCGAGGCTGATGATTACCGACTCAGATGAGACTGGGAGCATTACCTCGGACTATCGGAGTCGTATCGTGGATGGCTCGGATGGACATAACACCTGGATATCACACTAGAAGGTAGGCACGCAGCACATGTATTCCAGCTGTGCCATATTGTGCGGGAATTTTTTTCAGGTCGATCCGAGGCACCGAGACCTTTCTGTAAACACGAAGCATTTGTCAGTTCCAGATGCTACAGCTCCGAGCCTAAGCGCATAAGGATCCGGTAAGAACGCAGCCGATCAATCGACTTTGTCCGTAGCGTCATCGGTGATTACGACTAATCAGACGCTTCTCGAAGCGCGCCTATTTGGTGTCTTGCTCCGAAGCGCAGCAAGGTCAGGCCATTCCATTCCCGAAGCTCGGCCCCACGCCCGATTACTGCCGCGGCCTCTTCGTTTTTTCGTTCCCGCGTCCGCTGACAAGGCGACTACGGGGAACGAAAACAAAAGCTCGTGGCTGTCCTGCAAGAAGACATGCGGTGAACATGATGGTCAACCAGCACGACTCAGCTCAGATCTGATGCCTGCTTGCTTTTTCTTCTGAGGCGGTGACTTGAGGTCGCAGAATTCGGTCCGCCTCCAGATTCCAGGACAGCAGATCTGCCTTGGGGAAGACCACATTTTCCCCTCTTCCCCCGGATCCCATGTCTTTCTTCTCCGTTGTCCGCGGATGCTATGGAGTTGAAAAAAGTAGAAACGGTCCGAATACCTCCAGATCGTTCTTGGCCTGACCCAACCGTGCTTCAGAGCCCAAGATAACGGGGTGGACATTTTCCCCGTCGTGGAGACGCACACTAAACCCTCCCCAGCTGGAGTTTGATGAGTGTGGTGGAGTTCTTGGGGGTGCTCGGCGGAGCGCGGTGACGTAGTTTCGAGGCTGCCAATGCCCATGACGAATCGATAGCACCCAAATTCATCTTACATGCATCTTTTTTTTTTCTACTGCGGCAGAGCGACTGACTGAGCAAGCATCCGCCGGCACCACCGGAATGCCACTAACAACATTGGAATGGGAATCGCTGTCGCCTCTCTCATCCTCCACCCCGTTGGAAAGCCCCATCTTATGTGTCTCGAGAACGCAATTCTAAACTCTGTTCAGTAATTCCCCCATGGCACTAGCCGCGATACTTTTCTCCATGGTAATCAGTACCTGATCTGATTCGTGCGCGGCACCTGGGTCGCCAAGCATGTTCAACTGTGCTCCGTTTTCCCAGTGCCATGGGACCTATCTTGAAATTTTCATCATGACGACAGAACCGTTGGCGTGGTTATGCTTACTCAAATAAAGATAAATGGTCACATTCTCCTTCTCGGTCTCGTGCGGATCTGTAGATGTTTACAAGTGAGCAACTAGATATTAGTCTTGCTAGTCAACACACCGTTGGTTTCTTATAATTCGATATGACCACCTTCTCGTAATCCATTCCTTTACTTTTTGTTCGACAACACTATTTCCTACCATCTCTACCAAATCTTTCTTTGGGAGCTACAAGGAAAAGCGTTGCCCATCATGCTGGGGATGAGCACTCACGTCACGTTCGATGAACACAATCCGAGCAGCTCTGGCAAAGGAGCCGAGCACGTAGATGGCCCAACGGCGGCTCTCGACTACTCGCCGCTTCCGCGGTTGACCGGGCGGTCGCTATGTATGGGCGCCCTGGTCTCCATGGGAGGATTGATCTTTGGGTAGGCGTCTTGGATCTTGCCGATTGCTTGCGACTGTACTGACCATCCGCGTAGTTATGATACTGGCCAGATTTCTGGCTTTTTGGAAATGCCGGACTTTCTGGAACGCTTTGGGCAGCGCTCTGGGGACGGCTATTCATTTAGCAACGTCCGATCCGGTCTCATTGTTGGTCTGCTGTCCATTGGCACACTGATCGGCGCGTTGATGGCTGCTCCCATCGCTGATCGTATTGGTCGTCGCATCTCCATTTGCCTCTGGTGTATCGTGGTCTCGGTCGGTTTCGTCATTCAGGTCGCCTCCGTCACGGCATGGGAGCAACTCATGATCGGTAGGCTGGTCGCCGGTTTCGGTGTCGGTGCTCTCAGTCTCTTGGTGCCCATGTACCAGTCCGAGACGGCGCCGCCGTGGATCCGTGGTGCTCTGGTCTGCGCCTACCAGCTATTCATTACTATGGGCATCTTCTTGGCCGCCTGCTTCAACTATGGCACCTACACTCACCAGACGCACAGCTCGGCCTCTTGGCGTATCGTCATCGGTCTGGGTTGGATCTGGACTATCATCCTTGGCGTAGGCATGCTGGCGTTCAGCGAAACTCCGCGATTCGATTACCGCCGCGGAAGGATTGAGGAGGCCAAGAAGACGCTCATGAAGGTGTACGGTGCTCCCGCCAACCACTATGCCATTCATGTTCAGATGGAAGAAATTGGCAATAAACTCCGAGCCGAGACGCAGACTCAGGGAGGCTTCGTCAGAAACACGATGGAGATGTTCCAAGCACCCCGTATGTCCTATCGTATCGTCATTGGAATGCTGCTCCAGATGTTCCAACAGCTCACGGGAGCCAACTACTTCTTCTACTATGGCACTGTAAGTCAAATACCGCTCCTTTGTGATACCAACAGCAACTAATGACATAATAGACCATTTTCAAATCCGTATC
Source organism: Pestalotiopsis sp. JCM 9685 (assembly GCA_001599175.1). NCBI lineage: Eukaryota > Fungi > Ascomycota > Sordariomycetes > Amphisphaeriales > Sporocadaceae > Pestalotiopsis > Pestalotiopsis sp. JCM 9685. The sequence goes on from BCGF01000004.1 coordinate 3,104,134, forward strand.
AATCAGCTCCTTTGTCACTCAGATGATCTTGAACGCCATCAACTTTGGTGTCACATTCATCGGTCTATACATGGTCGAGCACTACGGCAGGCGAAAGTCGCTGATCAGCGGCTCCATCTGGATGTTCATCTGCTTCATGATCTTTGCTTCGGTCGGCCACTTCCTCCTCGACCTCGAGAATCCTACCAACACGCCCACGGCCGGCATCGTGCTCATCGTCTTCGCCTGCCTCTTCATCCTCGGCTACGCCACGACCTGGGGTCCCATGGTCTGGACCCTCATCGCCGAGATCTACCCGTCGAGGTACCGCGCCAAGGCCATGGCTCTGGCCACCGCGAGCAACTGGACCTGGAACTTCCTCATCGCCTTCTTCACCCCCTTCATCACATCGGCCATCGACTTCCGCTACGGCTACGTCTTTGCTGCCTGCAACCTCGTCGGTGGAGCGCTGGTGTACTTCTTTGTACTGGAGGGCCAAGGCCGGACCTGTAAGTGATTTTCCAATTGATGATATGCGCTTTCATAAATGACGACTGACACCCGATCTAGTGGAGGAGATTGACACAATGTACGTCGAGCACGTCAGCCCCATGAAGTCGTCGAAATGGGTCGCGCCTCCGCCCGAGGAGATGGAGAAGATTAGAAAGGAGGCCGGCACCGAGGTGTCTACTCCGCCGCCGGAAGGCAACAATGGCGGAGTGCTCGAGAGGAGGTAAGTCGCGGGTTTTCTTGCAGGGGCACTTAACTAGCAAGTCCGCGGTCAAGCGCGGGGTTACAGACATGAAAGTAGTAAAGCAATGCCAATGAAAGGCTTTTATCGTACAAAGTCATTTGCAGTGCACTAGGAACTTTCGTATCGAGTGACAGTACACCGTGCCGGGAAGGATTGTCGTGTTCTCGCGAGGTCCCGAGACGGGCATTATCGACGACTCCATCGCACTGACGACGTGGAAGACTGGTGTCACATCATCATACGGGTCAAGCATCCGTCATATCTTGTAGTCTCATTGAATGTCACCTCCATTATCTATTTATTCCACCAATATAACTGGGCAATCTCCGATACGGTCTGTCTAGTTTGGGCAATGAAGGTTTGGGAGGAACAGCCTTCTTCGCCTCTCGATACAAATGATCTGATAGCAGAAACTGAGCCTCTGCATGAAGTCCGAGGTCAACAAGGAGATTCAGCGCATCATAATCTGGGTCGAAATTTCCGTTCTCTTGCGCGTCACTACACTTGAGTATAACGTCCCAGTACGTTTCCAAGTCTACCTCGCACGCCCATTCGCAGAGCCACGTGAAGACCCTGGCCCAGACCGCTGCCGAAGACTCAAGGTCGCCAGCTGCCTGACGGAACTCGATAGTTCTCTTGACATTGGGTAGCCTATACATTTCTGGGGTATACTGACCAAAATTGTACGCCGGTACGAGTCGGGTAGGGTCGCACGTCATCAACTGCCCGACGGTCCGCACGTCTGTACACGAGAGCAGCTCGCTGACAGCGGCTTTGACCGAGGGTAGCTCCTGGTTGTTCTCCAGATTCGGATAGGCTTCGAGAAGGTCGGCCGGGATGGGGCATTTGACCAGTGTCTCGGGGGCCTGCGTGTATCCGCGCAAGCTTCCATGTGGGACGGAAAGCCGATCAATGGGAGAATAGTCCTTTGACTCATCCTTTCTGGCGCCTGCAGACGAGGGAGGAGTTTCGACTCCTTCACGCCAACCATACGTCGTCTCTAGCATCCTTGCCGTTACGCCTCGCGAGAGGAGTGAGTAGAGCCTAATGCTAGCACATTCATCATCAACCCTTCGGTGGTCTGGGTGAAGCTGTGCCAGTAATCCGTCTGCGGCATAACAGAGACCAGCAATGCGACGGAGGTCGTGAAGGGGGATCCAATCTCGCCCTTGGCCTACATGGATATGGAGTCCTGTAGCTTCGGGAGTCAGGAGCTCGAACTTGTCTCCCAGGATGTCGCAAGCCTCTTGGACCAAGTGGAAATTGAAGTTGTCCATCGACACGACCAGTGCCGGTGAGGTGATCTCGATTGGGGCGAGAAAACAGTTGATGTGTTCGAGCACGAGAGAATCTGGCAGTCTTATCGAATCATTCTTGACTTGCCATTCCCAGTAGTCTGCTAGAGGGTCTATGCGATGCTTAGAGCGCATATGAGAGGTCTTCGTTATGGCCTGCGCTCCAGCGAGATCAGGCACGGTGCGCAGGTTGTTTACCAAGACTTTCTGGACTCGGTAGCGAATTGCCGGCATGTGATTTTGGAGATAGATCTCTCTATGGCATTGGCTATGGAGCTCATGCCTGTGGGAAGGGGGAGGAATGACTAGAGATTGTCTGATGGACCCGTCTGATTCCACAGTCGAGCCATACTTGATCACTGCAACGCACTCGAGTCCAATGCCAAAAGACCACTTACCTGTCGTCATTTCATAGAATATCTGGTTGTTTGTGATCACCGAGTTTCCTGTGTCATCAATCTCAGTAAGCGTCGCAGTGTATACGCAAAAATCGCGACGTTTCAATGGTTCATCGTGCTCGTATATGTATACTGGGCTGGATGCCTAGATATTTAAAGCTTTTCGTATCATGCTGCAGATTCTGCGACAATCACATTGAGAAGACTAAGGCATCGGACAAAGAATCATTGTGTGGTAGAAGCTTCTACAGACGATTGATGCCGACAACAGTGGGTGAAACGACTTGTCGTGGTCAAAGGACCCTCATCATGTCGACAGGGATACCTAACCAATATTTCAATGCCGGACTTTCACAAGATAGCGGAATAATACAATATTTACCAATATCCAGCGATACCGTCTTGTAAGTAAAGTCGTGCTATTTTTTATTTCCATCTCTCTCTATATACATTCTTTTGAAGCTATCAGAAGTCCCTTTACATGATTGTGTATGTTTCAGGACCCAAAACAAATAAGTAGTATTCAATACAACGGTAGACGTGGTTAGAATCTCAGACCATAAGGCTAGTTTTACCTGACCCAAAGGACTGCTTGGTGTCAGAGCAGCCGGTCAGCCTTGACAAATTAGCTCTGCTCGTTTGTTATCTCGGTGAGGTAGGCAAACCGAAAACGATTGTAGTTGCATGCAAGCGAGCCACTCCTGGTGAAATGTGTTGTCCAGTCACCCTCCCAATATTTCTGTCGGCTCACGATCCGGGATTCCGCGACACCCCGCACGGACAAGTTCGTCAACTCCAAGCCAGAGAGACTCCGCGCCATACAAATATACTCTATATGGCCTGAATATTTCTGCAACAAGTCGTGGATTCGCGTGCTCGCGATTTCAGCCGCTGACCGAAAGGTGCTATAAGAACTGTACATCGCCCAATGTAGAGTACTAGAGTGGGTATGTGGAGGATACAAGTGCTTTTTGCACCCTCTTGAGACGCAGTTTTGCTGATGAGGTTCAGCTGTTTTCACGGGCGTTCTGCCAGTGTGTTGCCAATCTGGGCTCGTAGGCCCGATGCTGTGCTACCTGCAAGGTAATCATGCATCTCCAGTTACTTCGAGAGCCCGCCTATTCAAGACCTTCATTGGTTCTCCTCAATGCAATATATCAATGAGATGACCCCTCATCATTTCCGTCGGCTTTGCTGGCCAAAGCTACCTCGCAGAGCCTTCTCTCCACATTCCCATTGATTTGCGCATCATCATACGAACGGACAGTATTGCGACGAGCTTCTATGGCGCCTGATATCTCCAACCCACCCGAAATGGGGACAAGCAATGAGAAGATGGGCTCACGTCTGCGCCGTCTTTTGTCGCGGAGAGCAACCCCGGACAGTAGCAACACAGGTCTCAAGAGCCCAGAAGCAGCCCCCGTTGTCGTGGTGGATAAGAAAGAAAACACAAAGGTTGTGACAGAGGCAATTGGGGCCCAAGGCGCTAGCCCTACTGGCAGCAGGGATGAGCTTGAAGACAGCCACGAAGACGGTGACATCAACAGAGTCGAGGACGAAAAGAAAGAGGACAATGATGACGTGGCGGGCGACGTAGGTAGCTATGCTGGTATCGAGACTGGTAACGATCCAGGTGGCGACGCTGGTGATGATACTGGCAACGACACCGGTGATGACTTCAATTCCACAAGAGGTGGCGAAGCGTCGGGTCCAGTACCGAATCTCTGGGAAAAGGCCTGGTATTCAGACAAGGTGGGCAAACGCGGAAGGAATCTCCTCCAAGGGCACCTGGTGAAGCCGGCGGGCTCAGGAAAGAGACCTGTGACAGCAGCATCAAGGGCTGGCTCGCAAAAAGTAGTCGTCGATGGCGTTATCAAGAATACGCAGGAGAAGATGGCGAGCTACACGGCACGCTGGGGCACCGGCGACGACAACAAGACGACTCTCGGCGTGGCGAGGTCCATCTTGCTCTCGGCACAGACCGTCAAGACACTGCTTGACTCGATCGTCCAGTTCGACCCGACGGGGTACGGTTCGGCGGCATGGACTGTTATATCCTTTAGCCTTACGGTGTGTCTTATTGTCGTTCCGAGGAACCTTTTGGTTGCTAATCGGATGTATTCGCGCAGTTGGTTAAAAACGACAAGGACCTGATGGATCTCACCTTTGAGGCCTGCAATTACTTGGCCGACTTGATGGCCCGATATGCTAGGATCGAGGCGCACTATCGTGAAAGTCGTGACAAGAGGGACAAATCACTTGAGCGGGCCCTGGTGAGTGTGTACGTCGCCATTTTGGTGTACGCAGCAGAAGTACAGGACTCAAACGCGGCCAAAACCTGGAGTACGTGTTCAGTCTCCTCGCCAGATATACGACAAAAGATCACTAACTTGGACCAGCCCGGGTCAGAAAAAGCATCATCAGTTTGACCGGGCAGCCGCTCGACAACTTGAAAAAGGAAATTGGCGTGGAAAACGCCAAGCTGGAAGAGTGGCAAAGGGTGGTTGACAGAGAACGTAAGTCATTGCATATCTGCACATCTAAGCTCTACAATTGTTGTTCACCCGCTGAACTCACGGACAGGCGCCGGCAAAGTTGCCGAGATGCTCAATAGCATTGAGGGTGAGACAGATGAGCTCCTGAAGAGAGTGGACGTACTGGCCAAAGATGCAGAGAAAATGTTCCAGAAAATGTTCCACGGTATCAAGACGGAGGAGCTTCGAGAGTTGTGGAAATCACTGCGGGATATGGAAGGGGAGAGTCAGTCTAAGATACGCAAGAGCATAGCGGATGAGATAGCCTGGTGGAAGAGTTCTGGGGACGGCCAACAAAGCTTTTTGGCGTACAAGAGTAAGGCAAGGGCTAGGGAACAGAGAAGGAACGTGAGATTCGAAGAGTCCGACGATGGGGAAGACAGGAAGAGTACCAAAACCGACGAAGAGGGCTCCGAGGATGATGACCATGACGACCAAGACCTGGAAAAGATACCCGAGGACAAAGTTCAGGGTGACGAGTTTGGCCGTTGGCTTTTCCATATGTCGGAATACAGCGACTGGATCAAGTATCCCCAAGGTCTCCTTTGGTTACATGGCAGCTGTAAGAATTGTCCTCACTGTTGCTTTCGGCCGTTGCTGACTCGAGAAACTATCACAGCGGGCTGTGGTAAATCGGCTCTATGGTATGCTTTATTGCTATCAGTCTGGTATAATTGCTAACACGCGGGCAGCGCTGCCATAATCAAGGACCTCAAAGAGACGTTTAAACAGAACGCCAAGACGAAGGTCTTCGCGTCCTGGCACTTTCGCTTTGACCTTGACGATTCAAAGAGACTCGATTACATGTTGGTGTCTCTACTCCGGCAACTCGCAAGCAAATGCCAGGGTTTCCCCGACGAGAAGTCTTTCTCGCTGTGCAGGCTCTACCAGGATGAGGGAGAGGCCCCCACCGAAACTAGAGAATTGCTGGGATGTCTTAGAAGGTTCATATCCAAGATCGACAAGGATGTCTTCATCGTCCTCGACGGCGTAGACCAGTGCCCCATGCGCGATAGCGACCGGAAACTCTTGGATATCATCAAGGAGCTGGCGCATAGAGGCTATCCGAACCTGCACATACTCGTGATCAGCCGGGACGAGAACGATATCCGATCGTACTTCGAGAAGAATATGAAGGAGATGCTAGTCTCGGTGGATGTCAGAGAAGGTCTTCGTGAAGCCCTCGATGAATTGATCAAAAGGAAGCTGGAAGGCACAGCCATGGCGCCCATGCTGAAGGAAAACCAGAGTCTGAAAGAGAAGATCGAGGCACGCCTCAGGCATAATGGGCACGCCAGGTATTATCTGATTACCAACCTTGCTCGCCGTCATTTACACTGACACTATTGTGAAGTAACTATCTCTGGGCATCTTCTGTCCTCCGCCAGATTTTGCAGTGCCGTGACGCGAGGGAGATTGAGCAGGTGCTAGGAAAGATTCCCGACAACATCAACACACGGTACCAGACAGCGTTGAGCAAGGTGGTGGCGGAAGGGGACAAGGATCGAATGAAGAGCATCCTGCTCTGGCTCAGGTGGCGGGAACGACCACTCTCGCAGGCCGAGTTTCTCGCAGTTGTCGATATTCGCAATCCTGCAACCGTTATCGAGATCTGCTCGAGGGTGCTCGTCGAAACAGCTAAGGAGCAGGTAGTGGTGACTGGTCAGTTGCGGACGCTCGAGGTATTCCGCTTCACCCACTTCTCGGTGCAAGAGTACCTGGATACTGTTTTCGCAAAGGAGCAGGAGGCGCTGAATAAGTCTACCAAGATCACGCGTTTCGTGCGCTCACCGGATGAGGACGCGCATTTTCAGATCACTCGACGTTGTCTGGATGTTTTGAAGGAGTGTGCATCCAATCAGAGAACCAGAACAACCGCCACAGCTAAGACAGGATCCGACACGGACTGGGATCATGGTGGAAGTGCTACTTTCGACTCGGATGACGCCAGTCAGAGCACCAGCGCTGGAGGTGATGATTACGGTGCCAGTGGCGCCGGTGCTGCGGACACTGATTCTGAGGATGAAAGACGGAGCACCAGCACCAGCAGCAGCGTGGTGGATGGAGGATCTCGTCTATATCCGGCTCGGAGGTACGCGGCCGAGTACTGGTACCGGCACTACGTGAAGATTGACCGGGGGAAAGTGCCCAACGAACCACCCGGCCAGCTTGGCAAATTAGAGAGCGACATCTGCTCTCAGGTGCTTGGAGGTACTCACATAATGCAGTTTTGGCTCAGCACGCACGATCCCGATGGCGAAACAAATGAGACGATGCCCTCGCCAGTGTATTACGCTGTGAAGCTCAAACTGAAAGAGATTACCATGCAGCTCATACACGTTGCGCAGTCCCATGATGATACCGCGGTTCGAGCCGTTCCTCTTGACCAACCTGGGGCCGAGGGTACGGCCCTTCAGCTGGCAGCACACCAAGGCAATTCGACGGTCCTTGAAGAGTTGATCAAGCACCAGGCCAAAGTCAACTCCGAGAAAGGACCTCACGGAACGGCTATATACGCCTCAGCCGCCAGAGGAGACAAGGGCATGGTAGAGAAGCTGCTCCAAGCCGGTGCGAGACTAGACGGTGAAGACCACGGGGAACTCGGCAGTCCACTGCATGTGGCGGCTTTCCGTGGCCACGAGGACATCGTCGAGCTCCTTCTCAAGGAGGGCCGTTTAGCCGTCGACCAGCTCGCGAGCCCCTTCGGCACTGCCCTCCAGGCCGCATCGGCGGCGATGCAATATAGCACCATTAAGGTGTTGTTAGATCACAACGCAGATGCCAACTTTGTAGGTGGCTGTCTCGGGACCGCTGCACAAGCGGCATACGCGTGTGATGAAAGGCAGTTCTTGTGGGACTCCGTGATTGAGGCACTACAGTCAAAAGGTGCCCAGTTCTTCGGTAACCCCTTCTTCTGGACGAGAGCGTATGAGAGAGCCACGCCCCAACTCAACCCCATGCGGAGGTACTCGGCATGGAGGATGCTCGGCCAGAATGCACTTGTCCCGGAAACCTACACGACCTTGCTCCGGAGCGGCTCGCCAACGTGGCGGGACCCTTACGTAGTCAAAGTCGGAGATCGACAGGACCTACTTGCGAGCGTCATCTTGCAGTGGACGCTGCCCATGGCTCAGTACCTCGACTCCGACCGATGCTCTCGGTGGTTAATATCGAGGGTTCCCTTCCAAGACCAGCTGGACGCTATCCGGCGGGCTGTGCCCCAACACGAGGTGGATATTCAAAACCTCTGTCGTAGCGATTTTATGTATGAAGCTTGCTTCTGGGCTGGCATCAACTGCATTCTCGGTAAACTGCCAGGTCTGGTGGAGGAGTGCCTTGATCAGGTGGAGGAGTGCCTTGCTCATGCGACTCGCCAGCTGCATCGCTCGGAGCACAAGAGGGGTGACGAATACCTCGGCGCATCTCCCGTGTTTCCTTTCCGGTGGGCGTCCGAGGACTTCATGGGCACTGTGCTTCTCCGTGAGATGTACCGAGAAGACGAGCTGGCGACTCAAGCGAAACGCAGCCGGGATCCGTGGAATCTTTGGTCGGGGAAAATTAGACACCCCTACACACCAGCCATGATGAGTTACATGGACAGGAGCGACCTTGTCGCCATGGAGCTCATGCAGCAGCGGCAGATACAGAGGCAGTCGGAAGACATGCTCCGGCCTTCCTCCGTCACCAATCGCGCCGGACGGGACAGAGACGGGCGTGATGATGACATGCGGCAGGTGTTAGAATCATCGTCACGTGCCGGGGTATGGGTGACGAGCGATGTGCTCGACCTCGTCAAAACCCTCATTGAGTGTGGAGACCGGTGTGCCCGCTACCAAGATGCCGTGGAGGGTATTGTTGCGGCGGGATACCGGGAATATGTCGAAGATCTGACTTTTGAATTGTTTTCAACTGTCATCCGACTCGCTCTCGTCCTGGACAGCGACTATCACAGAATCGACTTCGAGACACTAACCCGGCCAATTCAGCTGCTTACTACGGTAAGACTGGCGCGTATTAAAGAGCTCGATGCCATCTGTGAGGGAGGACTAGTTCCCAATCATGTATGCCCCAACTCGGGGGTCGAAATGGGCGCTGGTTTAGAGATGCACGTAGAAAAGATGGCTGAGACGATCGCTGGCCAGGTAGAACAGGCCATCGGGGATAAGCTGGCGGATGTGAAGAGCGACATGGTCTGTGACATCCAGAGAAGCATCAGAGAGGAAGTTGCTCGCTTGATGGAAGAGACGCGGAAGGACCTGGAGCAGAAAGTGCGTGATCAAGTGAAAAGCGAGGTCGCCAAGACTCAAGCCGTTCAGCCACAGCGTGGTATTATGGCCGCATCGGGCTGGGGATGGTTGGATAAACCAACAACGTCATAACACGGAGTATCATCATTCAACACGATTAGAGCTACTATATATATTTATGTTTAGGTATGTAAATATAACGCACTAATCTTGGTCTTTTAAGGATGAGCATCTGGTTGTATTCACCTCGGTATCATTTCCCATCAGCAGTATCCAGTCTTGTCGATTTATACTATCGTGATGCTTCTGCCCTTGACATTAAAGAAACTACCAAACTCTGCATCTTCTTGCGTGTCGATCTCGCTCCTAGTGCGGTAAAATTCGAATGACCCTACCCGTCGAAAGATGCTGGGCTCCTTGTCCAAGACTGGTAATAGTGCGAGCCCAAGGGAGCCAAAGAAACTCCGTGAACCGCTCATCCAATGGCGCGGATGCAGTTCACCTTCCGAGAGCTGGAATAGGTACAAAGAAGGAGTCGCAGTAACGAGGGAGGATCGGATAAGTGTAGCATCATCTGGTGTGTCTGGGAGAAGGCACAATCCATCTTCGTTGACCAAGCTCGCATCTTCCTCTACTCGAACCGGAAATTTGAGGCATTCTGTCAGGGCCCGGATCTGACAGCTAGAGAGATGCAGCGCAGCATGTTTAACACTGCCGTAAGGAGCCGAGTCGTGAGTCAACTCGAGATCAAAAGCGCCGAATACGAAGCAGGGATCACCAGTAAATCGCCCATCACGCAGCTCGAGCTCTCCATCCACTGCAGCCCAAGACCAAGATGGCGCTCGGTACGCTTTAGGGCGAGTGCAATCTGATGTCTTTGGGGGCCTCCAAAAGAGTTGCCTGACCAGCGAGTCTGTGTCCCGGGTAGATAGGAACATTCCAGCCACATAGGTAACGCTTTCCCCGACATCGCCATCGCGGACACGGAATCTATCATGTACCCACGATGCGAAAGCAGAGATGGCAAGCAGCTTGTCACTCGCGACACCAAGACTCCGCTTCGAAAAGTCTTGGACACCCAGGTACCATTGTTCCTTGGGCGGATAGTCTCTGAGAATTTCTGCTGGGAATATCCCCGGCACGAGAGACTCTGGCGGCCCAAAGTTTCTGTTGGCAGTTGTAGGCAGCTTCGCCCTAGCTCCTTCGCATTCTGCATCGGCGCTCATGCAGCACCAATAGAGCTGGTGCGAAAAGATGAGCATGCGTCGAGAAAGCAGGGACTCTTGGAGCGTCCATCCCCGCTCCGTGATGCACTCCCTCGCCTCCAGCTTGGAGTGTAAGATAATCTTTCCAACATCCTCGCCGACTTTGCACGCCAGAGCGATGGGTGGGACTCGGTAGAGCGACCTGGGTGCAGAGTTTCGTAGCCCTTTCGAAGAGCCATCAGCGGAAGCGGCGCATAGAGTCAGAGTATTGGCCCCGTAGTAAGCACCCATCCGCATGATCTCGATCTCCTTATCATGAACGTCGTCCTGAAATATACACAATGCATCCACCCATATGTATTCAAGTGACAATGCGTTTGCAAAGCATAATGCATCGTAGATTGTTGCCGGTAGAGATGCTGCTGCCAATCCTTGCTTGAGACTTTCGCATGTCCGTGATGTCAATTGTATCGGATTGCCCTCTCTGCCCCAGCAGTACGAAAGAGCCGTGAAACCGGCAGCTGCGATGTGCTCCTGGCCCAGAGCCGGCAGTTTCGTCACCTCGACCAACTTCACTAGAAGTGCACCATCCGTGGAAGTCTCGATCCTCAACAGGCGAGTTGGAAGGTCTTCCAGCGCAATGACCTCGCCTGAAAGACTGGCAATTCCCTGTGAATAATATGGGTACATGCCTTGCCTTTCTCTTCCACAATCGGCTTTCAACCATTCCGTCCGGCAATGCTCATGGTGTTTGAGACAAGTTGCGAGGCAGTCCTTGCCGAACTGCATGCTCCTCGAAGAGAACATGTCAGACTCTGGCGGGCGCTGGAAAATGACCTTGGACGATGGATCACCTACCTATTTCAGTATTTGTCTTTGAATTGATCGTAACGTGCAACACTGACCTTTATGAGCGCAGACATCCAATCTCGACCACGAGCCGCGCTGAGAGGCCGAGGCACTGACCGGACGAAATTTGGTCCCATCCTCAAAAGAACCATCGATCAATGGACCACAACTGATCTCGTCGTCATCGGTGTCGAACTCGAGGGCAAAACTGATATGGGAGATATAGTCTCCTGGATGGAGATTCTTCAGATTGTCCACGAGCGTGTCCAAGAGCCATTGATATAGGGCGCACCCCGCCTTCGAAGCCTGTATCGCCTCGTCCAGGCTGCGCCCGACCTCGGAGGAGAAGGTCGTCTCGCGAAAGTATCTGCCCTCGCCCCTATCGATCAGGGGCTTATCTGCGAAATCCTCTCCATTCACCACAGCTTGTTGGCAATAAATGCATGAATGAGGGCGAGCGAAATCGACTATCGTCTGATCACTGGAGTGGAGCGGCTTATACGTAAGCGATGGATCCGCTGATTTCAGCCATTCCAAGCTTTGGTGGAGATTGGTTGACTCCATTCCGAGTCTCGACTAGATGAAGCTCTAAAGATGGAATATTCCAAAGGGGCCACTCAATCAGCGCGCATTTTATCATGAGCTATTCCTGCTTATCGAATCGTGGGTCCCCTTTCAACGTGGTCAGCTTGGATCTCACGGCGCAAAGCGAGCCAATCAAAAACACCATTATGCAACATCCTTGAGTGATGGATTTTGAAAGGTGTATCTCGACATTTGAGCATGCGACCATGATGAAAGCTTTTCTCTCCTTTCTTTAAAAGTTCTTACTTATCAAGTGGTCATGAAGAGGACAATGCGGAAGCAAGCCAGATCCAGGTATCAAGGAAGACCAGTGGCCATTTCCTGCAAATATGCGATAAAGATTTTGACCTCTCCTTGCGTATATTGGGCTCGAGTCGCCTGTACTGACTTGCGAGCAGATGGAAAGCGCCCTATCGGAGACTATATCACAGCCCTATATACTTTTTTTATCACCCCTGAACCACCAGGAGGCGACAAGATAAGCGGGGCAATATCTTATGATCTGGTTTCGCCACAACCAAGGAAATCCGCAATGCGATCCATTCGCATTGAGTCCAAGTGGGTTGCCCCTATCGCGAACTATTAGTTCGAACCAAAATTCGACGAGTCGTCGTCATCGACCAACTTCAATTTCGCCAAGGCGGGAGCAAGTTGTTTGCGTCTTCTTATTTCAGCGCATTCACTCCTTTGAACATCACAACCATGCCTCCAGTCAACATCCTCAAATTTGGTGTGAGCTCACCAGCCGACACCACACCAGTCCAGGAGCTCCTCAAGGCCGGCTATGATCCCTCTCAAGTTATTGGATTGATTGGCAAGTCGGAAGGTCAGTAATGTTTTTGTTTTCTGAACATCTGCATGACTATTTCGAATATCTGCTTACCAACCACCAGGCAATGGCTGTGTGAATGATTTCTCCCGGACGCTCAGCGCCATGGCCTGGGAGTCGCTCCTCCCGAAAGACGCCGTGACGGTCTTCTCGGGCGGCACGGAGGGCGTGCTGAGTCCGCACGTGACATTCTTGGTCGAGGAGCACGGGGGCCGCAGCACCGGCATGGTCGCGGCGGTCGGGCGGACGCGGAAGCTGGAGCCGCGCGAGGTCGGCACGGCGGCGCAGGCCCGCGAGGTGGCACGAACCGTGGCGGGGCTGATAGAGAAGGAGCTCGCGTCGTCGGTCAACGCCGTCCACCTCGTCGTGGTCAAGGGCCCGCTACTCACCGACGCCAAGATCCAGGCGATCCGCGACGCCGGCGGCGCCACGCCCCCGCCCACGGCCGACGTCCACCAGTCCCTCGGCATGTCGCGGTACGCGAGCGCCGTGGGCGTCGCCGTGGCGCTGGGCGAAGTCCCCGAGGACGACCTCGACTCTGCCGTCCGGTCCGGCGCGGCGTGTAGCGCGGCGGCGTCGTGCACGTCGGGAGCGGAGCTCGAGGACTGCCACGTCCTGATTCTGGCGTCGGCGCCCGAGCCCGGCCGCCTCAAGGCCGCCTCGACGTTCATGGAGGACGCCATCGACGGCCGGGCCGTCGTCGAGGCCCTGGGCGAGGTCAACCGCGACGGCGGCCACGTCCTGCAGGTCTTTGCCAAGGCCGAGGCCGACCCGCGCGGCGAGATCAGGGGCAAGCGGCATACCATGAACACGGACAGCGACATACAGAGCACCCGCCATGCTCGCGCCGCGGTGGGTGGGTTGATTGCGGGGTTGGTCGGCGATACGCAGATCTATGTCAGCGGTGGCGCTGAGGGACAAGGGCCTCCTGGAGGGGGGAGCTTCTGTCTGATATACGAGTGCCCTGAGGCAGTTCCAGGAGGATAGAGAATTCGAATATTTGAAAGAGATATCAGCCATCAAAAGTTTTAGGCGTCGTGCTTAAGCAACACTGGACAACGAGTGTTATTGTGGAACAATCATAACTGCGAGACAGGAAGCTGATTCTGCCTGAATGTGTGAGAATATACTGGCAATGCGAGTAAAAAATGAAAACAAATATGCAAAATCAGGCCCAGCGGGATTCGAACCCAAAAATAATGTGTCTGGGAGGGGGCGTCCTCAGCCGGAGAGAGAAAGTATTCTTAGGAACGGAGCGCTTAAACCACTACACCACTGTGTCCTGTGGTTTCGTGGAGTTTGTTGACAGCATCTGCTTTATTTTGGGTTATAAAGGGGACAAGCGGCCATCCTTCTGAGAATTGGACAGGCTGCGTGTTTGCCACTTGCACACATTTCTTTCGGGAAAGCCACAAAGGCAAGTGTGGTTGAGTAGGTCGGGCCGTAATTACAGTTTGTAGTTTTGGGTGCCGAAAGCCACGATTGGGAAATACCAAGACTTAATTCATAAAACTAGCAGATGGCTATCCTGGCACTGCTCTGACGCTAAATATAGTTGCATATCTGAATCTCGTAAATGTGCGTTATTCTCGTAAATGACCGCACCGTGGTTTGGCGGTGGTATTGTGCCATGCCCTAGTATCCATCTAGGCCTTTGAGGCGCGCTGCGCCTTCATCTGCTTCTGAATCTCTCTCGCCTTCTTGACTCCGAATCCATGCTGGAAAATGACACGAATGTCTTCGAGAGTCATGCCGGCGACTTCGGGGTAGCCAAAGTAGATGCAGATGCTGGAATGGTTGTTAGCGATACCTCTTGGAAAAGATAATGTGTAGAGACTTACTATCCAAGAATACAAATGGCAGCGTAAAAGCCAAAGGCGCCAGAGGGCGTCGTGTTCTCCATTTGCGTCAGGAAAGTGGATGCTACGATAATGTTGGCACCCCAGCACGTCATGGTCAACATCATGGTTCCCATGGACCGGACCTCCAGCGGGTAGAACTCGCTGCTCAGCCAAGCCGTGTTGCCGATGCCCGAGGAGTAAAAGGCCACGAAGAAGATCATGGAGGCCAGGACGAGGTTGGCCTGCCACCCGATGGAAGCGCCCTCGACAATGGTCAGGTCCTTGTTCATGGGGATATAGGAGAAGGCGACGGCGGCGATGATGAGGAAGAAGCCCATGAACTGCACGGTGCAGAGCAGGATTCGTCTCCTACCGATGCGATCGACGGCGATGAGGTTGACAAAGGTGAAGAAGAAGTTGACGCCCGCGATGATGGTTCCGACGGCTACTGGGTTGCTAAAGCCAATCTTAGAGAGAGAAAAGTCAGTATACCGTTTGAACGGGTATAGAATTGGTCATGTCGAGCTTACCTGAGAGAAAATGGTGGGAGAATAGTACATGAGAGAGTTGAAACCGCAGAGCTGAGAGATGGCCATCAGAGTACAAGCAGACAGCAGGGCCCTGAAGTTGGCCGGGACGACGTAGAGCTGCTTCAGGATCCACCACTGAGACTTTCCGGCGTTCAATTGCTTGGACTGCTCGACGTGGTAGGAGATGAGCTTGACCTTGTTCTCCACCTCCTCTTCGGTGCCGTTGGGGAAGATCTTCCGGATGACATCCTTGGCCTCGGCCTCCCTGCCGTGGAGGATGAGCTGTCTGGGCGACTCGGGGCAAAACATGAGAAGGACGCCGAGGATGAGGGCGGGGATGGCGCCACCGCCGACCATGTATCGCCAGCCTCCGCGGACGGGGGCGAAACCGGCCCCGACTCCGTAACTGATGAGCTGGCCTCCAGTAATAGACATGTTGTCGAGACCAATCATGCGGCCTCTGTACTTAGCCGGCGAGACCTCTGCAATGTAAAGGGGTACAATCATGGCCGCCGAGCCGACGCCGAACCCGACGACGAGACGGCCGACAACCATCTGTGCAAGGGAGAAAGACGCTGCCTGGAGAATGGCGCCAATGGTGAAGAGCACACAACCGACATAGATGGCGATCTTGCGTCCATATCTGTCGGCGGTGGTACCGGCAAAGATGGCACCGAGAAAGGCACCGCCAGAAGTGATCGATGTGATGAGTTCCTTGTCTTGGTTGGTAAGGGTCGTGTTGAGGTCATTGCCAATGTATAGGAGCGCAGCTGCGATGATACCAGTGTCATAGCCGAAGAGCAGACCACCAATGGCAGCCGTGATGGATACGACCCATGAGTAGAAGCCAGTCTTTGTGAGCTCTATGGTGTCGAGGTTGTTGAGTGTGTTGTCACTAATGTTGTGGATGCCGGCTACCTGGAATTCGAGGTGTTGCGCATCATCCTTGGAGTCGTGCCCGACAGGAGGCTTCTCCAGGCTCTGGGTCGACATTTTGACTGATTGATACTGTGCACAAGGAAGAATCCAGCCCGATTTATTTCCGGAGAGACAGGATAAAGTAAAGATGGGATTGTATAACACGACTCAAAGACTGTAATGTTCAGATGATCTGCAGTTTCAAAGGTAACCAGAAAACCGGGAATCCTGATGCTATCTATACTTTTCTCGTCCCTCCATCTCATGTATGGTTCAAGAAGCGTTCCCATTCCCTTGGGTCTGAGCATTCGAGTCGTGTGTGCCATCTTGGCCAATGACGCCGTCAGCGTTTCGTGGCGTATTAAGCTCGGCTAGGCAAGGGCCCAGGGGGTCCATGTCTGCATTTGTCGGTGCCCTGTATAGTTCAACGAGATATTCCTAGAGTTGGAATTCACCTAGGTAAGGTGCTTCAATCAGGACTGGTGGGTAGTCTAGAGTCTCGTCCGCACATGGCCATGGTCAAGGAGGTCAACCCAGCTTTAGCGGCTTGCATTCCCCGTGGGGAACTTGCCCGGGGGAGAATAAAAGCACCCACTTTGCATTCATGGGGTAACTTCAGGTGGAGTGCCGGCACTGGTCTTGTCCCTTCCTTGCCCTGCTATCTGTGAAGTCTGGGGTAGAAGAGTTAGTGTCTTTGGATGAGCACCTCAGACTACCAGTTGGGAAAGAAGTCCAGAAAGAGCAAGTCTTAGGTCTTGGTTTGCTTGAATACATAGTACATGCCGTTCACTAGCCACGGCACACTGGCCTTTTTCAGTCAGCTATCGATCAGCTGCGATAACCATGACTCGGCAGTCGGATCTCTGCTTAGGATCCATCCCCTCTCTGCTCCTCGACGTCTATAACCGGGCAAAACTAGAGAATATACCTCATGATGTGGTGTGCTGTAACCTGTAGTCTGTAGCTTGTGCCAACCGACCCGAGTCTCGTGCAGGACAAGTATGGCATCCAGGCAAGCCAAGAAGCACTCGCCCCCCTGCTAGAATGTGGGGAAGCTGAAAAGGGCACAGGCGGTTTGAGTTGCCTGTCAAGAGTTAAAAGGGCAAGTATGCCAGCTCACCTCGTACGACCCTTCAGGCTCTCTTGCTTGTTACACTTCATTATTCTTCCCGCAACTCTGATCCCGCCACCCAACCGATACGGCAGGACAGCGCAGTACGAGAGGGTCTACCCTGCCACTGACGCCACTGTCCCGGCGAGGAACTCTGTGTCCATCAGCCCAGCTACCCCGGATTTCATGGTTCTTGGGCAACTCTCCCGCTTGAGATTCTGGGGACGAGCTTCCCGGCCGCGGGGAAAGTGGATCACGTGGCACGTGCGGGCGAAAACCGCGTTCTGAAAGAGGCAAGTCCACAAACTTTCCCCTTTCGTCAAGAAAGAGAAAGTGGTGAAAAAGGACGAGGCTCTCTGTTCTGCAAACCCCCTGGCAGATAGATGCTGGCTCTTGGGTAATGTCTCCGACTGGCGACAGTGGAAACACGGGGACACTGGGGAATCTCAGCAATCAGGAACCTGTGAGTGGCTGTCTCCTGTCCCGATTCTGCTTGCGTCACGCAGATTCAACCCTACACTAGATTATGCCCTCTAACCCCATACTTCTAGTCCCCAGAGTTCAGGTACGGACGTCACCCCGCAAAGAGGACGTTGGTTGACGAATCATAACGTGTGGGTGGTTGCTAATCGACTGCTTTGGCCTTCGCCAGGCTCTCGGCATCTGACAAGGAACCGTCTCCGGCAGCGGTAACACAGACATCATCACAATCGCAGCCTCAAGCCAAGCCAGTTCCTTCAAAGGGCTCCAAACGCAACTATCGTGTTCGCTTCCGCCATACACTAAACCCAAGGTCTGTCCTATGCCATCGTATCGGAAACGGTATCTGAATATTACATTTACCAACCCTGCTTTATAGTGTTCCTCCATTGCGTCCGTCGGATACTAGGCGAGAGTACACCTTTGCTGCCGACCAGCGATGGGTTCGGGCTCCCAGGTCCTTCAATTTTGTTGATGAGACCCGTGAGATCATTAGTATTCACGAAGCTGAGAATTCAGAATCTGATCGCGAAGATACTCCTACCTCCCTGCCAAACAATGGCACTGATGGATCGACATCATGGCGACCCCGAGGCAACAGCGACAGCACATTGCTCTCGGCGCTGGCGGACACGCCGCGCATGTCTGGCCTTGACGTGAACTTCAACCGGTCACCAGTTGCAGACAGTGCATTGCCTGCTCGAGCTAAAAGGTCTCTAGATGCAGAAGGCCCAGATAAGAAGCGTACCATGAGCTCGAGTGCCTCGATGGGGCCAAGTTCAAGGCCTAGCACTCACGAAGTAGCAGGTCTGCTTACACATCCCTCCATTGGTGATCCAGTGCTCCAGAGTCCAGACATTTCGTCAGCACTGTCGCCATTCACCCTGGATAGCCTTGGTCTACACCAGCTATTCGACGCGAGCGCATTAGCCGCATCTCCTTCTGCTGGATCCGCCCCTGTGGAAAGCCCGTTCGCCTATGTCCCATTCTCGACGAATGAAGACCATCAGTCACTATCCCAAATCCAAGTCGAGCCGCCACGGCTGCCCCTGAAGGACAGTCAGGAGGCTTTCCTGTTTCAGAACTTTATCCGTGAGGTCGCGCCCATGTTCGATCTATGCGATAACGCCCGCCAGTTTGCTAAGGTTGTACCGAAGAGGGCTCCCTTTTGTCCGCCTCTCCTCAATGCCATGCTGGCGGCCGCCGCCAAGCGACTGAGCAGAATTGGCGCCGTCGGAGACTCTAGCATTGCCGATAGATATTATCACGAGTGCCTCAGAACGCTAATCCCGCTACTATCCAGATCTGGGGCTGCTAAAGACGAGAATCTGCTCGCTGCAACCCTCATTCTACGCTACATGGAGGAGACGGATGTAGCCTTCTCCATATCTGGGTCACAATCCCATCTCGTCGGAAGCCGAGTCTTTCTTGCCGCGCGAGACGATGTTTCCGAGTTTAGTGATTTGAGATTGGCATTGTTCTGGATCGCCCTCCGCCAGGAAATCTTCATGGCCTTTATTCACTCTCGTACTGTCCACGCAGGATTTCTTGGTCGAAACATTGCAACCGTCTTGGTCGGTCGCAATGACGATTGCAGCTATGCCAACAAGGTAATCCTTCATTGCGCATACTGTATTCAATACTGCTTTGGAGAGCAGGAACAACGCCCTTCGGTCTGGAACGAGCTGAACGACTACCTAGACCAGTGGTACAGCAGCAAGCCTTGGTGCTTTGATTCCATGTCCCCCTCACAGGATGACGGGTCTAGATTCTTTCCCGACATGACCTATATTTCAGATGAGGTGTTGACGGGGATGCAACACTACTACTTGGCACGACTAGTATTGGAAGCACACAGCCCCAGGACCCCAAGACTGGGTCCAGCCCGGCGTCTGGCCCTTGAGAGTGTCAACGAAGAGCTCAAGAGGTTAGTGCGTGTCATTTGTGGCATTGCTGAGGTGAGCCAGTCCAGCTCGACAAGATGAATCTGGAACTGCGTAATGCTGACCGACCCTGACAAAGTCTAACCCACAGGTCGCTCCAGGCTATGTGTAAGTGCTCAAGTGTATCCTCAAGACATGCAGGCTTTTCAAGTACTGACTCCAGCCCAGGAATGCTGCCGTGGCTATTGTAATGGCAGGTGATCGGTTCACAGATCGTCAAGATCAAGAGATGCTGTATGCTCTACTAGTGAAGATCGAGACGCAACTGGCCTGGCCTACGGGCGCAGCGTAAGTCTGTAAACTCTGTTATTGATTGTGCATTTGCTGATCCCAAGCACAGTCAACTCGATCTGAAAAGTACATGGGGATGGGCAAGACCCTCAGACATGTCTATAGCTGGTGTTCTGAATAGTGGTGTGATTACATGATACTCATTGTAAATGAAGATAAGAAATCTACTGCATGAATAGTCCTTCAAGACTCAAAAATGGTGTTTGAAAAAAAAACACCTGAGTTCTACGTGAATGTTGTTGGATCGCTAGCCAATATTGCTTGCGCTCCAGACATTGCGTGAAAATAGAGTCATCGTGATTTCAGAGGGACGTTTCACTCAAATGTCGTTTCTATGCTGTCCTATTCAGGTAAATAAGTTCGCCCCAAGTCGTTTTCCGTCGCTATGGTCCACATTATGATTGGGCGAGACTAGGTATATCGACGTCGCCAAGAATTTCCTATAAAATTCAAACGGGCAAGTCGTCAGAAGCGGACATGCACTTGAGTTATACACCTTTTGTCCCAGTCGGGCAACTGAATCTGTCTGTGCTGTAATTGGAAAATCTCAAAATTCCGGGGCAAGGTCTCAAGAGTGTAGGTTGCACTTCAATTCAACGGTCCGATGATCTGTGCGAGTATGCATTTATGTGGAGCATATAGATTGATTAGATATGTGCACGACAGGTCCATGAAACTGACTCTCGTCGTCGTCGTCGCCGCTGTCAACTTGGGATTCGAGTCGCAGGTTTCAGTCTCGTGAGCTGCATCATGTCGGCCATGACCCGACAGACTGTTTCCTTCGCGCGCCGTCGAATGGCATAATTCGCAACGCCTACATACATGCGCCGACATGGCCGCCATCACATCCATCAGATCCAATCCGGGTGCCAAGCCCATCAGAGAACAAGCCGCGCCCAAGGGCCTATACGGCTCGGATGATCGACAGCTCAAGGCTCTTTTCTTCACTGATACACGACTCTAGCGCATTTATCAAAGCGATCCAAGAACTTGTCGAAAATGAACTTTGCTTGGCGGCTGACGAGAGACCGCCATTCAAGGTTCTGCCAGGTCGTCGTCGTCGAAACCACAGTTGGAGATTCTTCTGCCCCCGGCCGACTTAAACTGAAGTTATCTGCGCAGAGCGCCCAGGCAACAACAGTACCGCCGTTGGTTTTCTACTCTCGAGCTCGGTCCTCCAATCAGGTGCAGGTCTACATTCCGCTGGAGATGACTCTGCAGCTGGTCTCGAGATGTCAGTTGATATAATCGACCTCTTTTCTCTCTGCGCGCCGCATCGTAAATCGCGGGCGGCGTGGAGGGCAGGCCGCTGGTCGTGATGGCCGACAGGCGCCGCGGGATTCATGCGGTTCCGGACTTATTTCATCAAGAGCGGCCAGCGAATGCGAGTGTCAGGTAATGTCAGGTAAATACTTCTGGAAGGTGCCTCGTCTCCTTCAGCTACAAGGGGAGCCCGAGCCATGCGACGAACGTCTATCTCGTAGGCACCTGATTCCTTTTTCTTCTTCTTTCTGTTTGAGCCCGGGGAACTGCTGTGCACACATTTGCTTTTGAGACAGTACGCAAATAGCCTCTGAAGTGATACTGGCAGCGTGACGGCGACGACGATTGATTGTGTTTCTCATGTTTCGCATGTCGATTTCGGAACAGGCACACGATGGCCATCTTGGCCGGATTTGCCAATGGTAAAAAAAAAAAAAAAAAAAAAACCGACGAGAGTTTCCTCGAGCAACAGCAATGGGGAAAGAGATCATCAGGCTCGCGCTTAGCCCACAGTAGACAAAACTCGGCGAAGTTGGCTGCATTAGATTGGAGTTGCCCCATTCCAGCACTTTTTGTCAGTTCGTCTCGGCACTCCACAGTGGTATAGTCGGTCCATACGGGCACTATCATTACCCCGCAGACATGCTAACAGGACTGTGAGGACTGTAAATTGGCCTGCTGCTACCCCGGAGGATTCTTTAATCTAGCTGCTGTTGAAAGCGGTCTTGGTTGGCCGATGAAATGAGGGGACTTTTCGCCTCCGGTTCGAATTCCAATTCCTAAAAGTCATAGTGTAGAACAGACAGCGAGAGCAGCCAGATGCACATGACTGACTGGCATTGGGCCCATCAGCGAGTTATCCCCGAGTCGTCCCAGATGGCATGCACGGCATTGGCTTGGCGCCCCCTCGACAAGATGAACATCCTGACAATGGCAGCTGTAGCGGGCCCGGGCAATGTACAGAATACAGAGTATGATGCCATAGTGCTTGTCCCCGGTTGCAAAAGTGGCAGAGCAGAAGGCCAAAGGGTGGGGGTTCAGTTAGGGACCCGCCCCTGAACCCTTGCCGTCAACGATGGATCGTAGCGGGAGCCTTGGTATATTCGCATACCTGCTTATTCGTTGGTAACATTCTTGGTATATATACACACAATATTACTTGCTACCCCATACAAGCTTTACAATTTCTCCAATTTGTTGCTCTACAATTTTCAATTTTCTGCTCCTTCATACACACAACTTTGGAACAGAACACACACGCACAACTCACCATGGCGAGCGCAACAACTATGAAGGCTGTCAACTACGCCGGACCGAGCTCCGTCAAGGTCTCGGAGGTCGAGAAGCCCAAGCTGGAGCACCCAGACGATATCATTGTAAAAGTGACGACCGTAAGTATCTCTTCGGCAGCAGAATGTCGATTAGAAGTATTGCTCACTCTATTTCCCTCGAGGCGGCCATTTGCGGTTCAGATTTGCAGTATGTGGTGCCCTAATTATAGAGCTGTCGTCCCCTGGCGCAATGATTCTGACCATCTTGTAGCATGTACGAGGGCCGAACCGCCGCAGAGCCCGGTATCACTTTCGGTATGTTGCCATCTGCTTATATCATTTACACGCATATGTAATTTGCACTAATACTGTTCAAGGTCATGAAAACATGGGAATCGTAGAAGAGCTGGGCGAGGGTGTCACGCTACTCAAAAAGGGCGACCGCATCGTCATGCCCTTCAACGTCGCCGACGGCCGGTGCCGCAACTGCGAGGAGGGCAAGACGGCCTTTTGCACCGGTGTCAACCCTGGATTCGCCGGCGGTGCCTATGGTGAGCATCATTGCCAGAACTTTGGGCTTTGCCTCGATGCATATTAGAAACTGACGATTGACAGGCTACGTTGCGATGGGTCCTTTCCGTGGTGGTAAGCGCTTTGGCCATACGGCTTGCGGTTGAGGTATTGGTTCACAAATGCTGACATTACTTTCTCTAGGCCAAGCACAATATCTCAGAGTTCCATACGCAGATTTTAATGCATTGAAATTGCCCCCCGGCAAGGAGTTTGAGGCAGACTTTATCCTTTTGGCAGGTATGTGACATGTCATGCCGTTCTTGGGCGGCGCGGGGCAGTTTCACAGAGGCTAACCTGGATCTAGATATCTTCCCTACGGGTGAGCCACTCCCGTAAAGGGCAGTCTGAGCAAGAAAAGCAACTGACAAACATCTCCAGGTTGGCACGGCATCGAGATTTCGGGCTTCAAGTCGGGCGAGTCGGTGGCGGTCTTCGGCGCCGGGCCGGTAGGCCTGATGGCGGCCTACTCGGCCGTGCTCCGGGGCGCCAGCCGGGTGTTCGTCGTCGACCGCGTGCCCGAGCGCCTCGAGGCGGCCCAGAAGATCGACTGCGTCCCCATCGACTTCACCAAGGGCGACGCCGTGGACCAGATCATCGCGGCCAACGGCGGCGACATGGTCGACCGCTCCATCGACGCCGTCGGCTACCAGGCCGTCGGCGCCAGCGGCTCCAGCGAGCAGCCCAACATTGTCCTCGAGAACATGATCCGCGTGACCCGCGCTTGTGGAGGTCTGGGAATCCCGGGTCTTTACGTTCCAAGGTAATGCCTAAACGTTCGGTTTTGGTCTGCCTCGGTCTACTAACCTCAGTGTAGCGATCCCGGTGCTCCTGACGCTGCGTCCAAGAATGGAATGATCAGCTTGAGTTTCGGTAAACTATTTGAAAAGGTAAGCTAGACATATATATCCAGCAATTATTATTGTACGAAAGAAATTCATGCTCACTTATCAACAGGGCCTCACCATTGGCACTGGCCAATGCAACGTCAAGTCCTACAACCGGTATTTGCGAGACTTGATCATTGCCGGCAAGGCCAAGCCCAGCTTTGTCGTCTCGCACGAGATCAACATTGACGACGCAGAAGATGCTTACGACAAATTCGCCCGGAGAATCGATGGCTACACCAAGGTTCTCATTCATCCCAATGGAGGGTTCTAAGGAAACCTGAGTTGCGGGGAAGTCGGGGAAAAAGAGCTTCAAGATGATGCCAGAGCATGATATATAGCGTTATTCATGAATTAAGATCAAATCAACTATTCACAAATAAGGTGTACATCTCTACTCGAGCAGTGAACCAGTGATCATATACTGCAGGCAGCTGTCCTATTATCTAAGAACACTGTGACTTTATCACATCTGAACGGCAGCGACGATGATATGGTTAATGAAATGCGACATGCGTGCTCACCGAAGCTTGATAAATTCCTGGGAAAATACAAAGACGTGCCGTGCACTTGGCGGTACGCAAATGCAGATACAGGCAGACATCTCCTCAGAAAAACATCGTATTCCTTCCCGCTCCGCTGCAATGCCGCCAAGTCTCTGTCGTTGCGCCGCGGGTTATAGAGCCTATACAGTGTTAGTGGCATTGCTCGGCCTTCGGTATAGTGGGTATGGGGTACTTGGCGATCGGCCACCAAGCAATGTGGTGCGGATAGGCCTTCCCCTCTGGACGTTTTGGGCAATTTTCCGGCGGGCGTCAAGAGAGTCAGTCTAAAAGTATTGACCGACTTGGTCCACATGTCACGCAATAGGCTGTTAGAACGTCGAGTGAATAGTACCGACAAGAATTTAAAAGAATACCGAGAAACGGAATATTAACCAACTTTGAATGGTCTTGACTTTGCCAGCTGAACACGCAAGTTTGACCGATTCTTGCAGCCTTTATGCGACGTGCCAGCCTCCATCTCGTAAAGGTTCAACTATACTAAGTCTCATTCGTGTAAACTACAATTACGAAATAGAAACACCATCAAAATGGTCAAGTTCCAACGCATTCGGACTCTATGGGGAGTCGAGCCTGGAAAGGACATGGAGAACTGGGACAAGCTCTTTCCCGAGCTCAAGCAAATAGGCTTTGGTAAGTCTATTCATCCTCAAGACATATTTGTCTTATACAGGTGAAAAATGCAAAATTCGGTGCTAACCATGAATCAGAGGGTATCGAGATCGATGTGGCAAACCTAAAGGGTCCTTCAGAGTACCAGGCTCTGCGAGCGCTGGCTGACAAGCATGGACTCGTCATCACCGTGCTGTAAGTCGCGACTCGTCAAGAACTACCATGTTCCGGCGACTAACATGGAAAACAGCATGTTCAGTTCATGGCCACAATACGTCGGCCCTCGTCCAAAGGGGCTCACGCCTGCAGAACATCTGGAATACTACCGCAAGTCACTGCAAGACGTCACAATTCTAAAGCCCATCAAGGTCAACGTGCACTCGGGGTCGTGAGTTCCAACCCAGAGCGAATCCAGCTCGACAGCGGTGGCAAAGAACACATCAATTGACATCCTACAGGGATATCTGGACATTTGACCAATCCGTCGAGTTCTACAAGGGAACCTTTGCCATTGACGAGGAGCTGGGCTTTGCTGGAAGGGTGTGCCACGAGACGCACCGGAACAGATCCCTCTTCAGCCCACAAGCGACAGACTACATCGTCAGCCGAGTACCAAAGTAGGTATTACTCATCAAATTCCCCCTGATTATATTGGTTTCTAGAGGATTTGAAGCTGATTGTTGCTACAGCTTGCGCATCACTGCAGATATCTCCCACTGGGTAGTGCTGTCCGAACGTCTGCTGGACGAAAGTGAGGAAGACCGCGAACTCCTCGACAGAGTATTTCCCCATGTGAGTAACCTGATCCATAGCTACCTTGAAATGACCGGCTTCACATCCACTCAGTCCATTTTTACACGATCTCTCAGACTGACAATCCCAGGTCGAACACATCCACGCCCGCATCGGAACGACCCAGGCCTCGCAATGTCCCGACCCGACCAACCCCATCTTCAAGGAGGAGAGGGAGTTCTTTGAGCGGGCATGGCTGCGTATTCTGGAATTGCGGCTCAAGAATAACGACCTGAGTACTGTAACATTTGTGCCTGAATATGGGTAAGTATTCCCGGCCCCAAAAGCAGAATGCTCTCGTCGCAACAGTCGGACGAGAACGTATATTCATCTCAGAGCGTCACTGACTCCCATCTCATATAGTCCGTTCCCGTATCATCCGATCAACTCTACGCACACATTTGATGCCGTGGCCAACAGCGAAGCCACTCGCCTGTTTGGCATATTCAACGCGTTCGTTGCAAGCAAACAGTAACCATAAATGATGGAATGCACTACGTAGCGCTCAACCAAATACATCATTCGACATATTACGTTCTCTTGTCAACTCAACTATGACTCTGCTCAAATCTGGGTACCGTGTTTTGGTAGAGGTCTGGTGTCGAATCATTCTGGTGCAAGACATATTGACTCCGCCGCGAACACTGTACCGTCGACTGAGAAGCAGCTGCGGCTTCTTGTGCCTGCCATTTCTTGTCGCCTGATATTGGTGGCTCGTCAGATCCGGACTCATACTTACCGTCTGGACTGATACGATTGCCGTTGAAGAGGTTCCTCCTGCGGCTGTGACGTTACCACCGGAGTGGCCGAAGGTGCTGCCATGGCTGGTGCTGGCAGCAGACTTGGAGGTGGGTGTATTCCTGCCAATGGAAACATTGGATGCGGTGAAACGGGCTTTGAGTGTGCAGATTCTCCCTGATTCTCTTGCACAGTGAGTCAGAGCGATACTGCTCGTAAACAGCCCCCTCCTTGAATCAAGATCACCTGCCTCTTCGATTTGAACCATGACGTATAATTGGGCAAAAGCAAAAGGCTCAAGATTACCAAGAGTCCACGTGTCGCGGATTTCAAGTATCTTGAATTTGCTCTGGTACCTATTCATCTCATTTCGCTCTATCCGAACTTTTGCTTGTTTTTATCGTTGTTGCTCACAATTTCGTCTCAAGGAAAGTGATCAAGGGTGAGAAGTTGTTTCTTCCATTCAATGGGTATCTGCTGTTGATACAGCGACTCCACGACGCCAATGCTGCGCTTGGCAATTCTTCAGACAATACAAAAGGTTCCTCAACAACAGGCATATGCTTTTCTGTCATCTACACCTCGCAAAAACCATCCCCTTAGTGAGCAAATCAATGAATTACCTCAACCTCGGCGAAGACGTCAAGGCGATGCGTAAGATGTGCGCCCCTCTTGGTGCCGTCTAATACGCAGGCATCGGCCTGCCTACACTTTTCGGCCATCGCGACGATCAAACCGTGCCACACGACCCAGCCTCAGCCAAATGGTCGCACCATCTTTTTTGTTCTGAATATCTTGTGTTTTGCCGTGTATAGAAAGAGCCCCTCAGTTCCTGGAGGTGACGGGAGGTTCTGAAAATCTAACAACGATATTAGTATTGAACAGACAGCGCTTAGATTCAGGCCAAAACATACCTTGTCGAAGTCGAAGTGTCGGAAGTAGAAGCTGATCAGTCGATCTCTGGCCTTACGGTCGAAGCTCATCACCATGTTCTTTCGACAGACAAGCTCGAACAGATTGGAAAATGGCTTTAGCTCGGTCATCCGCTCTGCCCTCCAGACTTGAAGCTGTTTGAAATCAGCGTATCCGTTGTGAAACTTGTTTCCGTCCAATTGAATTAGGGCCCAATCCTTGAGATACCCGGGCTCTTGGTCTGATATACTCATATCTGAGTGATACGCAAGATGCCCGACTGTTCGCGCTTGTGGCGTATTCAATGTCTGAAGGAAGCCAGTGTTTAGCTTGTTTTCTCTCTCAAAGACGACCATAATGAGATGAGTTTTTGTCTCTTTTGGTAAAAGATAAGACGAAGTGTGGGTAGAAAGAATTTGGGAAGAGGAGAGAAGAGAGGGTTGGGCTTTCAGACGATTAAGGGAGAAAACAAGCAAGCTCTGCTATTATTACTACAAGGAAAGAGCCTCTTACAGTCTGCCCCGAGGCGCTGCCTGACTTTCGCACATTTGAAGCTTGAAGCGGGACCCCTATTCGCAACTTCCCTAGCTGAAGTTCCTGCCTGTACATTTACGCATCTATCAGATCTAGATTGGCCCAGACCCTGTGCATCATGCCATCAAATCGCACAACCTGTACATCAGACACATTTCGGAAAGAGTATCATCATTCCAGATAAGCCGTGATTACTGCGACATAAGCAGGGTGTGTGTCACGCAAACCCGTGAGCAATTCGATCAAGTCAGAGCCAGGGTAATGACGAAGGGAATGATGAGATTTCCGATCTGGTCAAGTACCTATTCATCTGGCAAGTGCAACTTACGTATGTACCCCAAATATGAAGACTCGAGGTCGGCTGATAGATCTGTCGGGCAGTTGCAGACAACGTGAAGAGCTAGCTGCTGCTCCTCGCCCAATTGGATGCACCTGAGCCCTTGGGACAACAATGAAGCAGTCCCCAATTGCATATCAAACGAACTTATCCAACTTCTAGGCCCTTCGAGGCTTCACTGGCCGCTGTAGATACAAACGTACGAAATGTCACCGGATTTCCGAGCAAGTTTTTTACAATGCACTTGACACAAATGGAAGGGAATTGGCGAGAAAGCACATCCCAACTCCGTGAAGCCCAACAAAGATATGCAGCTCGACATCATGACGGAAGGTAGGAGTTAGTTGGGGCTGTTTTACTAGTGTTCTGGATCGTTCCGATGCATTTGCATAAGACATCATATAGCAGTCTTGGTTGGACACAGATTGTACTTGATTTGCTGAAGACATTTCCTAGCACGCAGTGTCACAATATGAAATATTATTCAATTCCATTTCTGGACGAAATCCGTTGACTGTGAAACATCTTTGCTTATTCTTTTCGTGTCGCTTTGGAGATACCAAAGCATGTTGTGGACCGGACAGAGTTTGTCTAAGTTCGTTGGAAGGCATTCTCTCACGAGCTCTATCTGTAGGTGAAGTTCCCGAGATGGCAGCATATACACATACAGACGCAGTCGAAAGCGATTCATTTTCTCCATCTTCTATGCAACTGACAGTCTCGTGTAAGTGTCAGCTCAGTCACTGAAAATGGCACAAGTCGTGCGAAGTATCTTGGCAGCTTGCAACCGACCTCTTCGGAGTTCGTATAGCGAAAGCCGGCCGGTCCCACGCACACCTACCTTGGCCGGCTTTCCGGATAGATCTTGGAGTTTCTGGAACATACTCTTGCATGTCCCATCCCGTTCGGAAAGACATATGACCGGAGCTTGGCAATGTCCGTCACCTGAGGCTCCTGAGCGATGTCTCTTTCGTTCCTGGTGGACGTAGATCCTGATGAAGGCCCATGGGAGAGAAACAAGGATCAGCCTCCGACAATTTAGTGTAGCCCCCGGCCCACCGAGTGTTATAACCTTGGAATGGCTCCACGTGAATCGCGATTAATTGCGAACTTTGTTTTGTGTCTGAGATGTTCTGATCAGACTCTTTCGAGCAAATCGTACGGAACCGTTGAGCCTCGGCCCTATATGTCTCGGCCGGATCGCGTATGCCATATATACTACGGAACCTGGATGCTTGGGACCCTCTCCATACTCGTACTTGAACGTATCAGACCATGAAAAAGTTTGTCAGGATTGTACGATCTGTGTAGGATTCTTGTCCGTATTATTGCCGACTTGTCAAGTTGTGATTTGAACTCAGAAGCGGATCTCAACTTTCCTGGCGTAACAGTTACAGATAGATTGAGCTGATAAGGTAGCTATCCTCTGTGGAGCTCGCAGCTGCTAACCTAGACCGGAAGCTTCCATCTGCAACTTTGTCGTCGGCATTTTTCTGCATCTGTTTGATATATCTTGGTGTTTTCTGCAAGCAAACATTACTACACCGTGATTAATTGAACCATACACAGTAGAAGCTCGGGAAGGTGTGAGATGCCGGGGAATTCGCGAAGAAGCTTGAGAAACATGGAAGCTATCGTTGCATGGTAACCTAGGTAGTCCCAGAAACATGCACCCTGTTTGGATTCTTGGCAACTTCGGATCACGCCAGCTGCCTCGCTGGTATACACAGCACCGCAACAACATGCCTGCTCAGAGTAATCTGCCAAAGCCGAATAAAGTACGTTCTACCTGTGAGGGTCGATACTGCATGTAGAAGTCCGCCGTGATTGCAGGCTTATCTACGCAAACCAAGAGATGCTGCATGGCTCTATATGCGCCGTTCTTTGACCTGTGATATGCAAGTTGGTAGTGATACATTTTGATATTTGTTTGCCAGGCTCGAATCAAGCTTTTACTCCGGGTCGTGCCGCTTTTTGGACTCTTTCAGATGGTGATCTGCTTAGGTACGGCCGACCCAGGGGTATATACACGGTTCTATACGACCGTTCCCTTAGCCTCGTCAGTTAGAGGCATAGTATACAGTTTTTGTATTGTACATTATTGCTGGCTAATTGGTGCGTCGACTTCTCCTCGATAAGGTTTGCTCAGAATCCCATGTTCCTCAGGAACTCGAGCACATCTTCTCTCCGGTGGCCCTGTGTACTGGTCAGCATCTTGTCGCGAGGGTCCTGAACTGGATGGTACAGAGCTGGGAAAAAGGGAGCCTGGGCATGTGCTGCCGAGGGAGTCCCTCTGAGCCTCCAACTTTGACCGTATCTTTTGCGCCTACCTTGATCTCGACATGATTTGTGATGCTGTTGACCTTGACATCCTTCTCCGAGAGTCCCAGGGCCTCCGCCACGTCAAACCGGAGCGCCTGCAGGTTTCCCTCGCCCTTCTTGAGCAACGTCTTCTTCAGGTTGCCACCACGATCCCTCCTCTGGTACACGGCAATGTTGTTCATGCGGTTGCGACCGACATAGTATGGCAGGTGCTGCGGCGGCTTTGGTAACTGCGCCTGTGTCGTCGATTGTGCTGAGGATGTGGTGGACTGTGTTGCGCCCAGTTGCGCTGCCAGAGCAGGGGTTTCTGTGGTCGCTGATGTAGATTCGGTGGCTAAGCTTCGAATCGAGATGGGGACGTTGAAGCGGGTTGCCAGTGCTGGCCTGGGTACGGCCGCCACCCGAAGTGTCCTTATCGTCCTTGCAAACATTTTTGGAATGATTGTGATTCTGTTGAGGTCTCCAACACGTTGTTCCTCCCGTCGTCGCTGCTTCTCCTGGTGCCGAATTGGAATCCAACTGCTGCTGCTAGATTGAAACTTTTGGCGATTGCACTGAGCTGCGACGGACCACCAATAAATCCGGGGCCGCGTCCAAAAGTTTAGCTCCAGGTTTATTAGAGCTGCAGGCGCTGTCTCATTGAAACGCGCCCAGCTAAAGCGCGTGGCGGCAAATCTCCGGGACAAGTTTCTCCACAACCCGCGCCCGTTCCCTTTCAGTTTCGTGGGATTGTGTGCAAATTCGGTGAGCTGCCCCGCCATCCATCGATTTGACTCGAGTTTCGCTGGGAGTAAAAGTTACAACCATCCCGAACCCAGGAACCCCAGATTATCGCAAATTGCCAGAGACTCTTGCGACAAGATGGCCGAATACGATCTCACTCCCAAGCTGGTGGCTCACCTTGACCGCCACCTCATCTTCCCCCTGTTGGAGTTCGCCAACAACCAGGTCGCCGAGGACGATGACGCCAAGGCTCTCGAGTTCACAAAGGCCAAATATGAGCTGCTCAAGACGACCAACATGACCGACTTCATCGGCAGCCTCAAGGCCGAGCTGGATGGTCTCGAGGAGATCCCCGCAGAGTTTAACGACAAGCGCCAGCAGGTCATTTCGCGCCTGGAGCAGTTCGAGGACGAGACCAGCAAGATCACCGACTTGTTGGGCAACGAGGAGGTCGTCAACAACCTGCGCAGCGACAAGGTTGCCAACTTGGAGTTCTTGAAGAAGGAGCACGGCGTACGTTGTCATCAAGATGGATCGCTGCGGTAATATACGGGTATGCTGACAGTTATGCGACAGGTCACGGTAGACAACGTCAACGCCCTCTACGACTTTGGTAACTTCCAGTACAGCTGCGGCAACTATGCCGCCGCTTCAGAGCTTCTGTACCAGTTCCGTGTGCTTTCCACGGATAACGATAAGGTCTCCGCCGCGACCTGGGGAAAGTTGGCCTCTGAGATCCTCACCACCAACTGGAAGGAGGCCGTGGAGGAGCTGCTCAAGGTCAAGGAGATCATTGACGGCAAGCTGTTCAACAACCCCTTGGCACAGCTCAACAACCGGTCGTGGCTGATCCACTGGGCTCTGTTCCCCCTGTTCAACGACGATTCTACCCGGGACCAGATCCTCGACCTCTTCTTCAGCCCTCCCTTCATCAACAGCATCCAGACTAGCTGCCCCTGGATCCTGAGATATTTGACCGCCACCGTCATCACCGGCCGCGGCCGCACGAGAAACTCTGGCCAGTACCAGAAGCAGCTCAAGGACATTATCCGTATTGTCAAGCAGGAGGCTTACGAGTACTCGGACCCCATCACCGACTTTATCCGCGCTCTCTACATTGACTTCGACTTTGAGGAGGCTCAGCGCCAGCTTTCTCTCGCCGAGGAGATCCTCAAGACCGACTTCTTCCTCATCTCTACTGCCGACCTGTTCGTTGACGCTGCCCGTCACCTGATCTCGGAAAGCTACTGCAAGATCCACGCCCGCATCGACATTAAGGACCTGAGCGCGCGTCTGGGTCTCGGCCAGGACGAGGGAGAGAAGTGGATCGTCAACCTGATTCGCGACACCAGAGTGGACGCCAAGATTGACTACAAGGAGGGCACAGTAGTAATGAACCACCCGCCCAGCAGCGTCTACCAGCAGGTGATTGAGAGGACCAAGGGTGCCTTCTTCAGAACCCAAGTTTTGAGTGCGGCTGTTGCCCGATAGAGCGGGCAGGCGATTGAGCACAGAACACAGTAAATGGGATCTCTGATGAAATGTGCCCTCGGTGGTAGAGAGAGACGAGAGAAGAGAAAGGCATGCATGCGCGGCGTTACAGGGTGTCCGGAATCGGCTAAAACCAATAGGCGGTTAGACTTGCTTGACTGTATGGATATGTTGCATTTTGCTTCAAAAGGATCTAATGATACAAAAAAACACAGTGAAATGAACAATTTCCTGGGTGTCCGCCTGCATGCATGTGTCTGACTCATGGCGGGTAGGATTCTCTATAATCGCGACTCGAAGCCAGATGGCATTTTCCATTAGTCCTAGCATCTTCTCACGAGACAAAAGGAAAGTGGGAGACCATGTTAAGGTTGAGCTGAAAAAAGTGATCGTGATTCGCCTGACGATCCTTCGCTCTGGACTCCGAGCTTCCGTCACCAACCAGTCATTTACAGAAACTGCTGATTTCGGGCTACATGACGTATGGATCGGCAGCCCCGCCTAAGGTTGAGCGAGCCTTTGGGGGCTTCCTGGGCTTCCTGGGCTTTCTGGGCCTTCTGTACCGAAGCGAAGTTCACTAAAGAAGTCCCTATCCCCGGGACCCTGCATTTTATTTGATGCGTATTTGCTTTTTTCCCAGGAACCCAAATCACATACTATCTGCTAATAACTTGACATTACCCACTTCGGCCTTTGAACCCTTTTTTTCTATTGTCACTTTGATTGCTGTGCGATCCTCGGCCTTTGTTATACATCCTCCCTATATATTCTACTACCAGACGGTAGCTCGGTGAAGCGAAGACGCATACTCACACCTCTCTTATCTTGGTTGATCACCATGTGGCATACGCTTGGCACAGTAGAGTAGACTCCATTCGATGCAGTCCTTCTTGATATGGCAGATGTCCAAGGGCCAGGAACAGGTCCTGCTACGACTACCACCACGCCGCTGGGTGCCTCATTGACGACGCTTTTGGGGCAGCTCCTACCTACGCCAGGATTCTCCTCCGTTGCCATTCCTGTCCCGCACGGCTCCGTCTATCTCAACAACCCCATGTTGACCGAGGAGCCCTCTCCTATCTCGAAACCGGTCAACGCGCCCACCTCGCCTTCTGTGTTGCCTGCTCCCCTGAAAAAGGCAGAGCCGAATGGTGCTTTCACGCTGCTCATTGTGAATGATAACCCCATAGACAGAAAGGTATGCTACGCCCAAAAGTCGTGACACTTGCAAAGGCAGATCTTCCGCTGTCCAAACATTGATTACCACAATATTGACGCTTTCTCAAACCTAGATTCTTGCCAAGATTTGCGAGAGATGGGGCCAGCCGTATGAAATGGCCGAAAATGGCCTGGAGGCTGTCGAAATGTACAAGCGAGATCCGGTCAAGTTCAGGTGTATCCTCATGGGTGAGTTCACAGCGTCTCGCATATTCCACCACAAGACAGCTCTTGCTCACTCGTTATTTCTTAGATCTCGTCATGCCAGTCATGAACGGATTTGAAGCTACAGAACAGATCCGCAAATTCGAGGAGGAGTCGTGGGAAGCGTACTCGACGCATTTACCATCCCCTTCTTCCTCCTCATCTGCCACCAGGAAGCAGAGCAGTGCCGCACCTGAAAAGCAGCCCGTTCGGCGCGCAGTCATCGTGGCATTGGCGCCCTCGTACTCGGTCGCAGGAATCCACCAGCGGATCGCGGCCTCGGGGTTCGACCTGTCCATGTGCCGGCCCTTGTACCCCAACACCATCTGCAACATGCTGTTCAGCGGTCCGGGCGTCAACGTCGTAGGCCTGCTCGGCGGCGTCGACGACGACCAGCTCCGGGCCGCCGGGTACCCGCTCAAGGTGGTGCGGCGCAAGCCGAGCAGCATCGGCGAGCGCGAGATGGGCGAGGCGCTCGGGCGTGGTTTCATGTGAACCAAGAAAGGAGGATGACGATCAAAGAAGATGGGATTCGAGGCCTTATCGGCTGCTTCGTATCCCCTAGAATAATTACGATCCCAAGGGTTTTTTAACGTGCACAGATACAAGTGGCAAGGACGCCATGCCAACCCCGATCGTGCAATCCATGTACAATTTTGCTTTTCATACGGATTTTAGCGGCATTGGATGGCGTTTGGGTTGCAGGAGTACTTGGTAGACGAACAGTCAACGGTTGGTTTTTACTCCTACAATTGAATATATCTTTTGATCTTGAGCAGAATTCTACCTTATTGAATCGATCAAAGGCTTTCAGTCATAATCAAGCATATAACAATTCTGATTCAGCCCATGTTCATCCTCAGCAAAATGGAATCTACGACAATCCGACAGTAGCTCTAAGCCTTCTCCATACCTCACGCTTCAAAGCTTGGTACTCGGTCACCGTCCTCGAGACGGCGTCCCTATTCTCCACCGCCCGGCGGATGAGATACGAGAGACAGTCGTCGAGCGACCCCCAGCTCAGGCACTTGTACGCTTCCTGCCCAACACCGGCGGCATTGAGCTGCAACAGCGTACAGCTGACCTCGTCCGCCATGCCGAGGAGCTGCCCGTACTTGACGGGAATCGAGGGCGCTCCGCGCGCCGCCCGGGCCGCCTGTTGTTCGTACGCCGCCAGGGTGCTCTTCTTGTTGTGCGTGGCCAGGAACAAGTCGACATGCGCCTGCCCTGAGCTGTCCTCGACGCCAAAGAACCCGTGGTCCTGGCCCACCAGGCTCTCGGCGATCCTGTCGTACGCCTCGTCCGTGTCCGCCTTGGTGTCGTTGATGAGGTGCCGCGGCTCCGAGGCCATGTACGCGCCGCGCACGAGCTTGACGCCGAGCGCGTAGCCGTCCCGCCGCGCCTGCCGGAGGTGCGCCCCGAGGACCTGCGGCGTCGCCTTGAGGTACGCCTGGTACGTGTTGTACACGAGGGCCCCGCCGCGTGTGTTGTACCGGCGCATGAGCTCGGCCGCGGCCCGGTCGATCCCCGGCTGCACGAACTGCTGCTCCGCGTCGACCAGGATCATGGCCTGCCGCCGGAGGGCCTGCTCGCAGATCTCCTCGAGCGCCGAGGCCATCTGCGCGGGCAGGGGTTTGCCGGACGATAGGGTTTCGGTCACGCCTGCGCCTGCGCCGGTGAATCTGTACGAGAGCGTGGAGTGTCAGCTTCCGCACAGTCAGAGTCAACCTCATCCGGGTATTGGGAATAGTGCGAGATCGCCATACTTGAGCGCCAAAAAGTCCCCTTTGCCGAGCATGGCCACCGTCTCGAGGACCCCGTCGCGCCACGCCTGAATGTCCTTGTCGTGACGCTGTGACACATCCACATCCGCCTGCTTTGCCTCCTCGAGCTGCTGCGTGCCGGTCCCGACTTCGCTCTGTGAAGAGTCGACGACGACTTCCTTGGCGTACGTCAAGATGACACCTCGGAACCCCATGTCCTTGATGCGTCGAATGGTGGACGTGACCTCGCCGTGGTTCTCGCCGGCGCAGAAATGATTGTACAGTGTCCGTTTGAGTAGAGAATGCAGCAGCGGGTTGGTCTTGGGCTGGAGGAGGGCGTTGCGGGGTCTCGAAAAGAGCTGGAGTAGTGACAGGGCTGGCGTCATGAGGATCCGGTGGCTCGAGATTGTTGCGACCAGTAACGACCGGAGCAGCAGACCGGTTGGGAGCAGTGAATGCGGAGGGAGCGGACGAGACGCCGTCGATTGTGCCCGAGTATGTTGGATTGTAAGATTTGTGACATGGCTGTGGCGAGACCTGGCAACATGTCTGTGAAGCTGTGAGCTCACTGGCGAGATGCCACGAAAATGTGCATGTACTCTGCTCAGTACCAATCGCATTTTATGAGATGATGAGCACACTATTGATGATACTGATTGAGAAGTAAGAGTTCAATGGTTGTTGATGTTGTCGGTGGCAGTGAAGTCAAATATTCCCAATGACATGCATGCACGAAGGGTCGTCCGCAGGCCCCCACAGTGACCACCAATTTTGAGTTTCCTTGTGGTGGAAGCAAATTCTCTATCACGACCATATGAAACTATTTACATCATCAAACTTGCTGTCTCTAGAAGCCTGGTGATTGTGGTTTGCCCTTCGGACCTGGGCCGGCAGCAAATATCTCGAATCGCTATACTCTATACTACTACTCGGACAAGCCGCCGAGCCCCACAGTATATGTCAAATGCTGGCGGCTTGTCACCGGAAGGGCGCAAAATATTGATGGATTAGAAGATCGGCGCAGTTATTCTTGCTCACGAAATGGGCCATATCGCTGATGTGAAATTGAGAAATGTAGTCTTGCTGACTCTTAATCTTGGGTCAGAACTTGCTTGACGTATATCATGGTATTTGATGAGGTACAAGTAGCAGAAAAGACCATCTAGGGAGATAGTACGAAACAGGAAAATAGTATACTTGAGCGATACATTGACGATACCCCCGGGCTGTATACCAAGCCATGACACAAAAACGCGCTTCTTGAAGAAAACCTCAAACCGATCGTTTCTGGAATTCAAAATTTTATTTTACCATCATAGCACTTTTGAAGACCAAGGAGCGTGTCCCGGCGCTATCCTACTTGCGAATATATCGAGGCGCTGATTAGACTATAGTAGGACACAGTTCCGAGCTAACATAATATGGAGGACTTATGTTTGGTTCATTGCGGATCGGCGGCGACTTGAATGTGCCAAAAGCTTGCCACCGGAAAGGCAAGGACTTGAGCGAGGTTTGTAGACCGCTTGCTGGCTTGCCCGCTGCAGAAAGTCGCACTGAGATTTCCACTGACCTATGAGTAGGTAGTGTGGTGGTTCTCTCTGTGAAGGAAGTGTCAACGAATTATTCGAAGAGATGAGCCGGTCTTCAAGTATGCATACAACGCACAAACGAGACTTCATGTCAAAAGTTCATGGCGTAGATAGTCCACGGCCGTCCGTCGTGCCGAGTCCACTATACGCCCTTTGACTAACAGCAGAGTACAATCATGGATCATCGGCTTTCTGCCGAGGGGTTGGCTAGTGATCGGCGCACATATAATTGGCTCATGGCTATAATGAACACGCCCAATGCGGCATGAGTGGTGGAGAGTAATTATAATGGGTTTCCATGGTACTATCTGTCGACTATATCATCGGTCAACATAGTTTCTGTCTGCACACCAACAGAAACCGGCGAGCGGGAATCCAACGAGTAAGTCACAATTCATCTTCCTATACACTCATGGCAGGCGACACATCAAAGGACATCGTTGCCGGCGCCGCGGGCGGCGTTGCGCAAGTTTTGATAGGTACGTATATCTGCCCAGAAGACAATCAATGCTAAAGGATTATCAGGACAACCTTTTGGTATGGTATAACGCCAAGATATATATGGGTAGTATAACCGCGCATGCTAACTGGCCAGATCTGGTGAAAGTGCGTCTGCAAGCACAGGGCGGGCAGGCGACGCAGGTATTTCGCGACGCATTGAAGCATGAGGGAGTGCGTGCTTTTTACAAGGTGTGAACTTCGCCCATGCCCTGCAAATCGTTTGCAACTTTACATTAACATGATGATCTACTACTGCTGTAGGGTACGCTGCCACCGTTATTGGGGGTTGGAGCATGTGTATGTGACCGATCTACATCCCCAATCGATTTCGAGATCCTGACTTCAATTGCTTTCTCAACAGGTCAGCATACAATTCGGCGCTTTCCAATATTTCCAGCACTTGATACAAGAACGGAATACGGTCCGATACGGCACATCCTTGAGCGAGCTGTCACTCGGCCAGTACTATATGGCTGGAGGCGCAGCAGGCATCACCAACAGCGTCATCTCAGGACCGATTGAACACCTCAGAATCCGAATGCAGACGCAGCCACGCGGAGATGCCAGATTGTATAGCGGGCCCCTTGACGCAGCTCGCAAGATCATTCAAAGTGCTGGCATCTCTGGGCTCTACCGCGGACAGGTCGTGACCTTGATGCGAGAGTTCCACGGCTACGGAGTATGGTTTGCAGCCTACGAGGGATTCGTCTCGGCGTTTGCAAAGTACGGTCAATGCGCGAGGGATGACCTGCCAAAGTGGAAGTTTGCCTTGTGCGGCGGCCTCGCCGGGGAAGCCTTGTGGCTTCTTAGTCACCCTCTGGATGTCTTGAAGAGCAAGATGCAAAGCGACGGGTTTGCAGGAACGCATGAGTATCGTAACTTGCGGGATGTTGTACGCAAGACGTGGATGAGACATGGTATTGGTGGATTCTTCGAGGGATTGGGGCCTGCCTTGCTCCGCGCCGCACCAGTCTCGGCCGGAACGTTTGCAACGTATGTCTACTGATGATAAGATTGTCGAATGCCATACTGACCGTCACCAGGGTTGAAGTTGTGCGCCAAGCCTTGAATTAGGCGAGTCGATTACGATCGCTGCCAGCTCCGGACCGACTTGCAAATTGATAGATTCACTTTGGCCTGGTATCATGGACTGGACCTTGATGTTATTCTTGGAGATGGGGCTAATCGATCGAGGATCAAGATGATGCAGAGAGTTCAGGGTATCACTCCTATTCTATAAACCAATACTATATATATCAAATCCCATGAAAAAGGACAATCCTGGCCTCAGCACTTGCAACTCAATATTTTTTTTACGATCTTGGGATCTTCCAAAGTGCATTAGAATCCCACCATATTCGATCGATCCACGTACATTAAGGTCGTCTTTCTTCGTTGGCCTCACGATTGCCACTTTCGAGGCCATTCCGCAACACAGAATCACCATACCACACGAGAAACGATGTGGGTATTCGATACGAGCCCTATTATTTGGTTGGTTGTCCATAATCCGGCATATAATTCTAAATCGTCCCGTGTACGTATTTATCTATTTATTAGCTCTCCCACACGGGCCGCTAGCTAGCAAAAGTCGTAGCCCAGGATACGTTGTCGACACTATACGGGCACGATCTCGATCATAACGTCCCAATCACAGATGTGCCCAGATGCCAAAGAAGTGATATGATTTTACAATCTCGATCTTTCTGGCACACTATTTCTATAAACAGCTAGCATCAGCATAGGAGCAAAAAGTGGACGACAGACGATTCAAGAACGCCGAACGGCCTGGCGGGCAACGGGACCCGCAAAACCGTTGTGTGCCGTCACCAGTGGAGTCTTTTCGGGCGGAGCCCCGGTAGGTTCTCGCTGGCCCCGTTTTCACAGAGTCTCCAGAACTTCAAGCCTCAAATTCTCTCCCGCTTATGACGCAACCCATTCCAAGGCTACAACCACAACCCTGACTCTGATTTTCGCGAGAAATTGATCTGAAAGAAGCTATCGCGCTTCCGTGGAACAAGACTGCGACTTTTGGCAACATTTATTTGGTAGCAAGAACGGGCAATAATGGCGCCTTCCGACTACAGGATCGCGTACCCGAGAAGCATGGCCTACAAGGTCCAGGACTTTGTGACCAACTTTTACAGCATCTCGGATGACCCGACCAAAAATGAAGAATGGGTATCGCACTTTTTGATCGATGCCGTGCTGGTCATGGGGCCCGACACCGCCAATGGTCCCGATGGTAAGTTGTCATCTCCTTCTCGACCCGGTGCTTCCGGGAATATCACGATATAGTCAAATTCTCACAACTACACAGAAATCCGCAAGATCCGGGAAAAGATGTGGGAGAAGGTGGCGGCTCGCAAGCACGAGCCCATCAAGGTCCTTGAGAGCAAATTTGGCGAGCAAGAGACAGAGTACGCCATCTTTGGCGACCTGACTTACGAGCTCAAGACGGGCGAAAAGCAGAGCGTCACGTGGGCCGCCAACATGATTCTGAAGGAGGTGGACGGTAAACTCAAGTTCAGCTACTACCGCGTATACATTCAGAGGTGATGAAGCTGGATAGTGGAACCTTGGACAGGTGCAAGAGAGAATACATGGAGTTGCCATTGACTGCAGGACTCCCAAATCTTAGACACAGTCAACATTAAACACGGCAGACATTGGCGTCAACTGAAGAAGTCCATTCTCATGGCCAGATATAACTCAAAGATGTAATGACTACTCGAGGAACCAGCCGCCAGTTCCCGATGCGAGAGACGAGCGCTCAAAGCCTTCATACTTTGCTTCCATCCCTCGGGTCATGTTCGCAGCAATATAAATGATTAGAAAACAGACTGCCCTCCACCTAGGTTAGGCCAAATAGGAAACCGAGCCTCGCTATAATCTTTGCTTGGCAGGCGAATCGTGTCTAGGATACAGTATACAAAAGGGCCCCGCTTATATCTTGTGTGGAGAGTGTGGGGTAAATAAGGGAGCCGAGGCACTTCCAACGTCTGGGGAACGCCAAACACCAAGGGGATACTCGGTACATATTCCGTATTGCCGTGCTTAGTTTTCGAATTGCAGATGGGATTATTCTGCACATAACACAGAGAAGCCTGACAATCACTTTGATCAATTCAATCGAGTCGCCCAAGCCTGACTCGTGTCCTCCGTATCCATCAAAAGAAGAACCACGCTCGCAGTCCTTTTTCCACAATGCCGTCGGAAGCCTTCCAGGTCGAGTACACGGGCCGGGTGGCCA
This sequence comes from Pestalotiopsis sp. JCM 9685, assembly GCA_001599175.1. Classification (NCBI taxonomy): domain Eukaryota; kingdom Fungi; phylum Ascomycota; class Sordariomycetes; order Amphisphaeriales; family Sporocadaceae; genus Pestalotiopsis; species Pestalotiopsis sp. JCM 9685. Next base: position 3,145,466 of record BCGF01000004.1, read on the forward strand.
TCGTCACCATCACGAATGAGAAGAAGCTCAACGCCCTCAGCGGGCCGCAGTACTTTGAGCTGTCCCAGATCATGCGGGAGATTGCCACCCACGACGAGGTCTACATTACGCTGCTGACGGGCAAGGGCCGATACTTTTCTGCGTAGGGTTTTTCTTACTCTTCTTCTTCTCTTCCCTTTCTTCCTGAATGTAAGCTGACATGACCACAGCGGCGCCGACGTCTCCTTTGGCAAGAGCGTCCCCGCCGACTCGGACCCGTACTTTGAGTGGCTGCGCTCGTTCGTGGCCAACAACCTGAACGCGACGCAGGCCTTCTACACGCACCCCAAGATCCTGGTCGTCGGGCTCAACGGGCCGGTGATCGGGCTGTCGGCCGCCCTGGCCGCCCACGCCGACTTTATCTACGCGGCGCCGCACGCCTTCCTGCTGACGCCCTTCTCCTCGCTCGGCCTCGTCGCCGAGGGCGGTGCCTCCCGCGCCCTCGTGTCCCGCCTCGGCGTCAGCAAGGCCAACGAGGCCCTCATCATGAGCCGCCGCATCCCCAGCGACGAGCTGCTCCAGACCGGCTTCGTCAACAAGGTCTTCGACGTCGAGAAGGGCGACGACGCCGAGTTCCGCCGGCTTGTCCTCCAGGAGATCGACGAGCGGCTCGGCGAGCACCTCATCGGCGACAGCCTGACGGGCATCAAGGCCCTGATCCGGAAGCCGGAGAAGGACGTCCTGGATCTGCAGAACACCAACGAGGTCTTTGCCGGCCTGGCCAGGTTCATGAGCGGCGTTCCCCAGGCCGAGTTTGCCAAGATCGCCAGCGGTCAGAAGCGACACAAGTTATAGATTATTCACATGTGGGAAAAAAAGCAAGCGCAGTGATATATATCTAAGTATTTTCTTTTGGATCGAGGGAACTGTTCGTCCATGTATATTAAGCAAGAAGCCCGAACAAGAGGCTTGTTCTCTTCCAGTATTCCTGTGAAGATTTTGCCATCCGTTCTCTTGCTTCGTCGGCCAGATTCGTCTTCTTGAAGACCTCCTGGCCCAATGTCGTCGTCAAGCTTCCATTGGCATTTTCGCCACTGCCCAAGCTCGTCTGCAACAACGATATATCGTAGACCCACTGGATCAAAATATCTCTTCTGGTTTCCAACTCTTTTGCTGCCTTTTGCTTGACTTCTGTATCATCCTCGTCGTCGCCATTCTTTGGGGCTTCTTGAGTCTCTGCGTCTTCCTTGGTCTCTGCACCATCTTTGGTCTCTGCGCCATCTTCGGCTCCCGCATTTTCCTCGGTTTCTGCCACTTTTTCGCTTTCCAACTCCTTCTTGGCTTGTGCGGCTTTCTTAGTTTCCAGGTCTTTGCTAGCCGCATTTGCATCGGCCTCTGCGAATTCTTTCAACTTCTCCTGCCATGCATCGCTGAGCTGGCTCCCGAAGCTTGTCTTGAGTTTTGACAGGGCAGCAGGGCTCCAGAGGTCCAGGCCGGCATCGCTCATGGATGTGACTAGATTTCGCAGCAGTTTGAAAGCATCTGGCGATGGCTGTGAAGGTAAAGCAGGCTCGCCCTCCCACAGGACGCGACCAATGACTCGTTTCCTCGCCAGAGCGATCGTCTTGAACTCTTCCAACGGTGTGATCGTGACGTGATCAATCAACTTTTCTTGCAAGGAGGGAACAATCTCTAACCCGAAAGACTTGGTGTTGTCCAATTTGGGTAGTTGGCTCCGGATGCTGCGAATGATCCGGAGCAGATACATGGCAATCTGACCGTTGCTTGCATCTTGGTGTACATGCCAGAGCTTGCTTAATTGCTCGTCCAAGCTCTGGTATGCTTGTTCAAGCGATTTATCTAGTTGCTCGTGGATCTTTTGTGGATCTTGCTTGCTTAGAAGGTCTTCTCGGGTCTCAATCGTTTCCTCGTCCTCGATCTCGTCCACGTCGTTGTCCCAGCGCTGACGACGAAGCTGCTGAACGATCTCCTCTACATCATCGATGAGATGGTACCACGAACTGTAGCTTGAGACGGCCCGGGATGCGGCATCGTTTCTGCCATGAAGACGTGAAAGGACCTCATGCGAGATGTGCTTCGCACCGACGCTGACGTCCATGTTGAGCATCTCTTCATCCCACAGGCTCTTTTGAGGGTCAACAGCACCGCTCTGCCATGTTTCGAGCGTTGCGGCGACTTCTGAACCAATGAGGCGGAGTTTGGATACCTTGATATCCAGCACGGCCAGGATGCGTGTATTTATCACGCCACGCAGTCCGTCTAGCATTTCAGACGGGTCAAACCCTCTTGCCTTGCCTCCTTCTCTGACCCAGTGCTGCAAGACCTTGGTACGCAGATCGACAATGGTCTTGAACTCGGACATGTGTGTCAAGGTCTTGCCGAGTCCGTCGAGTAGCGTTTCACCACCTTTCTTGGCCCAGCTCGTCAGCATAGACTTGGCCAGCTTGCCGTCCAAATCGTCGTGTCGTATGAAAGGAGTAAAGTATTGAATATCATCGCCACACCACCGTTCGTAGACGTCCAGACGTAGGCCCTCGAGCGCTTTCAATGCGACATCATCCAGCAGTGGCCGTTTCTTGAGATTGGCGAGGGCATCTGCCAACTTTGAAGGAACCAAGGCCTGAACATCGAGCAGTGTTCTCGTGTAGAGGTCGAGTCCGCGCAGCACGTTTCCAGTGCTCTTGTCCCTTTCGTGCTCGTCCGTGTCGAACTCCAGGACCATGGCCTCGGCTCTTACGTTGAGAAAGTGGCGCAGTACGTCCTTGGCACCAGAGCTCTCTGCCAGACTGTATGCGCATAATGCCTTCAGAATGTCACCTTGGTCGGCATCGCTGCTGACCTTGTCGAGTATCTTGGCGATCCCCCGCAGCAGTCTGTTCTTCAGGCTTCTCTGACTCTTCTTGGCCGTTTCTACTGCCCCTCGCAGCCCATCGTCCTGGAGCGTGCTCGCATCTCCGAAGCTGGCAATGAGCAGGCGCATGAGCACGAGAATCCTCGCAACCAGGACGAGCCTCTCGCCGCGGCCCTCTCTGCCGCCCTTGAGCAGGCGCCCGGCGGTGAGGGCGCAGGCCTCGAGCAGCCTGGCCCTGGCGGCGCGGCCCAGGTGGGCGTCGGCGTCGTCGCGGCCGCGGAAGCCCGCGAGGCCGGCGACCTTGGCCTCGACGACGGCGCGGCCGCACCTGCCGCCCATGCGGCCGAGCACGACCTGCACGCCGCTCATGTCGCCGCGCATCTGCACGATGGTGTCGGCGGTGCCCAGCAGCTCGCGGTAGCTGTTGCCGACCTGGGTGCGCAGGCGCGCCGCCTTCTCGTCGATCTGCACATGGAGGGACTTGTGGATGGCGCGGATCTGCGGCAGCGTGTACGTCTCGAAGACCTGGGCGGACGAGGTGAGGTTCGAGGTGTCGGGCGTGGCAGCCATTGCGGGCCACTGGCTCGCGAGAGCGATGCGAGAGGATTCGGGGTTCGTATGGGGCGTCTTTCTCAGTCCGGCATTCAATTGTTGCGGCAGGGCTACACGCTGATCGGAGGTAATGCCACCTCGGGGTTTTGGCGTTGGGAGTATCGAGCTTACAAGAAGAGGTGTTCGCCTTCCAAGCTGGTACCTACCGGTAAATACAGATGTAGCATGGACAGGTGGCCGCCGCCCAGGTGCCGCTAAATGAACCCCACCAACAGTGCCGATCAGGCAATATGATCATAATGTCGGTATAAGTCTATGAGGACTACACAAATACACGGCAGCTTCGTTTTATTGCTCTTACTCTAATATGTATTTAGAACAAAACTTCGAAGAATATGTGCGTATATTTTTGGACAATGTCTGATGAAGAAATAACCATATTCGTGCTGCTTTACAGCAGAACACCTCAATCCTCTTTTTCCTTCATAGCCCAAAAACATCCAGGGAACGGTTTCGCCTGACGAAATCGGGCCTCGTACTGGTATATCTCTCCGTAATCGATCTTGTCCTCGCCTGTCCAGTTCAGAGTCCAGTCCTCCTTCAACGGACAGACACTGTCCTTTGGCGATCCACTTCCACAGCAGCACTAAAAAAAGATCATGATCAGAGACTTGTCATTCGAATCCATAGTAGTGAGCGTCTTCTGTGACAGAACTCACATAATTGATGACCCGGTGCCAATCGCCGCTCAGCTCTGATCGCATCAATACCCACTCCTTTTTGCCGTGTGCATCGGGCGGCCCAATGATGAGCCCGCATATACACGAATAGTCCAGGTCCATGGTGTCCCTGATCTGGTCCAGCAGCACTGGCAGAGAAGTCGTAGCAAGCCTGACATTGGAGAGACAGACCTCCCTCAGCGTTCTCTTGTGTCGTTCCATCACGCTCATAAAGCCTTGCTCCCCCTCCTCCACGTTTCTCAGGGCCAGGCTGTACAGATGATTCCAGGTATGATCCGCGGGTATGATATCGTCGACCGAGGCAGCGAACTGCCGGCGGTGGCCTATCGAGGAAAAATCCACATTCAGAACCTCGATTTGCGGAAGCGATCTGAGGAATTCCCGCAGGGCACCCGATCTCATCATCTCCCGACACGCCAGAGCTTGGCACGGGTTGCGATCCCCGAGAGGTATCGTGAGAACAAGCTCTAGATGCCTCAGTGAGGACAGCGCCTCAGGGGGCGAGCTGTGGACTCCGACGATCAGATCAAGAACGCCCCAGTCGACGGGGCCGAGGCGCAAGACTTCGATCTTGGCTACCGCGCAGCGCAGGGCGCTGAACATGGCCACGACGTGACGGATCAGACCCTTGCCTGCATTCTGGCTGCAGGCATTGAAGAGGTGGTCAAAAGGGGATTTCAGCTTGTGCGGGTTGTCGTGTGGGAAGAAGAAGACGCCCGGGTTGACGGTGATCGACTGGAGCTCCGGGAGGCTTGCCAGTACCTCGGCCAGGCAGCTGAAGTCATCTTTGTTTTCGATGAGCCCGCGCTGAATCTGAAGATCGCTTCTGTACTGTGCATATTGCACCCGCAAGTCCTCCGCAGCATTTTCCAGCTCTAATAAGTAAGATAGTGCATATTAGTGTCTTGTTGTCTTGTGTTGCCGCTGAGGAGTTCCAAATATGTAGCAAGAAGTTGTGGTTTGCGAGGGAGTTGATCGTAAGAAATGGAAAAATGCCACAAAGGTTTTCAGGAAAGAGGTCCAGCATTCGACTACTCACCTCTCCCATACTTCAAAATCATGTAGTCTGCATGTTGTTCCGCAAAATCGTCCGAGGTCACTTCGTCGACAATTGTTCTACCTCTGTATACGAGAGATCGCACACACGTTGGATATTGCTGCGAGACATGCCGAAGGTGGCGCAAATCATCCACGTGTAGGTAGAATATGATCTTTCTAAAAACGATGTACGCGCTTATGTCGTTGAACGTTTTACAGGCGAGTCGAAATTGGCCGAGTTCTTTGGGCTTGAGGTAGGCAAAGACAAGGTGTAGAACTTCTGGCGGAAACAGATCCATGGTAACAAGGGTGACCCTTCAGTCGTGTCTTCAGTATAGCCAGACAACCAGAACAGGTTGAGTTCGGGATGAGAACGAAGTCAGATGGCTTTGCAACCTGCTGGCAAGCGGGGTTGGGTCTGGCGCCTATGGCATTAGGTTTAACATGAGGTAATCGTGCTGGTTTTGAAGACGCAAGAGGATCGTGTCGTGTGTTGTCTCGTGGCCCCCTTTCGTAGAAGCTTCATTGTAGCATTAAACTTCTCCAGACAAGTGCATCCTGTAAGGTACATTTGAAAACCCGTACCCATAGCCAGATAGCATACGTCAAGTGTGCTTCCAAACCGGTATCTGATAGAGCCCTGCGTTCTGGCACGGGTTTGGTTATCATCGTCGACTCCAATCTCTCCACCAAACTCAAGTGATGATCCGAGTCAGGAATGGCTTCCAGAAATCTTATGATAGCCACTCGACTTTAAACTCCTTGAAGTCAACCTTGAGCGACTCATTGGCGCTCTTCTCGGGGCGGGCAACCAGTGGGCTGACGTCGAGTATCCACTCCTCTCCTCCAGTCTCGTCTTCGTCGGCGAAGATCCAGCAGATTTCCCGTAGCGGGCGCTTCTCCTTGATCTTCCCACTCTCGTCGAGAACAACATGATAAACCCAGGCAGATTTTCCGTGCTCGTCCGACTCACGAACCACTTCGAGCGTCACGCCCGACTTGGAATAGTCCTCGGCAAGAGGCGCGATGCTCCAGTCGGCCCAGCGGTCGCAGGCAACGGTGCTGAGATGCGGCTTGCCATTATACAGCTCCAGTCCTAACTTGACCCATTTCGCCGGCTGGGTCGAGGTGGAATGCTTGAGCACCAAGACCAGCCCAGCTTGGTCATATCGCTCAGTCCAGGGTCCCCAGAACGTTGTCCTCGCCGATTGGAACTTCTTCAGCAGACCCGACGACGCTCGTGCAATGGGAGCTTTATTATGTATCAGCCGGCATCATTGCAGAAATCCCTTGTATTACTGCCTCTTCATTGTCAAGTAAAAAGTCTTACCATTCGAGACGTCTGTAGATGGGGGTTTCTTCCAAATATCTGTCCCGGGCTCAGCCTCAAGCGTGAAGCTGTCAGTTGTGGTATCCATGATTGTCGAGCTTGGAACTTTGCGATGTGAGATATCGCGGGAGAGAAGAGCAGCAAAGGTCAATTTATCAGATGTAAATGAAGCAAGGTTAACATTTTATGCGCCCAAAGTCAAAACATTGCTTACTTACTTACCCCTCTCCTTCTCGCCTGTTGTTCCTGCCCCCCACCCTCGACGATCGCTCAAATACTCGCACGTCAAGGATACATAGTGGAAGCCACGTATCTGTTTTCTTATGAGTCACGTTTGAGGACAAGCATTGCTACATGGAAGATGATCCCTACGGATGCATATTTATACATTCCGTACCAATCAAGCAACTGACTTTTGATTATCGAATAATTCATTCCACATCCCCTGTGTAACTCAAATACGAAACATACCAGGCGATGAACATAGCTCGAATTCGATTTCTGTACTTCTGCCAAGTCATAACATCGATGCAACACTGACTTATTCCAGTAATATGACCATCAAGTCTCTCGAATATAGCTCTTTATATTACAGATCATGAATGAGCGGATGTGCATAGTGCGAGACTAGAGTGGGGAAACTCCAGTGGGCCAAAAAGCACATACTACAGTATTGTAATTTGCAAATGGCGCTGTCGATATCACAAACTTGTTTCACTACAAACATCACAAGTTTGGTGCTCTTCTGACAAACTCCGTATCCTCAATAAAGCAGAATTCGAGTACGAGCCAATGAAGAGAAACATCGTCAGCCACATCACGCAACAGCTCAGGAATATGTCGAGACTCACGCCCGAGTCGAAAATCAGATTGGCCAGCGGCCACGAGCTGCCGCAACTGGGATTCGGGGTTCGTCTTCACTGCCCTCTTCTACAAGCTGTGTAGACTCTTCTTGTGCACACTCAATGCTGACGAGCGTAGGTGTACCAAACGTGAGTCGAACTCGCTAACGTCGGCGGCCCCTCTCTTCCAGACTTCATCCAGCACGTCCAAGAAGACAGCTGACTCCACGGCGCGCAGCCCGATAGATGAGGCCGAGCGCTGCGTGAGGGAGGCACTCGGTGCCGGCTACCGGCAAATCGACTCGGCCGCGGCGTACCGCAACGAGGGTCCCTGCGGCGCCGCCATCCGGTCTCTGGCCTCTACGGTTCCGAGGTCCGAGGTCTTCTTCACGTCAAAGGTCCGGCCAAAAGGTAACACACCTCATCCCCGGGATGGCATTTCGTTTGAGCACGAAGCCGTCCACTAGTCACAAATGTTTCTGCTAACACACCATAAGGAATGTCGTACGAGTCCGCCAAGGCGACGGTCACCAACACCCTGCGCGAGACGGGCCTGGACTACATCGACCTGATGCTTCTGCACGCGCCGTACGGCGGGTCCGCGGCGCGCAAGGGCGCCTGGCTCGCCCTCGTCGAGGCCGTGGAGGCGGGCCGCGTGCGCAGCATCGGGGTGAGCAACTACGGCGCGCACCACCTGCGGGAGCTCGAGCGGCACATGGCCGAGCTCGAGGCGGAGCGCGGCGGGCCCGGCCGGGGCGGCGTCGTCAGCGTCGGCCAGTGGGAGGTGCACCCGTGGCTGCCGCGGCCGGACATTACGGGCTGGGCCGCGGAGCGCGGCGTCGCCGTGCAGGCCTTCTGCCCGCTCGTCCGCGGCGAGCGCTGGGAGGAGCAGGTGCTCAAGGATCTGGCGGCCAAGCACGGCAAGACGGCGGCGCAGGTGCTCGTCAGGTGGAGTCTGCAGAAGGGATATAGCCCGCTTCCAAAGAGCGTCACGACGTCGCGGATCAAGGAGAATGCCAATGTCTTTGATTTTGAGCTGGACGAGGAGGATATGCGGAAACTGGAGATGGACTCATATGCGCCATGTACATGGGACCCGACCACGAGCACGTTGGACAATTAGATGATATCACATTCACAAAGTAAGCCGCCAAAAGCCGATTTATGCAGTCATATTGCCTGGTTCACATGTATCTAGTTGCTCAATCCAGCTGAGCAAGATCGTGCGTTGACGTGAATGTGTATTTTACAATAAGCATAGTATAACTTCCGAAGACGCCTTTACCCAGTATGCAAAATCCCGACCCCAAATGCGACTTTTTTTTATAACCATTCTTTGGTCCCTGTCATATGTTGTATGCCGAGCACATGAACGTGAGCTGCGATGCTAACAGAGAAAATATAATGCGGCGATTAGGCGTTGCCTGATCCGAGGCGCTCGAGCACCGGACGCTGATCCCAGCGGTCTTGATCAATGTGGCTTTCCTCCTCCTCAAAGTCTTGTTCTTCCTCATCAGAAATCGTTTCGTCCTTGCTGTAAATGAAAAACTGGGCAAAGATCCCCAAATCCAAGAGGAGTGTACCGAAACTGCCGGCAAGCCACGAAAGATTGACCAAGATGTATCTGCCATAAATCTGGCTGGCCTCGCCGGAGCGGCAGTGGTTCGGCTTGGCACAAGTCGGTTCGTAGGCCATGATTGACAGCACATACGTCAGATTGCCCAGGCAAGCAAAGAGGAAGAAGAGCATGGAAACACCCTCCACAGACTTGCGTCGCCAGTTCAAGAGCATCTGGGGCAGACGAGAGCCAAGATAGAGGATGGCACACAGCCAACCAAAGACTTGTCCCAGAACATCGAATTCGGGTAGGTTGTCGGCTGGTTGAGATGGGTCGCTTCGTGCGTAGCGGCGGCTCAGGTACCAGCCAGCGACGCCAGCTACACAGACCATGAGAATCGCAACTGCGTTTCGAAAGGCGACCTGCAGTGTCGTGGATGGCGGCGGAGGCTTTGAGGGTTGTTCGGGAAGCATCGGTACGGCCGGAGACAGGTGGCTCCAGCTCTGGCTGCTGTCCCGTCGCTCCCTCTCGTGCGCGAGCGGTCCTGGACCATGAAGCAGACCCGTTCTCTCGTTTGCTTCGCCAGCCACCACTCTCGGTGTCTTCTTCGGTGGCGGCGGTGGAGGCACAACCTCATCCTTCCATGTAAATCCCTTGTAGTAAAAGCACTGGCCGAGCAAGACCATGTCGGCAATGGTGTAGTAGATGGCGAGGATCAGCATCGTAGGCAGCACGCCCTGAAACACGGCTCCAAGAATATTGAAGACATCTCCCAGCAACCAAACAATGATGAATTGGAGCGAGAGACCATCGGCAGAGCTGCGTCTAAAGTTTTCGAGAATCTGTGGGCTGAAGACTACAACCCAAGCCGCGATAGAGATGGAACTGAGAGCAGGAGCCTGTCAGCGTGTTATAAGACCCAATTGGTGTTGATCTTTGGCTTACCCGCAGATGCCGGAAATGGCTTCAACGTCCAAGTTTAATGGACCCGTCGGAGGCGCCATGGCTAGGCAAGAGTCGGGTGAGGATGTATATATTCGTACAGAATAAGCTCTGGGATCGCGAAGAAACTTCGCTGTTTCGGGACTCAAATAAGAGATGTAGAATGCGCAATATCACGAAGCAGACGCATCGAGACAGCAGAAAGATTTCTACAATTGATAGAAGAAGAAATTTAGGTGTCAGCAAGTCGTGAAATCTCTTCCTCCAGCACAACTTTGACTTTCCAACCTGGTACGTACAATCATGGTCATGACGACCGATCACCGGCGCCATCCCTTCGCTGTGGGAAGAAAAAAATGACGAGCGATGACGCGCTAGCTTGCCCATTAAAGGACCGCGAACCCCTAGACGGGCCCCACTCAGCACTAAACCATAGATCCATGCAGGACACGGGGCACGCTGAGGCTCCTTTTCGCGGGGTAGCTTTCGTTGGCTCTCATTGTTTCCCGGCTGGAAGGTCTCAGCGCCGCATCCGTCGGCGTCGGCGATAACCCATCGTGGATCACATCTGGATTTCTGATAGCAGACGACTAACCTGCCCACGATAACCTCGATTGGCCCCTTTCTTCATATTACCACGCCCCACGCCCCAAACCGAACCTTCTGCTGCCGCAATTCATCTCGACTACGCCAAGCTTCCGGCTGCCACACCCTCCTCGCCGATCATGTTCCCCGAGTAGAGGGGTCACCATGTCTGCCGATCTCTTTGCGGCCTTTGACGGCCCTCCACAGCCACAGCAACCCCCAAACCAAGCACAGCAGCCGCAGGGTGCCACGCAAACGAAACCTCAGACGTCGGCTTTTTCATCCGATCCGTTCGCCTTTCTGAGTTCTGCCGCACAGAGCCCGGCAGTCCCGCAGAAGACTCAGTCATGGCCGTCACTCCAGTCAACGAGCAACGATCCGTGGGCAAGCTTTGCTGGTGGCCAAGGCAGTAGCCATCCCGCGAAGAATGTAGCCGATGATGAAGACGAGGACGATGGCTGGGGCGACTTTGAGACTGCAGACCCGATTGCATCACCAGTTACCCAGCCTACCTCGGCCTTTCCCCCTATTCCAGTCTCTGCGAACCCGCCCTCGACGAAACCACCGCCTGAGAACCCAGCTATACGACGGACAAGAATACTACGGGCACCAACCATTGAGTTGATGACGAACAGCCTGATTGATATTCCTGGTGCCAATGCTCTACCAGAGGAAGTCAGATCACCGCCATGGATGCGTCAGTCTTTCGACCACAGGCCATATCCCACACCGCCGCCAGTGGCGACACCGACTCCGCCTGTGCAGCAATTTCAAAGAGCCGACCCAAACGTATTGTTTGATGCCGATGAGTTCGACGGAAAGAACCCGGAGGACGACGATGACGATTTTGGTGACTTTGAGACCATTGCGTCGCCAGCACCGGCCAAGGCCAGTGATTTATTATCCGACGACCTATTCAGCCCACCTCCGACTGCTAGGCCATCATTGAATCTGAGAAAGGATACCAACGATATGTTCTCTTCCATGACATTGGACGCGCCAGCATCGCCATATCCCCAGGCTCCAAAATCACCCGGCTTCAAAGAGCGGAATCCCTTTCCAGGGCTGGGTGTGAAGACACCTATAGAACCAAAACCCGCGCAGAAAACGGACGATCCAAAGTCCGCGACGCCTCTTACAGCCTGGCCGACATTTGATGAAGCACCTACCAAAAATAAAAAGGCTTTGAAAACTCAAAAGATTGACAACGGCTGGGACGCCTTCGATGATCTTCCCGAGGAGCCCGCTGCCACCAACCAGGCAAATACGGCCAACGATGACTGGGGAGATTGGGACTCGTTTGACACCAAGAAGCAAGAGCCGGTCAAAGCTCAAGTCAGCGGAAACACCGAGAAAGATGATGTGTCAAAATGGGCCTGGGACGCGATAGACACCCCAAGCAATGTGTCGCTTGAGTCCAAGGCAGACACGGCACCGCCGATAAATGTCCCACCGCCCTCGGTGCTGTTATCCATCTTTCCGCAACTACTCGCCCAAGCAAATGAGTCGCTGTTCAAGCCGGTTGGTGGAAAAGCGCCATCTATCAAGAATCGTATTTTGTCCGATCCGAGGACCGTCGATTTCCTGCGAGGCTACCTGCTCCTGTCAACTGTGGCTGCCAGAGTTATTGCTGGTCGCAAACAGCGATGGCACAGGGACAAGTTCCTTTCTCAGAGCATGTCCATTTCCGCAGCGGGAAGTAAGGGTATGAAGCTGGCTGGAGTAGACAAGACGCAAGCAGTCCGAGAAGACAGAGAAGCAGCTGATGTGTTAGACCTCTGGAAAGAGCACGTCGGACGTTTGCGCTCGGCCGTAGCGTCAGCGAATCAGTCTATTAAAGATGCATCACAACACCTCAAGATCCCCGAACTTCGCGACAACATGCAGGCTCAGACGGCCAAGGGCGTACTCAGTGCTCCAAAGGCATGCGTCATCTGTGGCATTAAACGAGACGAGCGTATTGCGCGAGTTGACTTTGATGTGGAAGACAGTTTCGGAGAATGGTGGGCGGAGCATTGGGGCCACACTGCATGCAAAAGATTCTGGCTCAAACATGAGAGTGCTCTTCGCCAACGATAGATCATCCTGATAGAATATGGTGACTGTCTATTCTCACCTGATGGGGACGGTGCAACTTCAAGGAATCTTTCCAGCTGCTATAGAAACTTCAAATAGATATATATTCTCACGAAGTCAAACCCTGTCGGATAGTACCATGACTGCCGCGAGGTGAATAAAAGAGGGAACGCTCAACTCCGCCCCGGCTAGTTACAGGCGAAAATGCGAATTCCTTACGCCAAATCCGTTTTTCTATTTTTATGTCTGCAATGCCTTTCCCTCTTGTTCGTGTTTTTACTTGGCTGCAACAAATCAACGACTTGCTCTAACAAGATGTTCCCACCCATTATGTAATTGATGATAGAGTATCCTTCTTGACCCACGATCAAAGCATTTCTGGTGCTTAACCGGACGCCGGACGCGGCCACATTACTATATAAACAAACCTGACATATCGTCTGATGGGTCATACCTTTGGAATGACACGCAGAGTTGTACCAACAATGTCAAATGTGTACGTAAATAATCGAGGGCTGGGGGTGGCCGCCAAGTCAGAAACAGCAGTCGAAAAGGCTGAAAAGGGAAAGGGAGAGGCCAGGGAGCTCCATTAGTTTGGGCCCCACACAAGCTTCTATGCAATGTCGACCGTGCTTTCAGTCCAGGTAAGGTACATGGCCTGTCTTCTCTTACAGTAGCTCTGATGCCAGCTTCCGCTTCCGATCATTCATGTCTGTCGCAAGCTTTTTCTGGTGCTGGTGCGGTCATTGTCGGGCAGGGTGCTCTGTGTTGAATCCCTTTGCGATTTTATTGCTGTATGAAGCCTCTATATCAATCTGTTTGGTACACCTAGTGCCAAGAGTGAGAGGGTCTCGATGCCCCGGTCCTTAGCTGGAGATGACGATGATTGCCATTGGGGCCCACTTGCCTCGTGGCTGGGAATCCCTTCTTGCAGATGTGATGATAGTGATTCGGGAGGACTGTGACCAACAACTGCGCCAATGCGTGAAGGTTGGAATGTACAATCGAATCCGGCACCTCCAATACCACCGAGTAGGAGCATTGGTGCCACTTGGCTAGGCACGTATTCGGTCTTGCGCATCGAGAACGACGAGGTTCTAGTGCCTCGATGCAGACTCCACGTACTAGTGGGAAGCAGCTATGCGCAGTAGTAAAACTCCATTATTATGGTAACATCATCACGTTCAGGCTCGGTACAGTAAAACACCACAGATACTCTTGAAATATGCTAATGTAGTCGCGTGATCAACTTGACCCGTCAGTCGTGAGAAGGTTTCCTCTTTACGAGATATACAAAACAAGCTTGAAAACACTGAACGCCGGTTCCGCTAAAGCTCTTTTATATGAAACAGCCCTGAAAGGTCCAAAGACATGGCCACAGACGAGCACACAAGTTTGAAGGAATGAGTTGCAACTTGGTCCGGGCTTCAAGTTGTGGTAGCAAGCGCATTGAAGCCTTAGCCCTGTAAATTTATATATCTATATATACTATATGACTATGTATACTCGGCTTGTAAACGTAAATAGACCTGCAAAGTAAAAATAAGTGTGCGCTTTGGCGATCCAAGTAAAGGTACCTTGGAAATATTATATCAACGACAAACATCTCAGAGTTAATTCGTGTCAGTAAGGGATCACACTGTTGGCTACACAGCACATAAGTAACTGAATTGATCACTAGAGTCGCAAATGAGTTTGCTAGTATCCGTCATGCCCATATACTACTTGCTGTACACCATAGGTGGGTGATGAATCGAGTAAGAGATCATCGAATAGCTGCAGATGTGGCCACCTTCCGTGATGCTCAGACACCTATTTTGGATCACCATGCCAAAATGCGAGCGCTACTGGCGCATATTCTGTGCCTGTTGATGCCACCCTGTCGCAGAGCAAAGGGACTGGCCGTATGTATGGGCGACTGAATTGAGAGTCGCCCCCCAGAAAAGTGATAGTTCCCATCCCTCCATTCGCTCTTCCCCCCTCCATTGGATCGATTGATTGAGTGATTGAGTGAGAGACAGACAGACGTGTGTGGTAGTCGAGACCCAACCGTCCCGTCTCCAACCTGCCCACATTTACTAGGTACGGGTACACACCCATACACCCACCTCACGCTTTCTTCCCACTTTTATTTGAAGCAGAGAGCTACCTTACCTGGGCTGCTGTTGCTACCTGCTACTACCTACTACTATTACTACCTTTGTCCCTCGCCCCGCCAACACCCACCATCCTCCACCCCGCGATCCCAACTCCATCATTCAGACATTCCATGAATTGACGGCGACCGAAGACATCCAAACATCCCTCTTCCCTCTCCCTTCCTCTTCTTTCCCTTCTACGACTCCCCCTGTCGACTCCGTAACTCTCTTCCAAAAACCACCCCCCATCCTCTCGGTGCTTCCTCGTTCGCGCGCATCGCATCTCCCACTAGAACCCACCCACCCACCTGCTCATCCTCTCATCATGTCCGCAACCCAGGACATTCCGTCGATCGGCGAGTCGGAGCTCGACGCTGCCGCAAACCTTCGCCTGGACGACGAATCTGGCCTTGGTCCCGACGGTCAACCTGCTCCCAAGACCGACGAGGAATACGCCGTCGCCAACTTGACTCTCCGAGCTATTGTCTCCTCGAAGGAGGCCGGCGTCATTATTGGTAAGGGCGGCAAGAACGTCGCAGACTTGCGCGACGAGACTGGCGTCAAGGCTGGCGTGAGCAAGGTCGTCCAGGGCGTACACGACCGCGTCCTCACCATCACTGGAGGTTGCGAGCCCATTTCGAGGGCCTATGCAATCGTCGCCAAGGCTCTGCTCGAAGGCGCTCCCGCCGTGGGAATGGGCGGCGTCGTCCAGAACAGCGGCACACATCGTAGGCATACTTTTCTTTTGATCTCATTCCCGGTTCTCATTCCTACACGCGACTCCTACTTCTTTTGAGCGCCGCTTCTAATTCTTCCTCATACAGCTATCAAGCTTCTGATTTCGCACAACCAAATGGGCACCATCATCGGTCGCCAGGGCCTCAAGATCAAGCACATCCAAGACTCATCAGGTGTGCGCATGGTCGCACAGAAGGAAATGTTGCCGCAGTCCACCGAGCGCATCGTCGAGGTCCAGGGCACACCCGATGGCATCCAGCGCGCCGTGTGGGAAATCTCCAAGTGCCTGGTCGATGATTGGCAGCGAGGCACCGGCACAGTGCTGTACAATCCTGTTGTTCGCACGCAACCCGGCGGTGCGGGGTCTCTCGGTGCTGGTCCTGCTACTGGTGGTCCTGGCCCTGCCGCTGGCGGTGCGGGCGGGGTAGGAGGAGGATACGGATATTCCAGAGGAGACTATGGCAGCTCTCGTGTCACGCGCACTGGCAACGGCGCCGACTTTAGCAACGGTGCCTCATCGCGAACCTACCGCCGCTCCGATTCGGATGCAGGCACTCGAGACCGCCAGGGACCTCCGACTCACGATGAGAATGGCGAAGAGATCCAGACTCAGAACATTAGCATCCCTGCCGATATGGTCGGATGCATCATTGGCCGCGCCGGAAGCAAGATCACGGAGATCCGTAAGACTTCAGGCGCACGCATCTCGATTGCCAAGGTAAGACAACACGAAGCAGCAGAAGCAGTGAACAAGACGACTGACATATACTGTGCGCAGGCTCCTCATGACGAGACTGGCGAGCGCATGTTCACCATCATGGGATCGGCCAAGGCCAACGAGACGGCCCTCTTCCTCCTGTATGAGAACCTCGAGGCCGAGAAGATGCGCCGCAGCCAAAGCCAACAAGCAGAGTAGACCAGGACATTATTTTGGTCAGTGTCGTCTTTCCGGCGCTGCCAAGGTAGAATTTGGTACATCTGTCAGGAATATTTCCTATTTTCGTCGGGATTTGGCGACGAAACTCCAGATCTGACGTGCCGCAAGGCTTAAGGACCTCGGGTAATGGGGTCCTCGAATGATACGACTTAACGACACGAAACTCTTTTTTCCTATCCTATCGACATTATCCACACCACTCACGCCCAATTATTGTTCACTTCTTATCTGGGGACGTCCCGAGTTCATGCAAGGGACCAGACTAGAAGCAGGAGAACGAATAGTCCATGGAAACTCACAACCAACCAACCCCCCCTTGATAGCTATGACAGTGTCTTATTATAATCTAGTGGCATTATGCCTGACGTACTTGCTGCAACCAAGTAATAGGCAGTACCAATATACATTTTAATTGTTCTGTCGACTACAGACATGATTATAGACGGTGTGGATCGTGCCCATCAATGTATTATACTTCTTCCATCTTTCCACCCACTTACTTGGCCTCTCCCCTGTCACCGCCTAACTTCATTAGTGCACCTGTTCTTTTAGTGCTTGCCTGAACGGGCATATCGGTAGGTGGCCGAGGGGCCAAGCGGGAAATTCTGCCCACGCGATGCACCCGCCGCCCGCCCAATCGCCAATCTGTCATCATCAACGGCGCCCGCCAATTCTGAAGCTTAATTTATCTCAGGGTCTTGACTGGGGACGGGGCGCATATGTAATTCGGCTTACCTACGTGCGTACGTACCTAGTTGACCAACTGTTCTTTCCAAAGTTTAAAATTATATCTGTTTCTCCCATCGTTTTCTTATTCTTACATTCACTACAGGCAGCATTTGATTCACTCGCTCTTTTCCTTTTCGAGACTCTCTCCCTTCCCGAACCCAGGCCTTGGTCCTTTTCGCAGTTAGACATTTCAGCGTCTGCGATTTTGAAAAAGGAGAATAACCTGAGCGAACCCACCCAAACGAGCGTCGTCGCAATGGCGAGAACGAAGCAAGTCAAGCCTGTCGAGCGCACTCCGTCCTCGGAATTCGTCTCAAAGCAGAACGGCACACCGGTCAAGAGGACAAGCAGCTATGTGATACCCAAAGAAGCGCCCATCAACGGCGCCGCGCTGGCCGGCAAGAGCGCCGTCATGCTGCCAGAGCCTGAGAAGACGGAAGCCGGCATTGTACAGCTCGTTATTGCCGTCGCGGGAATCTACGGCTCCTTGTATGTCACGACAATCTCGAGATTCTAAACTGTTGATCAAGTGCTGACCTCAAGCTCGTTTCTTGCAGCTTGACATGGGCCTTCCTCCAGGAGCGCCTCACGACGACGCCCTACACGAGCCCCGACGGCAGCACCGAGGTATTCAAGTACCCCGTCTTCCTCAACACGATCCAGTCGCTCTTCGCCGCGGCGACGGGCGCCCTCTACCTGTACGCCAGCGCGCCGCGCAACGCGCCCGTCCCGCCCGTGTTCCCGTCGCGGCGCATCCTGGCGCCCCTGGTGCTCGTGGCGCTGACGCAGTCGCTCGCGTCCCCCTTTGGCTACGCCAGCCTGGCCCACATCGACTACATCACCTTCCTGCTGGCCAAGTCGTGCAAGCTGCTGCCCGTCATGTTCCTGCACATCACCATCTTCCGCAAGCGCTACCCGCTGTACAAGTACCTGGTGGTGGCGGCCGTGACGGCCGGCGTCGCCGTCTTCACGCTGCACTCGGGCAAGAGCAAGGCCAAGAAGCACGCGACGCCCGACGAGGAGCGCAACGTGCCCTGGGGCATGCTCCTGCTGTCCATCAACTTGTTATTTGACGGCCTGACCAACAGCACCCAGGACTACATCTTCGGCGCCTTCCAGCCCTACTCGGGCCCCCAGATGATGTGCGCCAACAACCTCATGAGCACCGCCGTCACGGCCGCCTACCTCGTCCTCAGCCCCTACCTCGTCCACACGGGCGCCGGCGAGTGGCTCGGCATGGACGTCGCGGGCAGCGCCGGCGAGCTCGCCGAGGCCCTCGCCTTCATGGCCCGCCACCCCTCGGTCTGGACCGACGTCCTGGGCTTTGCCGCGTGCGGCGCCGTCGGGCAGGTCTTCATCTGTGAGTTTCTTTTTTCTCCCATATCCAGAACCACCGCCCCTTTTCATACACGAAATACTAACATGTACACAGTCTACACCCTCTCCACCTTTTCTTCCGTCCTCCTCGTGACCGTCACCGTCACGCGCAAGATGTTCACCATGATCCTGTCCGTCGTCGCGTTCGGCCACAAGCTCAGCCAGATGCAGGTCCTGGGCGTCGGCCTCGTCTTTGGCGGCATCGGCGTCGAGGCCGGCATCGCCCGCCAGGAGAAGATGGCCAAGGAGGCCGCCAAGAAGGAGGCGCTCCAGGGCAAGAGTCAGTAGGCCTTTTGCATCCTAAAGAGAGAAGAGACGGGGAGCGGATAGAGGTGGAGGAGTGGGAATGGGCTGTTGGGCAGCCTTGTACATAGTTAAGAGAGGAATGTCTGATTGCATGTTGTATATATATCAAGAGTAGAGACTTGTTTGTTAGATCGAATGATATCCTCACAATCAGCAGAAATGGAAGTTAAAGATCATGCAAGGCAGACATGCGGCTACCTACAGTCACTCACAATTGATCACGATAGAATCACAGATCAAGGTATGCCAAACAAGTCATGTTTATAGTATCAATTCTGCGCCCGCATGGTACGGACGCGTTTTCATGCCTATCTCCCAGTGCTTATTATGTACATGCGATTTGAGTATCTCTCATTCCTTTACATCTTCCCAAGCCTCGACTCTACAAGGAGATGTCGGGTCAAACAGGGCCTGACTTCATTCCAGCATTCATTATACAACGCCAGAAAAGTGGGAGCCCCCTAATCAACTGCCCCCTCAAAATGATCTCAACTCCTTCGCGGCCGTTGCTCCCTTTTTTTCGTGTCGTAGATTACACATTTGTGTCTCCTGGTTTAGGTGACAGCAGAGAAAGCATCAGACCCTTCCTTCTTAATAACAAAAATGTCCCTTTTGTGAATGTATCGTGCAATGGTGCCGTGCGCAGTGTATCGAGGAAAACACTCAGAGCCAGTCCAGTTCCGGAGGGTAAATGCCGGTTTCGCCGTTGCTGCGCTATGCGGAAAGTCGAATGCAAGGAAATATTATAACGATTGTATTCGTTGTAGGGTATGACAAAAAGAATATTTGCTGATTTTCGCATGGGGTCCAAAGCTGAACGTTGTTGTGTTCTAGTGCAGGGCCGCTCGGAAAATTGCCATAAAGATAAGACGTACTCATGTTGGATGAAATCCTGAAAACTGCGTTTCCAATGATGTCAAGCAGAGTCACGTCGAGTATGCGCCACGGACTTGAGCATGCCCATGATAGAGCATATGCTTGACCAAGTAGTAGGCGGTGAAGATACAATGCCATGCTCCGAGAGCATGGACGTCGTGGAAATTCATGGACATCGTTTTTTCGTGGGTGTAATGTTCTCATCGCGGCTATAGAAGCTCATCGATGGATCTGACGATGGGTGTCTCGCCCTTTGTCGGCGGACTTCTGGGGTCTGCCACCTGAGTCGGACGGCCAAATGGCTGCATGGGATCTCTGGGAAAGACCGACTGTCTGGGTGAGAAGAGTTCCTCGTTCGGAGTAGGCGGTTGTACCTCGACAAAGTGCATGCCTGCCATCTCGCCAAAGGAGTCGTGGATGGGATTGTTCGTCATCGTCTCAGCTCTTGGCGACATCAAGGCTTCGTCTTCTGGAAACTCTGGAGCGACGTGAACGGTGTGGTTGGCAGGCTCTTGAACACGATCCTGGAAAGAGGGAAAAGTGCCCATCATGCTTGAGAATCCCATCGACGAAAGGCCATGGCTCGATCCCAACGTGGGTCCAAATCCGGGAGAAGGGGGAGGCCGGAACGAATCGCGTGGCGGAGGGAATCCGGGAGAGGGGGGAGGCCGAAATGAATCCCGTAGCGGTGCGAATTTGGGAGCGGGAGGAGCCGGGTAGGAGTCGCGCGGCGGGGGGAAGCCAGGCGAGGGAGGAGGCTGGAATCCCAGAGAGGGTTTGTTTTTCCAGCTCACCTTGGGCTCCTGCGTAAAGCCAAGTGAAGTCTTGGGCGGCAAAAAGCCAGGAGAAGGCGGTGGCTTGAAGAATGAAGAACCTGGAGGCGGGAACGCATTGGTGGACTCGGGCTCTAGAAGCTTTGGCGGGTCTAGCAGCTTGTCCGACTTGAATCGGCCAAAGTCTTCAGAGCCAGACTCAACGTCTCTAGGCCATGAGAAGCTTGACGGTGCCGACGAGGGTCCGGGAGAAATCGACTCCAAGTTTGGAGTGGACTTTCCACGCGCGTGCTTGGGGCTTCGCTCAGGAGTTCTCATTTCTGTTTGCTTGGGGCTCTCGTCGGGCAGAGGAGCGGACAGAGGCTCCTTGGGCTTGGCATCGAAACCATCTGCAGAAAGAGTGAGCCGGTGCTTGGTCGGGCTGCGGCCGCTGCGAGGGCCTACAGCAGATCGGAGCGCCTTTCGCTTGGCCATCTCCTTCTGGAAATCTTGCAGGCAGTACATGAGCTTCATGTTGGGGCTGATCCATCTGCTCTTGGATTGGGCGGCGTAGTACGCATCGTTGACGCTCATGCCCGGGTTTTGGTAAATACCGTAAGCAATGATCAGACTGGCAGATCGGCTGGCACCTTGCTGGCAGTGCACCAGAACCTTCTTGCCCTCCTTGGTGCGCTTCTCGATAGTCTCACAGAGCGTCATGAGATCAGTGGCGATATCCGTGTTGTGGTCCCAAGGCATATGAATGTACTCGGGTTCCTGGAGAGGATTTGTAGCCTTGGGAGTCGTGGGAGTCTCTTGTCGCTCAGTCGAGGGGTATTCAAAAGCGGTAGAGAAGCTGTCGGATGTGACGGCCGTGTCTGGAATTGGCGACTCAGGAACGCTCTCCTTAGGAATGTTCTTCAGGCCGCCGAACTTGGGATCGAACGGGTTTGAGACCTCACGGGCAACATTGATGACGACATCGAACTTGGCGGCCTCATCAGCAGACGGCTCCAGGTACAGGTAGACATTGTCCTCGTAAATGGCAATTGGACCATCGGGATAGCCGGGTGACTTCAGGTCCTCGTTGCCCTCGCTCTCGTCGCGGAATGGCTCAAAATCCATGGCTGCACAACTGGCCTGCTGGGCTCGAATGGGCGAGTCCTCCTCCATGATGACCGAGGCGCGGTTGTTGTTGCCCGAGCTACTGTTCAGCTTCGTAGGGCGCAAGAACTCGGAAAGACCAGACTCTCCTCGGTCGCCGAGCGTGGGGAACAACATGCCACCAGCAGGGCCAAAAGTGGCTGACTTCATGGCAGAAAGCATGTGCGGCGACGAGGTCGAGTGCTTGAGCGCGCGTCTCTGCAGAATGGGGCCCATGGCAGGCGATGGCGGAACGTCAATGGTTCCAGCACGCAGGGCAAGGCCGGGACCATCAGTCTTCAAGCTCAATTGACTCGGCTTGCGCTTCATGGCGGGAATCTGAGGCTTGATGAAAGATGGCGAAGAAGGCTCAGAAACCAGACTGCTGTTGGAATTTGTTGCCGCAAAGGGAGGCTGGATCGAAAGGCCCTTCATATTGCGTCTTCTCGGCGAGGGAGAAGTCATGGGGCGCTGGAAGTGTGTGTTGATTGTAGGAGGCTGCTCATTGACTGTGAGTGTGTCCATTGTGGGCAACAACAAACCACCGAAAGAAGTGCCGGGAAAGTTGTTGAGCGGAATCAAGTTCACGGGCGAGTCGGGTGACGACGAGGGCGACGGATCCGATAACGAGGAAGTGTCTGTGGTAAGTGTGGTCGTCGGCGACGAATCAGCAGAGTTCTGTGTGGATGTGCTGTCCTGGTGTCGGTGCAGCGCATCTTGAAGCTGCTGGGGCACCTGGTTGGGCCCCGAGAAGTGCGCCGGGTATGTGGGCGCCATGTCCAAGAACTTTGAATCTACCATTGTGACTTCTCCAGACTCGTCGACCATGGGTTCCGACTCGGAATCTATAATGGACATGAATGAGGGTATCTGGTCCTCATAGAGTCGCCGGGCAGCTGCAGACGGCATGTTAGATGAATTAGATCTCCTTGCTCTTTCTCGACGTTGCAGCGACAAGGTTCCGTGTCGTGTACGTGAATGGCCTTGTCCCAATTCACGGGTCCGCGTGGTGTCGATTTGGCAGCTGTCGGAGGTTGTTTTGGGGGGCGGAAAGAAAAAATAGACAACCACTGGATATGTGGTCTGTTGAATAGTTGGCAGTCAAAGCCTGGAATGGGGGACAGCGCTGCTGAATCCTCTCGCGTTTTTCTCCTCGCTGCTTTCTCTTTCTCCTTGCTCTTTCCGTATTACCAAATCTTGCTCTCAAAAAATTGCGACCAGTGTGTTGAGTCGCAGGATCCCTCTTGTCCAAACTGGCACGACAGGTTCAGTGGGCGACGTCCAGGTAATGGTGCCGCGGTGACAGGATTGTTTGGTGCGGGCGAACAAACGGGCGCCTGTTTGTTGCTCGAGGGGAAACTCAAAGAGGGGTCGACAAGGTCCGGTTTGAGTGGAAGAGGCAGTGAGAAAAGAGAGTGAATGAGTGTAGAAAATGAAGAATGAAAATGTTGTACCGGCTAATTCGCGGGCGCAGGAGAGGGTTTGGTTTGGTTTGGTTTGGGTTTGGATGATCAGTCTCTCTCTCTCTCGTTCCAAGTGAGGATTATGAACGGGCTGCCATTGGATGTGGACACACGCTCTCGCTACTCTGAAGTGGCAATTCCCATAATAGATACAAGGGAAAAGGTGGATGTTTGCGGGAGGCAGAGGGCGGTGCGGCGGTTCGCGATGCTGGACACTCGGCGAGAGTGTGTACAATGGTTGAGGGGAGGGAGGAGGAAGCGGTTGGGTCTTGACAAAAGACGAAGGAGCCTGGAGAAGTGGTTCAAGGTTCCCAATCCAGACCAGACCGGGGTTGGTAGGTACGGAGGGGTGTGTGCGTACAGAGCAGAGGGCAATGTGGTGTATGTAGCAGCGGACCAGGGGGGTCGGTGGGTGGGGTGCGCGCGTAAAGTGCTGCGAGTGCTCGCTGTAGGTGGTGGTAGGGTGCTGTAATTGATGTATGTAGCGAGAAGGAAACCTACCAGCCGGCCAAGCAGACTGGACTGGAGCGAAACCAAGCCAACCACTGCCTACGTGCCCTAGAGAGGTCTCGGTTGTGGGCGGGCTCTGCGGGACAGGCACAGCACAGGCGACCAGCAACGGTTACGAACAATAGAGGCAGGCACCGCACGCACTAGCCAGCTACCTAGGTAGGTACAGGACAATCAAATGGGCACTTGACTGTACAATGTACTCGTGCTCAGCTATCCGGATTGCTGGTTTTTGAATCATCTGTATTCATGTGAGTGATTCATCATCCCTATGTATCCCCGATCCGAGCAGAAGAATCATAGACATGTTCTTGTTCGAAATCGCAAGACAAGAATCAGTTCCCAGCGGACAATGGTCAGTCGGGACAATGACCACTGGAGGGAATGGAATTCGCCAGCCGAGGTAGCGTCTGCGACACTACCTGGTACAGCTGGGGTACCAGCCACTGCGAACAATGGCTGTGTCAAGAGACCTGCTGGTACCCACCCGGGCCTTGGAACGCTAGCAATGCTACCTCGAGCTGAGTGAGAGGAGCCGGAGCCTGCCTGCTGGGTGCGACCGACCACTACGCTCAATGCTGGAGGTGGGAGGGTACTTCATTGAGATGGATGATTTGAGCACGGAACGGGACCTGTGCGAGTTGAGAACGGCGAGCGTCGAGAGCAGAGACATCAGACGGGCCTCAAAAGTTCTCATCTACACGGAGTGGCTCTCACACATTACTAGTCTACGCTACTGGATACGTTATTGACTCCTTGAATGTGTGATGTCCTTGCGCAAGAGGGGACTCGGGTTAGAGGAGGGAGGAGGAGGAGGCTCTCTCAAAAGATGGCAAGCGGCTGTGTGGATTAGAACATATGCGCCCGCTTCTACGGATGCAAGTGATTTGGGAAACGAGATTCGCCTGTCTAGCGGCAACATTCTGTCTTCTTCCCTCCATCTCTTCTTCTCTCTACTCCGTACTCCCCCCAGTGAGCGAGCGAGCGCTCTGTCCGGGGCAACAAACAAGCCTGTTCGCTGCTGGCTGCTGCGGACGGCCTGTAAGAAGAGAGAGTCCTTTGTGAGTCTCTCTCGTTCGTTCTGCTGGCGACACGCCCCCCTCCCTTGCTAGGGTTGGGTGTTTGCGAAACGGAGCGAACGCGGATTCTGGGAAAGACTTGGTTGTTTTTTCTAAGAATAGATGGCCGCCAGCGCGAAGCCAGCCAATCACGACGGCTCGCCTCGGCCTGGCTTCTGCAGCTGATAATTTCGACTCACCAATCAGCCCTCCACTCATGAGGGGCTCCACCTGAACAGGGCCGCTGTGGTTGGACCGAGCCTTGGGCTTGCAGATGAAGACTGCTGGGGTCGGCGGTCCTCGACTCTTGGCGAGAGGCCCTCTGGCTCTTGTGGCTCTGCTGTTCTTGTCGCTGGCTTTGGCTCTTTTCTAGGTCAGAGGTGCTCGCCGCGTCGGCTCTTGGGGAATCGATGGATCTGCCTCGGATCTCTGTTTAATTTAATGAAAATCTAGGGGTCTCTGCTGTCGCGTCCGAATGCGTAGGCGAGAAGCGGAAACTATTTTCTAAACTTTTGCTTCTTTTTTGGTTCTCTTCCCAATATTCCTCCGATCCAATGCATTACTCTGAATCCCCTTCCCTCTTGCCGGGATAACGGACAAGTCGAGTCATTTGCATGGGGGAATTTTTCAGCTGGCAGGACCAGAGTGCGGACACTAAACCGCTGGCTGGATGAACCGCTTTCAGGTGGCGGAGTGCGACGGAGCAGGACCAAGTTCAGATCAGCGAAATTACGACTTGCCTATATGCAGCGTCATACGGCCCCCGATAAAAAAGTACGGTTCGTGTAAATCCAATGGAGCAGATCCTTATACTGTGCGTCCATCCCGCTGGGTAAAGTATAACCAGATTATCCTCCACTGGGTCTCCAGAAAATAAGACAACGCCTAGCATGAAAACCAATTGCAAGATCTGTTCCAAGCTGTCGGTTTGTATTATGTCCGAAATTACTCTCAACTCTGTAATTACGTATGTAGTGGTGTGTGTTTGTCTGTGACGGGTACGTATCACTCAAGGTAGTCCATCTATTCATCATGTTCCGCCTGAGGTTTACCCATGATGATGACTATACGTGGTACTATATCCTAACCAAACACATGCTGCGCTTCTCTCTGAGTCATGCCAACGCCTGTTCACAAGTCGTTACGTTGAACACATTTCCCCTTCCGTACGCTACACGTACGTATGAGCCATCCAATTCGTCGCGTCACGAAGTCATGAGTGTGCTGGGTCTCCCCAGGCTGTTCCTGGTTGTCACTGTCCGGTTGAAGGTCTGTGTGCCATCAGTCTACAGGGCGCCTCATTCGTCGCGTGGCTCGAGCTGAATCAAATCCCAACGGGGCGCGCAAACTGTCTGGCAAACTGGTTTCTCTAACAACCAACGGGATGACACATGATAGACCTGCTTGAGCGCGCGGGTAGACTCGTCAGAAAAAAAACTTTCA
The DNA here is from genome assembly GCA_001599175.1 of Pestalotiopsis sp. JCM 9685. Lineage (NCBI taxonomy): Eukaryota > Fungi > Ascomycota > Sordariomycetes > Amphisphaeriales > Sporocadaceae > Pestalotiopsis > Pestalotiopsis sp. JCM 9685. The sequence continues at coordinate 3,171,450 of BCGF01000004.1, forward strand.
ACAGCCAAGACAAAGCCGGTTATCGCTGTTTTAGACACCATCATAGCGGTTGGATGTTTTCGGATGTTTCGAAACCAAACCGACCAGCCACATTCAGCAATTCGGTCGGCTCTTGTATTGTATTGCAAGAAGTCACATGCTTTGAGCACAAGGGCTGTCAAGATCTGGCAGGATGCCGATCTAGAACCTAAAGGATTCAACTATTGATGGGCTCGAGAATATTCCATTTCGTTCCATGAATCATGAATCCTGAACATGATAACCTCGAACGACCAAGACCGGATATGGGATTGCAATGCTTGGACTTCCGAAAATAAGTATCGAAATGCGCAATATGGTCCACCCTACGGGCTCTGGCTCGGGCCACGCAACGAACTGACGTCCGCAACGCTCAGCCCAGTCTTACGGTCATGTCACAGCCGCGAGCCAGGACAGACCCAGCGGCCGTATTACATCCTGGGCGACAACGAGCAACGACGACGACGACACGGCGAAGGGGGGGCCCTGGACGACGGGCGGAGCGGGCTCCATCGTCAATAACAACAACGAACCCCAGATCTCTCCAGATTCCGGTCGAGCATGGATAAGAGCTTCGTGCATACCGAGAGACAGACAACAGAGAAAGAAAAAAAAAATGGTTCGCTCAACCGTCGACGTAGCATTCTGTCATGTCACAAGACAGCCAGTTTTACCTTGATCTCCCTGTCTCATGTTTAGATGAGGGGAGCCGCATCTCAAGACAACCCCGACCTGATCAACGTCGAGCAATGCGCGAGGCTGTCGACCACTTTTTTTTGTGTTATCTGATGATGCCGACTTGGAACGAGATATCTGAACGGGGTTTGAAAGGTTTGTGGCGGTGTTCGTGCAGCCAGCCGCAGCCAGGCTGCCGAGCAGACCATCAGTTGAGTTGCGGACGTTACCGTTTGGGACACTGGTCAGACTGAAATGGCTCCATCATGTGAGGACGATTGACGATTGATTGCCTTTCCGTAATGTACTTATGGAGTCCAACCCGAATAAAGTAAACGGGGGGTGGCAATTTGATGGGCGGCTGGTTATGATACTGTAGAGCAGCTCTTTTACTGTGCTAACCTAGGGACAGGTATTGCAATACATGTCTGTGGTAGACGCATGGCCGCATACGGGACTGTGCAATCTCGCAACCCCCCGAGAATGCCAAACTCTAATGACATGCCTTTATTCAGAAACTCTGTAGTCATTTTAGAATCACAGTAATAATATTGGATGCGAGTTTCAATGTTTTGTCCGCTCGGTATCGCTACGAGGTGCTGCTGGGAAGGAAATGGTGCTGTCCCATTGGTGGTGGGGTCTCTCTTCTTCGTAGCGCACGCAGAGACGCCCAGCGACTTGGGTAGAGACCGAAAACAGCATTAAGCGCACAGGTGTCCGGGCCCCTAGTCGGCTCCTGCTATTTTAGGCCGCAGACTTGCGACTTGGTGCCAAAATCTGAAACAGCCACGACCCATAATTTGCCCGTCTTCTGGTTGGATAGACGCCCCCTTCCCCACTCTGGCCGTCCAAGACTCCAAGTCCGCTGGGTCTTTGGCCTTTTACTGGTTGGCTGGGGGGCACTTTCAACTCTGAATATCGGCCCCCCCCTCCCCTACCCTACCCAACCTAGGGGACTCGTTCTTTGTGATGAGCGTGCGTCGGACTTGCAACACTTTGAGCGGAAGGATATTCACCGCTACGACCTCTTCGGTAAGCGACCGAGAGAGGTAGCAGCCGGACGACGAGAGGAGCACGAGCGTTCGAGCAGAAAACAAAAACACACAAAAAAGCAAAATCCCCACTTGCCCAGAGGAAAGCCCCGGCCTGCCCATGATCCTTTCATCCCAACTTGCAACGTCTCCCGCTTCCAACTAACCGAGCACAGCTCTAGTCTGTGGACGGCATGTAAAGAAGGTGTTACTACGGTAGGTTAGGTGCTCCCGGCGAACGGTTGTGCGGCTCAACAGCATCCTGGGGGGAGGCACAAGTAGCCACTGGATGGTTGGTGGTATGTATAGATCATGTAGTACGCCGTTGTAGTATCGTGCTATCGAGGTAGCGAAGAGCACTGGCCATGGCAACTGCCGGTATCCTGGAGAATGGACTGAGATCGCTATCTGATGGTGGTTGTTGATCGGGAGTATGTATTCCTCATGTATGTTGGTGCTTGGCCGCGGTCATGCTACCAGGAAAGAATCCTCCGTACACGTTGCCTGTATATTGCATATAATATTGCCTGCCGGTGCTGAAATCCATCCAGAAAGCATCCAGCATGCACTTCACAAGATCAATCCCATGCTCTTGCGTCCAGGGCACGGATTGATCAACAGGAGCATTCATGGCGGCATGTATGTCATGTGGTTTGGTTTGCGCTTCCCGGCTCTGTTTCTTTCCGTCCTCGACTGACAGCAAAACGCCGATTCGCGAGCTGTGCGAAAGGGGAAAGTCGATCATGAAAGATCAGACGCAATCAATATGCATCAGTGATTTGCTCACATGGCCCAAGTCAGCAGACACGGGCAGGCCTCTCTCTGCAGGGAACGAGACTGCAGCAGCGAGCACTCTGCAGCAAGCAGCAATGACAACAAAACGGGTCAGGCGCATGATCATGTCCCCGTCGCAACTCAAGTATATGCAAAGCAAGGCTCAAATTTCATGCAGACACTGCTGCTGCTGCTGCTCTGCTCTTCTGCGTGGCTGCTGCATATAAGAGCACTCCTGCTCTTTCCCGATTTTTGTTGAGACCCCGAAATGCCCAGTTTCCGGTCTGAAACACGACTCCACCAGCGAACGTATTTCCCACATGTAGGCATCAGTTTCCCACGATCTACATAACAGACTCAACTGACGGCGGTGAATGATCAAGGCGGTGAGACCAAATAGTCCCGGGTTGGTGCTGCTGATGAATCCTTCTCGGGTGACGAGCAGGCTATACTCATCCTACTTTTCAGCATTGGGGGCCGACATGTGCAGTCAGATGTGTGGTCGAAAGGAACCCTGTGCAGTGGACGACCTAGTCTGCCTGTGTGTTTGATTCTGCACAAGAGCCACCAGCCAATGGCCAGTGAACTCCATTGATGAAGGTGCATATTGCGTTGATTTCAAAACTTGCCGCTCTCAGTAAACCTGATCTCACGCGCGTGGCCTCGGTCATTACGTGATCAAGGCGGACTGAACAGCCCCCAAGCGATGAGCGACATTCGTATACTCTGTCAAGTACGAAATATCGTCTGCTCTCGTATCTAGCATGTGATCTCGTGAGTCAAAGGTCAAAATCTTGCAGCCAGATGCCTTTGAGTGTTCGACCCTCTTGGTATACCTCGTACGTAGATTGTGTTAAACAGAAACGCATACCCGTATGAGCTACCACCACTCGGACTCTCCGAGTGTATTGATATCATTCAGTCCATTAAAGGTGGGTCTCTGTTTACTCTCTCAAGGGATCATGCCTTCTGCCAGACCCGCTGCTGGCGTGCTTGCTATACTTCCTTCCGGTCGGTGAGCTGAGTCGAGAGGCTGTGTCGAGAATGAATGTCGTAGCTTCCATTGCTTTCATGCCAATTCTTGACAACATCATCAATGCAGCATCTTCCGGAGGTTTCTAGTGCCTGCCGTTGTCGTAGAGTCCGTTTATAGTCACTATACAGAACGCAGGATCGTAAAGGCAAAATCTAAATTTCGTGTCCGAGAATATCGGCGAGAAGCATCCTTTAGTCTACCAGCCATAACTTTAATATAATACCACATTTCATGAGGCAAAAGTGTCACTGCCCTTATAAAATGAAATAGAACAGATACTATTAACAAAACCGCGAGACCACAGGACACAGTTGTGAAGTGGTTAAACGCTCCAGTCCTAGGAACTATATCTTGACTCACCCTCTCTGGCTGAGCCGACCCCCTTGGCCAGTGTTATTTTTCGGTTCGATTCCCGCTAGAACCATGTGTTTGTTTTTGCCGTCTTGCCATTTCTCAACATCTCGTCATTGAATGATAATCGGAATTGTCATATCATACAATCGCGTGATCCCTGCTTTCTGATGTGTTGTCGGCCTGGTGCCTAATATCAAGCTAATCCAAGCTCTTGGCCGACACTCAGCATTTGCTCCACGGACTTCAAGTCGTCCGCCTGAATGAAGATTTCCTGATTTATTACCTGCCACTTGAGCATATCATTCATGTTCGATGCGAATAAAGTGCCTGTAGTGCCTGCTGGAGTCGGTCATGTATCATTCGAGTCAATATGAGAACAAACACGACTCGTGAGATGACAATTGAGTAACTGAACTTTGAGAAGTTGCGGACTCTGGATTCAGAACATGACCCCCCTTGTCTTCAGAACCGTGTTAATGGTCATTGGTCTTATTTCCCGTATATGTCTGGGCAACCATCGTCCCGCAGAAGTAGTGTGCTAAATTATGAGATACAGAACCTCACAAACGGCAAGCAGGACTGCTATTTTGGGAGAGACGTGAGTGCTTGAGAATAAAAAGTTGGTGTCAAGCAGTCACAGAAAATTTTGAATCCTTGTAGGTAAGCGTCGTCAACTCGCATTCAATGCTCCATGGAACAGTGACATGGTTCCTACACTGTACAAGACGTAACATATGATCCTCCCAAATACATCCTCTTCCAGACTTGGCAGGTTCATAATATAGCTTTAATCATTGCCGAAATGCAACGTATATTAGGTTTGAATACTCCGAATCCCGTTATTTTCACCAATCATATTTTAGCCCCTATCTCCCATACCGTTGTCAGGTGTGACTTGATGATTGATAAGGCTGGTCACGGCCGTCACGTTCCTGGTCGAGATGAAGTGAACCAGCGAGCAGTGAACATGCAGCGAGTTTCAATAAAATGAACCAATGAAAGAGCAGTAGCGGTCGCAGATAACCTATGTCATTCTACACCGTCGAACATCAAGAAGATTTCGATGTGACTGCTGGATATGAACACCGATCACGGCTTCATGCTTTGGCAATACTACCGAGTTGCCACCATCAAAATGGGAATGAAATCGACCAGAAGATCATCAGAAAAAATCACATAGTTGAAGGGACCACAAGGTCCTGCGAAGAGGTGTCGAGTACTAGTCACTAAGACTCCTGTTCTCGAAGAGTTTCGAAGCATTTTTCATCTGGCTGGCTGAGATGCTGCTGCTACCACTCGAAAACTCAAATGTGGCTATCCTAAATTTAAGAGGTCTCGATTGCTGTCCAAAAGTAACAGGGTAATAATTATACGCCAAATAAGTAATTGCTCATTTTTATTTCGGCGAATTCTGCTTATTGGAGCTTTTTTTTTTCATCCTAATGATAGTGAACGACGTGTCTTCACTTTGAGATCGTACTATATAACTATAATAGCCCTCTCATACCATCTGGAGGTAAACATGCTCATATATGTGTTGAAGGGGTGTTTATGATCGACTTTCTTGGAGAGAAGAATTGTCCCGTCCTCCCTGTTCTAATGTGTCAGAAGCACGAGAACAAGTATTGTGTTGTATGATATACCCGATTGCCCAAAGCCGTGTTTGAACATCGATACCAGACGTGTATGCATAACAGGATCTTTACTATGCTGATATTTGTTGAGCGGAGATCTACAATCGAGCCTTTATGGTTGGTGAGTATATATATTCTGGCGCCTGCAATGAACTTCTTTATTCGCCGACTCTCACAACTATTTTCACATCCTCCATCCATTCAGATACCACGAAGTCGGTCTTGTCATGGTAAATCATTATTCCCGAGCGCGTGTTCAGAATTCATATCAAGACTGCCAGCTCTCTAGAAGTGTGACAAACCCAGGTGACCCTCCCCTAAGACATCACCCCTCGACAAATATTTCATCATGGGTCGCTGTGTTCATCTGCCAATCTATGTAGTGCAAACTATGCTCGCGTCGCACTGTTCTTGACATATGTCAGTCCATGCGAGAAGCACTAGAGAAGTCTGTACTGGCAAGGGCTGGGATCTTAGTATAAGTTTTGGCACTGTTGAATAGACTTTTTTCTTTGTGGGCACTTATGGCAGAAACCTTCTCCTGATAGATCGTCGCCTTGATCAACCTGAACCGTGACAGCCTGGCATTTGCTGTTTGATGTTGTGCATTTGTCTGATGACCCCAAATGTCTACTGGTCCTGATCCACAACCAGAATATCCCAAATCAAGTGAATCAAGAGTAGATCAAGCTATGATGAAGACTCTCGTGCCCAAGTGGTGAAGTGAGTCACTAGGATGAGCCTCAACCAAGTAGATGTACTTGAGATTAATGTCATTCTCATGCTTCAACATAATGCGTCGCGCCACGAGACACAAAGTAAGCTCGCGCATAGACCTTATCTGCACGGTTGATTCATGCTCTTTGTTTGGCTCGAGAGGACACTACGATATAAACCCTCGACTGAACTCTACAGCACAGCTACACAATTTGAGGACGTATTGTTTTCCGTCTGCGACGTGCTTGACATTCTGCCTACGTCTGCCTTCTTTTTCTCGTTGGTTGCAAGGATGAACCCCCTTTTCTGAGGAGTGGATATTCCCTTTACACGACTGGGGGTCGAGGTGACCTCGGAAACAGAACAACACTCAGTGTCCCCATACTTGCTTGCTTGGAAGTTTTGAATTATGATTCAAACTCTGTTTAAAGTTTCAGCGTTCGATGCAACGGTGCGCTACAGCACTTGAGAAAGGATATGACGACACGGTACCAAAATAAACCACTGTTGTGCTACCATATTCTACGCGTCGGTTCTCAACATTGTGCTAGTTATCCTTCAGTTGCGCAGTTGATCAAGCATGTGCCTTCTGGCGGCTGCGGCTCCCCGCAGGTCTGCAAAAAATTCGGGAGCAACTCAGACGAAATCCACAAGCCGCGCGAACGCCAGACGCTTTCTGCCATCAGCGGGGTCGACTATGGACGAAATTTTGCAGTGGAGGCCAGGAAGCGCTCTACTACTGCTCTGAAGAGCGGGCTCCTTTCTCCCTCGTGGCAGCGACTCCCTGGGAATGGGGGCATTTCGTGACCACAGGGGCCAACGCCGGATATCCCGCCTGGAATGATTATTGGAGAGAAGAAGAAGAAGAAAACCTTCCGAGAAACAGGCTTTTCCCCGTCTATCGCCGATTTGTTCTACAACGATTCTACCGCGATCTTATCGGAGATCTGTAAGGCTAGTAAACCAGGTCAGGCTAGCTAGAGTCAAAAAGCATTGCGACACCATTTTTTGCCTTGCTGTGAAATATTTCTCTGGCGATCATCGTATTCAGCTTCGCTAGCCAGGTACAGGCACGCAAAAGACGTTCGACCCGCTATTCAGTGGCTGGAAAGCCATCTCCATTATGACCGCGAAACGAAATAGCACATGGCCCACATGCTGAAAGTGGACGGTCATATTGCGCTATACCGTAGGTACGTAATTAGAGAATGGAATGGATTCTTCTTGGTCTGCTTCTTTGTTCGTCTTATTGGAAGAAAAGGCCCGCACGGAATAAGTAATTAGACGGCAACCGTCCAAGGGCTATTTCGGGGGATTATCCTGGGATTCCTGGCAATGCCTGGCGTTCTCTAGAGTTGTGGGCTGTGGTGCGCCCAAGAAAATGTGGCCCGGCCACAAGCCGACTCGTCGAAAAAAAAATCATTTGCGATGGCTGTGTGATTAGATCGATTGCCGAACCCGACAAAAGTGATGGGATCAATTGTGTATCAGAGAGGAACCGGCACACTGATCAGTCAATGTCGGCTGTGTCGCACAGGTCCAGTACCAGTATGATCATAATGCGTCTTTGCACAGTACGCACGTCTGGTTTACAATCTACTCGAGGGTCAAGCTACCTTTTTTAGTTTCTGTTGCATTTAAAACAGGACCATCATAATAATAGACACAGATATGGCGGCGATAGACCGGGAGCTAAATACCCATCGAACAAATCGCTTATCTACTTGTTCCCCCTAGGCCAGAAGAGCTCAAGAGTCAAGAGTTCAAGAGAGCCCAAGACCTTTTTCTCCCCGAAGAGCATCAAGTCCCCTACGGAAGTACTTCCTATGCGCCCAGAGCCCCGGTCCGGTCTGGCTTGAGCCTGGTTCTACGGCACGAGATCCACGAACACGCATAACACGCTTCTCGCGTAGCGCGTCACCCGCAAGGGCTCGCGTCCGGCAGCCAACGAGAGGCCCAATTATCCGCCCATGTGGCATCGTCGAAATGGACGACTGAAACATCACTGGGTCGCTTTTGGAGTCGGCTACTGTAGGTTTGGGGTCGAGTCGGCCGACCGCCTTTTGGGGAAGAGGACTATGATAACTGGATGGCATGGTGGTCATGATATAATCGCCTGTCAGCCTGGTACGAATCGCGATACCTTTGACGTCGACTATGGCATTTTTATCTGGTGACTCTGTGCCGGAAATGGCCTTCTTGTATCCGTAGCCGAGGGCTCTGCATTCTGCAGTCGCATGCAATGGCCGTGGGAGCCAGCAGAATTTTGCCTTGTCACCGCATTCAAACCCCCTGCCAGATATCCCTTTTTTGTGCATACATGTCTGTCACCGTTCCACATTCAGCCAAATACGACCAGGCTTGGAAGAGAGGACTGATTGATGAGTTGCAACTTTGAAGTCTCTCGACTTGTCTGCTGCTTGCTATCATCTAGCAATTCCCCGCGCGTTGCTGTTTCTGGGATCCCTAGGACCAGATGGGCTGGCTGCCGTTGACCCTTTAACCCAACACGGGTGATAGTGTAGAAATTCTGGGCGCATTTGCCAGCAAAAGGCCAATGTCAATCTCACGACGCATTGATTTCTGGTGTTGACCATTTGACCCTTAACCGATAGTGATTCGACGGTAAAGGGACCCATGCTTCTCATTCTAAACCCAACGCAACTTAACGTACAGGAGTCGGGGGATTCTTTGATGCGATCGACTCTCTCACTTGACATTTGGCAGAGCTGCGAGTTTTGGTTTGCTCTTTTTTATTTCTCTCACCCCTCCTCTCCTTCCCCAGTTTCGACATACATATTTTAGCACGTCCATTGTTTTGTGAATCAAAGCCTTTGTTTGTTGCTTGCTTGCATCCCGCCAAATCTGCGTCATCGACGATTAATAACTTGCGCAAAGCCACCACTGCAACTGCCGCCCCCGGAGCTTATTTTTCTCACTGCGTCCCCCCAGAGAAAGAAAAACAAACCAACGCGGGCCAGCTCCAGAGAAAGCAGTCCAATGCCCAGAGACCAACAACGGTCTTGCCCATGGATAGTGCTGGAAGAACAGCAGACCCTCTTCTCATCGGGCACCGCTTCGAGAAGACAGAATTTGACACCCACAACTGCGGAGTTTATTACTTGTCATAAGGGGGTCCCTCGAGGGAGACAGCCAAGCCCTGACCTGTCCGAGGTCTGGTCTGAGAAGTGGTGGGACACAAACCGGGGGGTTCGTTCATGCTGATTGAGCGCTGTTTTTTTTTTCTTTACCAAAGTCCCAGTCCCAGTCCCAAGTCCCCAGTCCCCAGTCAGCCAGGAGAGGGGACGCGAGAGACAGCAGAGACAACACAACCAAACCAAGGCCCGGCCCCAGCCAGCCAACCATTCAGCAGGCTCGCAAGCGCAAACAAGCCTGGCCCTGGGCCCTGACTTGACCCGACCTGGACCATGGCGGGCCAAACATCCACTACGGCTAGCGATGGTGCTGCAACAGCCCTCACCACCAATAATACTACTATTACGACCATCAGCACCGCCAAACCCGTGCGGCGCCCAATCCAACTCTCCTCCTCCTCGACCTCGACCTCGACCTCGACGACTCCGGCTGCCACCCGCCGCCCTGATGACCAGCAGCACCAGAAAACAACCTCCAGCAAACCCAACAATAACTTTCATGCCCATCGTCAAGACCACAACCCTTCCAAATTACCCACTTTTCGCTTTGCCGACCTGCGCAAGCAAAGTTTGGCGCTTCCGTCGCTGGTAACCCAAAGCCAAGCCATTCCACCGTCGCCTGTCTCACCTCGCACGGATCCCAATCCTCAAGATCCAGCAGCAGCCAAAGAAGCACCAGCACATACAGCAAACTCGCAGGCGCCACAGACGGCCCAGCAGCATAACAGGACCACCAGCAGTATCCCATCTTTTTCCACGCGACACGGCTCCGCAATAGTCGATCGCCAACGCAGCAACATCCGTCGAGGTCCTGTCTCACCCCGAGCACCATTGTCCCCTACGTCCAGCGTAGCATCGCAACAACACGTCGCGTCGTCTGCTGCTTCAGATACCAGCTCCGGCAGGTCTCGGCCGCTCAGTTTACTACAGACTCCACGGAAATCAGCTTCCGTACCCGCGACCCGACCCGTCAGCGCACGGCGGCCCGTCTCTCTGGGCTCTCTACTCCCGCCGTCCAAGTCGTCAGAAAGTCCGTCGGCTTCAGACTCTGCCACTACGATTGTGTCCCCTCGAACACAGCGACCGAGGGAACTGTCTGTTAGCAGAAAATCATCTGCTGCTTCGGAGCCACAACCTCCATCGGCTGTAATCCAGGAGGAACCACTCGAAAACGCTGCATCAGACGAGCGATACCAGGGCCATAAAGAATTGACCTCGCCCAAGTCAGTGCGGAAACCAGAGACACATGAGAAGAAGGGCTCGATAAGCACGCGTCGACCACCAGTTTCCTACAGCAGACGATCTGGCGCTCCCAGCCCGACCACAGCCACAAACGAGACCCCGAGCAAGATCGCACCTGTTCGTCCTATCAGAACCTCTGGCGACCGAAAATCCTTTGGTCTCAGCGCCAGCATACACTCGCCAAATTATCAAGGGCCACCTCGCAAGTCTAGCCACGACGACTCGACATTGCAGGCTTTGGAAGGTAGACGAGAAATCGAAAGCCTCGGAATGACGCCGCTCGACTCTACGTTGGAGCATCACGATGCTGACGACAGCGGGGATGTATTTTTGAACATGGCCCGCGAGGAGCCAGAGTCTCAACCCACATCGGTAAGTAATTGTGCACAGCCGCCTTCCCTTCTTGGCGCTTTTCTACTCTGCATGATTGGAAGTGTAATTGCATCGCGGCTGGAGTTGCTCTTCCCTTTTTTCCCGACCTACGCGCGTCCGGCTTTCCCCTGGACTGGCTCTGCGCCGGTGCTGATACTAGCGAGGCGCGCCGGCGTTGAGATCGACAGCGGGAATGTCTCTTTTCGCATCGCGCACTTGCATAGTCGCTATAATCTTCCAAGGTCGATCGACCTCTCGTCATATGCCCATCATGCCGCGCTAGACGGACGTTATGTGAAGCATGAATAATATCTTGATTGATTCTAACGAAATATGCAGTCGCGAGTCATCCGATCAGCACATAGACGGCCACTGTCCTCAGCAATACCGCCATATCAGCCCATGTCCCCCACTCAGGCTTCGCGGCGCATGTCTGATTTGGAGAACTCGAGATCAAAGTCGAGGGGAGAGGGGCAGGCAGCCGAGAGACCAGCTCGCGCTCTTACATTCCGAAGCTCTTTGGCGAATGGAACCACTGACATAAAGAACAATTCACGGGTCTCGCCAATCACACCTCGAACTCTGACATTCCAGGAGCCGCCTGCAGAGTCGACCACCTCAAATAGTCGGAGAAGGCAGTCCAATGCTGATAGTACAGCTGCGCTACCCTCGCGCATGTCGTCCCTAAAACAGTCTGCTGCCTCCGCATTTAGTTCTGGCCGAACTTTCAACTCCTCACCACTAGCACCCAAGACAATGGAGGTCCAAAAGCCAGAAACGCAGAACGGCGACCACCACACGGAGTCTTCGAACTCGACTGCGGCGCCCTCGACCGTTTGGGATGAGATAGACGATATAAGATCTCGCATCCAGCGGCTCGAGCTGACTGGAAAGCTCCCGCCCACGTCCGGTGCAGCCATGTCGAGAGCTTCGGAAGAGCGGCCTCCCACGGCCACTACCAATGCGACCACCATGTCCGGATCGCCTAAACACAATGGGGAACTTGTGCCACAAACAGATGCAGTGAGTACTGTGTCATCTTCGTACGGATACAAGGAGTGCCAGCCCCTCCTGCAATCTGCCATGAGCAAGTCCAAGTCCTTGCTACCTCCGGAAATATACAACGCTTTGGAGAATGCGGCATCTGATGCAATCACTCTATCAACCATGATTGGAAAAATTGGCGAGCCTGGCCCCGTCTCTAGCGCTGCGAGCAACACCGGAGGTCCCGCAGTGACGGATCGGCAGTTGCGGAGGAAGGCCGAGAGTATATGTCGCAATCTGACGGAACTATGCCTGGCACTCAGCGAGAATCAGCACCAGTCGCAACCCAGGCAGCCGCCACAGCCGCAGGATATCCCATTGCCAAGCCTGGAAACTGGGCTGGCTGGCAGTCCCATGATCTCGCGATTTTCGGGAGGCGCCGGCTCTCGACGCTCGAGTAATGTCCTCCAGGACCGAAGTCCCGTTACTCAAGCTGTCAGTAGCCCTCGAGCGATGTCGCGACTTGAAGAGAGACGCAGCAGCATGCTCTTCTCAAGTGCGCTCCCAAGCCCGAGCTCCCGCTACTCGTCACAGACTCCCGTGACACCTACCGAGGTTACAGGCCGAAGGACTTCGCTTTTGGTACCGCGCTCTCGCAGGGGCGGAACGGAGGAGCCGGAAGAAGGCGGCGGTTCTGCCTCTAGCTCTGTCTACGGCCATGGCCGCAAGTCTTCCCTTCTGCTGAGGTCGCGCCGCGGTGGTACAGAAGAGGCAGATGAGCAAGCCGGGCGCAGATCCTCGTTATTGCGAACCCGCCGGAACGTTTACGATGACGAAGAGGACGATAGATCATTGCGGATTCGGGCTGTTTCCCGGACTGCCACGGAGCTGTCAGGAGGACCTCGCCCTCCTGTGGCCCAGGAATTTAACCCTCAGATTCCCATGGCTTCCATGGAGTCTGCTGGTCTGGGTGCCTCACCGATGCAGCGGCGACGCCTGGGCTTATCAACGATCAACACACGTATTCAGCCCACCACAAACAGTGGTCTTGCGTCGCGGCGATATATGGAAAGGGAGACGCCAGATCGCGAAAGCAACAACCTGGCCGAGAAACTGGCAGAAGACCGCGGACAACGGGCATTCTCGGGAGGTCAGGGTGGCCTTCCCGGCCGCAACGGCAGTCTCCAAAGAAGGCTGCGCGACAGCGTGATGACCAGCAATTCGGCGGGGCAGTCGACTGGCTACCGGTGATGATGGGCAATGATTGATGGAATTGGGACTGTAAACTAATAAGACCCGGCATTACGAATTCTTACGACGCCGACGTTCATGCATTCAGGAGGAGTTTACTTGGAGGGGCGGTTCGCTTTGGACAGCCCTGTTTCTCATCATTCTATTTTTTTAAATCCCCTCATTTCGTCCGGAAACCAATCATTTCCTTTGTCCTTTCAGTATTCATTAGTAGAGCGTCTTCGACCATGGGCATTTCTTTGTAACATATTTCGCGCAGTTGTGTATACCAAAAAAGGGCATGGAGGAAGGCGACTTGAGCGCTGATGGCATATCGCCAGGGCTTCGGAACGAATTTCAACGACACAGGACGAAAAAATGCATGGCATGGCGCTCGATATGGCGCGATTGACAAGACATCATTTTCCTAGACACGGGATCTTGAGTAGCTATGGACACGACTGATCCAGAGACTTATCACCCCAGTGTTCTGCCACGGATCCTGAAGACCTTGCCGAGACGAGCGCAAGAGTCAAGATGGAGATTTCAAGAGAAAGAATGGCCCGGGCAGTCAAGTATGAATAGTGTACTTGGTTCCTCGATGGCATACAGCAACTTAATAATCCAGCGCAATGGGTTTTAACTTGTACAGTGGTAGTTTCTTGTGACCGCGGGTGAATGATGCATCATGATTCATAATGAACTAGACTCTCTTTGTTGACCCCTCCAGCAACTGGCCTGGTAACGTGTTCGAGGGCTGCAGCAAACGAGTGACTCAGCCGGCGTCGAGATTGGAATAATAATCCCTTGATGAAAAGCTGTGGGGTTGGTACTTTAAAAGCAGTGTTTGCGCCTGGTTGCCTTTTACAGGCCGAACAATCAGATTGATTGGCTGGTTGTGGCGGGCAACCGAAAAGGGCTGGAGGTTCAATCAATACTTTTTTTCTACCCTGAGCCCCGCCAAGTTCTTGAGCAAACGCGGCTAAGCACCTCGTCTTACCCAACTCCATCAAATATTCATAGTCGAGTTGTCCTCCAACAGCCCGGCGGTTTCCTTGAACAATACAGAACACCCCATCCTTTCTCGCGACAACTTGCGACAAGGAAGATCATACAATCAGAACAATCTGGCGTCCAATACCGCCAGCAGTAGAGGCTTCTTCTCGACCTCGCGCGCACGGTTTCCCATTCAAGCAGCAGCCCGCGTTCTTTCTCTGGTCACAACTCGGACTCGCAGCACCCCACCTTCTTACACCACCTGGACCTCAACCACAACTTCACTTGGCGACTTGCGCAAACAGCCGCATTCATCTTCACCACTCGCCGACAAAAAGGCTTGGCCGTATCACCATCAAACAAAGCCATTTTGTTGTCGCAATCATCACTTCAATCACAAGATGGCGGTCAACGAGGAAGTTGCCGATACCCAGGATCGACTGGAGGCTCTTGCCATCAAGGGCAAGAACGGAACTCAGAAGCGCGCGCCCGGCGCCGGAACAGAGCAGCAGAAGCGAGATCTGAACATCAGCAAGGCACTGAGCATGCTGCTGCGTCACAAGGCTGAGGAGGCCGGTGTCGAGCTCGACGGTGAGGGCTTCGCCCGCCTGGACCACGTTGTGAGTTCTTTCCTCTGCATAGTCATTTTTCATTTTCATCCCAGCGGGTCACCATTGTACCGCCACTTGTACCGCCACTTTGGGCACTTTGGGTATTTTATTGTCGCATCGTTGCTCAACATGCGACATATTCTCGCGAAAGGATGATCATACTAACAAAGGTCACAGCTTCATTGGTCCCGACTCAAGTCTCTCAAGCCCACCTTTGCAGAGATTCAGAAGGCAGTTGCAGACAATGCCAAGCAGCGCTTCAGCATGAAGCCCATCAAGGGTCTAGATGACCCCGAATCTACCAACCCGGCGGACTGGCTCATCCGTGCAAACCAAGGACATAGTATCAAACTTGACAGCGAGGGCCTCCACACGCCCATCACCATTGAGTCTGGCAACATCCCGGACATTGTTGTCCACGGCACCTACTTTGCCTTTTGGCCGAAGATCGTCGCAAGCGGCGGTCTCAAGAAGATGGATCGCACTCACGTCCACTTTGGGACCGGTTTGCCCGATGATGGCAAGAACGACTCGCAGGTCCACGACGCCAGCGACGAGATCCAGGAGAAGCCCACCAAGAAGGCTGGAAGTCCCAAGGTCATCAGCGGCATGCGTAACGACGCAGAGATCCTGGTCTTTGTCGACGTCGCCAAGTGTCTCGAGGAGACCGACCTGAAGTGGTGGATGAGTTCCAACGGAGTCGTCCTGACTGAGGGCAACGAGGACGGCATCGTGCCCATGAAGTACGTCAAGGAGGCCCGTGGCCGCAAGCAGAACGTAGGCGAGTTGTGGAAGGACGGCGAGAAGGTCGCTGATCTCTTGTCTTCCGTCGTGGCTAGAATCCCGATTGGCAAGGGACCTGCTGGTCGTGGTGCCGCCAAGGCCCGTCGCCGAGGTGGCGTAAAGAAGGTTGCCGCTGCATAAGTCGACAAAAGAAAATGGAATGATCTAAAGTGTACTGAAAAGCTATCGAAAAGTACGACAGCTATTGAAAAGGTACTCCAAGCGATGGAATGAGGACAATACCCCGGAATGCAGACAGTTCTCGAGAGATGAGGAGAGATGTGGAGTTTGTGATTTGGCATTGGCACCGCGGCACTAGGTTTCGGATTTCAGATACAGCCATATGTAGGGTGCGAACAGCAATGCATCTGAAATAAACAACTTTGTACAATGAGATGACTTGATGCTGTGATGTTCCATTGTCTCCAAGGTGAGCAGTTTGTCATGTTGTGTAAAACCAGCGCAGTGAAGCGGCGCAGCCCAAGATGTCCTCAACCTCACCATCATGAGTCACTCTTGTCTGACTCAAGCACAACACTCCATAACATGCACACACAAGCAAGAGCACACTCCATTCGTTGTTTCCCGAATAAAATGCATGACAAGTTCCCTACAAGCAAATAGGATGATATCCCAAGCACCTTAGCCCAGTGGTAGAGCGTCGGACTCATAAACACAAAAGATTATGAATTCCGAAGGACGTGAGATCGAAACTTACATGTGCTAATCACTATCCTTGAGGGTCTTCTTTTTTGTCTTTTTACTCCCCTTTGATGTCCCAACACCGGGCGGTGCGGCGTGTTCGGTGGCCGCGCCAGTCTACGGGACAGCCGTCTGAAATGATTACCCGACACGACTTTCCTCCTGTCCAATTCAGCCGAGCGCCGAAAGGAAGGCAGATAATGTGCAACTCGCCGACAAGTTCTCAACGACCACTAGGCATTCTGGCTGAGTGGTCAGGTGCGACAGACTGTTTCGACGTAGACTCTTCCACTCCTCCGAGGAGTGGAAGACTATACCTCTCAAACCTTCTGTTCGCACCACTTTTTTTTTATGCACTTTTGTCTTTCTTGACGTTGTGTTTTGTGTTTGCAAAATTTTTGGAAGAATGCGTCTGTGAAGCCTGCTTTATATCGGGCAGTATTGCTCTTGTTAGGCCAACTAAATAACATAATTGTTTTGTGCAAGAAAATAGCATATCTATGCTTCCATTTCATGACTTGACCTCCCACCGCGGCTATTGTCGCGCTTTGCCCACTGTGCCAGTGCATACTGCTCCTCTGGAAAGCATCGAATGGAATCACGGTGCGAGCTCGACCACGTCTCGGAAGAACACGCCTGGTGGTTTCCAAGCGAAGCCGACATACCGCCCTCCCCGAACTCGGACAGCTCCCTCTTCCTGTTGCTATTGGCGATGGGAGCCCACGAGGAACCAGGCCAAGGCGGCGACCTGCCCTCCCTCGACGCGCCCGACGACGAAAAACGACCAAGATGTGACCTGAACCCGTCCAGGGCCTTAGGCACCACCGGCAGGCAGAAGATGACGACACCCAGGGTCACCTCGACGGCAAACAGGAGGCCCATCAGCGACGCATTCCAGGTGAAGTCGGCCGAACCAGACGGCGCCGAGGCGCGGACGACGGTGAAGACGGTGCGGGTCCCGGCGAAGATGAGGACGCTGTTTTTGGTACAGAGCTTAGTATTTCTCGCCATCTTGGGAGAGGATTCGAGACCTCCTGGGGAGGGGGGGGGGGGAGAAGAGAACGTACACGATCCCCAACCCAAACACGGCCGACACGCCCATCCTCTTCCGCCTCGACATGCGCAGCCTCCAGATGACGCGCTGCGGGAGCAGCAGGATGCCGACGTCGACGACAAAGTTGACGAGCGCCGAGGCGATGTCGAGCGGCCGGGTATCGACGCACCGGCCCGGCACCGCCTTGTCCCAGAGCCGTGCGTGCGGCGCGCAGCTGAGGTGCAGCGCCAGGATGGCGGCGCAGTAGAAGAGGATGTTGGCGTACAGTAGAATATGGGCCGTCCACCACAGAGAGTTGCGCGCGCCCGTCGGGCAGAAGAGGTGCAGCCATTCGAGGAGGATGGCCGTCTTGATCGTCATGAGCTCGACGCCATACAAGGTGACGCGACAGGTCCAGAGCTGGGTTGCGTGGGGGAAGTCAGAAGCGACTCCGTAGCGACGGTGTTGGTCTCTTGGAAACTCACATATATTATAGGGGGCAGTTCTTGGATACGGTTGTCCCATTGGTGGACGAAGTATCCGTACTTGCCCTCGGCGAAGAATATCCCTACAAAGGCAAGGTATATGATCTTCAGATATCCCAGTATCAGCATGGCAGACCACTCCCATACGGCCTCCCAGGGTAAGATATTGACGTACAAACGTTGGAATCATGACATCTACGAGAGCAAATCATCAGCATTGGTCTTCCTTCCCACATTGAGCATCCAGCAGAGGATACACGGAGAAGGCCTACAGTCACTTAATCGAGGCTTCTTGATCACGAACCAGGTCCCGTAGACCCTGGTGATGTAAAAGAGCGAGGCGACGGCCAGACAGGTAGATATAACGGCGCGGGCCATGGTGTTGGAATTCGGCGGATCGTCAAAGTTGGGCACGACGCCCGGCGGCGGTGGCAGGGCCGGACCGTTGGGATCAGAGTCTTGCTTGTCCGCCGGTATAGATGCGAGCACAGCGCCCATTGCGAGATGTGTGGTACAGTGGTTGCTTTTCGGTCTTTCACTGTTGATGTGAGGCAATGGCTGATGTGTGAACTGCACGGCGCAGATGCTACCTAGCAGCGATTACAGCATGATTATGGCCCAGAGAGAGAAAAAGTTGTGTTCTATCCAAGGTGACAGTTTAATTGTTGGAACAGTTAGGATCATCACCAAGTTTGCGTCTGCCTGAAATGTACACTCACAAGCACCTGAGGTGCCCACGTAGGAGGCGCTGCAAGCCCGTGAACTTCCATCTCGAGGTGGAAACGAGAGAAAACGCCACGGCGGCGCGCAGATCACGGTCTTCCATACCAATCGTTCAAGATGTCAACATACCAAAACTATCAGTGGTGAGAAGCAGAAATATAAGCTGACTGCATATTCGTACTACCTACGCCAAACTTGCCGCGTATAGTGCCTTCTGTGAAAGCCGATGTGGAGGCTGGCAATGACCAGCTCGTGGTTTTTTGGACTGCGCAGCAAACTGGCGTGTGTCAGGTTTCTCCAGCTCAAGCGGAATCTGTACCCGCAAACTCTATATTGCTTTCAAAGGGTCGTACAGACTCAGTCCCTCCAGGGCTCTTGCCGCGATCCGAATCTTGAGAGTGACGGCGGGCTCGGATTCAATTGGAAGCCTTGCCAGACGCCAAGAGTCCTCTCGGTACCGAGGATCGAGAAAGCTGTGTGGTCAGAAGTCAATAAGGGGAGATGCCAGAAATCGCCCCGGTCTGAAGGAGTTGTGAACATATATCCTGGAGCCTCTACGATTTCTGTTTGACGGCCGATCGACCGGATGCGTAGGGGATGGAGCATTCTACAAAAGGGTGCCTCTCACGCCGAACGTAACACAGGACATAAGTTTAGGGGTCTTGGCAAGATTGTCAGCCAGGATTGGAATTCACCTTCAAACGACTGCAGTTCTGTCCGTCTGTGTCAAGTCACACGAATATTACAGAGAAACCGCTGAGTAGGAAGAGCTCGATTGTGAATGCTTCTATTAGTTTGACTGGAACATGGTACTCTGGACCCACGTTGAAAGCCGAGTCTCTGCGCTCTCCCCGAGACGGCGTATCTCGTACTCTAATTTAACAAACTCGTTCTCTTTTCCGAGGCCATTGCCGTGGCGAATGCCTCCTTGCGCCCTGAGCCGTGCAAGTACAATGCCTTCAGGAGTTGTGCGTACGGCGGGCCTGTCCAAGGAGTAGCTGCGAGAGTTCCGCCTGCCGACTTGGTAGGTGAACGTACGAGGTTGCCACCTGGCGAGACCCTGCTCGCGATCAGGCCACTCAGTATGCCAGTTTTTCTGTATGTATATAGAAAAGTGCAGGGCCGCCGTGGGAAACGCACCATGTACGTTAGTGATAGTCGGGTTCGGTTGCCCTATTTCAAGGGGTTGCTTTCGGGAACCACCTAGCCGTCGCCACCCAGTAGACTTGACTCAATGGTCAAACCGCGTTGGCTCGAACTGATCTTGGAGAAGCCAGACAGCAGACAGGAACTCAAATGGGATGCTGGGAAAGCCTTGAACAATTTAGAGATATCAAAATGGCATGGTAACGTCCTCCTGAACACGACGCGAATATGGGACTGGGCAGGCAGACGACCATGCTCGCCAAACTTGGACGAGTGGCAAATTAAGTTGGGTGCGATCTCGTGGTCTTTCTCCAGCGAAACTTCTCAGTGGGACCTCGGAGCAGCTGGTAGTTCCCAGTTACCTTGAGCCAACAGCGTCCGACTGTGGGCAACAGCTTATACTACCTATAATTCTACCACTTCTACGCGAAATCGGCTTATCGAGTTGAGCGACGCTCTTTCCAGTGGAACGCTCTCGTTGGCCATACGATCGGGAGGCCAGGCATGACCTCCTGCAGTCGACAGCGACGCATGGCCGGGAAAGCCTTGGCCAAATGTCTCTCAGGTACTATGTGAAGATACGGCGTGCATATTCCACATCGTAACGCCACGACTGATCCCGGAGGTTGGTCCCTAGTGATGATTGTCTGTCTATAGTCAAGGCCACCATGGTCTCCGGCCTCTTATTCTCATCGAAATTGGCCAGTTACGCCGCCAATATACAGAGTTGCCATAGTATATGATAGACATGGGGCTATAAAGTATTATCCATCTCTTTCAATTATTGTACAAGATTCCGGATCGGGGGAGACGGGCGCGGACGAGGGACGGGGAGGGAGAGGGAGGGCACGTAATGTGTCGGCGACTTCTTCGCCCGCAGAGCAGGGATTGATCTTCGGTAGACTGAGGCTCCGATCCGACATCGATTTCAGTGTAATACTCATCTTGGTCGTAAGTAAGGGGTCGGTTGTCGGCGTCTTTGGCTGAGTAGAGAAGGAGGAGAATCAAGCCAACTGGGATTGTATATTCTGGAGGGGAGGAAAGAAACGACAACTTCAGCGGCTGCCGTGATCACGCTACCAATACTGTTGGGAAGTGATCAACGGGCAACGGCTTTTCTGCATATAATTTTGGTGCCTGAGTGAGCAGATCGGCACTGCATTTTGGGCAAAGTATATGTGCCGATGTCTCGGCAGTGCCAAGAGTTACTGCGACAGTGTCAAATGCTAGTTTTCGCTAGTCGATGCTATTTTCAGCGAGGGACAGGTGACACAAAATACTTGTCGAGCTTCTTGTGTTCTACTATTCTCATACCGACAGATAGATATTGGAAGGGGCACTCCAAGGTCGGAACTCCATCTCTGGAACCGCGGCAACTCTCGGTATGCCATTGACACAAACTCGTGATTTGGCCTGGCTGATGGAGACGCCGAGCAGATGGCGAGAGTCCTTCTGTTGCAACCAGAACACCTATTTCGAAACGGATGCTGCTGACAGAGGCACTGGGATGGACTATAGTAATGATAGACCGACATTTCGGACATGAAAGTGTATGAGTATGCCATTCAGCCGTTGGAATGAGAGATAAGCAAGTCAATAGTCAGGAGCTGTCACGGCCACTGGCGTTAGAGTTCGACCTAGAGACTTTCAAAGCCAATTGAACCAATACTAAAATTGTCCTACTGACTCGAGTACCTGTAAGAGAGAAAGACAAATAGATACAAGCGGCTACTCCTGCCCAACCAACCGAAGTATGTATCCCCCATCCCCACATGGGCATGCTCACAGATGGATGGTAGATGGCAGATGGGTGGGCTGGCTGGCTGCTGGATGCAGTCCAAATTTCCTTCAATGCGACGTTGACGCTATTACTTTGTAGATTGTATTTAAAGCTTACGAACTAGTCGTTCGTTAACAGAATAGAGATACGTCATAGATGTCTGTATTTTACTCATGTACGAAGGAAGTCCGGAGCATTTGGGCAGTGATCGTGGGTTAGCATACCCTTTCTATACTACATTACGCACCGACTTTTGCTGCACCCCTATGCGAAGTTCCCACTAAACTCACTGACTTACACGGCCCCTGGGGGATGGAAACCAGGGCTTGCATTGATCTTCAGCATGTACTGTATTTGAATCGTCAGGCACCTATATAAGCTATATAAAACATGATGCTGCTCACATGCGGTCGTGATCGTCTGTCCCGAGGAGATGAGAGAAAAAAACGATGAGAAAATCTCCGCGCAGTTCGGGAGTCTGGCGTGCTAGAGCTGGCTAACCTCAGTAGTGTAAGCGGTTTGCTAAGCGCGAAGGGGAAAAAAACTGAAAAGCCAGTGGGCCGGGATGGGCGAATTGACCACCAGTAACGGAATTCCCATCCGAGTTTTGGCGGATTTCGACCAAGAAATCCATGGTGGAAAAAAAAAGATGCCTCACTTTTTTCGAAGTTTGGGCGGTCCCCACCAGAATCAGGGTTAAGTATTGCATGGTGCACAAGAAACGAAAAACCAAGGAGCGCCGGAGGCAAGGCAAAAAGTGGTGCTGCCAAACCTCGACCATGCCACCATGGCCTATAGCAGGGCCCGTCGCAGGCCTGTAGCATTGCGACATGGCTCGCATGGTCACGGAGAGACGGACACGCGTGCATAAGCGGGATTGGGCCACATCTCACACGGCGCTGGCTCGACTGTCTCGGCACCCCTCATTGGCTGGCAGCGGGCCCCAAGGGCTGCTGGACCCCTCATTTCGCTCAAAGACCCTGAAAATTGCGGGAAGCACAAAGGGTCCAATCCCGTTCTCAGGACCGCCTTTCTTGCTGTCGCTTCTCCCTTCTGTCCCTCTTGTCGAGAGACCTTCGAATTTGCTTTTTTTCCCATCGACGACGTCCTAATGGCCCGTCGTCTGTCTCCCTCCAGATTGTGCCAATTTAATAAACACGGTATAATGCAAGGGGATCTCCTACCTAACCTACACTACACGTGATAGTCCACATGCACACATGGCATGATGCACCCACGGATAACACACGGATACGCGTCTCGTGGCCATCACGTCTGCTCCCCCTTCACGTCACGCTGCATAGGAGACGAAATACACTTTTAGGGGTGTGTTTGATGAGTGCCGTCCCGTCCTGCCGTCTACTCAAAGCAGGTAGCGAGGGTAGATGCTGGTTGATGCGTACTTCGAGGTAAGGTAGGTACCGTAGCGTACACCACCACTATAACCACTGAATAAGTGCCAAAGTTGGCTCATGATGGGAGGGATCTGCAGGAGCGCACGCAGGTAAACTAGCAGTAGCCAGCCCAGTGTTGTATGTAGCTACTCGCCTAGTTACTGCACTCTCGGATCGCCGTTGCCTTTGTCAGCTTCCACAAAAATTTCAACGAGGGAAGAAAAAAAAAACGGCTTTCCGGCGATCTAGGCCCTTTCCCATCAAAAAATCCCATCTCTTCAAAGATCTGCCCTACCAGCAGCATCTGGGAAACGAATTACTACTACCAAGTCGTTCCTGGTCGTGCATGATACCTACTATCAGTAGCGACCAAACACTCATTTTTTCCTTCTTCCTTTTTTCTTCTGCTTCGCTCGGCGAACCCCCTTTACAGAAAAAGGACATCTTCTACGTCTGTTCCGAGTTCTTCCTTCTCCTTTTCCCCTGTCTGTCTGCCCGGGTGACAACTCTGCAACATTCTGTGCTTCCTTGGTCGTGGTCGGCATCCAAACCAACGGCACCGCAAGAGGAAAAAGAAGCAGCGCCAGCCTCAAGCGCCAGCCAGCCCAGCTCAGCCAGCCAGCCACTTCGCAACAGCGGACAAGCAAGCAAGCAAATCAGCCAGCCAGCCAACAAAGCCAGCAAGCAATCCCAGCAATCAGCACCTGCTACTTAACATAAAAAATTACTTACGTAGTTCCTACGTTTTTTTTGTTATTTTTTATTTGGCGCACGTTTCGAGCGGGTGCTTCTTTGGGTTGGTCCCTGTTAGGTCCTCTCCTCGGGTCCCACTCAATTTTTTTCCTTGGTAGTCCTTCTCACCCGCCCGCCGCCCTCTGCTGCGCATTGAAGTACGAGTCGGTGCCCCTCCGCAGCAGTTCATACATACATACATACATACATACATACTTTCACATCTCCCGGCTGCCACGAAGTCCCGTCCTTCGCGACACCGGCCGCCTTGCGTCCCTTCGCTTTGAGATGCAACGTCTTATCGAGATTCTTCCTCTCGTCGCTGCCATTCTCGTTGGAGAATTGATCTGGCCCCCCCAGAGCTTCTCGTCCTAACACAACCCGCTACAACGACACCGCCTCGTCACTCACGTCAACCCCTCAGCCAGACGGCGCGCGACCAACCAACCCCAGGCCCTGCACGCACATCCAAGCCAGGCCCAGCCAAGCCAGGGAGCGTGGTCTTATCTGCTGTCAAAAAAAAAAAAAAAAAAAAGCCCCTACCCGCACTGATCTTCGTTATGGGCGACTGGTCACGGACAGGGCTGACCGACGAGCCAGGCCACTCGACGTCTGAAGCCTCTCACAAATACTCCGGCCACATCATGGACGACTCGTCAAATGAGGATGACGTTCGCGTGGAACGCCTCCTGGAGCAACGTAGCCAGCTCACCGATCAGCTTCTCGAAAATCCTTATGATCTGATCGTCTACCTGAGCCGTGCTGTAGTCTATGCTGATCTCGGCTACCCGGACTTGGCTGCTGGCGATGCTTACAAAGCCTTGTTACTGACTGACGAGGTTAGCGACGAAAGCTTTGAGTTTCATGAGCAGACTACCGAAGCCCTTCTGAGGTACCGACATGAGGCTCTGCCGACTGTGCTGGACCATGGACTGCTGGGCCAGATGGCTGGCTCGGAGGAGTTCCCAGGCGATGTCACCATCTTGGCTCGGGTGGCTTCTGTTCGCGCTTATCAGGTTCTCAGTCTCGGTCTTCTTCTCATCGGCTGCCTGAAGAGTGCTCACACTTTCTGTGAGCGCGGACTCTCCATCGCGCCAGACAACCAGGAGCTTCTCAACGTCCGCCAGTATATCTTGACCGTTGGACAACGCAGGCTGCGCCGGACGACCTTTGATCCCAGTGATTTGCCAGAATGGGGCATGGTGCGACGAGAAGTGTACCCATGGAACCGACACGAGCCGGATCGCTTCTCCGACGAATCGCTCGAGTTTCTCAACAAGGAGCTCGCCACCATGGCCCCGAAATGCGCCGTTCAGGTTGCGACCCTGCCAGCCTTGCTAGAGTTCGCCAGCGATACGGATAGTTACGACGTGATACCGACCTGCAAGCAGTTGGGAGTCTTTGCCACGGAGGATATAGCAGCTGGGGAGACCGTGCTCGAGGAGTACTCACTAGTCACTGCCAATAACCGCCTGAAGGAGTCGGTTTGCGATGCCTGCAGCGAGGAGCTTCCGCCACTTGGTAGCGAGTCTACGGCAGTTAATTGCGAGGAATGTTATGACACAGTCTTCTGCAGTCAATTTTGTTTCGACAAGGCCCAGGAGCTCTACCATCCTGCTGTTTGTGAAAAGGATGTCGACTCGATCGCCAAGGACACTGATGCCAGAAATGCAGACGAGGCCCTCCATCTCCTGCTCCTTGCACGTATTCTTGCCATGGCCGCGCACCAGGAGATTCATCCCCTGGACGTGAGTCAGATCAAGTATATTTGGGGAGATTTTGTATCCTCCCAGGAGAATGAGATCGATGTGTCGCCCAATGCCGGACCTCCTCCACAGTGGACTCTGCCATTCTCGTTCACGTACAATATCGAGACGCCATTCCATATCTTGGAAAAGATGGATATTGACGTGTACGCCACAGTCGCACAGCATGATCTGTGGGTCCTCAACACATTGTACAGCAAGTTTCGCGGGACTGCATCGGCTCGCAAGAATCCACGCGACGGGAGGCCGGACGTAGCTGCCGTTCATCCCTTCTGGTGCCTCGCAAACCATGATTGTGATCCCAACGTCACTTGGAACTGGGGTGGGCGCATGGTGCTCAAAGCTCGAGAGACCCGAGTTGTCGGCGACAGACCTGGTGGCATCCGCAAGGGCGAAGAGATCCTAAACCACTACTGTGATGTGACCATACCCGTGCAAGACCGCCGGGAGTGGGCTCGTGGTAGCTTGGGTGGCTGGTGCATGTGCTCCAGATGTCGCCAGGAATCGGCGGCAGCATCAAGAAACACAGACGCTCAAACCAATGGCTGGCAGCCCCACTGATGAGATATTACCACTCGAGGTCAGTGTTAACCAACGACGAGAATGCCAAAGAATCCTGGATCTTCCGTAATTATATACGTGTTACGGTTGCCGGTCCTTTGGATATCGACTACCCACCGGCTACGCGGAGGACAGCACTGGTGGTCTCAACAGCGGTCATCGAACGTACAGGCATCATTGTTCTGAGCCTGTTCCTCGCAACCAACAGCTCGGACAATACCCCTCGGCTGAGATCAGTTTCGGTGTTGTTTGTTTTTTTCGGCGAGTGCAATAGCAATAATGTGCAACTCATGGCCGAGTCGAGAGTACCACGACCTGTCAGTCGCCACAGTCTGGGGCTGATGTCAACGTCGGGCCTCAACTTTCCTTCCGCACACGAACAAACTGTTACTTGTTCTTGTCTCCGAGTAATGAGGATATCTGTCAAGTAGCAAGCAAAGTCGTACATGAAGGCGCCCCCGTTCTTGGTCGGAATCATAGCAACGAAAAGTAGCAAAAATACATATAAAATTTCGGAAAGCTCCTTGACATCCTCCGAATCGTCACATCTGGGGCCGTATTCGGTTGTGCATCAAGCAAGTGTCTGATGTCAGGCTGGAAATAGTGCATGTGTGTCAGTAGTTTCAAGTCCTCTCCCCGCAACAGCAAACCGACTTGAGGTATGCGGTCACAGACTGGCTATTGTGATCGGCTACGGACCAAATTAGCTACATACCTAACTTGGGTACGTACAATAGGTAAAGACGCTGAACCTCGACCACCCATAGGAGAGAAGTATGTTAGGACCAAATTTCCATTTCTGTATGGTGGTTGCCTCATATCACATCCCGTGTTCAAGCCTAAGTACCTAACACGACGGGGACGGAAACTTACACAACCCCTTCGTAGACGGGGTCAAATGTCGTATTGGCCATAAACCTGAGGCCTTTTTTTCATTCAACATGAAAGTTGGGAGACGGCGAGACTTCCCCGTTCGAACTCTTTCTCCGTCTCGTTAGTCCTGTTTACGGTGAGACGTTGTAAAGGGAAAAAGGCACGACCAATGGCCTCTTGCCTCCCTATTCTTGTTCTCGTCCCACAAGTCTGATACCAAGCCCTCCGCTCTGGGCAGGTCCTGAGGGATTTCTGGGCGCGCGGGCGCAGCGCCTCCGCCAAGGCCGAGCGTATTGGATTTGGCTCTTCTTGGCTCTTTTTTCAACTTCGGGTCTTGGGAGCGGCTTATTTCGTCCAGGTCTGGGCGCCGATTACTGTTGGAGCTTGTTATTAAGAGAGTTTGCGCGAGACCCCTTCTTGGCGCGCCCGCGCTTGGCAGTGGGAGTTGAGATGAAAAGGAAATGAGAATGGAGAAGAACGGTACTAGAAGACACGGCGAGGAAGAAGATCAGGTTGTTCAGGGATGTCCCATCAAGACTACTCGGCATCTTGCGGCGAGTGAAAGGGGCGCTCTGGTCAACGTGCCTGTAGCAGGCTGGACTGGCGAGATCGTGTATCCTGCCTGGCTCATTGGGCATGGCCCAATGCTCGCTTTCGGGACTCCCATCGACGCGTCGACATTCTTCCCATGCCTCACTGCCAAGGTGCGCAATGCGGTTCGGTTCGCGTCATGGCAGATGTCAGCAAATGAGCTTGACAGGATCTCAGGGCTGTGCCCAGAGGTAGGTTTTGCAGCTTCGTGGCGTGAGATCGAACGTTTGCACGTGGTGGTGACACTGCCGCCGCCGGATCGAAACCTTGAGTATACATACATACATCCAGGACCGTCTCCAAGCCCCGGCATAATACCTTGCCCGAACGTGTTACAAGAGCAGCTGGGCGGGCATGAACCATAGGCAGCAGCTGCACAGGTAGCTGATTCCATCAGATTGAGCGGCATCGAGATGCCAATCCAGACATCCAAATGTGTCTCCAACTACCGAAAGACTTATTAAGCAACAACAAAAGCCCAGGGAGAGTGAGAGTTTGGACCGGGTCTTGGCGGGCCCAGAGAAGAGCAGCACGACGAGAGTTTGGGGCTATCGCACACGAGGACATTCTGGCCGGTCGCAACGGACGGCGCTTGCGGAGTGCTAAGCAGCCCAAGAGACTTGGCGACCAAGACTTTTGCCAAGAAGGCAAATAATAACCCACCTTCTTGAACGAGAGACGCCAAGTCATTCAGCCAAGACAGCGATTTGAAGCGGAACAATCTTGGCCGTGGCGGAGCTCGACGAGCCAAGACGAACGTCGCCCAGAGCCGAGCGGTGGATTATGGGGTAGGTAGTAACAAGACGCCCGTGCCACGGCTCTACAGACCAGACTGCATTTCTTGTGGTGGCAGGTTATCGGATCGGTATTTATCTGAAAAAAGAGAGAAATCTGTCGGACCGGCCGGATGATTGTTACGGGCTGGATCTCTGCATCAGACGGGAGAAAAGGGCGACAGCAAGACGGCTGAGAAATATGGCTGGAATTGAAATGGACTGACTGATCAGAGCATTCGCATGGGACGCCAAGTCGGAAAGAGAGAGACTCTCCGAATTGGTGGGCAGGAAAGAGCTGCACTTTGGTCGTTTGGCTCCCTCGGCCAAGAACACTTTTTTCGGACCCCGCTGCCAAGACTTTTGGTCCACTAGTCGGTACCTGGGTCGCCACACTCGGAAAGCAGCGCAGGCAGGTACCGATGTATGCCAAGACCGCCAAGACTTCTCGTCGGCGCCTTAGCCAATAACTTGACCTCATTCGAGGCAATGCCAAGACCGCGAGCAGTCGCGACTCCCCCAGATGATGAACCATAATAAGGAGAAGGACGCCCATTCTCGCGCAATTGTCCTCTTCTCTCCCGTAAGTTTATTTTCGTTTGTCCAGTTGAGCCTGAAAAAGCTTTTTGGACGTTGAGAAATTGTCTGGGCGTTCCCACAATCTCTCCGACTGTTCTTCTTATTCTCTGAGCATCCCTAGGAAGATTTCATAGCGATTCTTATTGCTATCTCCAATCCAGTAATACGGGTCGGATCAACTCCAATCGCCGATCCCACATACAGCCCAGCCCACCATGTCTGCCAACGTCGACAGCAACCCCCCTACCACTTCTGGCGATAGCTCGTCCAGTGGGACCACTCCAGCTCCGTCCACGGCCACCACGGCGACGACGGCGACAACGGTCTCTACCCAGACCAACGCCGCCACGCCCGCCACGCCATCCACTGCTGCCGCCGCCACTGCCACATCCTCTGCCGACGAGTCCCTCGTCTGCCGATGGGGCAACTGCAATGAGCGCTTCAGCGCCGCTGAGCCGCTCTATGAGCACATCTGCGAGCGCCATGTCGGTCGCAAGAGCACCAATAACTTGAACCTCACCTGTCAATGGAACTCGTGCAGAACCACGACTGTCAAGCGTGACCACATTACTTCCCACATCCGGGTACATGTGCCCCTGAAGCCGCACAAGTGTGACTTTTGTGGCAAGTCGTTCAAGCGTCCTCAGGATCTGAAGAAGCACGTCAAGGTATGTCGAAGGATTCTTCACCAAACGAATGGCGTTCAAGCAACGCGCTCAATGTAATGCGATACAAATACTGACACATTTTACAGACTCACGCAGACGACTCTGTCCTCGTCCGGTCACCTGACCAGCACCCAATGGGTGGAGCCTACAGAACTCAGTCCAAGGGTATGTCTTGGGATATCACGAACATGTTACACACAAAGCTAACACGTTTCCAGCTCCTTCCAGCTACTACGACCACAATGGCCAGATCCGTACTAACCCGGGTGCCTTTGGCCAGCCACACCCTCAGAGCCACCCGAGCAGCTACTACCAGCACCAGCCTTCCTCGTTTGGCAGTCCCATGTACTATCAGCCTCTGGGCAGCCGTGGTGACCACATAGGATACAGCGCCGCCGCCGCCGAGTTTGACAACCGCAAGCGTACCTATGATGTTCTTAATGAGTTCTTTGGCGACGCCAAGCGCCGCGGATTGGACCCTGCTTCATACCACCAGGTCGGCCAGAGGCTGATGCCTCTCCACGGAGCCTTCTCCGCTGAGTATCTGCCGGCACCTGCTGTCGCTGTTGGCGGTGGTGGCGGTAATGGCGACCCCTACGCGCAGCACTACCACTTGCCTCCCATGCCCAGCGTTCGCACCAAGAGCGATCTTATTCAGATCGATCAGATTCTGGAGCAGATGCAGAGCACCGTGTACGAGAACTCGAACACGGCTGCCGCAGCAGGTGTTCACCAAGCTGGCTCTCACTACGTGCCACTTGGCTACCGACAGAGCCACTCGCCTCCCCACACGACTGCTGCTGCTTCGCAATCCGCCCTGCCGGCATACTCGCAGGCACACAACGCGGCATCGCCCCTGACCGCCGTGTCTTCGACCCACTCGAACGGCACTCCCGCCGTGACGCCTCCTAGCAGTAGCTTGTCTTACACTTCTGGCCACTCTCCCAGCGCTTCGTCGTCTGGCCTTAGCCCCATCTCTCGACACAGTTCGACGGCCTCTGCATTGTACCCTACACTGCCAGCCGTCACTTCCGGCTACCCTGGACAATCCGCAACCTCGACTTTGGGACCTACATTTGATCCTGACCCTCGTCGTCGCTACTCTGGCGGTATGCTTCAGCGCGCTGCTCCTGCTCAAAGGTCCATGCCCGAGGATCGCGAGACCACGCCCAAGGCCCCGGAATCTGTCGTCAGCTCTCCTTCTGCCGAGTCTGAGACTAACAGCGAGGATGCCGCATACGAGGCCTGGTTGGAGAATGTTCGTGTGATTGAGTACCTACGCGAGTATGTCATTGAGCGTCTCAAGCGCCAGGACTATGATGCAGAGTCGCCTGCCTCATCGGACTCGATGGAGGTGGACTCACCCCGGCAGCCTGCTTACCCTTCTCTCCCTCTGGAGGCTTGAGGTCTCATCAAGACTTGATGAACATTCACTTCTGTCATCATTTCTATCATGAACTCTAGGGATTCGGGACCGGCGTTAAGGATGACTTGTTAGCTCTTATGATAACCCAAAGGCGTTTTTAACTTATGATAGGAGCTAGTTGCTCAGTCTGTATTAAAATAGTAGGATTTGACCTTCGCTAAGGCAAAGCACGAATTGAGAAAAGATGAATTATATATTTCTATAGGCCAGACGCAATCGTGACTGAATTTGCTGGAACAAAGTACGGATACGGAGTATGATATGACGTATGTGACGACCAGATTAAGCGATTTTGATCATGTCTCAGTGGAATATTACCGCAACGATTTAGCTACAAAATTGTTGAAATAATCTTATAATGAACATAGCTTTGAGAAGATGAAAATTCCGGCAAGTATTTTGTGACCAAGGACAAAGTATAGTACGTAGTGCCGTACAGTATAACAAAATCATAAGAGAGAAGTGGATCAACTTGCCCCTCCCCCACCACAGCTCCGCGTTGCTTGCGAGCTGGAACTCTGACGCGCCTTGTCGCAAACGCCCCGTCCTCAAGTCGATTTCCCAAACCGCTTTCGCTCGTCCACCATACTCATATACCCCTTTCTCCGGCCTCTGGGGAACCCGACACAGCTGTCCGACGAAAAAAACGATCTACGCAGCGGCAGCCATGACGACGCCCGTGACGCAGACCATGGGCCCGCCGGGCCACATCACGTCGGCGCAGGAGCCGTTCCCGAGCCCGGAGTCGCTGGCGCGCGCGACGACGACGCACCGGCAGGGCCGGTTCGCCGTCAGCACGCGCAAGCTGCCGATCTCCAAGGCGGGGCCGATCGACGCCATGGCGGCCGACCTCGGGATCCCGGTGCCCGAGATGATCTTTGGCGACAACCTGGTGCGCGTGGCGCACGCGGGCTCGGGGTGGGCGGTGTCGTTCGGGGCCCGCGACGCCCTCGACGCCGTCGACAAGACGGGCGACGGCATGCTCCAGGTCTCGTACGCGCGCGACTGGTCCGCCAGCCGCGAGCGCACGAGCGCCGGGATCCAGGAGGTCGTCAAGCCGTTCGACTGGAGCTACAGCACCGAGTACCGGGGGACGTTGTCCTCCCCAGAAAACAGCGACAAGACGTTTGCGCCGTCCGAGACGCCCATCCCCCTCGAGCTGCTCAAGCGGCGGGACCCGATTTTGTTCTTCGACGACGTCATCCTGTACGAGAGCGAGATGGACGACAACGGCATCAGCATCTACAGCGTCAAGGTGCGCGTGCACGAGGAGCGCATGCTGCTGCTGGCCCGGCTCTTCATGCGCCTGGACAACGTCGTCGTGCGCGTCCGCGACACGAGGGTCTATGTCGATTTCGGCACCGAGGAGGTCACGCGCGAGTACACGGCCAAGGAGGCCAGCTTTGAGGAGGTCCGGAGGGTGAGTTTTGGCTTCTTTTCTTCCTATGTCCCACACCCTATTTTTGGGTCTTTTGGTTGCGCTTCAGCTTGGGATTCGCAGAGGAAGGGGAAAGAGGAGGAGATGATCGTCTCGTATCGATCTGATTCGGGTGTACACTGCTGACATGTGCTCTAGAAACTCCTCATGACGGGACTGAGACCCGACGAGGTGCCCGCCGCATTGAGGGACGCCAACCAGATCGCAGAGTTGCTCAAGGACCGGATCGTAGGCGGGTCGCTCGAAAGCGTGAAACTAGGGTCGTGAAGATCCGCCTTGGGCTGCAAACGAAAAGATTGACAAAAAAATAAACAAGAATCTTCGAAATAGCACTGCTGTTGACGGAAACCCACGAGGCAAGGAACAACCGGAGCCGCCGGACATCTTTAAGGCCATGCTGGTCGAACCGGACAGGGGATCGCCATGTACGATATATGTTCTTCAGAACCCCTGGATTCGCTGTACAGCCTGAAGATGGCTGGTTTGTTACAAGCCTGCGTAGTTGGGAAAAGACCAAGACGACGTTGAACAACCATACATACACATTTGATGCGAATTGGCCGGGAATGCATGGCATAGGAAGGCGTTCAGGAACACACGCTGTCGATGGATCTGGCATGTACAAAGGTTCGTGACAAGCAGCACGAGACGCGACTGTTGGTGTTTACCGAGAAGTTGATGGATTGTTGTTGCATTGCTACATTTGGTAGAAGAGACAAGAGTTTCCACCATAATAGACATCAACTACGGCAAATTGTCTCATCTGACGCCTGGGTACTATAAACCACTGCTTTTCTTAATCCACTCGAGACACTGACTGGACCGAGTGCAAATATATACATACAGCAAGAATGATGTCGTTACAGTCCCCTATATTCGGTCTGAAACACCTTTTTGTTCATTACATCGTGAAGTTCTTGAATTGTTCAATCGCCTTGTAGCGCTACCTGGCATCCCTAGGCGAGCTGCTCTGCATCCTCTCTTCAAAGTCCAGCTCCCACTTGTCCACCTCGGCAAACTTCTTGGCAGCATTCTTGAGCTCCTCGCCCTGCTCCAAAACCGACTGCTCGCCATCTTCCAGTCCTTCGGCGTTGTCGTCATTTTGCGCAGTATCTGCGGAGTTGTCCTCGCCTTCTCCGTCTTCCTGGTTCTCCTTGTCCGACAAGCGGCCGTAGGTCCTAGTGGTTGATTTACTGTTCTTTTTCTGAGCACGGGCTGTTGTCTGATTTGAGGCACCCGAGAGGGGTTTGGCCGCCCGTCGCCGTCTGTTCGTCCTCGTGTCGAGGTAGGACAGCTCGTCATCGTCGTTACCGAGGCCGGCAGCGTCCACTTCGTCGTCCGAGCCGCCCTCGTTCCTGGCGCCCCTCTGGCGCCGCCTAGGCAGCAACGCCGCCAGGTCTGCAGAGGACAAGGGTTTCGATGCCGCCCTCGTCTGCTTGGCCTTGGGCGGTGGGGACGGGTCGGCGTAGTTTGGCGAGTAGGTCAGCGAGGGCGGAGACGACAAGTCGGACTCGTTGTCCGGCCCGAGCTCGCGGACGGGGGTCTTGCGCTGTGCTGACGGTGCCCGTCTCGTGCGACCCCTGGCTAGGGACTGGAGGGGTGGCCATACTGGTGCCTCATCCTCAGAGCCGCTACTCTCAGGGGGCGCGACGTTTTCATCTATCAGTGGTGTGCTTGCCCGGCGCGGCACTGGAGGAAGCGAGGGTGGGGAGGAGAGAGGCTCGTCGTCGGACTCATCTACAGCGAGGGAGTTATCTTGAGGGAATGGTGAAGATCGCTGCCTCTGCTCGTGCGTTTCTGTAGACTTTCTCTTTCGTGTTTGGGCATTGGACGAAGGCTCCACTGCTTCCTCTGCCGATGCGACAGCCCCAGACCGCCTCGAAGAGCGTCGCAGCGGTGTTGACTCGTTCTCGGGGGATAGCTGCAATCCTCCCAGTGCCTCCTCGCCGTCGTCTTCGTCATCATTCTCAGCTTCCTCGTCATCCGTATTATCACCAAGGTCGCTTTCCGGCATAGGCCTCTCTGCTCTCGGCTTCTGAGCCGTGCCCAGGATACTCGGCTCTCGCGCGCGCCTCTTGAACTTGCCAATGTTGAACGTGGAGCTGATGCCGGGCGTGTTGGGACCCGCGCGGCTGCTGGGCCTCAGGGGGCCGTCGTCGTTTCTGCTCATGAAGCTGCCGGCGCGCGGGCGGCGGCGGAACTGGCTGGCCGAGAACGTAGACGTGTCGAGCGACCTCGAAGCACTAGCGGGGCCGGCCGTGTCAATTGTCGTGTTCATGTCGTCAAACATGCTGTCGTCCAGGTCCAGACCGGAGACGTCGTGCAGTCTCGCGGCGGGCTGATGATGGCCGGGCGTCGCAGCCACGGCGCGTCGTCCCAGCTCCACCTCGACCGAGCTCTCCGTGTCCTCATCCTCCATTGAAATGCCTCCTCCCGTCGTCGATGTGGTGGTCATGTCCTCCAGTCGGGACAGGGCGGCATCACGCTCTACACGCGCGGCGTCGAGTGCGGCGGATTGACGTGGGTTTGAGGTCACGGTTGTTGTTGTAGTTATTGTCCGGGACGTAGTGCGCGTCGATATTCTGCGCGACGTCCTTCTTCCTTCATCGTTGTGATCAGCGGCGTCCATGTCGTTACTGTCTGTGTCCTGCTGTTGTGCGGGCGCGGGCAAGGGCTCTTTTGCGGCGACAGGGGCCGCTGCAGCGCGCCTGGACGCGACCCGAGTACTCTTCGGGCGCGGCATGACGAGTGTGGGGTGTTGATGCTTCTTCTCGAGAGTGTGTTTGGCGGTATCTTTGACCTGATCAAAGAAAGTGACAATGTAGACTGCTGACAGTGTGCGAATCCTAAACGTGCACTGCTTTGCACTTGAGGCGTGTAATTATGTTGGAAATGGTGGGCCGCGACGTTCGCATGGTGGAAAGAAAAACATGGGCAAGGGGTGCCTTGTTGAACGCGTTACGCGTGTTTTGGGGGAAACGGGACTGGACCTGAGCTAAGGTGAGGCCTGTCGATTCGGCGCCCCCACTTTCGACCTAGGCTCCCCTCAGTGGTATCAAATCCGTGCTCACTATAACATTGATGGACAGACCCACACGTGCCTGTCTGTAAGGAAAGACATGAAAGCCCAAAGATGTAAGTAAGCAAGACAGTGTGAATGGTGGCATTTTCTTGATTATATTATCTTCTTGTCTTAGAGGAGGGTACCCAGGCATCTCCCGGTATCATACAGTAAATCTATCCTAGTCGCTTCTTATGATAAATGGCCAATACCGCTGTCTGTTGTTACATGTTGTACACTTTTTGACGCCGTTTTCCATCCAGTTTCTTTTTTATATCAGCGCCTGTCCCATATACATGCTCTCCCTGACTTCGGCAACAATGTCTCTCCTGTCATCCTTGCCGACCAGGACTACACCTCTTCCTCTCCTTCCCATGCGACCCGCACGACCGAGTCGGTGGATAAAATCAATGGTTGTGTGGGGTACATCATACAAGATTACATGTCGCACTGCCAGAGTGTCGATGCCTCTCGACGCCAAATCCGTGGCGACGATGACTTTGGTGTTGGGCAGCGTCTTCCTGCCCGTGGTGGGTTTTGGCGCTTCTTCGAGTCTCGTCTTCATTGCTTGAGTCGTAGTAAACGTGCCCAGCATCTCGGATTGGCGCTGTTCCGACGTGTCTCGGTGCAGCGCAACGGCGTCGATGCCCTTGGATGCGAGGTACTCGGCCACCTCTTGTGTCTTTTCCCTCTCATTGACAAAGACCATGATGCGCTTGACATCCACCTCGCCATCAACGGATCCTTCGTGGCGAGCGGCATCCTTGCCAATGGACCAGATTGCATCAGCGCAGGCGAGATTCTTGTTGTTGCGGTAAGGGTCCTTGGACACGTCGACAACACCCAGCTGCACTCGTCTAGGAATGGCGTGGAGGTTGGGGGTCGTGATGCGAACCATGTCCGGGAATTCACTAGCCATGTAGTTGTCCAGGCGCTTCGGGATGGTAGCTGAACAGAGCACCAGCTGCTTGATGGAGGGCAAGGCTCGGTCCAAAATGCTAGTCGTGACGGGAGAAAAGCTTCGGTCAAATAGAGAGTCCGCCTCGTCTACTACGAGGTGGGTGACTCGAGACAGGATGTTGGGATCCGAGTCTGCCATGGACGACAGCAAGTGGGGAGTGGCCACGACCACGTCAATGCCTCCTGGGTTGTACAAGCTTCTCTCAATCACGGTGGCCGACTTGTTTGCTGACAATGTGATGGTCTTGAACTTGGCAACGTGCGACAAGGACTTTGATACTGCGCCGATCTGATCGACGAGTTCAGCAGAAGGTACCAGCACGACCACCCTGGGTCGCGCCGCGGTCGGATGAGGTTCGAACTCTCGGGGTCCCGTATAGTCCGGCTGTTGCATCGCCTCCTTTTGGTTTGCAAAGTATTCGCGATACTTGGCAATCTCGGGGTCCGCAGCTTCGGCCTCTTTCAAGGCGTTGACGCAGGGAGCCAGGTAGGCCAGAGTCTTGCCCGAGCCCGTCTCGGCCGCCAGCAGAAATTCGCTTCTGCCAGAAGTGTTCTTTGGCTTGCGACTCCTGCCCAAGTCCTGGCCAAGCAAGGCTGGTATGGCGAGTCGCTGCACGGGTGTGGGCTTGATATCAGTCATGCCCTTGAGAACTTCGTCGGTGATGGCGGTTTTCACAGCGGGCAGCAGCTCGAACTGATCAAACGACTCGATGGAGCTCATGTTCTCCTTCATCCGTGTCCTGTGACCATACGAGATCGGCGACAACGAGCTCTGCATCTTCATGGCCTTGGTCCTCCGGTCGTTCTTCTTGCCTCTGTCTTGTCCTCCCCTCGAACTGTTGAATGCGCCGGATGATCCGTCTCTGCCGCGGAACTCCTTGACGTTCATGCCGCCAAAGGGACCTGGCCGCCGCTTCGGCTTGTCGCTGTCGCGGCCTCGGTCGTTGCGCGCGTTGGGCGACCGCGACACATCGTCGGAGAGCACCATCCGGGAAGGGCTCGAGGATCGGCCGGGCCTGGAGAAGGCATAGAATCGCTGGGCGGCCCAGGGCTGGCGCAGTGCCTGAGCGCTCTGCCGGCCTGCTGTGAACAGGCACAGCGGGCACGCGCGCACTGGTAACCGTAACATCTCGGTTTCTTGGGAGCTTTTGTGTGCAGAAAGCAATGTTTTGTTGGCAAACTGCTCAAAGGCAGCGGCGAGCTTCTAGGAAAATTTCCAAAAGCTCCAAGCTAGAGTGACGTCCAATTGACATTTTTAATGCAGGGGTCTGTGCATAACTTTCTGCTTGAATTATGCGCCCCACTTCCTTAGTCAAAGCCAACAGTATTCTAAAGCATAACTCACGACTATAAATTTATTACTTCCATTTCTTATATCCCTGTAGAATGTTTTTGCACATGTTTGTTTTCTTCTTTGGTTGTTGGAGCCA
This sequence comes from Pestalotiopsis sp. JCM 9685, assembly GCA_001599175.1. NCBI lineage: Eukaryota > Fungi > Ascomycota > Sordariomycetes > Amphisphaeriales > Sporocadaceae > Pestalotiopsis > Pestalotiopsis sp. JCM 9685. Next base: position 3,209,183 of record BCGF01000004.1, read on the forward strand.
CATTACTTTGAACTCGGAGTTCTATACTTGGTTACGAAGCAATCGTGGCCCAAAGCCTGGACGAACCATTGACTTGTTGCTCGTGACTTTATTTGACCTTTTCATGGGCAGGTCCGATGGAGGTAATGTTTCCGGCGCATCTCCGGATGTCTATTTCGAGCAGTCCACATTTATATTCCAATTGGTATTCTCAATAAATGAGGACAGATGTGGTCGTGTCAAACAGATCTCGGCATGGTATTGCTAACCTTTGAATTTGGTGTTATCTACTTTAGGATCGCAGAAGGGTAGAACATTTGTAAGAATTACTGTGTAGAGTAGTCATTCTATTCTGGAGGTCGAGTAACTCCGTGTTTACCCTGCTGGACCTATGCTTTCAACGTTTACAAACAGATCTGGACACGGACATGTGGTGTAACGGTGCCGGTAAAGTAGTGTATCCAATCATAATAAGATGTCTATACGACGTTGCACATGTCCGTTGTGCCTAGATACGATCGCCTGAGAAGAGGCATTAGGCTCGCATGCATTTACTAAGCGCCACTCGATCTTCGTTAGGATTGGAGTGGCTTGAGGAGTTCATTCAGCCGTAGATAACCATCTTGCATACTGGATTGGGGTTTAGAGTTCTCGGTTCCCTCCGGACATTTAGAACCATGTTGCCAGCGAGAAGAGCTGTCCAATTGAGTATAAGACAGCCTACACTTCTGGCAACCCCCGCGGCTACTCCCGTGCGCCACTTACGGGATACATGTGTGATGGTGATCTGGTTGAAAACACACAAATCTATTTCCGCATAACTAGTCTCATGTCGTACATATCTCGGCTAGCACTAGAACTTATTAATATGGTGTTGGATTGGCTGTAGGAGATTGTCCATTGTGCCAATCCATCGTGCCGATGCCCGAGCCGACCGTTCGTGGTGGTTGAAAGTATGTCTGATATGTAGGATCGGCGCCATGGCGACCACTTCATGCTAGAGATACACACATAACGCCGCCATATCATCAGATCAAAGTATGGCAAGTAAATGGAATGTCACCTGGTAACTGTCATTGGCCTCGGAGCGAAGCCATCCCAAGTTCAGCTGAAATCTTCCCTGCGATCTTCACAACAAACGATCATGCCACGACATTCGGCCCACGGTGACAGTTGCATCGTGCAGTGGTTATTGGAGACAATCTGTGCGCCTACATTTTCAGTTGTCCTATCGTAGGGCCTCACGAAAAGCCACCGGTGAATGTTTTGTGTTATGATATGCACTCCACTCCTGCTTGGCTTAGTCCTATGTGAAGTTCATCCGAGGTTGCAACTATGCCCAAGGAGCTTACAAGAGTATAAAACACCACGAAGCATCTTGATATCCTCTCAGGCTCTCGGATGGGTCTTTCTCATTTCCATCAAACATTCAGTCTGTACCTAACTATCTGGAAGCAAATTACACAACATCGACACACCTACCGCAATGGCTCTAGAATCGTCCGCTATCTTTCCCCACGCCCACGACCTGGCCTCCAAGCTCAAGTCAGAACTCCCAGAGATCATCAAGAAGTCAGAGCCCCCAGAGATCATCAAATCACACGAAGCTCCTGACTTGGATGATGATCACTCGGATACGGTCTATGCTGCCAGTCCGGAACACAAGACAGCATGGTCGTCGTATCAGACGCCTGATGTCTCTCACCAGATCATCAGCTCCTACTTCATTGGTCCTCAGGCGGAGAACCTCCAATACTTTGAGAACAACATTCACACCATTCTTGAGGAGCTACGTCTCGCTCGGAACAAGTACTACCCAGAGGACGGGGTAAGTTCATGATTATGACCGTGGTCAAATGAATGGCTGACGATGCCCAAGAAATTCATCACGGAAAGCGTGCAGAAGAGTCCTGCTTTCAAGAAGTCCATGAAGAAGTTGAGCAATGCTGTCCAGAAAGCCGCTAACCTCTTAGGACGGACCTCCATTCCGTTCTGGTCGCCACGCTACGAAGCACACATGTGAGCAAGACAATATTAAAACCAATCATCGAGGTTAACTTTTTGCAAAGGTGCACCGACATGAGTATGGCATCTCTCCTGGGTTATTTCATGACCATGATCTACAACCCGAACAATGTGGCCTTGGAGGCGAGCCCGTTGTCCACCATAGCAGAGATAGAAGTGGGAGAGCAGCTCTGCGAGCTTTTCGGATACAACATCGATGAGGACAACCAAGACGCTCCTCAGGGCTGGGGCCACGTCACTTGCGGCGGAACAGTCGCGAATCTCGAGTCCATTTGGTAAGGGCGATCCCTAAATCTACTTGTCCTAGACTAATATCTCTTCACAGGGTTGGTATGTGTTTCAAGACACTGAACCATGGGCTATTATGAGCTATACTAACACGTGTCCAAGCACGCAACCTCAAGTATTACCCCCTTTCCATCCGCGAAGCCATGCTTGACGATGGGCCTCTCGGCTTCCTCGACTCAAAGTTCACCATCGAGACATGTGCCGGGGAGATCAAGTTGTTCTCCGAGCTCTCTGACTGGGAGTTGCTGAACCTCAAGTCGGGCGACATTCTTGATATACCTGACCGGCTGTACCAGGAATATGGTATTTAGAGTTCTCTATGCCGAGCTCTACTATCCACCAACGCTGACCTTGCTCAGGTATTTCGAACAAGTTCTTGTCCGATGTGATGAACAAGTACACCATCCAGTCTACCGGTAAAGACGGACTTGAGAACAAGTACACCAAAGACAAGCCTGCACAGTATATGCTGGCGACTACAAGACACTACAGTTGGCCCAAGGGCGCAGGTAATTGTAGCACGACGAAAATGGAAACTTTACACACACTGACTGTCGGCTAGCTGTGGCTGGAATTGGCTCCGACAACGTGATTGGCATTCCGGTCGATAAAGCCGCCAGGGTGAACGTCGAAGAGCTAGATAAGAAGCTCAGAGAGAGTCTGGAGAAAGAGCGGCCAGTGTATGCAGTGGTTGCAATCATTGGTTCGACTGAGGGTAAGCAAAATGGCCCTGATAATTCTCCACCTTGGTCACTGCTCACAAATATGCAACATGCAGAAGGGGCAGTTGACCCCCTGGACTCCATCTTGGCCCTCCGGAAGCAGTACCAGGCCAAGGGCATGTCGTTCTTGGTTCACGCGGACGCTGCCTGGGGTGGCTACTTCTGTAGCATGCTGCCAAAGGACTACCGACCCGGAGATATCACCAACCTCCCCACTGAGATGGGCGATGGCGATGGGTTCGTCCCGGACGCAAGTCTCAGAGCAGAGACGCAGGAAGATCTCTACGCCATGCGCTTTGCCGACTCCATCACGGTGGATCCCCACAAAGCTGGCTACATTCCATATCCTGCTGGAGGTCTATGTTATCGAGACGGGCGGATGAGATACCTCGTCACTTGGACGAGTCCATACTTATCTCGTGGTTCCGTCACTAGTATTGGCATCTATGGAGTAGAGGGAAGGTAAGTCTCTTATAAGATCAACAAAGTTGGAATTTGAGCTAATAATGTCAAACAGCAAGCCAGGTGCTGCCGCCGTGTCTACATGGCTGTCCAACAAAACCATCGGCTTGAACCAGCAAGTACGTATCTAGAACGATCTGAAGGATCTCGTATTGAGGTCTATTCTTTATGATACTGACTATTCCCTACAGGGATATGGTGCTCTTCTTTCCGAAGTCACTTGGACTTGTACACGTGTGAGTACTTGCCTGGCTATCATGTTGCCCTTCGAAGTTGCTAATGAAACATTCAAATAGCTGTCAGCAGAATGGGCCGCCATGACCAACTCGACAAGCCCCTTTGTCTGCGTCCCCTTCAACGAGCTCCCATCAGAACGCGCCGCGAATTCGAGCCCTGAAAAGGTCGAGGCCGAGAAGACGCGTATCCGCGAGGAGATCCTCAAGAAGAGCAACGCCGACATCGTCAAGGAGGACCGGTCTCGCCCGCGTGACCAAAAGGCCATGAAGCTCATGCGCGATCTGGGGTCCGACCTCAACATCAACGCCTTTGCCATCAACTTTCGCTACTCGGACGGCCGGCTCAACGAGGACGTCGAGGAGGCCAACTACCTCATGAAGAGAGTCATTGAGGCACTGTCCGTCGACAGCCCCGACGATGACCCTTCCAAGATCCCGCTCTACTTGACGTCGACCGAGTTCTCCGACGAGCTCTATGGCGATTGTAAGAAGCATTTCATGAAGAGACTTGGACTGGAGGACAGCACACAAGACCTCATGGTCCTTCGGAATGTCGTCATGTCACCATTCCCCACAGATGGCAACTTCATCAATCGTCTTGCCGACATCTTCTACAAGACAGTCAAGGACGAGACTGAGGTATGAGCTTGAAACTTTTTCACCTTTGACTACAAGTACTGATATTCTCCATCATTCAGATTGTTCGGAAGCGCAATGAGGTTGGAGAAGATCTCCACAACTTCCTCGTCCAAGGGACAGAGAACATATATCTCATTCACTTGCCCATGTTCCACGTGGCAAACCATCGCCAGCAGCTGATCGTCTCTGTAGACTTTGACCAAAAGTCTCGGCAGAAGTACATTAATATGAAGAAGGCCAACCCCAGCGAGCCAATGCTTCTCGTGACCAAGAACAAGACTCTGTTGCCCGAGATTGTGAAGAACAATGGCACTTTTGCTGGCCAGATCACCACCAAGCACTCGTAAGAAAAAGCTCTTTTCTGTAATGCAATCGCCGGACAAGGTCACCTGCCTAACACCTTTTAGTGGCGTCATCCTGAAGAACGTCAACGTCAAAGTGACTTCCACAGTCGTCAGTCGACCTCTGAACTCCAAATGGCGCCTGCCGAACTACCCGTCAAAGTTCATGCCCTTCTATCTCTACGGAACCGGTAGGCCTCCCCATTCACCTTGTCAGCTTATATACTCACATACGTTCTCTCCCCAAAGCCAACGAGGCCAACATCGACCACGTCATCGTCCGCGCGCCCAACAGTCAGCTGTCTGCCGGGCGGTGCACGCTCGACCTGGAGGGTGAGCAGGGCGACAACATCTGGTCCAAGCCCCTCGTCCTGACCCTCGAGGACGTCTACGAGGAGGCGATGCAGCCGTTCCCGCCCAACAGCGAGATCGGGAGCAAGCACGGCGCCATCGTCGCCTCGGAGCCGTCCCGCGCCGCCAAGTCGGCCTCCTTCCTCAACGGGTCCGCACAACACGGAGCCGGCAATAACAGCAGTAGGAATAACACCCCCGCGTCCGTCGTCACGTCCGAGACGCGCAGCGGCAAGATGCGCGGCTCGGGCTTCTTCTTCCGCCCCGGCGCCCGGTTCAGCGTCAAGGTGTACGAGGACGGCGACCGGGGCGCCGAGGACGCCGGGTTCGCGAGCTTCAGGCTGGGCCGCGAGCTGGGCCGGGGCACGCTCGAGCTGGGCGACGGCGTCTACGTCGACAGCGAGGCCATGAACTTTGACCCGTTCCAAAAGGTCGACAAGGTGGCCGACTGGAGGCACGAGTTTGGTCAGATTGGGAAGGAGCTCGAGTAGGGTGGAAGTAAGTAGGGTTGTCTGAAATGAATTGAGTCGTCAAGTAGTATTCGCATTATCAACTTATGTCATATCGTCATGATATATTCAATGTCATGATATGCGAACTAACGGGCTTATTCGGGGACAAGAAGTTGTTGGAGGGACAAAAGAGTGATATTCTACTGTTGCCGCAGTCACAAGAAGGAAATTATCAGATATGTTGGTGTCGGGCGCCAGAGCCTCATTTTTTATTCTGTCCGTCTATTTCCGCCGCAGAGTACCCCTTGTCTATTAAATCATCCTTCTCCGCGCGGCATCATACACCGCCCCCGTAGACAGGCTCTTGCTCCTTCTCGTCCTCGAGCCGCTCCCAAAACGTCAATCAACTCTCCAGCGCCAGAGCCGCCGTCTCTCCAGGTAGATGGATTTCTCCATTGGAGTGGGTGCACCGGCTGCAGATTGAAGTCGGGTTTCCAGTTCCGTATCTCAACCGGCATCGACTTGGTCGGCTTTCCACAGCGCCGCCGTCGTCGGCATCACGCATCTCGATGTCGCATCAGAGCTATTGCAATAGCGAGTTAGCTTGCATTCTGACGCGATGGAATAGACAGTTAAACTTACAGGGAGGAGCAGGCCGCCGACTATCGAGACACAGCCAGCGGGCGGGGTATTCTCAATACCAAGAGCATACTCGTTTATTCGTAGTCCTTCGCATAATGTCTGACAGGATACTCATATCTTTGCTGGAGCATCGCTCTGTACGTGGTACCATCAGGGAAGTCGAAATCGATATCTTTGGTACTGTTCAAGATAAACTTGGCCGATCGGCTCCATTGCGATCTAAAGAGGAAAAACGACCCCAGATTAGTTTTCTGTTCGAGACTACAGTTCAGAAAAGTTTGGGTATAGGGAGGTGGGAAACTTACTCATCGTGATGCTGATCACCCTTGAGACGCGGGTAAAGGTCCCGAATGAACCCTCTTCTTGCTGGGGGAAACCGGTTGAGAGGCACCGGGTCCAGGTAAGCGCGTCGGCAGGAGCAGGGTGACTAAACTCCGGATGCAGCGTGACCAAATTCCGGATGCAGATCGGCGCGGGCTAGACGGGACGAGACTTCCGAGTCTGCTTCTGAGATGACTTCTGAAAACCCTTCCGAGCGGCACGCTGACGGGGGTCCTTAGAGACCTGCTGAGAAGACATCTTCTGAGCGGGCGCCAGGGAGGGGGCACTGAGAGAACCACTGAGAGGGCACTTGACAGGACTGCTGCGAAGAGGTACTCTTGTCTTCGTCGTCTGGTTGGGAGCTACCTCTGGAGCCGAGCGTGACGAAGGTTGCTGATTGCGCGATCCTGAACGCGTCCTGCCCACGAGGGCTCACCGTCTAACTTGCGCAGGGCTACGTTGACGAAGCGGAGGAAAACAGTAATATCCTCGCACCGCCGCGGCGAGCGCTGCCACGATGGTCGGGACAGTGTTGCCGCGGTTTTGTCTCGGCGAAGGAGTGAACAGGGCAGTGTGGGAGGAAAATCAAAGAGTGAAGCCTGGCTGTGCAACATTGTGAACATCAACTAAATAGACGTCGAGAACGCACTAGCGAGCTTCTACTGATTGTCAGGTCTTTATCTGACCGCGCTGGCTGTACAAACAGTGAGGTGGGCCACCCTTTTTTTTTTTTTTTTTTTTTTTTTTTTTTTTCCTGCACGCCGCCTATTTGTGCCTTTATCTGTATCAAGGTACATACCGTTGGTTGGCCGCAGAAATTACTTGTCATCTCTTTTTGTACCCGGCCAAAGTCATCTCAGCGTGAGAATAATTTCTACAAAGCATGCAGGCAATCATCCGAGGTCTCCCGTAGCTTACGCAATTTAAGCTGCGTCTTCTCGAAGGATACGACGAAAGCTTATTTGCAGAGTCTAATATACAAGAAAATATCTCTTGATGGTTTTCATCGAATACAAACACGTTCGGACGGTCACTAATTAGTGAAAGAAAGATCAGTTGAGGCATCATGCATGGGGTCGATTTGGTTGTTCAAAGTGATCCAGTTGTCTAAGTACCTAGCCAAGTCGTCCAAAGTTGAAGGGTTGACATCAAGTGATTCTGCCCGAGGTAGATCTAAACAATACCATAATTGTGATGGTAATGTCAGTTGTCTAAGCTGATCCCTCGCGTGTAGCAGAGAAAAAAAAAAGGGACAGAAAGACATGAAAGCTGCGATTTCTTTTAGTTTCTGAAACCTACCTCCCATTCTAGTGGCCTACAGTCCCGTGGACTTGAGCTTTTATTTTGTTCCGCAATTAAAGGATTGAATTTCTGGTTGAAATATTCAACCATAAGGTCTCTCTCGGTCTTGTCCTCGACATCTGCTAAGATGTCAAGAAGCTTGTCTGAAATTCTGTCAAGTGTCTGCTCTACGGAGCGGCCAGGCTGGGGGACTTCACCCTCTGCTTAGAGGGCTATTTTAATATCGGCGGGGTAGCTGAAGCTGCTCGGAGCCAGCTGGCGGGGTGTCTTGGACACCCAGAGAATACTCGTTTCTTTGTAGTCCTTCGCATAATGTTTGACCGGCTGAGGTTTTGCACGTTTCTGGAGCGAGACCGCTTCCGTACCGACGCATCGACAAATCGTGTATGCTCCTCTTGCATTCCTCGGTCCCCAATCGCAACCGTCTCAACATACTACGATCACTCTTCAACTTGGAACTTCTTGTTGAAGAGTTCTATCAGACGCTTTCGTTCCTCCTCGTCTGTGATTGCTCTTATGATGTCGATAAGTTTATTCGCGATGCGGTCTAGGTCCCGCTCCACGGAGCGAACCACGCTCCTGTTCCTCCTTACTCTCCTGATAGATAGCTCTTGTAATATTAAGTCCAAGTTGCGACTTGCTAACTTCTCGGGCCTATCTTGCCGTGTCTTGTTGCCCATGTGACTTGCGCATGCAGTCTTGTGTTTTTCCTTATCCGGGCCAGTTCCTCGCATCTGTATTCCATCTCCCCCGCCTACTGCACCGTGGACTTGTACTTTCTAGACATAAGTCTCCGCACGACAGCCGAATATAACCAAAACTCACAGTTTTCACATGGCTCAAAACACCACAAATAGAATTATCAAAATTAAAGCAAAACAGGACTATGACTCAATTTATTCCGCGGGAGGAGCACCCCACAACAGTAGCCCTCTTCTTGATTTGAAATCAAGGATCAAAAATCTGATTGAAAAAGTCGACCGCGCGGTCTCTCTCTGCCTTGTTCTCTAACGTTGCCAGAATATCGATCAGCTCTTCCGCAATCCTCTGGAGTTCTTGCTCTACCGAGCGGCCAGGCTGAGGGACTTCACCCTCTGTATGGAGGGCTACCGTAATATCAAGTTAGCCTAAGTGCTTTCACGTGATGGCAATATACAGGCAAACTTACAGCGAGTGGCAGGTGGCGGTGCATCTTCAATGTCGACAGCATGCTCATACCTCTGCAAGATCATTGCACCATGTGTAGTATCCTCTGCGAAGTTGAAGTCGACATCCTTGGTCTTCTCCACGATGACCTTGGCCTCTCTGGACCATTGCGACCTAAGGCGGAAGAAACGATCCCAAGTCAGTGTTTTGTCCGATACAACAGTCCAGATGATTCCTCCTGGTATCGGGTAGTGGGAAACTTACTGCATAGAGCTCTTGGTGCGGAAACCGTCGTCGTCCTCGTTTTTGTCCCCATTGAACTCTTGGATGACTTTGGCCCAATTCTGGATTACGCCCAGCGACGATGCGCTGGGTCGGCTTGACTCTCCGAACTCGGCAATCAGCCGGATCAGTCTGTCCTTCTCATCTGCTGACCAGGGTGCCATTTTCGGTGTTGGTGGTGTTCTCCCAGTTCTCGTTTTCGGTGTTGGTGGTGTTCTCGCAGTTTTCGTTTCCTCGGAGAAGTGGACAGGTCAGCGCGGAGAACAAATAAAAGAGTGAAGCTCGGCTGTGCGAGACTGTGAACAGCAACTAAGTAGTCAATTGAAACGGCACTAGTCAGCTTCTACTGATTGTCAGGTACGGTTGACCGCCCACCGCCGCAGCGCGAGCTGGCTGGGCAACCAGTGAGGCGGGTTGGACCTTTTTTTTTTCTGCCAGGCTTTCGTTTGTGTCTCTATCGGTACCGAGGTACTTTGCACTTTGTTAGTAGAGGGAAGAGCCTGTGAGCTTCTGTTGTAACCCACCAAAGTCCTCCCACCTTGAGAGTAATTTCAACAGAGTCCAGCGTCCTGGCATTTGTTTCTCGAGTCCTGGGACCTGTGCAACTTATACTGGCTCATCTCAAGCTGCAGGACAAAAGCAATTTTGTGGTATCATATCTATGCAAACTCCCTGTTGATATTCCCTGTCTGTTACAAATATTTTTTGACGATTACCAAGTGGTGAAATACAGATCAGTAAAGGCATTGTGCACATGATCTTGGCGACGAGTATTTCTACAGAACCAGCTGCTGCATATTAATGAAAAAGAATGATTGTGACTTGTCTTTTGACTTATTGATAGCCTCCACACAATAATGCATTTGAGAAAGTCGACCTTGGGGAAAATATGTAGTTGACAACCGATCAACCGCGGAGCAATGTTGTATACTAACGCACGGACCAGTGATCGGCACTTTTTATACTATTGACACAAAATGGGGCACGTGCGTGCTGATACGCTAGTGGTCGTATTAACTGAAAATGCACGGCCAATGGCTTTTCGCCTAGGTTAAGCGGTAACGCTGCAACTTTGACCACGATAATATGATAGCAAGCATAAGTTGCTCAACTTCAGATCGACTTTGGACGAATCTAGATCCTAATATAGATCTGCGACAAGTGTTTGCACAAGTATGATATGACTGGCAAGGGAAACACACAAATGACACTTCTAAAATTTGTAGTCTGAATTGAGACATCAAGATCACAATTGTCGTTTGTCTCCAAAGCCACCGTGACGGATTGCTGTTTGATCCATTTCAATTTTGTGTAGAACGTTTCGTTAATCATGTTTCAATGCTACCTTATAGACTTCATGCACACTTTCTCGCTCTTCCAAGCAAATCACACATGGTTGACCTTGTCTTGGCTCAGATGCCAGTTTGCCATTTTCAGGTTGATGGCAACACTTGCTGGGTGCGAGAGAAAGCTGTTCTCCACAGAACCCCGAAAAACAAGACCGCCGTGCTGAGTGTCAAGATGCTAAAGCGACTGGGTCAGCGCTGGTAATTACCTCATCTTTGCAGATGGATAGCTTGATAGAACGTGTGGCTTACGTCTTTGTTCTGTTCCCAAACAGCATGTTTGCGACGAGTTGCCCGGTGGAATCAAGGAATGACTGTAGCCAGCGGCTTTTCTTGTAGTCATCGTGTACAGAGTGCGCAGAGGCATCGCTTGGCGGGTTAGGAGGAAGCTTGCTTTCGCCTTTGCTATCTTGTGCGGGGACCGATCTCGTCGTGCTGTTGCCAGTATTTAGTGAGATGCCCTCATCATGATCAACTGAAGGCGTTTCGAGTCTCACGATTGGGGCCGAGGGCTCAACTTGACGGACAGCCGGTCCAGCAGACTTCTTAGGTCTACTAAAGTCGACTGAGTCAAACGTGCCCTTGTGCAAACCATCGTCGGGAACCTGCAAGTTATGCGCCACCTCGTCGTCTGATTCTTCCTCGAGATTCTCGTCTATCGACGCGAGAGAGATATGAGACCGCTCCGAATGAAACGATCCAAGCGCCGCCCTAGGGGCATTGACTCGCCGTTTCGGAGAGTCGGGCTCGTGGATCGACGGAGGAAACGTCGAACCCATGGGGGAAACGAGGGGAGAGGGCGGTATACCCTCTGGCACTGATCGATCAGGCTCGGTAGCTGTCTCGATGCGCTGCAGTTCGGCAATGATGGACCGGCGATTTTCGTGAGGAAAATGCTCGAGAGTAGGATCATTAAAGTCAATTTCATCCTCGTCCTTCTCGCTGCCAAATGTTGGCTTGAACGAATTGGGGAAGCGAAAAGTCGGCTCGCTCGGAGTTGTGACGCCGTCGTCAGACGATGCGCTGTATGGCGAGTCGTCATGGTAGCTGAAGCTCTCGTGGGAGAGCATGGGTCCGGTATCCTCTGACGAGTCGTTCACATCGTCAAAGTCTCCAATATCGACACTGAGGGCGCTCATGCGCAGCACATTGTTCAAATTGCCCTGCGCATCCGTGGCTGGTGATCATGTCAGGAAGGATTTCCCGTAACAGAGGGGCATTGCATACCCTTGGCAGTATTGTCGTCACAAACCCACCAGTCTCCGGTTCCAAGACGGAACTTGTACTGTATGGAGGCACCAGATCTGACGGAAACAACCTTCTCGAACGTGTGATTTCCCTGCTTGTCGACGGAATAGTCCATCTCTTGAGGCTGCCATGGTGGGCTGGAAAAGGTGCCAGCGACAAACACGGGCGGCTTCGTGTCGGACTTCTGGAAAGTAAGAACGACTTGTCTTTGTGCCATGACGCAAGATTCGGGGCAGGTTAGAGTAGATATATGGGGAAATAGTGTATGCAGAAGGGGCTTGATCACAAGATGATTGTATGATCTAGTACGCGGTAGCTGATAGCGTGCTTCGATCCCGTTCAAGAGGAAAACTTGTTCGCGAAGTATTGTACTCTTGGTCGAGGGAGGAGTATCTAGGTAGGCGAGGTGAGGCCCGTGGGTTGTTTCTTGGTACGTTCTTATTAGACGGAGGTGAGGGGTGGAAAGCGTCGGCTAGTCAAAAACGCGCGAAGTGCTATACTGTAAGGCGATTACTCCAATGCAAATATAGAAATGCTAGTACCCGTGTCTCAGGCATCTGCTGTACAATGCACACTAGATTCTTTTGCTGACGCCGGGGCTCGTCTCTTATACGGTGGTCCGGCTGGGAAGAGTCGTAGATAAGAAGATAATTGATAAATGGAGGAATGGCACTCGGTGTGGCCGGTAAAAAGGTGTGTATTGTTAGTCAGTACGTAAGAAGAGCAATCGGAAGTGTTGAGGTTGGATGGCGGATCGGGTCGAGGCACACAAGTGGTGGGAGGGGGGACGTCGAAGAGCCAATTATGCGAAATAAAATACTCGGGGTATTTGGCGCAACAAAGAGAAGAAAAAGGCACGGAAGGAGGGTCGGGTGCGATGATAAGGCAATGACGACGTTGTGGAAGGCTTTAGTTCGCCCGGGTCTTTCCAAGACTTTTCTGAAGGTTTGACGCAGTCTTGACGCAAGTCTCAGTACGGACGGTCCTGCGCCACTGCAGCATTGAGTTGAGGCCGTCACTTTGGTGCTCTTCAAGGCAACGTCAATCGAGCGGGAGCAAGGACAGCCCTTGGCCGACAACCGGGGCCAAGAGGCTAACAAGACAGTATCATGCAGGCAGAAGATCACGAAGTCTTGCAAAGCTCCTGGATCCTCTGGGGAATGGTGTTGTTGGTGATACGTGAGAACCGGATATGCCGGCCCAAGTCCAGAAGCGGGCAGCACAGCATCCAATGTGCTCCCATGGTAAGATGGAGCACAGAAGTGACACGGTAAACATGCGACTGGGGAAATAAATCTTGATTCCCACCAAAGCCCACACACGCTACTCAACGCCGTATGATGTGGCCCTGGGACCCCGGCAAAGGCAAATCGAACGTTCTCCAAGTAATCTGTATGACATGGGAAATAAGCTCCGGGCTATTGTTGGAGGAGGGGTCCAGATCGATCAAAGAAGACGGAACCTGAATGAAGCTGACTGACCTCGTTCTGGTTCAGGGCCACGAGTGAGAATTTCCTCGGTGTGGTTGAGCAGCATGGCTTGCACAAAGAGACAAAGGAAAGGGTACACGAATTGCCCGGTGGATGGAGTCATTGTCATGGCGATGAGTTGTCATTCTTTTACAGCTCACAATTTCTCCATCTTGGACACGGCAGCTGCAGAAAGAGAGGAGAAGAGGAGACATTGCAATCTGAGTTTGGGACCTCCCCGCAATCGATGGTTCGGGCCCTGTCCCGCCCCCGCCAACTCACCTAGCCCAGGTCTTTAGTGACATGGTTTCACATGCCAACGTTTTTCTCGTCATAAAGTCAATTGCAGCAGTATTCATTGTGACTTTTTTCTATGTGGTTATTGACTCTAGATAATTACCTAACATGATCATATAGGTCGCCAATTACCTCGTAGAAATGCTCAAGATGGTGATTGGATCCTATTCCAGCCCAATGGCCTTGCTTCGTTCCAGGCGGCAGCCAAGGCAAGCACCCGCTGAATGTGCACTAATGTATGGGGCAGCTATGACCTGCAGGGTAGCTCTTATCAGTGCTAGTAGTAGGGCTTATCGGGGTAAGCGCCGCCTCTGGTAAACAGTCGGCAGACTTTTGATGCAGGCGTTTGGTTACATCATTTTTTTCGGCCGACGCCTACCACGACAGCATCATCGCCTTTGCGCTCTGCGGTACACACAACCACCCAGGGACAATTCATTGGCGGCTCCGGTCCTCACAAGATCCTCCGATACCATACCAGTCATCTGAGCGCAATGTCGCTGCCACCCGAGCTCATCCGCGTCAAGCGCAAAGCCTCGGAGATTGAGCCCGTCTCATACCTTCGTGAGTCGCAATCAGGGACAACGTGAGGGATCAGCCTTGCTAATCGCCATTGCTGCCTCCAGGCGTGCAGGAGCACAAGCGCCATGTCACCGATGCCTTTGTCTACCAGCGCCAGAGACAGGAGGCCGCTTTCGCCAGCATTCCGAGCCCAAGCGCTCAGAGGCCCATCATTCATACTTCCGGCGCCAAACGTGGCGGTACCGCATTCCAGAGCACCCAAGACATCAATAACAACAAGCCGACTAGCGGCCAACATGGAGGACCGTCAAAACCATCTGATGCCACCGGCAGCGACAACGAGTCTGTAGCGTCTGGAGATGAACCCCGCCGTTTCCACATGTCCAGAGCCGACATCATGCTGGCCTCTTCGAATTACCCGACACACCGAAGCTATCGCGGCATTGCCAAGAAGCGCTCCGCACCTGCCCTCTTCGTTGAGCGCAAGCACAAGAGACTGCCCTCGACCAAGTTCCAGAGCATTGCTCATGGCCTCAATGTACAAACTCCCCAGGAGGAAACTCCACGTGTTTCTCAGCCGTCTGCGTCACAGGCCGAGTCACAGTCGCAGTCAGACCGGATGGAGGTCGACGCCGCCACGGTCAAACAGCGCAAAAAGCCCGGCCTAGCCAGGCAAGCCCAACAAGAGGGCACGGCTACGCCCAAGGCCGAGTTGCCATCTAGCATGGTGGATCGCTGGAATGTCAACCTGGACCAACTGACAGCCGACATGAATGCTTTTGCTCTGGAACAGATCGGACTCAATCTTCAGCGACAGGAGGAAGAGGAGAAGAAGAGGCGCGAGAGAGCTGCAGCCCAGCGATCTCGTGTTGCGGCCGCTGCATCTTCCGCTTATTCTGTTCCCTCGCCCACTCAATCGCGATTCAAGCCCAAGGCACCGGCAAAGAGATATGCCGAGCGGCATCCGGACAAGGTCACCAAAATGGTCGACGAGGACGTGATGAGCCCAGACGGCGCAGCTAGTGGCACAGACGAGGAGGACTACATCATTGAAACCTACGTACGCGTACCGGCCAGCTCCATCAACAAGCAGCACATTGCTTCCAAGGATATGGGTCTGTTGGTCTTTGACGAAGAGCCGGATATGGAGTACTTTTATGGTGGAAACAGCGATAGCGAGGATGAGTATGCAGAGGATGAAGACGATGAAAATGGTGAGACCAATTTCGAGGACTACTATCCTGTTATTTAAATGCTAACACTAACAATAGCCGAAAATCACTATACTGCCGATTACCCCGATGATGAGGTGGCATCTGATGACGAATTCGGCCATAATGCATATGCCTACCGGAATGGAAATGCTTCAGATCTGGAGGAGTACGATGTAAATGGCTTTCAAGAGGTGAACCCGGACGATGAGGACTCCAAGGACGGTTTCAAGTCATTCATGAGTCGCGATGGTACCATTCGAAAGCACCTTTAATAAGAGACCCGATAGAGGATTTCAAGCATCTTGCATTACAACGGCTCTCACGATGGGGAGGACAGAGACGACTTGGACTATTGTGCGCTGCGATTTGCGAACTTTGGCGAGTCACCCGAGTGCAACGTTCGACCGCTTTTATATTCGCGGGTTTGGAGGCATTGGATCATCGGGGGCCTGAATCATACGCCCAAATAACGATCATGACAGGAATAGATATGGCTTGAACCTGTGTCAAGCTGCGTATGCCATTATATAGATATCTCATCGTGGCCATACACTCAGGCCAGATGTTCAACGCTGCGAGCAAACAAATAAACTAGATGAAGCTGTCTAGTCGATGGCAGGCGGACGCGTACAAGATATGAGGAGGCTTCAGTTCAGAACTCTTCCAAGATTCTGATACGCATTCATACCTTCTCGCCACTTCCAATCGAATTGAAAAGATGATGATATATAGGTATTGTGATATTCCGCATACAGATACCATCAGTAGTCTCCTGCACAAATCTCCCAGCCATGCATAATTCCAAAGTCTGTCCTAAACCTAGAGGGCTTCAGTGTCCATAAAACATGTCTCTTGGCATAGATCGTATCCGAAAAGACGAAAGAAACTCCACGCAGTGCACAAGAAGGCTTCCGCAAGGGCAACAAGCCACAGCCATGCTTGTCACCCAGATAGGGACTTTCGCTCTCTCTCTACGAGTCACACTATCTTCTGCTGCGGGTCCTCGCGGCTGACGGGCAGCGCTTCCCACGACCCCATATCTACTCCGTACTCGTCGTTACCCCATAATCAGAGCGGATCTCGCAAACATAATAGCAGGATACTGTACGTACATTGTATGCCAGAGGGTACTTTTAGCACTTTGCTCGGAGAGGGTGGATGGGGGGTGTTTTCTTCAGCGGTCCCGAGGCGTGCAGCGATGGATTCGCATCCCTGCTGCTGTGCAGAACGCCCCGGTACATGCTACAGTGTGTAGGTACTCTGTAGTAGGTACATTGCACTTGTATCGCGACTTGGTCGAAATGGGCGGCCATATGAAGAAGGCCCCCTCCCTCCAAGCTCTCCTCCTTTGATCATATCATGACACGTGGGTTCGACCCTCGAGGGTGAGGATCCTTTGGAGGTGAGCATATGCAGAAGGATTGTTGGTTTATGTGTGCGCCGCGCCGATGGAGAATGCAGAAAAGATGAAGTGTGGGGATGTACAAGAGTTATTTCTCCGAAGAGAGATGGAAAACATGACTGCAATCCTGCCAATGCTGACTTGCTTATGATGTGGCCCGTAATAAGTACAGATTATATTGCTTGCGCTAGGGAAAGGTATTCTTCAGCTGCGGGAAGCGGACCGGGCTAATGCGAGAGGGGGTGAAGAAGAGAGAAAATACGGGTCGAAATGCTCTAGTATCAGATCATATAGCGCAGCTAGACTCCAAGAAGGCAGTGATAGTAGTACTAGTAGTGGTATATGCTTTCTCGGAAAGCAAAGAAAAACAAGTGTCGAATTCCGCTGCAGAGTCGCCTCGACTCCATTCGGCTGGGAATGCATTGCACACAGTATGGAGTGTATCCTCTTTCCCTAGTTAGTCTTCGCTTCCGGCGACGCCTGCTTGGAAATGGGGTGTTCTGTTGGAGGAGGGTCTGTACTCGACGTCGCATAATCAAACATGTTAAGCGTTATGGTCCTCATTAGCGTGCGTTTTCTCCTCTCTATTTTTGGAAAGTCTTTGTCCCATTTCGGGTTCGATGCAGATGTAGGGACTTTTCTGCTGTGTTCTTTTGGTCTCCATCATATGGGTTCCTCGCTTCAATTATATCTTCTGTATTCGGTGTATGTGCACCAGGCTAGAGAAGAGACGAGATTAGGAGCCAACACACCCGAGGGACGATGGCTCGATTTATCTCATAATTCTGAGAGAATATGAAGAGGGCTAGGACCTTGCAAATCTTCTTGATTAGGTAGGCTACGTGCAATTTTGGTTTCGTTGCGTAGGAGCTTTCCGACTAGTCTTGTGTGTATATGATACTGGGCATGACGATTTATGAATATAATAGATCCACAACACAAGTACATGATGAAGAACATGGCCCGCTGAGATGACGACTTCGGCCGAAAGAATTCCTCCGTCGCAGAGACGTTGTGGATGTCAAAGTACACATGGGCAGGCAGTTATGTGGCACAGCTTAGCACTGTGGCTCGGCTACGTAGCAGCTTTCGGTTGATAATACATATTGATGTATACTGGTATCATGTCTTGCTGATATACCGAACCGCTGGGACCACGACCAGGAGGTGGGCGAGGCGGGAGGACTGGTCCGTCGCGGCCTCGACAAGACTCTGGTTCTTCTCCGCATGTAGCCGCCAACGGAACGACTGCGGTTCTCAGGGAATGTAGAAATTGCGATGACGTTTCTGGGTCTCCTGGGTGCGCTCGTCGAACAAATAGAAACAGTAGCCATTGTGTCGGGTAGCAAGGCAATAACACCTCAGCATTACCGTATCAGAGCCCGAGTCTCGCGGCCCGGTTGGGTGCATTCAGCCTGCGCCTCCGGTGAAGATCCCTTACGTCGAGCAAAAGTCTACATGTGCAGCCTCGAAGAACTAAATTTATCAGTGTTGGTTCTCAGGTGTCAGGTCGATAGGTAGTGGCTCACCGAAACATATAAGCGCGGGCCGATGGATGATTTGGTGGCACAAGGCTAGAAAGCCGGCCATCTTCAATGGATCCTTCTGATGCTGTGTGACCTTACCAGGGAGTGTTCTCAGGCTTGTGTTATTGGAAATTGGCCGGTTACACAGAAAATGGTAGCGATGGAAAGAGGTTGGACATGCCTCGACACAATCGCGACAAATGAAACAGGGAGAAACTGCAGAATGGAGATGAGTGGCCGCGACGCTTGCTCGTTTGTTCGCCACCATGATGTGGCTCTCTGTTTCCGGAGCAAGGGATGGGACGAGGAAAGCCCATTCGGTCCAGTCATGTGTGTTACCGGCTGGAAGGAAAGTTTCCATATTGTCACAGCGTGTGCAGGCGGAGCTATTAGATTTTTACATCTCGTTACGCTCCTTCCTGTCTGGTCAAGTAAAGGGTTGCCTGTGTCCAGCGACTCGGGTCCAGTAGTGAGGTATTGGCCGTCGAGGTTTTCATTCCTAGCCTGATCAGAACAAGTGTGTGTGATGTTGGCTCCGGCGGTGCGAGGCATTATTTCGTGGCCAGGTGTTCTTTCCAGGAGATCGAAGCGGAGGTTCACTTCCTGATTTGTGTCGTGTTCACAGTCTACACTCTTCCGGCAAGCGGGATGGCAACCTCGAGCAGTGTAAAAGTAGGGCACATGGTGATCTGGACAGGACATACCGACCGTTTTATTGGCTTCGAGCTGCTAGATCATATTGATTAGACTGAACTAAAAGAGTGAATCATACTGTTCAAAGGAAAACAAGATAAAGCCCAATGGGTGGAGTACTCATCACTATTGCACGTAAAATGGGACAAGTGATTCACCATACCTATGATTCCAGGCGAAATTGCCATATCTAGAGCAGACCCATGTCGTGATGTTGGATTCGCCGCCCGAAAACATGTCTCGCCTTTTTTCCCGGAGGTCACATGAACAATGCAGAATGTATCAACGTTACTTGGCGTATTTTATTTTTGTTGCCCTGCCCCTGGTGACATGGAGGCGATCAGAAATGATCAGGGGGATCTCAGACAGTGTTGTTATTGTTGTTGTTGGTGTTGGTAGTGTCGACATGGCTCAAGGGTTTCATCATGACCCAGACCCAGGACATGGAGCAAGACCTCGCGGCTCTGAGCCAGTACCGTTTCCCAAGAACATTTTGTTATTTAGCCATCGCGCCTGCCAAATTCCTTCACGATCTTCCAGAAGCCAGGATTGGGTTCCAAGGTGGGCGAATGACCCGTGAAGGAATCCAGATGTGGACAGCATACAGGGGGTAAACGTCCGGTGGCATATCATGGCTCCTACCTTAGCCTCTTCTTGTTGGTGGGAGTCAAGGCCGTGGCTGTTTGCTCGGCTCCACCAATCCTTTTTCTTTGGGAGGAGACTTACACACTACTTCTCATGCATTTGTGATGTTGGTTCCAAACTTGCCAACCCAAATGACGCCAGAACAATCCAAACAGCAGTAATGCCCTGCCACTTTCTTCAGAAATCCTGAATGCAATGATACGTATGTATGTATATCATTTGGCCCCTGTGAAGTCTATTTGCAGCCGACGTGTCTAGGGTTGGTGCCGCCCCATAGCACGTCGTGGCCGGGCCGAAAGGGATTCCAAGGGATATGAACATGAGCGAAATGGGGTCCATGGCAATGCTCTGCCGACTTGAGCGTCGACGTCGCTTGTGCACATGTGTTCGGGTTCTCATGCATATTCGATGGGATAGAGGCGACTCAGCCGCCACCCACCGCCACGAGATGCGACGAAAGATTCATTTTGCGATGCTTCAGTTCTTGTAGACTAAGATTACCAGTTGGCCGTCTGTTATTTTCTTTTTGGTAGCGTAGTCCATTAGATACATTTAAACAAGTTGAACTTTGGAAGTCTCCAACCATACAAGTCCAGGTCCCTCCAATCGTGTTGCTTTTCTCTGGGTTGAAAAGAAGTCCAAGCCGCCAGTACTTGGGTTGAAGTAGCTTATGAAAATGAAAAACCGCAAAATGCTCACTGTAGAAACTCGAAGCCTATTGCCATTCTCATACGCAGAATGAAGACCCGCTGCCTTGAGGCATGTTCTAATAGTACATACGATATACCCATCATGGCCCGCAGGACCTTGTTCATAGACTCAGAAACCATCCAATGCCAACCAGAATGCTAAATAGAAAGGAATATTGTGTCAAAAAATGGTCAAAGTGTCGTAGGGTATCGCTGGCCAGTAGAGTGAACTGAGTTCATGAGGAATAATGTCCATCTCAAGATGCTGTAGCCTGCCCATGCAGTGACGGGGCTCTCGTCGGTCCGCAAAGACAACATAACCAAAGTGCCATGTACACGCCAAAAGAGGCGACCGGTCTTGGGTC
This sequence comes from Pestalotiopsis sp. JCM 9685, assembly GCA_001599175.1. Lineage (NCBI taxonomy): Eukaryota > Fungi > Ascomycota > Sordariomycetes > Amphisphaeriales > Sporocadaceae > Pestalotiopsis > Pestalotiopsis sp. JCM 9685. The sequence goes on from BCGF01000004.1 coordinate 3,229,787, forward strand.
TACGGCAACTTCTGGATGATTGATTTTCGAGATCTCTTGTCTCGCCTCAGGTTGACGCAGCAGGCGCAGATCTCAGCCTTGTTTTCCGTTGATTCAAGGCCATTGTTCTTGGCAATGCCCTGAGCTGCCTCACGTTCTTGTCGTCTTTTGGTCGCTGTCACCAAGTTCAGTAAAAATCCTCGTTTCACTCGAGGCTAAGAAATACTTACCGAGAGAAGCAATCCGTATCTTATCCTCGTCTCGTACCCAGCTGTAGGTGAGTGCCGCCTCAGGGAACAGGTTGAGAAGGCCAAAGACTTTGATAGTGTCCATCATGCCCAAAAACATGGTCTCGGCCGATTTTTGTTCTCTGCATTTGATTTCGACCGCCTTGACGTGACCATTGGGCAGATAAACAAAGGAATTCGTCATGGGGTCGAGCATGGGCATGGTCTTGTGTTCTCTGTAGAAGACACCTTGGACGCCTTGCTGGTGACGTTGCTTGCTCTCGTCTACTGGGAAAGCATGCCCAAACACCAACTCGACTTCAGCCCAGGGCTTGGCCAGGTCGACCTTGTGGTATCGAATAAAGTCTATCTCCTCTTGCGTGTACCTCGTATTGTTGTGGGGTATGTCGTTGCGTCTGAGCTTCTTTCCAGGATCATTGCGATCAAAGCGCTGTGAAATGTCGTAGGGCCTATATCGATGACCCAAGCTTGCTGTCCTGAGAAGGTTTGGTGGCGAGGGTCGCCGGTAAGCATAACCAGCTTGCGCGGAATATCGCTCCCCAGTGTCATCTTGTCCGTAGGTTTCTCTTTCCCATCGTCGTTCGAACAGATGGCGAGCGATGGGGTCTCCCCGCGGTTGATGCGAAGAGACATGGTCGTTCCGTGACGAAAGATCCAGAGACACGTTAAGCCTGAAGGCGCTCAAGCGGTCAGACATGGATTGCACCGGATTTGATGACGGTGGTGTGCTTGGCGCCTGGAGAATGCTGCTCAAGCCGGGTAGAGGACCATCAGCGGATTCGCGCCTTGTGATGGGCGCCAAAACTGATTCCTGGTTCGTCATGGGAGGCAGAATAGTTCCGGATTTTGTGTCTGGTTGCGGCAATGGCTGCCGAGGTAGGGAGTATAATGAAGTGTCCATTTGCTCTTGCTTTATTTGCTCCTGCTTCAGAGGCGACCTTGGCGGAGACGAAGCGTCGCTTGACATTGTGCTGTCCGACCCTGCAAAGGAGTCGTGCGAGCAACACGACGTGGTAGGAGAGCGAAGAGACGAGTCGGCAGCTAATGGCGATAACGAAGGGCTATGCCTCCATTCTAACCTGGAAGCGTTGCGCCGTGTCCGAATTGAGCTTCGAGAGTCCAACGTACGAATGGGAAATCGCAAAGATGGATTTATGGTCCTTTGGGTAGACGCAGAGGTCGCCATGTTGGGGTCGTATCTTGAGACCAACACCATAACGTCTGTTCTTAAAAGGACGACGAAGTTGGCGATGGCGAGAAGGAGGGGTGTCACAGAATCGATGAAAGGCAGGAATCGAAGGCCTAGACAAGGAGGATGCCAATCATGGGGTAACGACCCAAGCGACAGCGTGTTTATCAAGGAGGGGGAGTTTGTCAGTCAACGAGTGCCTTGGTTGGGAGTAAGAAACACAGCAGAACAGGTGGATGTCTGGTTGTGCCAGGGTGTGTCGATGCGAGTGGTTTAATATACAACCAACAGCGACCCGGTCGAGAGGATCCAGTCTACTGAAGAGGTATGATTCGGGATCAGCGCTCTCTGCAATGGGCCCAGAATACACACGGGCGCTCGGCAGGACCCCTGGTGGTCATGTACCGGGGACGGCCTACAACGAAGAGAGAACAAATCTCCACCGTATGCGTTATGTGGCTGCATAAAAGTCGGGGTACAAAGAGTACAAGTAATGAGTAAGTTGCTTTGCAGGGTAGATCCAGGGTCCTCGATGGTGTGGGAGACGTCTCGAGGCAGGTGACACACGACTCAAGTAGCGGTCGTTGTAGATGATAGTGTCAGAGAGTTCTTCTTTCGACCTACTCGTCCTCTTTGGGGTCGAGCTTCTGATGGGAGGTGCTAGAGCCAAAGTTTAATAGACGACGAGTAGAGGGAGGAATGTGTGTAGCCAACTTCTAAGCGGCACGGAAGGAGAGAGAGCCTAGAGACTTGACTATGAGCAGACGTGTGGCAGAGAGCCCAGTCTGTTCTCCATCATGGACTGCAAGGGGGCAGGTATACTTACAGATCCTGGACGTCCCCGATCAAGGCGACAGCCGTGCCAGATGCACTGTCCAGAGTAGACGGAGTACCTATACTGGGCAGAGAGAGCAAGCAAGCAATCAAGTCCGGAGTAGCAAGCAGGAGGAGTTGCCGAATAGGGTCGGCTGTTATGGTGTTATGGGCAGTCACCCTTCAGCACACTAATTTCAAAGACGTCTAGCGTACGAGCAGGAGATACCACCTCATCTATCCCATGAACGGCTGCCACGGTAGTTTGTCAATGATTGCCATTGTGCTGACAAGTTGCGGGCGCCAGGGATGAGTTCTGCTTGTTAGTGCCATGCTAGCTATAGCCACCGACTATAACTCGATACCTGATACGAAAGAGGACGACAAGTGTCTTGTCTTTTCGTTTCCCTTCCGAGTATCGCCGCAGCGGGGGGCGAAGAGACGGACGCAAAGGGGAGCAGCAAGAGCTGGAGAAGAGCTTGTGACCATCAGATCATGTTGTTTTGACACTGTGGCAGGGCAGGGCAGGGGTGGCCTGCATTTGTTGTGTGATTGCAGAACTCTTCGCAGTGGGAACCAGACGGCCGGGTCAGATGAACCAATGATATGCCGGGACATTTGCGAGTTGCAGAAGCATAACCCATACCTACATGAGAAGAGGGGATAGTAAAACCGGAGAGGAGCCCCAGAGCGCGGCAGGGAGAAGGATGGAGCCTTGCCTGGGTATCGATCAATCAATCAGCCAGCCAGCCAGCCAGTCTGCCAATCAGTCAATCAATCAATCCATGAATGGCTGGCTGGCTGGCTGGCTGGCCCGGCACGTACATCGTGTGTAGCATGTACAGATTACTGTAGTAGTAATAGTCATGTACGTACATGGGCCTGGAGGGTATGTATCTGTAATGAACGAGCTCGGGGCAGGAAAAAGCACAAGCCAAAAGGGCCATGGTATCCGTCGACCGCGGACCGTCGACCGCCAGCTCGTCGGAGTTGCATCCGCGGGCTTCCCAACTGGGGTCTTGTCTTGTCCTGCGGGCATTCCCTGAGATCTGTCCGTCGGGGGTGGATCTGCCCGTCTGTAATCTGTATGGTTGTTTTTCTCTTTCGTTGAGAGGTTGCTGCTCTGCTGCCGCTGCTGCTGCTCATGCTGGGACTTGTCACCGAGGGCCCACCTGTCACGTTGAGACAAGAGATGCAGAATTTCTGGCTCTCTGCATCAATCAACCGATCAATTGATCAATGCATTTGATAATTTCGGTGACATTATCGCTCCTTCCTGTGACAGCTTTCGAAAGTACCTATGAGGTAGTAGATGTAACTTTGCCTACTTACTAGGCAGTCGCAGGGGCCTAACCACGACTAATAACTTGTGCAGTAGCAGCCGAGCACGGCGTTATTACCGCGTACTTGCCTAGTAGAAGCCCCCATCGTGAGTGGCTCGATCAGCCTATTACTAACCAGAAACGAGTTATTCCCCAAAACACGGGAAGCCACGATACATGGTATACAATGCACCATCTGCCAACGGACGAAAGCATGAACAACAGGAAGAGAGAGAAAAGAGGCATGCGCGTGCGGCAGCAGCAGCAGCAAGGGTCCAGTCTGTCTCGAGTGTCTCTCTCTGAAATTGACTGTCTAAGCGCGGCCAGAAGAATGGGCCAGGCCGTCTGATTGGCTGCTGCCTCTCTTCGCTCTTCGTGGGGGTTCCTCAGGTTCTGGCCGGTCCAGACTCTTCAGTCCGACTCTGAACGCTTCTGCTTCCCATTTTCCCGTCTTTGCCTGCGAGTCTCGACGGTCGGCCCGCAACACCTCGGCTGTGATCTCGGTCCTTGATTCTGCTTCCCATTCATTCCCCCTTCTTCGCTTCCTCTTCGCTTCTGTAGCCAAGTTGTTGGTTGCGCGCCGCCACCGCTGCCTGCCTACCATTCGATGTGGGTAACTGACGTTCTATGAATGGAATCAAGAAATTCACCATTATCCATTATCGGTTGCGTACAGTACCAGAATCCTGCCCGCCTGTCCTTGCAGACTGTGTAAGCCGGACCGAGCCATTGGAGGGCCGCATTCCAGCGCCCGGCGGACAGCATGTTCCTCTCCAATCCCCTCTCTCCCGTCGCAGCGAATGTCACCCAGTTCGTCAGCTCTTCATTTCTGTGCACACGACTTTTCGACCGCCCCGAAATTGTTGCATACATCCATGCGTGCATCTGGAAATCTCAGCGGCTCGGCGCAGAACCACACTGATCCCCGGTCATTATTGCCGGCGCTATGTTGCCCTGAAGGCAGAACCATTTGTCTTGCCAAGCTCCAGAAGCAAGACACCCTGCCTGGTAGGGCTTTCTCAAGAAGCAATTCTCTTCTTGTCCGCCTCTTCCAAATTCCACAAGGCCACCACTCTCTTCAGGATTTTCCGGGGTAATAAGCAGAAGATCGACGGCCCTAGTTTAGGCAAATGCGCGACACTATACGTGCCGGGATACATGATCAAAGCTCATACATCTCGCATATGCCATTTAACGTACACAACCAGGCTTCAGACTACGGTCAACCACCTGCCACCCCTGGAGTATCATATGCATCATTCCTATATGCAAGCGATTACATATGATACGTACGAAAGAAACAGGAAAGATCAACGCGAATGGCTACTACGCTGGATACACTGCATATTCGTGTCTTTAGCAGAAAATCTGCAGCTGGTCCGTTGCACACACCTACTACCATGCATCAAGGTGCTTTTGCGGGTCAATTGCAACCACATTTGCATTCCTGATTCGACCACCTTTTCCCAACATGGCATGCCATGATGTTTACTGATCAGGCCCAGAGACGGCAAACTCGGGTCAGATCCGGGAACCTCGCTGCAAGCCATAGCGCAGTCCAAAGTGACGCAGCTGGCCGTTTTGGTGGGTGTTTGATGGTTGATCGGTGACGGCGGAGGGAGGGGGCTCGGCGGGAGTGGCGCTTATGTTGCATTGCATTAGGGACTATTGCATTGTCATAGTCGCTGAAGCGAGGCAAAGGATAATGGAAATAAACAAAAAGCAACGAGCACCCATGGCATAAGGCGGCACGGCTGCTCGATGCTAGGTAGGCAGGCAAAAGGCCAGGGGAAAAGGGAGTGTTGCATAACTGACAAAAATACCATCCTAGGCACTATATTATACATGCGCAAGCGCTGCCTTGGTATAATTCGAACTATCATATTCCCGGGCCTAAGCACCAAAGTACCATACTCAGCCGCATGTTTGAGGGTAGCAGCCACAGGCTTGTTTTTTTCTTCTTCCTCGTTCCTCCCATACTGTTCACTCCCATGAAACTGGACCAATCAATTAATTCTGTCGTCCCAGATTCGCTCAGTCCCCACGATGAATATTTCTTGACACTATCGACCAGCTGAAGACGATTCGTTTCAACCCTGAGGACGTCCCCAGAGCCTCGCAAGGTTTGCCTTCTCTCGACGGGAACTTATACTCTATATTTCTGCGTCGTCAATACAGGACAGTAGATCCCGGACATTAAGGGTCCTGGAGAGAAGCACTTCCGCCGATCACTTCTCTAGACAGTTCGATTGCAGCCACGGCTTCGAGCCTTGTAGCCACGAGGACAGGAAAGCAAAAAACAACAACCACAAACAGCCCCCAGCCGTCGTCACACCACTTGTCAAACTGCGTACTAATGCCCGATTGAACTCTAAACACCGTCATATCGGCGGATAAAAGTGGAATATAATGGCGGAAACCTTATTGTTTTGGCGGGGAGGAGAGGAGAGGAAAAAGATATACACGCATCGGCGCAGTGGTTCGTTGAAACTCCCTCCCTCCCTCCCTCCATCCCCTGGCTGTATGCAAAGTAGATGTGTCGAGTCTCTCTTCCCTTGATCGAGTCGTTCGAGATCTTGATTGCGGGTTCCACACACCATCATTTCCCGGCAACTGGTATCCCGTCTGTGCCTATGCGGCCGGCATTGCTTACTCGGCCGTGAGCTTGAGGCAGTTTATTGTTTTAGCATCACGATGCTACTGTATATACTAACAGGACCTAGCCTTGCCAACTTCCCTAACGTCAAGCCCCTGAAGGATTCATGCAGAGAACTTTTTTCTCGGCGTTGGACCCCTACTGGAATGACACTTTTCCAGCTACTAGTCAAATATGGTTTCCCAACGAGTTCCCAACGACTATAGCCTATGGCTAGATCTGGGGCCGACACACAGAAAAGTTTTAGCTCGGTGAGGGCAGATCGGTGGATCTGGGGGCGGTTCGGGCTTTTTCTTTTCTTTTTCAGCCTGCCGTGGGAACAAAAAAAAAAAAAAAAAAAAAAAAAAAGACCCTGGAACCCCCCTGCCCCCCGGCATCGATATTGGGCGAGGAGCACCTCCGGGCACCCTGATTGGCCGAGACAAGGTGATTGGTATTGGGCACATGTTCGGTTTGTTTCTTTTCTCTGACGTACCATCCATGTCCGCTCAGATCGATACTATTGCTCATGTACAGCCAGCAGTACAATCTCATACACTCTCGACACTCATGGTCAGAAGTACACAGGTTTGATTGAATAAGCCGGCCGTTGAATCGGCGATGGTAACAGTAGCGCAACATTCCAGAGCAGCCTTAGGGCAACTCATTTGCATATCCGGCCAGAACAATACAACAAACAGCCGGGAAAAGCAAACGATCCGGCAAGATTCTCATTGGCACGTCCACGTGGGGTCGAGCTTTCAAACCAATAATTATACTGCTGCGGCGTTAGTGTTTTCTTGGAAAGAGCATATGAGCCGGGATTTGGCAATTTGATTTCTTCTAGAGTAGGTGTGGCCCTTTGTAACGTTTGCCCGATATGCATCCTAGAAAAACCTGTTTACAGCTTGGAGCCGTCCAACGTCGGCTGTTGTTGCTTCCTTCCCGGCCCTTCGACGTCGACGCCCAGACCGGCACCAGATCCCGCGAGGCTATGGCCGTCTACGGCACTGAAGGACTCGTCGCCCGCGAAGCGCCTTGTGTTTCATCGTCAGCGAGATTAGGTAGGCAGAGTGTACAGACGGACAGAAGTAGCAAAGAAGCAATTCTTTTCCAGTAAACGAAACAGCAAAAAAAAAAAAAAAAACACCGGGATACTGCAATAGGAAATAAACTTACCAGCCTCTCTCTGGCCCTCCACTGAGGAAGGAACAATCAGAATCGGTCTCACATATCCAGCCTCCAGCGATGCCGAGACCACCCCTCCACTTTGGGGTTTCCGTCAAATCAGGGGGACTCTGAGAGCTCGTGGTGGTGGTGCCTGGGGGAGACGTGTGGTCAGCGGCCTGCTCCACCGAGTTGCCATGCAACAAGGATTCCCCGGGATGTTGAGACGAGTATGTTTTGTGACTACGTACCTGTCCGCCGCTGATATCTGCTCAGCCCGCAGGTGTACGCAGCAAAGTCCTCGACCTCGACGCTGTCGGGCATGTTGCCCGTCAGGACGCGCCCCAGAGCGATGATGGTCGCGGCGTGCGTGCTGATCACGACGGCCCTCTGGCCCTCGCGATCGCACTGCGCCACGATGCGGTCCGCGGCCGTGGCCACGCGATCGTGCAGCTGCGCGAGGGTCTCGCCGTTTCTGGGCGGCGTCACGAGCGACTGGTAGGCCTCGTCGACGTCGGGAAACAGCTCCCGCAGCCGGGCGAGGGGCGCCGGGGCTGGGTGCTCCCAGGACGGGGCGTGGCCGAACCACTCGCCTACGCCCGCCTCGACCTCGATCTTTGTCGGGACCTTCTGTTGGTTACGCTTGGCTACGAAGGGCTCGATCGTCTGCAGGCACCTATAGTACGGGCTAGAGACGACGCGGTCCACGGGCGGGTCAATGTTCATCAGGTGATCGGCGAGCTCGCCGGCCTGCTCCTTGCCGTACGAGGTCAGAGGGGGATCCGTGGGGATGCCCGTCGGGGAGAGGATGCCAGCTGTGTAGACGCCCGTGGACGGGTCGACTGTGAAGGACGAACGGAACTGACAAGGGACATGTCAGCAGTCGCTCGCTCACTGACTCATCCATCCATTCTAGGGCTTGTGTTATTTCCAAAAGGCATCTTCCGTTGTGGCGCCTGGCTTTTGGCCCAACGTGGAGCTTGCCAGCAGGGAAATAAACGTCGAGATGGAGCTGCCTAACGTTCCGGATGTTGAAGCCGAGACTACCAAGGGCCATGGAGAGGAAAGCAAATGATGGTCTGGGCCGTCTAGAAAGCTAATGACCTACCCCGTGGCGGACTACATAGATGGCCTCTAGTGACATCTTGGCAAACGCTGTCAGCCCAAGCCTCTGCAGCAGAGATGGTGTTGAGGCAGATCAAAACGGATAAACGGCCAAGTGATTCTTGTCAAGAGTACACGATCCGGCAGGCAAATTGAGTTTCCGTGGACACTATCTTGGGCTGTGATCCTTCTTTGCGATATTATCAGAGCCCAACAGGTGAGGTCCTAGAGGCGGTGGACTGCGTGTCGAGGGCAAGACTGTGAAGCCAGCGAAACTGTAAAGGAAAACGCCAAGAATTGGGTCTCAAGGAGATTCGAGATGTTTGATATGCAGCATGACAAAGCAAATCAGTGTCAAGGGAGAAGTGTGTACAAGTTAGCAAGGCAACTTTTGGAGAAAGGCAAGTTCAGTTTCAATTGAGACCCCCCTCACGTGAGTCCGGGACGCTGCAACCCAACCTCGGTTCCCCACTATTGGACACTATTGACTTCTATCATTCACTGAAGCTAGTAACCGACATACTATTGTAAGGTTACCTGACGATTAGGTACCATCTCTGCAAGTATCCGTTTCTCGACGACCACGAGAACACAAAAAAGGCTGAGGGATACTGCATGGCTAAAGAGTCACGTGAAATTTGTTTGCTGCCTGATCAGAAATCATTGATATCTGATATTTTACACAGTCAATACAAGTTTTAAAAAGCCTAGACGAGCCGAATTCCCGAGTATAGATGGGCACCTAACGTAGGTTGAGGTGATCGTCTCTAGGACTACTTTATCTAGCAAATGGTCAACATGGTAGCCTTCGTATTTGTTTGTATTAATGATCAACTTTGAAGCTACCATCAGAGGATATAGAAGATGCCGAGAATAGTGGATATAATAACTTAGCAAACAAGAATAACGAGAGAGAGAGCTAGCCAGGGCAGTCAGCCGTCCTGCAAGCCATCAGATCGCAGCTGAACATCGACCTTCAGGGCAGCCCTCGGCGTTCCGCCATGGCTGTTTCCATGCCCAAGGCGTCGGTATGGTTGTAAATAGAACAAAACGCCTTTTGGGTGATCATCATCATAATCAGATCTCTCGTCGCTTGTTACACTACAGCATTGCGACCCTCTGCGGGTAGAACCGCTCTGACCTGTCACATCAAATGGAAAAGTACCAAGTAGAAGAGAAGGGTTTGCTTGATTCTCCGAGGTTTTGGCCAATAGCGAGATGTATCGAACATGGCTTCCACCCCCATGCCAAGCCGTGGTCCATACAAACGATCTACACGGGGGTTGATGCTCACCCCAGATCTCGCTTATCTTCGGACATTTCGAATCCTTCTTGGTGAAAGGGCTGAAACAATGTCGTTCGGAGAAAATTCCGTCGAGGTACGTCGCGAAGAATGTCATTGTGGGACAAAGATGCGAAGTGACAGGTCGTTTCCGGCTATTCGTCTATCCATAGGGCTCAGTCAGGGGTTCCAATTGGGCTCATACACAACGGAGAGGCTTCCGGAAACAAAGAAAACAGCTTGGACATGAATGGACTCGAGCGATTGGACGCCAGGGTCGGGGAGATATCCGTTTGAAATCCGAGAATACGGCATCTTTTTTTATATTGATTGCTAAAACACGAGGGAGTCGACGAGTACAACACAGTTACTGCCGCGCGATGTATCCTGTTCTCTGCACAAATATTGCGCACTGGCCTACACAAATAGGAGAATCTCGTTGAAGCACTGTCACGTAGACAAACAAACCCAAAAGAATGATGTGTGCAGATTGGGCGCCTCAAATTGATGTCATGCTCAACGCCATCATTGTGGCAGTCTGGTCATAACCTGCAGGCTGCAAAACAGATGACCAAGCCATAAAAAGGGGACAAAAAAAACTATCTACCGGTGGAGTACCTCCCTATCCATCAATGTGGTGACTGGCCTAGTCGACCTAATTCGCTGTCACTGAGGAGGATTCAGTACCGGACCATTGACGGGTTCGAACTGGTGACCTTCGCGGCAGGGTCGGTGGCTAGATCTCTACCCGTAGGGAGTATCTGCCCAGCTACCCGCTAAGCCACATGTCCTTGCTCAGTTTGTTGAAAGAGGATTGCATTAAACGGACCTATAAGTCTTACAATGGTTGCCCGGTTGGGCAAAAAAAGAAGGGTGCTCACCCAGTTGCAAACAGAGGTGGTTGCTGGGCCGGGTGAGGACATGGCCGGTAGCTGGGTGGGCTCCAGGCAAAGGCCAGGAGCACGGCGCTTATCGCGGAAGGCATGTACAGAATCAATGGCTTCAGAATCATTGGGAATATCATTATTGTATTTGAGAGGAGATAGTCAATATGTCTAGTCGAGCAGACTCACCTGTAGCCGCAAGACATTCACCTCCTTTATCGTGTTCATGTCACCAAATGTGACCCAGAAACTTCCCACACTTACCTACCTTCACTTACCAAATGATCCCTCCCCTTTCAGATACCATACTTGTCATCATCGACCTCGAAACTCAACTTGTGACTAATCCCCAGCGCCGGCAGCTGTGGCTTCGAGTTCCTCTTGGCCTCGGGCGCCGGCGACGAATTGAGAAGCTTCAAGTAATCACAAATCCCCGAAGACGCACCGCTGACATAACTCCTTCGGTTTTCGCTCCCATCGCTCTCGCTCCCGCTCTCGTCGCTGTCGCGCACCCGGTCCCCCCGCTCCGACTGCGTCATGCTGAACTTCTCCGTCCGGCGGAGCTCCCGCGCGGCAAAGTGGTGCGCCGGCGGCGGTCGCAGGTGCGACGACGACGACGAGGGAGCGGCGGGCCGGATCTGGGCATGGACGACGGGTCGGGGCTGTTGCGGGTCAGCGGTCACGACGACGCGCGGTAGAGGCCAGCCCAGCGGGTCACTTCGTCTTGGGGCGCGCCTCTGAGAATGATGAGGATCGCTGCGGCGCGCTTTATTCCGGTCGGCGAGGCTGGACGTGCGCGGCACGACGGCGGGATACTTCGCGGCCCTGGTCCTGTAGGACTGTTGGTGGTGGTGGTGGTGCGAGCGGGACGACAAGGCCGATACCCTGTCGGCGCTGCGTCGACGAGTGGACTTGCTCAGCGGCGATGGGGAATACCTCCTGCTGCCGCCTCGGGGCGCGGCCCGGACCACTTGGTCCTTGCCGGCCGGGACGACGGGCCGGAGCGTCCGCAACTCGACACCAGTCGCAGCGGTCTGCTTGGCGCTCTTGGAGTGGCCCCGGCTGTGTTGACGGTGATGGTGGTGGTCACGGTGCTTGTGCTTGTGGCGGCGGTTTGCCTTCTCTTCGTCGCCCTTTGCTTTTCTCGCTCTGCGGCGACGATGCATTATGTAAGAAACCACTGCGAGAATGAAGAGGAGAACGCCGACGCCGATGCCGACATACATACCACTCTTGTTCTGCTGTTCCATGGTCGTGGGTGCGTGTTGGGAAGGATTCGACACGATAATGCGTCGCAACACTTCGACGGGTGCCATGGCTGTTTATTCGTTGAAGCGAACGAGGGAAAGGAGCTGTCAAAGCCCAAGGTACATGTACTGAATACTGAAATGAATTTCCCGCGAGGTAGGCTTGCTACCTTTTGAGAGACTCTCAATGAACGCCAACAAGTTCTGATACCAAGAAGAGGGCTGGATGGGCACGTACTAGTATATATGCCACATACACTACAAAGGAGGTCAACGACTGCAAGTGAACAATGCATTGTCCCATGTAGAAGGCCCATTCAAGGTATTGACATCTCGAATACACAACTTGACAATCCCTTGTGTACTCCTTTCTGCGGCCAGTTCGATACAATGGCAGATGCCTCACCTTGTCATTTCCATTGTTAACGTCAAAGCGACATCAACACCGCATTTCCCCGTGAATTATGCACATGCTTGTGGCTTGAGGGCGAGACGTGATAATCTATGGTCATGCTTGGCTTGTTCTACTTGATTTCTGTAGATATGTTTTGGTCATTGAGCTAATTCATCCGACAACTCGCTCTTTTTGCTTTTCATGCTGTGTAGATATGCGGGACAAATCTTTTGTCGTCTATCCGAATCTGGATGCTGCCACGTACCCGGGTCTTCCAACTCCATTGCCGGCGTGTCAGAAAAAAATCAAACGTGTCCAACTCCCATGACTCTTTGTGTTCGTTCTATTGGGATCAATAGTTTGTGGCCAAATTGTGAAAGCTCTTTGAGGGTATCATAAACACCAAAACGTCGTCCCCAGGTTTGTCCGTTGCCCTCATTTGTCGTCCCAGATCCATAATGCCTCTTTTCGTTTCTCTTCCCACGTCCTCCTACTCTTGTGTCTGTCTGTAATACAATACCTCTTCTAAAACTCCATCTGACACCATGGGTGGTCGATGACTTGTTCGATGGTGTATCGTTGAGAAACGTCCCTGTTGAGCATACGGCGCACGAGATCGATACTCTCATCGCTGATCGTGTAGGGGACCCGCAGATCCCGATCCATTATTTCGTCAATGCTGTAAAAGGGGTTCTCCTTGTAGATGATGGTGTAAAGCAAGATTCCCAATGCCCAGACATCTTGCTCCTTGCCGCCATACGGGTTCCCTGCGAGGACCTCGGGAGCTGCATAATCTGACCTCTTGTTAGCAAGACACAGTTGGGCAATGGCGACTGCTACATGATGGACTTACCAATGGTGCCAACGAATACATCAAATGGCCCGCTCTTGATGTATGCTGCGCTTCCAAAATCAATCAACTTGATATGTCCCTCGCCGTCCAGGATGACGTTCTCATCTTTGATGTCCCGATGGACAACATTCACCTTGGTGTGAAGGTGATGAATAGCCTGCGCGACTTGGACGAATATGCTTTGACATTCGCGCTCCTCCATATTGGCTCGCAGCTCGATGTAATCGAAGAGATCCATGCCAGGCAGGCCGTGGGGCGCCATCTCGATGTAGTAGTTGGTCTCATCCTCGAAGAAATCCTCCATCTCGACAATATTCGGATGCCTGAACTCGTCCTTTCGGAGATAATTGAGAACGTGGATCTCGAGAGGGATCGTGCCAAGCTTCCGGTCCCGCGTCCAAGTGTCGACGAGAATCCGCTTCTTGGTGACATACTTCAAGACAACCTTTTTCCCGCCGTTATGCTTGTACCTAGCAAGCTTAACTTGGCCATAGGCGCCCTGTCCCATGTCTTCCAGAATGACGAAATCGTTGATTGTCTTCTTTCCAGCTGGAGGTTCGACAACCTTTGGGGTAGGCTGCGCCGGCTTGGCTTTCTCGTCGGGTTTTGTTCCCCCGGTGATCTTTGCTGTCGCGTTGATCGCAATGTTCTTCAGCTGCTTGGTCAGAGCCGAAGCAGTCGACACTTTTCGGGGTCCCTGTTCGTTTTCGTCGCTCTCTTGCTCCTCTTGGTCGTTGTCGTCATTATCATCGGAGCTATCCTCACGAGGCGGCGACCGTGCAGGAGTCTGACCAGGGGATGGCTGATGCAACGGTGTTTCTGCCGTAGACAATATCGAATCGTTGGTCGCAATGGAAGCAAGCCTGGGTGCGTGTAGATGTCTCGAGTATGTGACCCACAGGGCAAAGACAAGCTCGGGTTCGTGGAAAGTGATGGCTTCCTCGGACGAAGACATCTCGTCGTCGCTTCCTCCCGATTCGCTCTTGGCCCGCTTCTCGCTCTTGACGACTCGCATCTGCACATCAATCTTCAGTTCCGTGCCGTCTCTGTGCTTGGCTGGCAAGCCCTCCGGGTTGAGAAAGTTGGTCGGCGCGTCTGGCTGCCCCGCACGGATCGCGTAAAATGCTGCAGCCTTTCTGAAGTTGTGCTCTGGTATGACGATTCCGTCCTGGAACTCGACGCCTTCTTGCTCTGTCATGGTGGCGATGATTTTGTCAAAGTCGGGAATCAGGTTGTTGATGTGTAGACCATCTGGTTTTTCGTGGCCGAACAAGGCCCCGCAAAAGACAGAGTTTGAACTTTTGATATGTAGCGAGGCCGTTTCCACAACAACGATTCCAGCAATGTGTGGGTAGCTCGACACCCGCAATTCCGTCTCGCCCCTCGTCTGGACGACAGTTGCCGGGACGTTCGTCTTGTTACTGTTGCTGCACGTAAAGTACTTGCGCCTCGCGATCTGGGCGTAATCAATAGCACCTTCTCTTGGATCGATGCCTTGCCGCGGAATGCGCGGTATAAGCTTCCCGACATCAATACCTGGCTGGATAAGGTTATCACCCCAGATCGGGCTCGTTTCGCCTGAGATCTTGGTAACGGTGCCTTCTTCGTCAAGTGTGATGAACGCCACGTCTTCATGGATCTCCTCGAGAACCCAAATCAGCCCTATCCGTTTCTCCTTGACCCACAAGCTCGCTGCACCCGTCGCGCCGTTACGCTTCTGGATGGGAACCACGTCGCCACAGAGCAGTACTCCCCTAGATTTCGTGCTGTTGTGGTTCGGCAGCGCGCGGGGCTTCGAAGGGGTGATATCTCCGCTGTGCACAGTCTGCGCTCGCAACGGCGATGCCTTGGGAGCTTGAGACCGGGAATTCGGCTTGCTCAGCAAGTGAGCTGTGATACCGCCTCGTCCACCTAGCAACGCAGAACCACTCGAGGCCGATGGCGGTGGTGGTTTGGCTGCCTTCTTTGGGGTCGGTGCCTGACTAACCTCATCTACATCAACCCCCTTCAGTTTGCTTTCTAACCATTCGCGTCGCTCTGCCTGCACAACTTCCAGGATGCCCATCTTCCGAACTTCGGCTTTGGTGACACCAAACACAAGGCATGCCAGGTCGTTTGCCGCCAGAATGGTCCATGGAGGCTTAGCCTCTGTTGTGAAGATGGCCTGGGCTGCCGGAACCCACCGAGTAGTGTGCCCGTGAACAGACGAGCTAAGGCTACCCGGAATGCTGAGTGATGAAGGTCCTCGCCGTGGCGGTATCGTGGGCGAGACCAACATATCCGGGTAAGATGCCTGCTGTCCAGCCACGTATGGTTGCGAAAGAGCGTCCAATAGCTTTTGCTGCATCGTCATGGGCGCCACGTCGGTATATGTCCTCTTCAAGACAGGTTTCGTCGAGACCGGGGGCGAGGTTCCCGTTGTCGTTGCGCTCTCGTTCGTGGGCGTTCGTGACGAGTTCTCCGAGTCTGATGGTTCCTTGGCGATTTCCAAGTACTTTGTTTTGGGTGATATATTGCTCTCGGCCGATTTGACTACTGATAGCGTTTCCATACGAGGCGACCTTGCGTCAGAAGGAGAAACGAGGGGCGTCGCAAAGGACTCTGGGCTGTGTGTTCTCGGTATGAATTCCTTCTCAAATATGTTCTGCCCGGACACGTCGGCAGGGCCAGTCAGAGGACCAGGTACATAGGTTGATTCCATGTCCGGGTTTGGCAGGTTACCGGCACCAACGAGCTGTGCCTTGGCCAAGAGATCAAGCATGGTCTGCGTCTCAACATCACCCGTCACCCTTGCTTGGGCACTTGCTATTGCAGCATTGTGTGATACAGCCCAACCCATACGATCTTTCATGAATTCTATTGACCGCTTCAACACACTTTGTCGATTCTGTATAAAGTCCTCCGACTGATGAGCGAACGAGAAGGAGTGGAGTGATTCAGAGGGAAAGCGAGAGAGGTCCTCTGTGAAACTCGGGGAGCTGGGACCGGCAGACATGGGGGTCTGGTTGGCAGTAGGCGACATCATCATCACAAGAGAGTGCGTCCTCGCGAGACTAGTGGAGGGACTCCGAGAGGAAGCGGCAGACGATGGAAGGGTCGGGGCGCGCACGGGATGGTTCTGCCGAATTCGTCGCAGACCAGACGGGCCAAGGCCGTGGTCATGGTCCGTCATGAGGGAAGACCTATTTCCATCGCGTCAATACTACGGCTCTGGCTTTATAACATGGTCACCGAAGTAGATATCAATGCTGGCTACAGCAAAAGGCAGGCGGGTGAGGGTGAGATGGTAGTCAGCAAGCTGACCCAGGAGGTCGAGGCACAGCCATGTGACACGGAGGACCGGGGTGGTAGAGGAACGCAGGGCTATTCACGAGAGGTATCCCGGTGGTCAACGGGAGGGCAACGGAACAGGCTGCGCACCTTGTGATGGAGTCATAGTCGACATTTGATCCAGCATCGAACGAGAACCGGATCCTAGAGGGCGAGCGCTCGAGGGACTCGCCTATGAGAGTAGGTGATTCGGACACGACGGCAAGGTTGCCAACACTGCGGTTCTTGGGGATCTGGAGCGGCGTCGAGAGCTTGCTCCGGCCTCGTCCTCGTTGTGGCTCGTCATCGTATTGTGCTTTGTCGGTGTCGGCGCCTTCGGTCAGAGTAGATATATCAGTGTGCCTTGTTCTATGGTAGCAATATGGGGGGCCGCAGCGTGTTTTGCCACCTGCTGGTGCTTGCTCGGTGCTGCCTCTCCCGGAGCAGTACACCCAGGTATGGTTCGTCTAAGGACTTACCGTGTTCCTGTTGCTCTCCACCATGAGTATGTTTCATAATTGACGGCGACGAACTTGAATCACGGTATCGCGCAGTATTCGAGCTGGAGGAATGGCCCCGTCGGCGGTTGGTGGGCAGGGGGAAAAGCAAGGCAAAAATGGCCTGTGATGGAAGTGCCTTGTTACGTTCAACGACACGAAAACAGTGCCCGTCTGTCGCGCTTGCTGGATTTTCGACTTTTGACTTGACTCGAATCGACTCCAACAATTCTGCCTGTGCTTTTGGGGGGTGTTGCACCTTTTGCCTAGGTACAGGTAGGTGCAAGAGATACAGAACGTTTGGCGCGGGGTTAAAGAGGCAGAGAGGCTTGTTGATTGGAGGCAAATTTAACTTGTGACGAGGCGCCTCTTGAGCAGGCCTTTTTCTTTCGCAGGGACACGGGAAGACTGGAGGTTGTCGCCTGAACCTTCAATGGGCCGGATTGGCAACAGGGAGACCTTTTTTCTTGTTTAGTTGGGGGGGGGGGCGACAGTGGTCATAGATATCGCTCTCGGTCTGTTCGAGGGGTGCAGAAGAGTCCAACACTGTTTTTCTTACTTTTCTTGCTCGTCGTTTTGATATTTCGTCGTCAGCCCATCCGACACCTAGAGGACTTAACTGGAAGCTAGGTAAAGACCGAGGCGAAAAAGCTGGGGAATCCTTGTGGATCTTTTTGCTGTCTTGTCTTGGAACGATTTCTGACACCAACGGAGATTTGATGCGGTGTTTGCCCAAGAGCGTGCTGAGGATGCTGTTTCGACTCTATGTTCCCTTTTTCTCTCTCGCAAAATCGTACAGGTGGTTCAGACACCGTAAGGAATGACTGCAGCGGTAACCGGCTCGGGGAGAGAGACTGACAGACCAAGACGGCGCAGGAAACTCGAGGACGACGACTGAGCACCGGACCCGAGGAACTCGTATGCAGGCGCGTATTGTCTGATGATCGTCGAGTGCTAAGTCAATGAATATGGATCTAGTCTGGCGTACCTGGGCTGGTGGAATCGAACCTTGCTTGTTGGTGCGACTATCACAGGGGTAACGTTCAACAATAAGACAGCTTGGTAGCAAGGATTGGAAATAGTGCTCGGCAGCTCTTCAACCTTTTATATATTCCCAAAACACCTCACTGCTCCAGAGCGTGAAGGCTATGTAGGTCGGTCAGGTATGTAAGGTAGGAGGGTAGGTAACGTATGTTGAGCACCGGAAAACCGAGTACAATCAGTGCCCAAGGTAGGTATCGTGCAATCAATGCATGCAAGCCTCGGAGCTAACGGCGAGTATTTACGGTAGGATCTCGAGAATAAAAATTGCTTCGCCGGATCCTAAAGGCGGGTCGTCACCGGTGGGACGGACATGAAATTTACAGCCGCTGCTGTTGCATGTATCGTGTCCCACTACAGACTAGAAGCCTTCTGCTCTCAATGGAAGACGTGCTGTACGACCTCTGTAGTGGGGGGCGCCCGCCGGGGTCACCACTTCCTTTTCACAAGCTCAAGGTAAGGTAGGTCCAGGGTCTTCTCGGGGAGCCTTGTCACTGTTGGGCCGTGATTGGAGCGCCCAGCTCGACGGGCACCGAAGCTTTCAAGAACCTTACAGGTAACATGAAGTTAAGCTGTAGGCAAAGTACTTTTTCTTTTGTAAAACAATGCATGCATGTGGCTTTCATCAAAAGCTGCCCAGAGAGCCAAGTCAAGCTTTGCCACTAGGAATCATTTCTTATCTCAACATAAGACAACCTTATCTTCCAAGTAGTATATCCATCTTCTCTCGTCAACTTCCCGGCGGGTTGATCTCGAGAAGCGTGTAAGTAGGTAGTATTGCCAGCACAAAACACATCCCATCTATCCTCTATTGGGCGTTGGCTCCCAAGTGCGATGATGTCACCCTCGGCCGTTTAGGGAGAAACCCAGAAATCCCCCACGCTCTGTCTGGAAATCGACAAATTTCCCTCCGCAATTGCATTGAAAAGAAGAGCGATGCCAAGAGTTGATCTTGTCATACATATATATCTTGACTCGGTCTCAGCTCGCAAAGAGCCACACATACAGTCTCAGAGATACCATTGGACCTTGGTTTGTGGGGGATACATCTGGAAGCAATGGCCTCGGTGTCGTATTGCAGCGGCTCCGACGTGAGGGGGGGCCATCGGACTGAGGCATCATGATACATTGCCAGGGCTGGTGTGGTAGTCTTCAGATGCTGTGTCACACACTGGCCACGGGGAAGTCGGGATACTCCATGATCTGGCGAATTGGGAGCTGTCCAACCCTGTCCCGTCTTTACTGGCCCATCAATGATCCGAGCTGCTCATATGGCCTACACGGTTACAGCCAAGAGAGAGCCTTTGCCCGTCCCAATCATGGGGCTTCAACCACTTGCAACATCTTCGTCTGGTAGTTGTTTGGATATCTTGGCCAACTACTTGGGATGCCCCGAAGTCCGTCCTAGCTTGGGTGCAATACACGTCCATGGCCTACTGCTACTTCACAGTAGGACTCACCACACAAGAGCGATTCGGGACTTCCACAAAGTATTACAGATCACAGGAACCGATATTCAAGCACAGACATCCTCGAGTTTGACACTTATTTTCATGTCGTCTAACCCAACTGTACAATACAACACACCATCTCGCCCCGCCCTGGCCAAGCCTAGATATATATGATATCAAAACTCGCCTCTCCTCGCTCCACTGTACCAAGTCAACATAGGCATCATGATGCCACAAAATGAGTTGACAGCTTTGCAATATTATCGACAACAATGTCTCTGTTGATGCAAGGATGGCCTCGGGTCCGAGCAATCGGCCGGCCTATATGTCACCTTTATGCCTCTTCGAAACAACCTAAACGCCTATGCCGCTCGCCACCTTTTTATAAAATGTGAAGGCCTTTTTACCGTCCATACAATGCTCGGAAAACGACACAACGAGGATAAAACAGTCCAGAATGGCTCCTCCCTCTTTCGTCCATTCGAAACCATGTTCATGAACAACGGTAGTGATGCCGGAAAAAATAATATAATAACATAATCAAGGCGAGACGGGGGAAGAAAAGAAACCTGATGGCATAAATTACACGCCAGAGACGGGGCTGTGGCGTAATGGGAGGCCAAGTCACATGCTGCGAAGAATCGCCTCTCCAAGTTCAAGAAGGCGGGGGGCGCCATCCCAGAAACGAATCGACATCGCAGTCTTGTCAGTGCTAAAGTGAGGCACCATCGTGAAGGCAGGCCGATAACACAATCTCATCATTGGTCCAGTGAAATGGCGTCTCTAGTGGTCTTGAGCAGAAGGTGGGTGTTGCTGCTCTCGTTCGGCTTCGAGTCTGTTAAGCTCGTTTTCGCGTTCGAGTTCGGCTTCCTGCTGTTTGAAGGCATCCGAATCAGCTGATGCCGATACACTGTCGGGAACGTCCGTGGCTGGCGGAGGAGGCGGGGGAGGAGGCGGCGTGGGCGCGTCCTCTTCCTTGACGCGCTTGGGATATGGCTCGGTCGGGGTCATGTCAACGTCATCATCCCGTTTTCGCTTCTGCTCAGATGGCGTGGAGCCGATGCCTTCGTCGTCAGTCATGACAATGTCGTCTTCGATGTCCTCAGTCTTGGCCTCGGCCCCAAGCTTGGTAGCAGTCGGCGGCAGCTTGGGAGAGCTGCTCGCTCCGTTCCTGAGCTTGTCATTCTTTCTCTTCTCGCTCTCGTTGTACTTCTGGACCGCCTTGTCAAAGAAGTCCTTGACGTAGCTCTTGATCTTCTGCTCCTGTTTCTTAGAGATCGAGTTCGGATCTTCGACGCGGCGATTCTTGTAGTCCGATGCCACCAATTTCTTGTTCACGTCCTTGGCGAATTTCTTCAGGTCGTCCCTCGGCAGCTTGTGTCGGAATTTGTCCATGACATACTTGACGTGGGGGAAGAGCGTGTTTTCGTAGATTTTCATTTGCTTCTCGATGGGATACGATCGCCACTTCTCCTTCTTAGAGTCCTGAACCGGGGTGCTGACTTGCTGAGGTGTTTGCGTTGCAGACTTGGGCTTTGACAAAGAGTCGATCAGGTCCTGCAGCGACTTTTGCTCCTGCACAGCTCTGGAAGGTGCTGTCTGGAGGGCATCTGGTGCTGGGACTGTCGGTTTATGCCATTGCACCGTTCCACCTTTGGTGTAGAAGTAATACTTGCCTGACTGGTCATGCGCAATGAACCAGCCAGGGGGCAGCGAGCTCTGATCGGGGGGTCGACGTTGACGAGGTTGATGAACAACATTGATGTTTCGCTGGGGAACACTGTTGCGAGGGCCTTTGGGGACATTGTCCGGCAATGGGGCGAGGGCTGGTTTGTGCTGAGGCTCCTCAGCCCGAGTACCGCGGCGCTCCTCGAATGAGTTGGTAGGAGCAGTGGCACCTTGAGCGGTCCGGGCTTTGCGCGGAATACGATAGCCCGTCTCCAGCTTGCTCCAGATCTCCAATAATCCCTTGGCCTCGGCTGAGATATCCTCATGCTCTGAACTGGCCAGGGGCTGAACGACCAAGTCAATCTTAGAGTCCGTGATCTTGTTTCGTGTCAGACGTGGGAATCTGTTCAGAACATGAAGAATCTGCAGGACCAGGTTTTGGTCATCCTTGAATGAGTTGAGCGTCGTCTTGAGGATTTCGTAACCGTGGACACGGACAATGCTGGGAAGGAGGCGGTCGTCACAGCGCTCAATGCGCTCCAAGAGTTTGGCTGCTATCCATTTCTCCTTGCATTGCATGAGCGAGGCCATGACCTTTTGCACGCCCTTCTCATCGTCAAGACCGCGGGCCTGGACGCTGTTCACGTAGTCTTCATCGTCCTCCTCGACTCGCTTCTTGCGGGGCTTCTTGACCACTGCAACCGTGGTGTCCCAGCTATCGGCGTCGTCGATGCCTAGAGCCTCGATCGTGGCAGCAGACAGCTTGGTCGCCCGCTCCGTCTGTGTCTTGCCGCCAATGAAGCCAATGCAGTTGCTCTCACCGCAGTAGCAGGGCTGAGGGTCTGCACCGTAGCGATCAACGTTGTAATTAAAAACCAGTTCTTCGCCAGCCTTGACCTCGCGGCTGGTGAAAATGCCCATGCGCATCTTGGGACCAACGCACCACTTGTCGACATAGCAGTTGGGATTGCAGGAATGGTTGCAGAAGCGGCCGAGGTTGCCCTTCTTGGTCGCGTCCACAAACTCATTCTTGTGTAATGACATGAAGTAGAAATGCTTGATGCCTTCTTGGTCGTATTGCATCATTCTCCGTCGAAATGTGGGTTCGTTGATGACCTCGCCAATGTACTCATAGATAAAGACGTTAGCTTGCAAATCCGAGTTTGCTCGCAGGCCAAAGCCCTTCTTGTCAGTCTTGATGACAGACACATTGGCGTATCTCTTCTGCTGGAAGCGCTGGTTCTCGCAGCCGTCGCCACAGTTGCAATCCCGATCAAAACATTCCATCTTCGTGATGCGGTTGATACAGTCGGCATCTTCGCCGCATGCGTGGTTTTTGCCATCGCGCCACTCCTCGGCGCAGTCGCAATCCAGTGTATCGTGTTCGGAGGCACCAAGGGATTTCGACCCGTACAGACAATCGGGGATGAGCTGGAAGTGACCGGTGGCCTCTTCTGTGACGTCGGGAAGGTGCTCGAAGAGGGCGGGCTGACGAGGCGCGACCTTTCGCCCCTTGCGAGACTTTGGCGGCTGTACCCCATTGGCATCCGGCGTAGATGCACTGTCGCTGCGCGGCTTCTGGTCCGGGGACATGCTATGTGACCGGGACCTCGAGCCACTGGAACCTGGAGCGCTCTCGTCCTCCTTCTTCACGCCCATCTCGTTCGTAGCGGACGAATATGCTTTGGTGTCGACCGTCAAGCCCTGAAGGCCATTCTTGACACGTTCTTCGTCCTCCATGGCGACGGCGGGAACCGGTGATGATTGCGGATTCCTGTGGCTGGTCGTTCTCTGGTGTGGCAGTTGCGCGAGGGTCGGCGGGTGCTGATGTGTCGCCGGTCGAAAAGGACGGTTGCTGGCGACTGCTACGGTTTTTGCGCACGAAGATGGGCGGGAGGGTTTTTGAAAAAAAAAATATGTCAGGGCCAGCTCGAGTGGCGTCCTTCAATGCTCTGAATTCTCCTCGAGGTGCTCGGCGCACTAGAATGCTGTCCCAGCCAAACTGCCAGTAGCTGCTTGCAGGGAGAAAAGAACAAGAACAAAAACTCTTTAGGTGCGACTGGGGTAGCCTTATAGCATTCTGTTGTTTCTGCAGTCCGTTCTGGCTAGGTCGGCGACAAGGTTGACAGAGAGAATATGCAACAGCGCGCAATGGAGAATGTGCCCAAGATCCAGCGCTACGGTATACCGCCTCCTCCTCTGCACATGGCAGCGCGACGTTCGCGTCAATTCGAGCTTTCAGTGGAACGAGGCTGGAAGGATGTTCTGTTTGCGCAGGTCGTCAAGTGTAATCCAGGAGGCGCCTATGTCAGTCGAAGATGCGCCCATCAATTGGACTATGGATCGCAGAGAACACAGGATAGGAAAGCAGCAGGACTTCACCTCACGCGGCGGCACGGCACAAGAAATCACCAGCTATGGGATTCGTGGTCGGGGAAATAATGGGAGGAGCGCCGATGCGAGGGACCCCACTTGTTCCGTCCAATAGTGGGAGACCGGTTCCAACTGCGCGCACTGAAAGGTTCAAAACTTATTAACCTAGGATTGCAATGTACTGTAGGTAAAGGTAGACTGATCAAGCTCAACATAGACTTCAGTCGGACGCTTAGCAGCAATTTTCCCACTCCCAAATCTGCTGACTGGCCTTTGTATAATAATATACGCAGGAAACGTGGTGGTTTGGCAGGGCTTTCACTCCGGAAGCTGGAGGTCCTGTGCAAGATTGGTGTGATGTCTCCGTGGCTGCACTGCACAACGGAAGCACACTCTGCGGGAGTCTCTTTATCCTTCAAGATATCGTGGTTTCACCCGTTTTGCGCCAATACCTGCTGGGCTTGGATGATCGGTTTGCCACCTCGATGATTTGGAACTTGAAGCCCTTCAAGCCGCATGAAATCTTTGCTGCCTGCTGGGAGAAGTGCTGAAAGACCTCGGACAATGGTTGCGATCATGCTTCGTGACTAGTCGTTGAGAATGGACTTTCTCTGCTTGATGTGAGCCAGCATTTGCAACATTGAAACAATACATGAAAGGAGGAAGTCCATCTCGCTTTGAAAGAGCCCTGCCCAGATGCTGCTGTAAGCGTGTACGAAGTTGTGTAGCTCATATGGCGCAAGGCTGTTCAATAACTGGGAGGGCTGCCTCAGTAGCCAGATCGATGGGAGGCGTAGCAGGACTGGCCACACATTTTATCCCGAGTAATTGTGTGTTGCGCCAGCAATCCAAGGCTGCTCGGGACTCTGCATTGCCAGAATTGAATCGACCAAGAATTCGCCGGAACTTTTCCCATGATCGAAGAAGGGAGGAGGAGGGAAAAAAGGGAATGATGTAATTGGACCCAAGCAATCGCACAAACAGCGGTACCACTACCAGGTATGAATACCTAATCGGCATTGCTCTTTTAGTGCCAGCACATCTCGCAGGCCTTAGTAACGTATTAACCTAGCATCGTTCGCTCTTCCCCGGATCGTCCAGCGCTCAACCTTGGGGATTCCGGAGCCATTTACAAATCGGTAGGCATTGATTGTAGGGACAGGTTGTACTTCGTACATGGGTGGGTCCTATAGAGTGCTGCCAGCTCATGCCAGCGCATTATGCATGTAGCAAGAGGCGACAATCTGATGGAAAGTCGAAAAGGCGGTATGGGCCAGAGGACCATATATAGATAAGTGTTGGGTCCAGAGCGGGAGGGCGACCTCTCCAGACCTTTACAATTTGGAAGGTCGAGACCACGAGAATCGATTCTTCGAAAGTCGTCCACGTTTGGATTGCTTCCTGTAATACCGATATTGCTTGGTAAATCAGGAATGCTGCGGCCATCCTCATACGTGCATATACATTACCGACGGATCGTGCTAGATCTCAACTCGCCCCCGGATCAAGCATGACTAACATTCCCTTCCAGACAGGCGAATCTGGACACAACGGCGGCTGACGAACTCCTGATCCGTGCTTGCGATAGGCTTGGACGAATTCGAAGAAAAGTGCAGTGAAGAGCGAGTTGTGCAGTGTGATTGGCGAGATGGCGAGCAGCTCTCAGCCAGTCCGGGCAAGAGCCAGCCCAGACAAGCCTAGAAAGAGAGCATGTGCCGCTGCCGAGCTGGGGGAAGAGTTGAAGAAGCTGCACGGCCAGCAAAGCAGCAACAACAGTTCGGCCAATGAAGTCCCGATCGCAATTCTGCATCAACGACGAGTCCTTGCAGCAAGAATATGAGAGATCGATTTTTGTTCTCGCAACTTGGCCCCCCTCGGTGCTCGCGCTCACGCTGAGGAGGTACGGTGGCGTTGTGAGGATGCGACCGTTTTAAGTCTCTCACCATCCCATCAGCAAACACCGACTGCCCAAAGGTAGGTAGGTTAATGAGGTAGGTGAGGCAGGTAAGGTAGGCAGGCAGGCATCACATCGCATATACCTACCTTCTGTGCAACGTAGGTACATTACTGTGCCTACATTACCTACCT
Source organism: Pestalotiopsis sp. JCM 9685 (assembly GCA_001599175.1). NCBI lineage: Eukaryota > Fungi > Ascomycota > Sordariomycetes > Amphisphaeriales > Sporocadaceae > Pestalotiopsis > Pestalotiopsis sp. JCM 9685. The sequence goes on from BCGF01000004.1 coordinate 3,255,331, forward strand.
ACCTTACCTATCCAGCTAACCTAGTGCGATTGATGCCAAAAGGATGCTCACGGTACCTACATACCTTGGGCGCGGCCGACGATCGCGGCTACTGTACCTCGTACCTAGCTGGGGATGGTCACCAGTGCGCGCATGCAATATTGGCAACGACCTAGACGACAAAAAAGGCAACGCACCAGAGGTCGAAGCAATGTGTTATGCTTTTTTGCTTGTCCCCAAAAAAGCAAGATTTCTCACCGTCATCACTGGGTCAGGCGACCAACCCAATTTGCTCGAGTGGTCAGCCGTATTGGCCGATGGAGGACATTTCGGACGACTCATCTGAGTCGCGCATCTGCAGGAGAGCAGAGCCCGGAGCTGGTCAGTCCAGTCAGCAGCCCAGGCCGAGGGTGATGGCTGCCGCAAGCTTGAATAGCTCCCTCTGGCCTGCATTGGCAGCAGCAGCAGGTGTAACACGGTGCACTCTGAAGCCCCAGTCACCCCCAGTCAAGCCCGTTTCTGCACACCTCGATTTCAAAGACTGCCCACAGTTCCCAATCGGGACAGCCATTCTTGTTTTCAATTTGGCTTGCAGCGAGATCGCACCCAACGAGCAGCGGCGTGCGCACCGAAACAACTTCTTCGATCTACCTGAGGTAGGGGCTGCTTTTCGCACCTTTTTGGGGCCGACAAGAAGACGGGCCAGGTCAAAACAGCAATTGGATCCATCCACCGGAGCAAACATTTCGAGAGGACCTGCTTTGCCTGCCTGGCAAGAGACGGACAGAATCGTGCATCCGAGGGAAGCAAGCAAGAGCAGCGACTGCCGCTGCGGCCTCTTCACTTTCAAAGGTCCTCCCTCCTGCATACACATCATTTTTTTTTTCTTTCCCGCCTCGAGGCCCGTTGGCCAGGTCACATATCTCACCAGGGGTGTTACCTAGGTACGAGCTGCACCGCATCTACTGTCGACAACGCCCAGGGATTGCACAGACTCCTGGAACGCTTCCCCGGACAGACTGAATTATTATCGGCTATCCGAGACTCGTCCTGATTAGAGTGTGCCTTAACAACCGCCGTCGCGGGGTCTCTCGGATCCCTCCCGCCCTGACAGACTGTCCCAGGCAAGACAGACGAGACAGACGGCGACCAGAGCTTTCCGCGCGCTACATACCTCTACCTTGACCTTACCTCGACACCCTTGTAGAAGAGGTAACCTTGCCTTGATCCGTCGATCGCAAACCCAGCGCGCCCGTCTTTGGTCGCGACGTTTCCCAGTGTTTCCCAGTTGGCAACATCACGACGTTCTGTTTCTGTGCTACTCGAGCTCTTTCCAAGACACGGGCATACACTCGTTTGACATCTGAACCGGGCACCTCGCCAAAGACGCGCGCTTGTCCTACGTTTTCGCGCGCGTATTCCATGTCCCCTTCCGCGAACTTCTCTGCCAAAGTCCCTTCCTGCATTCTTCACCTGGACCGTCCTAGTCCTATGACACACCTTTTTCGACTGCCTGGCCTGCACAGCGTCCCCTTACTTCGTGTATCACAGCCGCCTGCTGCGTAGTGTGTGACCGCAGTCCTCTGCGCGAGGCAGCCTCCTTCGACTTGGACTATTTCCATTTCGTCAGGCTGCGCAGGATCCTCTCGTTACTCTGGCAAAATTGCATGCTACCCTCATTCTTTATCCCACCATCACTTGAAATGCCATGATTGCAGCGCCGGTGGCATTCCCCCTGTCTCACCCCTCAGCTTCGGCGGTCTCCTCACAGCAACTTTCGCCATGGAGACAACATGGACAGACCCTGAACTCGTAAGCGAAATCTCCCGATCCCGGCGATATGCAGCTGGTATTCACACAAGTTTTGATGTAGCGGTTCTTGCTCGGCGAGATGATCAAGGCGAGCACCATAGACGTGTCGATTCTCGCAGAGTTCATCAGAGCTCAGAACATGGAGCAGAACTGGATGAACATGCAACTTCCCATCGGTAGGTACCTTGCGTGCTAGGCAATATCCAACACGCGTGATAGAATGCTAACATGATTAGGTCGCACCATGCAACAATGCATGGGTGCAGCAGAGAGAGTGTTGTCTATTCACCAGCATCCGCCTCCGAGTTACTACAGCATGAAGCGCAAGTCCCTTGAAGCCAGCGAGCAACCGCCAAAGAGGCAGATCACTATGGGGCCAATCGAGTCGGTTCATCCGCCGCGCAACATCCAACCCCGTCCTATTGCAAACAACTACCATCCTGCTCCTCTGAGCATGAGCAGCAGTTCGAGCGTCCCGGTGCCCGGCTCGATGCCAGTGACGGGCAAGAAGCGAGGACGCCCTTCCAAGGCTGACAAGGAAGCCCAAGCTCGGGCAAACTCATTTCGAACAATGGAGTACGCGCCGATTATACCAGCACCTGCACCCACTCCTGCGGCAGCGCCCGTGGCTAGCATAAATATAGCGCCGCCTCGCGAGTACGTGCCATCGCCTGGCTATGAGCTCTCAAGCGGCACGGCAGATCTGCAGAGCAAGAAAAGGAGCAAGTTGGGCGAATATTCGCCCTCAGGTTCCTATCTTCTCCCTTCCCCGGCCTCTGCGCCAGATCATCGAGTTCCTTTGGAATCTGCTGAGCAGCCTAGGCGGACGGAATCACCTCGAGATCATGGAGGAGGCCAGCTGGGTGATACAAGGCCATCATCATACCACCAGCCCATGCAACAACATCCATCGGCGTCGCCCAGGCAAACACACGCCACGACGCCAGTACAGCAGCCCAACACTCTTCCACCTCTGAAGACGGGACCCTCGCATGAGCAGTACAGACCGGAGGCTCCTCGCGTCGTTGACCCCATTTTCCCCGACCGAGACAGATCAAGAAGCGGATTCGATCCCATGACACGTGCTACTCCGCCAGTACCGCCAGTCGCAAATCGAGGTTAAGCATCTGCTTCCTGTGTATTCTTTATCAATCGGTGTGGCCTCTTGACGGGCATCTATATACATGCAGCTGCCATGAGCATGCTACCGAATTCGAGTCGCCTTTTTGGCCTGTGCCTCTGCGCCACGAACAGTCTACCATCAAACATATCGGGAATATGTATCACGACCTGATTATTGCCGAAGATTACAAGGCGCATAGAGCATTCAAACTGGTGCATGCCCCATCGCCATGGAATTATGCTTTTCGGACGTTTCATGTTAAAAAGGCAAGAGCGCCACGTTCTCCTGGTAGCTTGCTTTTGCGATTACTTCATTTCTTCGGCGTCTGGCACCACGGGGCAGCTTTGGCGGGCATTAATCCAATACCCCTTGCGGCAATTGCAGGACCATGTGTCCTTTTCTTTACATGATTTTGATACCACAAATCATAGTCTTTTCCTATTTTCTCTTTGGGTTTTTTCGCCTCGGGTATCGGCTTCGGTATACATACAATTCATCCTACACGCGGTTACAAGGCGTTGTGAAATGGTAGAGGCAGGAAGGGATTGGCGGATTTGCTCGGGGAATTTTGTGAAAGTATCATCATGTCTGTATGATTAGGCTGAAATGTACGTCTGCGAAAGGAGGGAGGGTCTACCAGGTCTGAAAGAAGATAAAGGAAAAAAGGATTCACATGGTTTCGGCAGAGGTTTTACATGGCAACTCTACAATCTAATCGGAAGTAACACGTGCCTTTGAGGCCCTGCGCGTCTTGAACCACAGCCATGCTTGCTCGTGCCGTCGCACGACAGCTACATACTCCTGCCGAACAGCGGCTCAGCAAAACACGCTACGTGATATAATAATCACGACCAATGATATCTCACGCCCAGGGGATTGGCATGACAATGAAAAGACGCCGCGATTGGGGCGGGCCAAGCCGAGTTTCAGTCTCACTTTATGGCTGCTGCTCGACTCTTCTTGCCTCTGTTGGACGGATTGATACCGCTGAAGAGGTTCAAACTTTCCGAGTTACCGGAGACTCTTCTTTTTGTTTTGTTTTGGCACCGACATGTTTCACGAACTGGACTTTTTTTTTCTGTTTCTTGCCGGCAAATCATCAATACGTATTTACGCAGTATTTTGATAGGGCGCTCAGCTGTTAAGCAGGAAGATCTGACGTGTGATATATTGGCTATCTGATATGACTTGGATCGCCATCGCAGCCGTCATAAAGGGGAGCTGTTCTTCTTTTTCAATTCCCTTGGTGAGTAGCAGACTCTGGTGACTTTGCAAATTCGGGCCGTTCATCATCCGTCTCGCCCACATATCTTCTGCTCCAGAGTCGCTCTGTTCTGGCGGTCGAACTGTTGCCGAGTCAGCACGGTAACAAATGTAGGGAAAGTTTGGTAGCAGGAATCGAACACCACACAATATGAGAGGCGATATGGTTTCTGTCGGGTGGAATCATACAGCCAATCAGGAATACAACTCCATTGCTGACCAATTGTCCGGGGCTGTTCTTTTCCATCTCCATGTCATTTCTTGTAGAGGAAATCTCGGTGTTTGCCTGCCCACTCAAGAGTTTGGATTGGAACGATAGAAACACTCTGGTGCTGATCTGCCCGTTGACACGTGGAGTACTCTATATAGCAGTACTTTTCCCCTGATAATAAAAAAGAAGAAGAAAAGACAAGTCGGACGAAGCAAAAGGACGGGCGCGCGGGCCGTGGCTTATCTAATTGAATCTCATCCCGAGCAAATCAAACATGGTATTCTTGGTTTATTAGGCAGACGACGGCAGTATGCCCAGAAACTCATACTGGGCGGCATGGGTTATTGATGACTCTGCGTTAATGGGCACAATGGGAGAATAAATGTTGCTTCCACGACACAAACTTGAATTTTGTTCTCTATGTAGTGAATCATGTCTTTTGCTCTTCTAGCCAGCGACCGAGCCATATCGCGTTCCTGAAAACAAAACAAAAAAAGGTCGCTGTGATGCCGCCTCCCGCGAGGCCAAAAGAAAAAATGCGTGCCGCGGATGATGAACAAGACCATTGAAAATATTTGCTCCCAGCTCATGACAGGCCCAGCACAACGCCGATCCAGCCAGGACTGACCAGCCCCAGTCCCACAATGACCATCCGCATGAAAAATAAAAGTCAAAACAAATGCAAGGCTATGCTATGCTGAAAGGATGCCAAAAGACGCCGAGAAACCCCAGGAAGCATAGACTGCAATCTATGATTGTATGCGTCGCTTCGAAATTCGTTGCTTTTTAGAGACAAGAGAGAGCAGCCGTGCCCATCTTCGTCGTGAGCAGTCCCCAGGACCCGTAGTATCATCAGCCACGCCATGATGGCGGCGACTGCCCATCGCCTAGATGAAGCCAGCATCGCGGGCAACATCAGCCGTGGGCGTACGCTCGAGCATGCCGACGTTTTCGACATTGGCGCCGAAATCCATGATGAGGATCTTGGGGTCCTGTCCGGTGCTGACGATGCGTCTGTAATCGCTCTTGGCACTCAGCACCCAGCTGGCGTGCCATCGGGGGAAATCCAGCAGTTGGTCGCCCGTAGCCATATCGAAGACCTTGATATCCGTATCGTAACTGCCACTGATGAGGCGCCCACTGGCACTGTCGATGTGCAGACTGCGGACAAGGCTGTCGTGAGCCTGCATCTCCTTGATGCACTCGCCAGTCCTGGCGTCCCAGATACGAATCATCTTGTCACTACCAGCAGATGCAATGTATCGGCCATCCTCGGAGAACTGGCTGCAGGCGAGACCCTTGGTGTGTCCTTCAAACTCGCGCACAACCTTGCCGCTGTCAATGTTCCAAAGCTTGACCTTGAAGTCACCAGAGCAGGACACGATGCTGTTGCCGCGCAGTTGAACGGCATTCACGGGGCCCGTGTGGCCCTTAAGCTGCTTAAGCAAGGCGCCCGTGGCTCGGTCCCAAACACAGATGCTGATGTCTTTCGAGCAGGTGACAATGTGCTTGTCATCAAAGGCCAAGTCGAGGACGGCCGCAGTGTGGTGTTCCAGGCGCCGAATTGGGCGGTAGCCAGATTTAATGTTGTACATGATGCATGAGCCATCGGACGAGCCAGTCACGAGAATATCCTCATCGTATTGGAGGCACAGGATGGAAGCCTTGTGGTGGGTCGGGAAGGAGACGGTCGCGGGGACGGACTCGCAGTCGCGCTCCTTCTCAGGGACCGAAGCATAGTGCAGTGGTCGGCCGTTCGCATCGAACAAGACAGAAGTGTCGCTGACCACCTCGGGCGGTCCGATGACGAGTCTGCACTGGAAGGTGTGCATGTCCCAGATTCGGATGGTCTTGTCCCTCGAACCAGTGATGATTTTGGATCTAGCAGTTATTGTCAGTATAGGTCATACGAGCTGGACTCGGGGGGCAAGGGATCAACATACTCATCGAATTGCAGGCAGTAAATACTGTCGAGGTGGCCATTCAGGTAAACAGGGCGGGAAGAAGTGCCCTCCTTCCAACGTTGCTCCAGCTGCTGCTTCGCCTTGTAGATCTTCTGCCAGTCGTTTCCGGGTCGGATCGCGGGGATGCCATGGCCTGTGCCGGGCACGATGGGCGCCGCAGTTGCGTAGGTAGCCGTCTTCTCCCGCAGGAAGCTCTGCCGCCAAATCTGCCAGTCTTGGACAACGTTGTACCACTCCTTCGACACTCTTGCAGCAGAAGTCAGGTAGGTAGCGTCGAGGTGGGAGAGGATCTGAACGGAGAGTTCGGAGGGCAGTCGGGAGATGAAGTCGACTCTGCTCATGCGCGCGTTCTCTCTCGCGGAGGCATCGGTTTCGTCGTAGTTCACGATGGAGATGCCAATGCCGCTTTCGCGGTCGTTGATGTGCATGTGTTCGGCCAGCCACTCCTCCCTCTGGACCATAGCCAGGTATTCGTTTTGAGAAGCTGCGGAGGCTTTGGCTGCGGCGCCTGTGTGCGAGGGGATGATCGGGGGCTCGAGGCCGCTGCCGGGAATGGGCACTTGGGAGAAGGTCGACTCGAGGGGCGAGTAGATGGTGTCCAGAACGTTGCTTCGTCCACCATAGTGCATCCTCGAGTGTTTGAAGCTGGCCGCCTGCCGCAGCTTAGTCCAAGCTGACTGTGCGGACGAGGATCTCGAGTGTTGGGGCTGCTGCACATTGTATTCCAAGCTCTTCTCCGGCTCCGAGCTTCGGCGGTTCCGGTGGTGCACGATGCCCTTCATAAGGGTCAAGGAAGCGCGGCGGAACTTTCCCTTGAGCGAGCCAGAACCGCAAGCGCACCCATCTTGAGACACCGACGGCGTGTCCTCCTCTGCAGGCTCGGAAAATACGGGTCCAGCTGGGGCGTCTTCGACCTCGGAGCTGAGGAGCAGCGACTTGGGTCGCCGCCGCCAAGGGACTGTCGAGCTGAAGCTCCGTGTGCGCTGGAAGGGATTGGCTGTGTTGGGGCGTGCGGCGGGCTCTAGAAAGTCCTTTTCCACCTCGGCGCCCGTGTCGTTGGAGTATGCACTGGCGCCCGACGTGGAGGGCTCGTAGTCGTGCATCAGGCGCTTCGCCGGTGTCCACCCAGGGACCGGGAGCGTCGTGGACGTCGTGTTGTTGACGACCATTGTGTTTGTAGGCGGACTGCCTAGGTAGCAGTAGTGGTTGGTTTCGGGGGTAACCAGCACAGTGTTGTATCTCGCCTAAGGTAGATGATACCGGATCGGTTTGCTGCAATGCTGTAGAAACGACAACAACAACAATAACGATGACGGTCGCGGCGAGTTGCAAAGGCGAACAAGAAAAATATAAAACACAACAAGACAAATTTCAAATGAATGAAAAAAGATATGCTGCGCCAATTCTCCAAGAACAAGAGACAGAGACAGAGGCAATGGGGAAATGAGGGTCGACAGTCGGAGAGCCGGGGGTCCCCAGGAAACCAGTGAATAAGTAGGTGAGGTTGACGCGCATGTAGTACGTATCGATTCGCCCTCGACCGGATCTGCCACAAGATGCCTACAGTTGGTGTACCTAACCTAGTAAATGTACGAGGTAGTCAACTGACAGCCTTTTGACCTACGGCAAGGTACAAGAAGGTATCTAGGCGAAAAAAAGTGGTGGTGGACAGGCAGTAAAAAAGTAAAAAAGTAGGCAGGTCTCGTAGGCCAGGTACGGTACGGCGCGACCATGGAACCAAGGTGAGGCGGTGGGCTTGCGAGACGTGGCGGGCGGTAGATCTGGAACAGCTTTTCTCTTTCTCGCGTGTCGACTAGCTAGCGTCTGGTCCGTCCCTAGAAACTAAGATGGACTGAGTCGCGCAATATCCGATATCCCTCTGGGGCCCCTTTCCAGGAGTCAGGTTTCCAGACGGAATCAGTTCTGACGGGCAGTAGAGGAGGGACCGGCCTGCTTTTCTGCTTTTTTACGGGGGGCCGGCGTTGGGAGGGCTTGAGGAATGCTCCCGAAGCGAGTCGTGTGTGTTGCCTGGGCTTGTATTATGTTATTTTGTTTTTCCTCTCTACTCTGCTGCTGCTGCCCTTGACCGCTGCACTTATTATGTACGGATGGGATGGATAAGCTCGGGGCCTGCGCCAGTGGCGGGCACCACCACTGGAGGAAAAAGAGACTGGGGGAGTGAGATGATGTGTGTGAAGTGTGATGATGTGCTTGCCTGGGCTGGGTTGTGTGCATATGCGCGTCTGCCGACCCGGAGCAGGCAGACAATATTAGTATAGGACGAGAGGAATTTTCTTGGTTGATCTTTCTCGTCTGATCTTTTGACCAAGGTCTGCGGTAGGTTAATAAGAGGCTCTCGTTAAATCAAGCTACAAGATGGAGGAATCCTAGAGTTGCGCTCGTATGTAGGTCAGAGGATCTCTTGCTGGTCATACATGGATGGGTACATGAGCTGATTCGTGGGGAAAGGTACATTGGATGTAGGCAGGCCAGCCACCCACTTACATACATACATATATATATATATGTATTTGTACACCCAACCAAGCGGCAGAATGTGACGAGGGAATCAATCAATTAATCAAGCCGACATGGATACAAACGACGAGCCTGATGGTGAAAGCAGAGGACAAGAAAAAGGCTGTATACTCTTGCGCTAAGAGATGCATAGGAAGAGAAGAGACTGACGGAATGTGACGCTGTCCTGCACCTGTACGCACCTAGGTCCATAGCGCCAAGCCGTGTGGTTCAGTGCTCCAGCTCATCGCGGGGGCGTGTACACCAACCAGTGTGTACAAGCTCGGCAGACCCGAATTGGACCTTTTGCCCGGAGGAATCAAGTAGTTCGATGGGGATGATCAGAAAAAAGAGCGGTGGGAAGACAACTCCAACCATTCGACGCTGTTGACCCAACCCTCCTCAAACCCGAGTCACAGCTGTCGGACAATTGGTCAGAAGGGAAAGCAGGTCACTGTTCGTACATATGTATGAGGGAAACCTCAAAGTGAGGGCAAGATAAATGCATCATGCGTCACAATTCTCCCACTACGGTAGAGATGCTGCCACTAGAAAGTCAGCCACAGTGGGCATCGATCAGGGCGTTTAGCACAACCTGAGCAGTGAGGAGCGGAAACCCTGCTGGGATCTGGGAGGAGTTCGGAACCCGTCCGTAGAAGGTCCACCCCTCTGTCCGTATCTACGGTACCCAACCTGGGCAATGATGATGGGCGATGATGCGATTGGGGTCTGGGTCACGAATCCTTCTTCATGTTGGTCAGAAACCAGGTACCGACATCTTGGTACTGGCAGGCTGTCTGACTGAGTGACAAGACAAACCTCTGATCTGAGCACTGCTACTCTTATCTTGCAGCCTGTTTCAATAACATCTGCGTCTATGGTCGTTCGTTTCCCATTCGAGAGTATGTATGCCTGCAAGAGTGTCTCACGATCCCTCCCGCGGGGCAGCCTCGTACATTGTGGTGGTCTTTGAGTCTTGACGCTTGAGGTCCTTGTGGGGTTGGTCTCTCTCTCTGTGGCTGACTGTCCTATAGTTACAGAGGGATCCGGGAATCAATAATAATACTATTGGCCGGGGAATATTATCATAGCCGACGCGCGGTAACTTGGCTGAATGCAACGCTTCAGTTCCTAATTTGGTGTTCTCGTTTACTCAGCGCCGCCGTCGATTGGATGCAGCAATGTTCAATCCCCAGGTTTCACCGTTCTGCTCAAACGTAAGTAGTACGGAGCTCCGGGGGTCGACCAGGATCGCACAGAACACCAACCTTGGGCTGTCGGCCGAGGCCCGGTAGATGGCAAGACATCATCTCTATCCACCTAGCCCAGGTATTGTTTGTTGCTGCATGGACAGCTACAAGCATGTTTGCAAGAGCACTGCTGATGAGACGCATGTCTGGTGTATCTTTCTGCTTGTTTCTGCGTGCAATTTCGGGGCTTCTTGTTATTTGGCCATGACTGATTTGACGAGATCCATATATTAACATTATGACACTGTTCTCCCGCTGCAGGACAGCTAAAAAGGTCCCAACCTAGCATGGATTCATTTACCCTTGGCATGCCTAGGCGATAAAAATGGGGCCGAGTCACAGTGGATTGAGCCAAACGCTGGGGGCCTCGGGGGCCGCTGTGGGAGCCGAAGGAGCCCAAGCTAAAATATCCAACCAAGCTGTCAGATCCCTCGCTGCAACCACATGCTACAACACCACCAACACACACGTCTGCGCAGCGATGCGTGGTTGTGCGCTGGACCTGGACAGGAAAAATTTCGTGCTGCAGCGGCATTGCATGAGCTGAATCTTCCGTCGACCATCGGCATTGATGTCGTCAGTCAGCGCAGATCATCCCATGTTTCGGCGAAGAAGGGTGTTTCTTTTCTCTTCGGCTCCGTATCCGGGCAAGCAAACAGCAGTGGAGGCCCGTGTGTCATTCATCTATTATTCGGCAGCAAGCTGAAGAACCAAGATCGCACACACAGAGATACACGGCCGTTCAGCGACTGACGCCGCAGTTCTCGCAAACAAACGGCAACCACAGCAACCCGACAGAGTCAATGACCCCCATACTCGGCCAAGCATTGCATTCAATGGCGGCAATTGCTGGTTGGATGGCGCCATGACCAAAGAGACCAGCTACCTACAGTACCGCCGCGACAGAATCGGTCGGGAAATGCTACTGTAGCTATGGCACGAAAGAAAAACAAGCAGAGCTTCAGAACAGCTCGCGACCCGGCAAAGAGCCAGGGGGCCGGATTTAGAACACACCTCATCTCAATCCCTGCATCCCTCTATATTACAAGCATCACGGGCGCCTCCTCATGGATACTTTGTGGTAGTCATGCGCTCAGCCTCAAGCCGTACAAGTTGATTTGGCCGGCGGTTCGAGACCTGTACTCTTTTCCCGATGCATCCCACAGCAGCATGCGCTGTTGCCTTTGGCGGGAAAAGTCCGCATCTGGTGCGGAATGACGGGAACACTTGTTGAGCTCATGTTCGCGACGAGTTTCTGCCTGGTCGGAACATCGAACCAATTCATATCTGTATACGGAGTGCTGGATACTGAAGTCATCGCGGTCGCCGCTGGCTGCTGGCACTCGCGGCTCGGCGGGCTCGGTCCCATCCCACGGGGACTCTCGAGGACACGGGATTCCGCCATCCTTGCGCATATCACATCAGAGCTGCCTCAAGAGCCGCGAAATCTTGTGCGTCGCATTCAAGATGAGACCTCTTCTCTCCCTCTCTCACGTCTTTGGAATCGCGCCATCCAATGAAAGGGGGGTTTACTGCCTTGGGCAACAATGTCCGCGGGCGACGACGACGACAACGACAACATCGACGATACGTGGACCGCGAAAGCCTCGTGAGCCGCCGAATTGATCGCTCGGCTCTCTTCCTCGGGCCCCTCGTTGAAACCTTGCCAAGAGCTCGACTCTGCACGATCGGGTTATCCGACGTCAGCATCGTCGGCACAACCGACGACTTTCCATCTACTCCGCCCTCTGTTATTCATGCCGACTATCCATTATACCGGCGCCAGGTAACCTCGCGCCGTGGTAGTTCGTGTATCGATCGTATGTCGTCTAACTCGCCTGATGAGCTGGTCATGTCACTCGCGTTTCAATCGCGACATGAACAAACCGTGACCCCCAATTCACCGCGGCGCTACTCTCACAGCTGGCATATCGGATTCAACCCCTCCTCTGCTGGGTCTCCCTCAGCCCCGTCGCCGTCGTTTTCTTCCCGTCGGCACACAACCGATCATACGTGGCTGGCTCGGAAATGATATATCGCGAATCACGTCAGCTGAGTCAAGACGTGCTTCGGTGTTGCGTACACCCGATTGGTGGCCGCTCTCCGTCAGTACTCCTCTTGGTAATTGGGGCTCGATTATCGGACTACACTCAACACCTATCTGTGACTGTGTTTTGGGGTATCGTATTTCTACCGTTTTACGAAAACAAACGGAACACTATTGCCGAGGTAAGTGATCTTTGACCATTGTCAGTCGTGAAGACTGCACATCGAAACTTGTGGCAGCAGTGGCCATCTGGTATGTAATGACATCAGTAGGACTTGATTTCTACTTGTACAATGTGATTCCGGCACGCTCCACGTCAGCTTGAGCTCAGTGCAGAACATCAGTATCAAATACTGTAGTGGACAAACCGTTCTGGCGGTCGAGTTCATGAAAATGCCTGACTTTAGTTATGTCAGTGTCACAACGCGCTCTCGTTCATGGCTGCAGTGAACTATGGCGCCGCCTTTCGGCTGTGATACCACCAAGGAGACGAGATGGTGTCACAGAACTTGAAGGGTACGCGATTAGCTAGCCCGGGTCGATATAAATCAGCATTTGGCTGCCAACACTATCAAGTTTTGGCAACTTCTCGCCTGACTATGGATGAGAAATAAGCCGCCGCGATGCACGGAAATGCTACGAAGCTGCCGCGGAAATCTAACAGACATGCCGCCCTCTGAACGAATTCTACAAATGCAAAGTCGTCTCATAGTATATACTTTCCACCCAACAAAGGAATTGCTCAGAGGAATCCAGCTTCCTGCATCCGTGTCGCCACCTCCTTGCGCACGTCGTAGCCATAGAAGAACTGCCGCACCGGCGCCGTAAAGTTCATCGCCTCGTGGCCAAAAAGACGATCACCGCAGATCTCCTCGGCCCTCTGGCGGAACTCGTCCCTCGTGCCAGGGATCGAGTCGCTCAGGAGCTGTACTGCGTGGATGTGATCTTTCAGCACATCTTCGAACAGCGCGAGCCGAGCGCCAACAGCATCGCCATCCGCTTTATCGGACGAGGAGCCGATGTCGGCGAATAGGAGCTCCAGCGCGGCGGCCTCCTCGATGGCCAGGACTGCACCCTGCGCGTGGGTCGGCAGGATGGGGTGTGCCGCGTCGCCGACGATGACGGCGCGCCCGCGCACGTACCGCGACAGCGGCTCGCGGCGGACCAGCTTGTAGACCTTGACGTCGGGGGCCTTGAGGACCACCGAGGCCATGACGGGGTGGTATCCCTCGAGGACCTCGAGGACGTCGGCGTGCGTGGCCGACGAGTTCCAGTCGTCCTCTTTGCCGTCGCTGTCCCGCGCCCGCGTCTGGTGCCGGATCGCGATGTTGAGCGTCCTGCCGCCCCGGCACGGGTACGCGACCATGTAAAAGGCCGCCGGGAGGTAGAAGGGCGTCCAGTAGCCCGGGGGCTCGCCCGCAAAGTGCGGCCGCGTCGCCGGGTCCGACAGGATCGCGTCCATGGGCACGAGGCACCGGTACGCCGACCACCCGAGGTCCTTGATCCCGTTCTCGCCCTCGTCCTGGCCCGTGACCTTGCCGACGAAGCGCGACTTGATGCCGTCGGCGATGACGAGCAGGTCCTTGGCCACCCTCGTCCCGTCGGCGAGGACGATCACGCCGGCGTCGCAGTCGACGTCGACCACGGCGCAGCCGAGCCTGATGGCGGCCGGGGGCCCCGCCGCTCCCCCGCCGGGCAGCTCCTCGTCCGGGCTCTCGGCCAGCTCCCTCAGGCTGTTGTGCAGGTCGACGCGGTGGTAAAAGGCCATCTTGGCGCCGAACCTGCGGCGCACGTCGCCGAGGTCGTCGGTGAAGGCCTCGTCCAGCGTGTGCGCGTCCACCATGCGCAACGACTCGGCCTCGACGGCGCCGGCCTTGGCGTCGTCGAAGCCCCATGAGTCGAGCACGCGCGACCCGTTGGGCGTCACGGTGATGGCGGCGCCGTACTCATTTTTGAAAGTTGACCGCTCAAAGATCTAGATATGGCGAATGTTCAGCGTCTCGGAATTAGTCAGATGGGGTTTTTGTTGCTTTGTAAGTGTATCGATGAGAAGGCGCAAGTAGTGCAACACACTCTCAGCTCTCCACCCACCTCTTGTGCGACTCCAGAGCTGCTGGGATAGATCTCCAATATACTAGACACAAGCGACAGGGAGGGAGCTCATGAATGATGGAAAGGGGATCCTTACCTCGACCTCAGCCCCGGCGCGGCGCAGACCAATCGCCGCACTCAGACCTCCAATGCCGGCCCCGATGACACCGACCTTGAGAGGCATGTCTTTTCCTATTGTTACTGTTGCTATATCTTGTCTTTCCTTGTATAATATCGCAAAAGTTCGCTTGAAAATCAGAAAACCGCAAAGACTGATTGTCCCAAGAGAATATATCTTGGAACAGTCCCGACGAAGCCGCCTTATTTCGCCTTTTGTTCTCAGACTGGTCTGCTGGACGCCCTATCTTCAAGTCTTATTTACGATAGCAGCGGCTCAAGAAAAAAAAAAAAGGATTTGTTTGCCAGAAAATCAATAAAGGCGACGTGTTCCGCCATTACGCGATGTGGTCTATGCAAACGAGGATGGAAGAAAAAGTCAGGCGTTATGCCAACGACCAACACGATCTCGGCCGTAAAAAGGGCGGCGGCACACTTTTCTTTTCCCAACCAGGACCGACAAACTCCCCCCGTCCCCTCCAACTCTTCTTCCCCCCTCTCCGTCAGCAATTCCCCTCAATCGCATTTTCCCTTTTTTATTGCAGATCCTCTAAGAAGAATTGGCAAGGAGGGCAAAAAGCGTGTCAGATTGTAGTCTCGTTCTAAACATGCTAGAGGCGCAACCATCAGACTTTGGGGGAGGCGGGCCTATGTTCCCCTCAATACTGTGTGGTGAACAGGCCATGTGATCGGGTCACAAAAAAGGTATGTTATACTAGCGGCCGACAACCACGGCTGGGTCGAGCGGCCCGGCTCTATTCGTGGTTACACGAGCAGCCGATGGACAGGAAGAGTCTTTTATGGCGCTGAGACACCGCATCGAAGCTTTACGGCGACATGGTTTTGGGAAAAGTCTTCTCGGTGGATGAATAGTTTGATGAACGCCTAGAAGTAAACGACTACCTATATACGTGCGTATGCATTGACCTTTTTTTCGAGCTCCGCCCGTCTCGTAACCTCTGCCTGGTCCGCTACGTCCACGTGGCCGGGCCAAACGTTTCCCCCGGCGGCAGCACGGTCTGTATGGCCGTGTCCTGGTAGTCCATGGTGGTCGTGATGACCGTGTTGCCCCACCAGGCGGGCGGGTTGATGTTGTTGAGCGTAAAGGCGAAGAAGATGACGAGCGTCGACAGGGCGAGGCCGAGGTCGAGGCCCGACGACGTCAGAAAGTTGAGCCGGCTCCACCAGGCAAAGCGGCGGTTCTTGATCAGGTACTGGAAGACGAAGCCGACGATGCCCCAGGAGAGGTAGTTGAGGGGCGTCGCGGGCGGGATGGCGCCCGCGCCGCCAAAGATGACGGGCGCCATGAGGTACTTGATGGGCGACTTGGGCCATTTCTTGGCGGCGAAGAAGATGACGACGGGCGTGATGGCGCCGAGCAGGAAGAACCAGAAGAGCCCCGAGTAGATCTGGCCCGGCGAGAAGATGCGCGCGGGGCCAATGAGACCCCAGATCACGGAAGCTGTCTCACAGGTTAGAGCAAGGCGAGACAAGATTGTGTCGAGGGAAAAGGCTGCAGACATACCTGAAAAGAAGACTCTGCCACCGGGACAAGTGAAATGTTCTGGCTGCGTTGGCGTGCACACCCCTTCGATATTGTTCAGCGCAAAGTTGAGCACGGCAATCTGAATAAAGCAGGAAAAGGTTGTCGCTACGACTTGACTCATGAACATGGTTCTGGGTGGGATTTTCATGTAGTGGCCAAACTTGAGATCAGAAACGAAGCTCAAGGCTTGAGACATGGTAATGTAGCCAAACGTTTTGAAACTGTGATCTCTGTTAGTAGCATATTTTGTGAAAGCTAATGGGAAGAGTCTTACATCATAAGAGCGAGTGGTCTGCCCGGCTGAATATAACCATAGACGAACTCGGTCAAGACATTGAGGCCGATCTGGTTGTTTGTGACAGCTTGGATGATACCAATCGGAAGTGAAAAGGTGAACGAGATGGCGACAGCCAGGAGAAATGACCACCAGTTGAGGTTAGTAGGATACGCCAGGACAGTGACAAATCCAAGCCCAAGCATGATGACGAAAAGAGACATGTACCACCACGTTGGCGCCTCCTTGTATTTCCTCATGAGCTTCATGTGGATGTCGGGCTTCTCAGTTGTACTGTTCTTGTACTGTCGCCAGATCGTCTTGCTGTGGTGAAGGTAGGTGTAAACAATCAGCGATGCAATGGCAGCAAAGGATAGACCATATGCCATTGCAAATGTTGTGCTATAAGTTGTCAGTAACAATTCTTTGCCACCCTAGGTTCTCCAAGACAAGGAAAGGGCTCACCTGATGAACAGAGGGGAGTAGTTCTTGTACGCCTCCTCGTCCAAGGTCAATTGCGGTGTCAGGATTCGGGTCGTGTTGTAAGGAGAGCCCGTGTTGTCGTATGTCGAGGAATCGCTCATGGGCAAGAACTGAGAATACCAGACACCGCTATAATGGAAGGCCGAGGCAAGACCAATAAAGAAGACCACGACACCGATCAGAGTGTTGGCAATGGCGTGCCAAGGCGGGATGAGAGGAGAGCCAATGTAACCGGCAATCTGAGTCCAGTCAAATGTGATGGGTAGCAACGACAAACCAGTCGTTCCCCCAAAGAGCTGATTGACAACCGGGTTGTTGGGCGCCAGCCAGGTCGGGAAAGCAAAGACGCTCAAGAACTGGGCAAAGAAGCCGGGTATAAAGTAGTACAAAAAGGCTCCGAGTGTGATGTAGGCAAACCACCGATATCTTGGCATGTTTCCTCCAATGATCGTAGGGTCGAGCGGTGCGTGCTTCTCGTACATTGCGTTCATCAACACCACAGAGACGAGGTTCCCCGGCCATATCATAGAAGCTGGGTAGACTAGAAAGGGTCAACAAGGCTCTTGGTGGATAGAAATACAGCGAGCTTACCCAAGAACTTCCTCATCATACCAGCAATACCATAGCCCAGCGACTGAGTGGAGATGGTTAGTAGTAATTGCCAAGTTACACCAAAGTTTTGCTTGTAAAAGACCAGTTGAGCTAGGATGATATCCGTGGCGTAAGCTACCGAGAACGATACGCTTGCCATGACAACGATGATGGAGTGCTCCTTGATGTTGAAGGGTCCAGGGTTCAAGCTCCATCTGATGCCCAACGGCCACAGCGTATACTCTCTTTTGGGCATGATCTTTTCCCAGCCCTGGCCAAGGGGCCATGCTATAATCTGGGCAATTAGTGCGCCGAGTCCGATCGACGGGCTCCTCAAAGAGAAAAGGGTGTTCATCGAGGCACCAATGACCACGAGAAACAAGCCAATCGTCCAGGCCCGGACCGTGTTGCAAGGCATATCCTCATCGTAGTTGTGAACGGCGGCTCGTACTTCGGGATAGGGCGAATCCTCGACGTCTTCAGCCTCCTTGAGATTCGACTCGCCTCCCAAGGGGTCTTCCATCTCCAGCTCGTGCATCCTCCTGTCTCGTTCCTCGGGGAGGTTCGGATCTAGAAGCATTTCGTATTCTTCACCCTCTTCATAAGGCTGGCTGGTATGGACACTAGACTCACCCCATTCCGAGAGGCGCCTCTTGAGGGAGTCGTCGGGTTCTTCGTACCCTGACGCTGTTATGCCCTCGGCGACCTCCCGCCCGCCGGCTTCCGCGCTACTCTTGTTATTCCATGATCGATCAACTTCTTCTATCAGCTTCGCTCGCTGAGCCGTGCCAGACGACTGCGAGCTGGCGTCGTCATCCATCCTATGGATATGGTGCTGCAAAGATGATCGATATTATGGAGAGTAGCACATGTGAAGCCGCGGGTTTCTATATAGGGGTTTGTCTAATGTCTAAATAGAGCAGATGCCTGAATCACGGGAAAGCTATCCCAACTCTGCAAATCCCAAACGGATATGAAGCAGTTGCCCAAGAGGCAAAATGGTGATATGCGATAAGTTTGCTCGGATGGTCTCGTTCCTATTGGAAGATAGTCCCAGACTTGCAATCACGAGATGTTTGAACACCAAGATAAGGCTAGGATCTCATATGAAACGCCAGATCATGAGGTCCGGGGTATGGTCGATCTCTAGCACAGGCCGTGGCGGAGTGGCCTTGGGATCGATGTGAAGCTTGTAAAGCTATAGCGAGTGAGGATGCGTCTTGATCCCGAACCGACCACGATGAGCCAGGGTACAGAGAGTTGAGCTCCAGATAAGCATGAATCTCTAGACCCGGGAAGACGATGTTGCCGAACGCTTTTCTGTAATGCACGACCCAGCAGAGCAATGATTGGACTGATAAGCCTCTCGACGAGATGTCGTTATCGATGGTGATATGCGCTGAAACCGATTTGCGGCTCAGCTTGGATCGCGATAGTCCGGGTCAGCTGATCAGCTCTCCGGGGAGTAGGACAGCCCAGCCAATTGACGAGGGCACGACGCGATTGTCCCTTTAGATTCTGGTGGCGCCAAATTCGAGTGCTGCAATAGCTTCTCGTCTCATCCGTCGGTCGATGATGGGACGTGATTTGCTCTCTATTCCCAACCACAATCAAGTCGTTGCCCCGAAGACAGAAGTACGTTGGTCTGAAACGTGTTCTCCGTCGTTTCCCAAAATGGTCCAGCCTCAGCAGTGGGAGCTAGCTCAGAAGGTGAGGCTCGTCCAGATGCTGATGGTAAAATATGCCGGTAAGTGGAATGGCGATCCAATGTCTAGTGAGCAAAAATGAAGTTGCTCGAGAAAAGATACAGAAACGTTGTGCAAGATCAATGGGAGGACATGTGGTGGCATTGCTGAACGGACAAGTAAGCTGGAGCCGCTACACTGCAACTGTGCTTTTAGCATATGTAACGCCTACAGTGAGGTACGCGGACCCAATTACGTGGCGCCGGGACCCCCCATTTATTTTTCCCACGATGCACCAGCGCGACCCTTAAACATAGAACCCCTTACTTGGCAGGAATACCGGGGCTAATCCTGATGAAGCGTAGCCCTGGCAGCATCTTCAGCGAGGAACTTCTTTTGCACAGCTGAAAGAAAGAAGCTTGTGCGGTACCTGCTTTTGGCTATCTGCCTCTGGGGAGCCTGATATATTCATCGTCCGACACGCACAGGCAGATCCATTCCACCCTGATTGGCGGATGCGTCTGAGCTTGTATTCTACGATGCCCAGCACCAGGTAGTCCGTTACCCAAGCTTTCCCTTTTCCTATAATCAACCAAGCTCTATCTGGGCCATGGAAGTGTAATGCGCCGGGTCGTTGTCACAGGTCTAGGCGCTGTCACGCCTCTGGGCGTGGGCGTTCGGCGCACCTGGTCTCGCCTCCTCGCCGGCGAAACCGGCATAGTCAGCGTCGCACATTCTGAGCCGCAGCGACAATGGCGTGACCTCCCGAGCACCGTTGCGGGTGTCGTGCCCAAGGGCAATGGCGGCGAGGGTCTGTGGCAGGCCAGCGACTGGTTCACGGCCACGGAGCAGCGGAGGACTTCGACGTTCACGCAGTATGCCATGGCCGCTGCCTCGGAGGCTCTCCAGGATGCTGGGTGGGATCCCAAGAGACAGGAGCAGCTGGAGGCTACCGGAGTGTGTCTGGGAAGTGGCATTGGCAACCTCGACGAGATTTATACCACAAGCGTCACGTACGAGCAAAGTGTAAGTATCGATATACAACATGCATCAAAACAATACTGAAGCTCCAGTTGTATAGGGCTACAAGAAGGTGTCACCATTATTCGTGCCCAAGATCCTCATCAACATGGCCGCCGGGCATATTGCCATGAAATATGGCTTCCAGGGCCCGAACCATGCTGCGACTACGGCTTGCACCACTGGCGCGCACTCGATAGGCGACGCATCGCGCTTCATCGCGTTTGGCGACGCCGACGTTATGGTCGCTGGCGGCTCAGAGGCCTGCATCCATCCATTGACCTTTGCGGGGTTCGGCAGATCTCGATCGCTGTCGACGAGTTTCAACCGCGACCCGCCGTCCAGCTGCCGCCCCTTTGACCGCCAGCGAAACGGCTTTGTGGTTGCAGAGGGCGCTGCCGTGGTCGTTCTGGAGGAGCTCGAGCACGCCAGGGCCCGAGGCGCCCACATATATGCTGAGCTCAACGGCTACGGCTGCAGTGGCGATGCTTATCAGATGACCGCACCCCTCGAAGATGGATCTGGGGCGCATCGGGCCATGAAGCAGGCCTTGAAGCATGCAAACATTAGACCAAGTCGGGTCGATTATATCAATGCTCACGCCACAGGAACAACCATTGGCGACACAGCGGAAGCCCTGGCGATCCGGTCTCTAATGGTCGGGCCAGAAGGTTATACAAAGGATGCCGATGTGACGGTGAGCAGCACCAAAGGGTCAATCGGACATCTGCTCGGAGCAGCTGGCGCTATAGAGGCCGTGTTCTCAATCCTTTCCATTACGGATGCAAGTACATGCCTTTTGTTCTTGGATACTTTGTACTAACCGTCTCACAGAATGCGGTCCCTCCAACCATGAATCTCCATGACCCTGACATTGAGCCCAAGTTCAACTTGGTTCCAATGACATCCCAGAACAAGCAGGTTGACGTAGCCATGTCCAATAGTTTTGGTTTCGGCGGTACCAATGCCTCTTTGGTCTTTTCCAGATACCACAAATAGCACAGAGCTGCAGCATTGGGGTCAAGACGATATCAATTCGACCTGGTATTATGATTGTTATGGCGCCCAATGACTCGGTCTTTCGATGGATGTAAACATCACTACTCAACCAACATTTCAAACCCCCATCATAAATAAGAGATGGTCAAATCAATAGAACATACCACTGTATGCATGTCTCATTCATGCATATCGGGAGCGACTTTATTGTCATGATACAGAGCTCCAGTATTTAAACAGTTCTAGTAATCTTGAGATTATAATACTCGTATTCTTGACGCACTTTATAACCAAGTAATTTCATCCTTAGAATCACCATGTAGTCACATGAATTGCGGCCATGTGTATTGGTTGAACCTGTCATATGCAAGCAGCCCGTTAGCGTGGGTTCGATTCGCCAAAGCTCTAATCCCTGCCGCCGATCCATGCAAGCTCAAGCTTGGGCTGGTGCAACTTTTTTTTCTTCCGCTGAACTGCGCCGGACGTTCAATGACGCGAAGACCCTGACGCTCACTGTCGCTTGTCCACCATTGCAACTCAAATCGTCGTTCACATCTCCGGTTTCGTTCGAGTATCGCTTTGGACCAGAAATCACCGTCACAATGGCTTGCAGAAGTTGCAGAAGGGCCCTCCTCAGGGACCTGTCGTCCAGGCCGAGCCTCGCAAACGCATACTCCGGCGCCGATATCCAGTACACAGCCGCCAGACAACTAAGCCGGCAGATCATCACCGCATCAGCTCCCCAGCAGCAGCAGCAGCCACAACAACAACAACAACAACAGAGGAGGGGGTTCCGGAGCACGGCGCCCGCCCTCGAGGAGAAGAAGTCGTGGATCCCCGAGTCGGTTCGCAACCTGGGCGGCATGATCATCCGGTCCACGAGCGAGCCGTACATGGTGCACGCCGCCACCGAGAGCGTCTACAAGACGTGCGCCGCCGAGGCCGCCTACACCATCTCCGAGGAGGACAAGCGGAACGGCACGGTCAAGACGACGGAGGAGGGCGAGGAGATTGGCACGGGGAGCACGACGTGGCATACCGGTACGTTTCCGTCATGAGTAGCAAGCCTGTCGTCGCATGCGAGAGAGAAGCTATACCGCAACCATGTCTTGTCGCTCAGATGTACTGACGATTCCGGCAAACATGAACAGACTTTGACCTCCCGCCCACCTTCAGCACCTGGTCCCAGGTGACCATGCTGCACATGTACGTGGTGTACGCGCGCCTGCGCAACCAGCCCCTGGACGCGGCGCGGTCGTGGCAGAAGCAGCTGACGGACCACTTCTTCTTCGACGCCGAGGAGCGCATGGACCTGGTGCACGGCATCACGTCGCGCGGGCTGCGCCACCGCTACCTCAAGGACCTGTTCATCCAGTGGCGCGGCGTCATCGCCGCCTACGACGAGGGGCTGGCCCGGGGCGACGCCGTCCTGGCCGCCGCCGTCTGGCGCAACGTCTACAAGGCCCGCGAGGACGTCGACGCCCGCAGGCTCGCCGCGATCGTCAGCTGGATGCGCGCCTGCCTGCGCTCCTTCGACCAGACGCCCGATTTTGCCCTGTTCCGCGGCGGCGCCCGGACCGCCTTTGCCGTGGCTGCCAAGAACGAGCTCAGGCTCGTCGACGTGCCCGCGCGCGAGCTCGAGGGCGTGCTGCCTTCTTCCGCAGGGGAGACGACAG
Organism: Pestalotiopsis sp. JCM 9685; assembly: GCA_001599175.1. Classification (NCBI taxonomy): domain Eukaryota; kingdom Fungi; phylum Ascomycota; class Sordariomycetes; order Amphisphaeriales; family Sporocadaceae; genus Pestalotiopsis; species Pestalotiopsis sp. JCM 9685. The sequence goes on from BCGF01000004.1 coordinate 3,277,979, forward strand.
CGCAGGCGCAGAGCCAACCGCGCGTGGTGAAAGAGGCCGTCTAGAATGTGGTGTGCTGTGCACTGCTAGGATCCTCTGTATTTTATGACTGTAATGCCTTGTACTATATTACCGCCGCCTGCTACCGATAGAAAAGGGATTGGCACAATGAAATCACCAGCGTCACAAGTACGAAGTCCATTCTCGGGATTTGACCATTTTCTGCAGCTATAACAAGTTGGATTGTATACCTTGAAATGCAGTCTGCTCCAACTTAAGCGCTCTTGCACCAATTTTGTGTTGTACAAGATATTTGAGCCGTCTGGTCTTAATGTGACCTTACGATGCTACCTTGAGGAAAACATGAGACATTCACTAATGGACCAATCTCCCAACACGAACCAAACATATTTGCAGTCACGTCAAATTTAAATAACTTTTCTTTATTCCTATATCATTCAATCGTTCAGGGGATATCAAGTTCAGAAATGACAGCGAATGTGTCCCAGGTATCCTCTCTCTAACAGAATAACGCAAAAAACATCGCAGAATCTAGCTGGTTGCAGTGACCATTTTTTCTTATGGTCATGGATGAAGCCCCCATTGTATTGGGAAAAAAAATGGGTAGGTGTATCCAGGGGGGGAATCTCAAAGTCGGTACCGTGGTTTCCGACCTCCCAATCGTAGTGGTGGACATGACCGATTCTCCGGTCCTCGAGGGGACTAAAGTCGGGATGAATCGGTTCACAGGAAGCCCCGGCGAGGGAAAGCGACGCCCTCGACGGCGGGCTCGTCGACGAACCAGCTGCAGCGCTCGCCGGCGGCCTCGTTGACGAGGGCGGCGGGCAGGCCGTTGCCCTGCTCAAAGATCTCCTTCATGATGTCCTTCTTGCCGCCGCCGGTGGCGACAAAGGCGATCTTGACCGAGTGGGTGACGACGGGGAGGGTGAGGGTGACGCGCTTCGGCGGGGGCTTGGGGGAGTCCTCGATGGGGGCGACCCAGGCGCTGGTCTCGCGCAGCAGCGGGTGGCCGGGGAACAGGCTGCAGGTGTGGCCGTCGGGGCCGGTGCCGAGCAGCAGCAGGTCGAAGATGGGCAGCTTGACCGAGTCGCGGCTGGCGAAGGACCGGACCAGCAGCTGCTCGTACTGGTCGGCGAGCTCCTGGGTGTCGTTCAGGTACTGCGTGTCGATGGGGTGGACGGTGGGCTGGCCGAGCTGGGCGGGGATCTTGTCGAGCAGCTCCTGCTTGAGCAGGAAGTAGTTGCTGTCCTCGTGGTCGAGGGCGACGGCGCGCTCGTCGGCGAAGAAGATCTCCCACTTGGAGAAGTCGATCTTGTCGTCGGAGGAGGCGGCCGGGGCGAGCAGGGCCTTGGCCAGCGTCTTGGGGAGCGAGCCGCCCGACACGGCAACCTTGAAGGCGCCGTGGCGCGTGAAGCCGGCGTTCTGGGCCTGGACGATGTAGGCGCGCAGGGCCGAGGCGAGGGCGTCGACGGCCGGGAAGGCGAACAAGTTGGCCTGCTTGCCCATTGTGTAATATCAGATGCGAAGTAGTGTGGTTTTTCTTTTCTGCCGGCTCAGGGAGGGGCGGGTTTGGCAGAATAGTACTGGCGTGTTGGAAAAAAGTGGTGGGTTGGGTTACTACCAGAAAACGAAGCGAGCTTCTGTAAGATTCGAGGTTGTATGCTTGATGGGTAACGGTTGGGGTTGCTTTCTAATGGCCAGCGGACGCAAAGTTAAGTATGGAACGAGAAAAACGGGGGTACCTATCGGCAGCAGGTAGATAAACACGGTAGATACGGTAAATAGATATCAAGGAGGGGAAGCGGTCTAACCGGACGACGGACGGGGAGTTTCTTGTTTCTCGTGTGGTCAACGGGGTGGTGCTTCTGTGGTTCCCAAGAGGTAATAAGTAATGACGATGGTGGGGGGGCGTTAGGTAGATGGAGCGGTGTTTTTGGGGTTTCTCTTCGTTTTGTGATTAGATAAGGGATCAATGCCCATCGGAATCCGAGGATACATAGGTAGGCATACTTTGTGCACCTGCTTTTTTCTTTCCGGATTACAAACAAATCATGATGCAAACATTACAGATACTATGAATCTTTCTCTTTCCATTCAGACAAACAGTACCGGGATCTTGTCATGGCATCCTTGGGCCCAGACTGATCGGAGTTTTGTTGAGATCAGCGCTGAATAAAACCAGTGTCAGCCTAGCCACGCCCGCCATGATGTATGTACAACCCATGAAAAGCACGCGAAGTGGGATGTCCCAAGCATTGGTGGAGCAGAAAACATGTACTCTTGCCTCTTGGCCTCCCCTACCGATCAGCGATGCGGGATGTGTGATTCTGTTTTTCCATTAGAGTCACAACACCATGGGGAAACCATGAGAATATGTTATTTTGATATCAAGGTGGCATCCAATCGTCGTAGATGAGATGCAATATGCCGTTTCAGTCGATTATGATCACCGGCAGTGTTTCAATGGCCAACAGCCGAAAAAGTTGATCTATCGCTTCTGGAGTTTTCTCTCGGCGGGGTGTTTGACGTAAGGCTCGGCACGAGGAGCCATTCCGTCGCGAGACACCCGCAGATTAGGCAACCGATCGACGGCGGTCCCTTGGGTAATGTATCTGGGTATCACAGGAATACAACCTCAGAGGCCTCACTGAAAACATGGGTATACTGCAGAATAATAGTAGTCATTCGCACAAGTGTATATTGCCACGAAGACTGCCTCCATCTGTCCTTTTTCATGCCCATATTCAATAGAAATAGAGTGATTGGTGAGATCATCAGAGGGTTCTAGTGTAGGCACAAGCTGCGTATTCGTACAGGTCGGGTATACTTTGTATGTGTGCTTCGACATTGGACTCCACTAACAGCATTGAACTGCTCACTAAAAGTCACCTTAATCCTGCGTCACTCGAGGGACCGGCCCTGAAAAAAAGGCTGAAAAAGAGCAGGCTCGAACAACGCCACAGCCGAAATCCTTACTGATGCGCTATGGTAACACATTCGGTAAGTTTAGAGCTGCTTCGGCGTCCAACTGCCGTCCTTTCATGACGGTATGTTCGCATGAGAGTGGCTTTATACTTTCATGTTTGCATTATCGTCACAATCTTCAGCTCAACAGTATTCCTATTCCGCGCAACAACAACAGTTCATCAGTATTGCTACAATTCCCAGGGAATTTATAAACTACGTTGGCTTCTTCATGTCTCAAGCATAAATCTGAAATAGCTCACGGCCAGAGCAATAATCATGCAATTATATCGATCATGTAGGCTTCGTACCACCAAGGACAGTGCTACTCGGACAAGGCCAGCCCCTAATGGATGTGTTCTTACAGTGATTGCCGCTCTCAGCCATTCCTCAGACCTTTGAGCAAACTGCTGTCAAAAGTTCAATGCATCATCTCTAAATGCCCAAGAAGTAGAACAAGAAAGAATTCAAAGCATGCCCCATTTATTTGACGAGATACGCCGGGTTATTGATACAATTCCCGTAACCAAAGGCCGAAACCTCCGGCTGGTGGCGGCCCGCTATCGTTCATTCCAGTGACCACGGCCGACCCGAGTCACCGTCTGTCAGGCACCGTAGACAATCATTCTGCAAACAGCCTCAATCACACAAGAGCAAACGAGTCTCACCTTCACGAATTCCTGCCGTATATTTTATTTTGGGTCGCTAGAAATACACTGTGAAATCCACCATCTTAGCCTTCTTTTCTGCAGGCTTCTCAGGATGGCCCAGCCAAAATACCTCACAGGCGATTCGGCCGCCATAAATGAGTTCATCGGCCAGTTCGATGTGAGTTCAGGACGAGACGATCTCGGAATATATTTGTGCTAACCACGGATTCAGACCTTCTTGTTTGATTGCGATGGTAAGATCCGTCTAAAACTTGGAAAGCGTCTTGGCTGATCCAAGATCCAGGAGTATTATGGTCTGGAGACCACCTGTTTGAGGGCATCGTCGAGACGTTGGAACTTCTCCGATCCAGAGGTCAGCGCCCTATCACACTACCTCGCAGACCTGGACGCATAGCTGATCCTAGTATTTCCTAGGCAAGAGAGTCGTCTTTGTGACCAACAACTCTACAAAGTCTCGCCAAGACTACCAGAAGAAGCTCGCCAATCTGGGCATACCCAGTGACGTCGAAGAGATCTTTGCATCCGCCTACTCGTCAGCCGTCTACATCTCCCGCGTGCTGAAGCTGCCAGAGGGAAAGAACAAGGTCTTCGTCCTGGGCGAGAGCGGCATCGAGTCGGAGCTGCGCACCGAGAACGTGCCGTTCATCGGCGGCACCGACCCGGCGCTGCGCCGCGACATCGTGCCCGAGGACTACGAGAAGATCTCGGACGGCTCCATGCTGGACCCCGAGGTCGGCGTCGTGCTCGCCGGCCTCGACCTGCACGTCAACTACCTCAAGCTCTCCCTCGGCTTCCAGTACCTGCAGCGCGGCGCCAAGTTCCTCGCCACCAACCTCGACAGCACCTACCCCAGCCACCACACCTTCTTCCCCGGCGCCGGCTCCATCTCCGCCCCGCTCGCCTACATGTCGGGCCTGCAGCCGCTGTCGCTCGGCAAGCCCAGCCAGGCCATGATGGACGCCATCGAGGGCAAGTTCCAGCTCGACCGCGCCCGGACGTGCATGGTCGGCGACCGCCTGAACACGGACATCCAGTTTGGCGTCGAGGGAGGCCTGGGGGGCACGCTGGCCGTCCTCACCGGCGTCAGCAAGAAGGAGCACTGGGAGGCTCCAGACGCACCGGCGGTGCCGGCGTACTATGTGGACAAGCTGAGCGACCTCCGCGCTGCGAAGTCTTGAGTTCGTCCATGATATTCGAATCAAGGGATGGATGTCACACAGCGTGTCCATGAACATCCTGGAAAACATTACTAGACTCGGGAGTGCCCATCTAGAGTAGAGGCCCAAACTAGAACGCCTGCGATTTTCCTACAAGAATAGACCGACTTGACCTATCAACGACAGTTCTTCTTCCGGATTTAAGCTTCAGATGCCATGCATTTAGCCTAATATCTTAGTTCTAATCCTAGAGATTTGATATCAGTATCCAAGAACGTTCTCTCAGCCCAAAGACCAGCTTATTCAATGACACAAACACAGTATAACACAAAGGATGGTTCACAATGAGCAGAGCGTGGCGTCCGATTTGCGGCTTGTTGGGTAGCATCCCGCTTCCCACCCCGCATCACAGCAGCCCCCTCCCGGGTGACTGGTTCGTGTCGAGAGGGTGTATGCATACCAATCCCGTAAGTCGGCAATATCTATGACGATGGACTTGGGCAAGGAAGCTCGATTTATAGGGATAGATATATCAGTAGAAGAAGCCGGTCCAGCGTTGAGAATCAACACCGTATCTTGAATACTTTCCGACATCCCTCTTTCTGAATTTAAATCATGGCCTCGCCACCGACGCCTCTGACCGAGGCCGAAAAGGAGCACTTCCTCAAGTACGGCTACCTTCACCTCAAGCAATGCTTCACGCCCGCCCAGGCCGCCGATGCCGCGGCCGACGTGTGGACGCGGCTGGGCATGTCGGCCGACGACAAGAGCACCTGGACCCGGGCCCGGACGCACATGCCGTCGCACAAGACGTTTGACGCATCCGTGTTCGCGCCCCGGGCCTGGGCCGCCATATGCGAGCTCTGCGGCGGCGAGGACCGGGTCGCGCCCGAGTCGAGGCACTGGCGGGACTCGTTCATCGTCAACCTCGGCTCGCCCGAGGGCGAGGGCCGCCCCGTGCCGCCCAAGGAGCTGGACAATTGGCACGTCGACGGGGATTTCTTCGTCCATTATCTGGATAGCCCGGAGCAGTAGGTTTTGTGTACCACGTTGTCTGCCCCTTTTTGGTCAAGAGAGAGAATCGTCGTATCATGTACTCCTCATGACTTGTTGCATCGACTCGATCACTGATGACCACTACAAGAACTGGTGTACCTACTGACTCTTAAATCTCAGGGGCCTCCTGGTGATCCCCCTATTCACAGACATCCTCCCCAACGGCGGCGGGACCATGATCTGCCCCGCCGCCATCCCCCAGGTGGCGCGGTGGCTCTACGAGCACCCGGACGGCGTGTCGCCCCGGATGGTGCCGCGCGGCCACGCCGACTTTGCGCGCGAGCGCAACCTGGCCTGGTACTGCGGCGTGATCCAGGGCTGCGCCGACGGGCAATTCGTCGAGGCCGTGGGGGATGCCGGCGACGTCTACCTGCTGCACCCGCTCATGATGCACTCGGCGACCAACAACGCGCTGCGGCGGCCCCGGATCATCACCAACCCGCCCGTCAGCCTCCGGGAGCCGTTCTGCTTCAGCAGGGGAGGGGAAAAGGAGGGCCGGGCCGGCGAGTACAGCCTCGTGGAGCGGAAGACCATGCAGAGCCTCGGCGGCGAGGAGGTGCTCAGGACGTGGCGGATCACGAGGCCGAGGGAGGCGGTCGTGCCAGAGAGGGTCAAGATTCAGGAGGCTATGAAGAGGGATGAGGCTAGGAGATTACGAGAGGTTCAAAATATTGCTGTTGAAGTGTGAATATAAATTCTTTTGGGTAGCTGTCTTCGCGGCTGGAGTCAACCTCTTGCTCGAATTACTCCTTGACTGTATGTTTGTGGTCTTGATGTTATTTGTCACTTTGCCGAAAGACTATAGATAGCCAATACATTATAGTCCAGAGTTATGGCTAGAGAGTCCGCGGCCCTGCCACTGAAGGCTCTCAGCAAGGGCTTCTTTGCAAAGAAGATGCCACGGTGGGCTACTCGTGTACAAATATACAGCCTCCCTGAAAAGTAGAAAACAACCTCGAACTCTAAACACCGACCCGGACTTTTAGCCGCCTCGTTTTTCAGCTATAACCTAATTTCCACATTCCACATCCTCAAGCAATGAACCCTTTGTAAGACCAAATAAAGCAGTTGCTATTACCAACTCCACGAACCAGAGGTCACACTGGTGTAGTGGTTTAAACGCTCCGTTCCTAAGAAAACTCTCTCCCTCCGGCTGAGGACGCCCCCACCCAGACACATTATTTTTGGAGTTCGAATCCCGCCGGGACCGACTTTTTTTTTATTTGTTCATATTTTCACATCATCATCTTTAGACAAGAGTATGAGGCCGACCTGTTATCTAGGACGCTGAAGAGATTTTTACTTTGCTTTACGATGTATAGAATCATGGGTAGAGATCTGTATCCAAGGCGTGTTCATTATATCATGGGCGACTACCCCAATACTCGACAAAAGACGGAACTATTCATTCCACTAGAACCGTTTCTTTTTTAAGATATATACCGGATCTCAGTATATCTTCCGTTGAACAAAGAGTATTTTCATATAGCGTTGTGGACATTGTCTCAATTGTATCAAAGTTCAATATGGTCGACGAGTTACTTGCTTTTGTAGCGAGTATACCGTAACCTCTGTAGCGCATGACCCGGCCCCGCAATGCCACCTCTGTCCAGCGCATTTCAGGGCCCCTCCGTCTACTCAAGCTTTTTTCACCAATCCAGATTACATTGTCAACAAAACCAGTCAACAATTAGACCTTCTTGGTAACTGCAACTGCAACTGATTAGAAACTCGGAAGACGCCTTGTCATATAAGACTGCCTCCATAAGAGAGATCCAGCGATGGCGTCCGCAGAGCTGACGCTGGTCCTCGCGGCGACGCGCAACATGGGCATTGGCCGTGCCGGCGGCCTGCCCTGGACGGGCCTGAAGAAGGAGATGGCATATTTTGCCAGAGTGACGAAGCGGCTTCCACAAGATGTAAGGGAGAAAATCATATACATATTTCCTTCTCTTCCACATGTGCACTTCATCTACCATCACCCACGAACATATGCTAAAACACATATAACAGGCACAACCCCCCGCCGCCAACGCGATCATCATGGGCCGCAAGACGTGGGACAGCATACCGCCCAAGTTCAGACCCCTCAAGGGACGACTGAACATCGTCATCAGCCGGTCGCACCCGGAGACCCCGGAGACCGCAGAGATGGAGCCCGTGCGGGTCAACTCGCTGGAGCGGGCGGTCGAGTACGTCCGCAAGGCCTCGAGTGGCAGCATCGGCCGCGTCTTCGTGATCGGCGGCGCGCAGATCTACGCGGCGGCGCTGAAGCTGCCCGAGGCCCGCCGCGTCCTGCTGACCAGGATCGACACGGACTTTGAGTGCGACGCCTTCTTCTCGCTGCGGCTGTCCGGGGAGGAGGGGCAGACCCAGGGCGGCGAGGAGGGGCGGTGGGCCAGGCGCTCCCACGAGGAGCTGGACGCGTGGGCCGGCGAGGAGGTGCCCGCGGGCGTGCAGGAGGAGAACGGGACGCAGTACGAGTTTCAGATGTGGGAGAGGGTGGACTGAGAATGAAATCGGGGAAGTAATGTTTACCACCGGTATGTTTATGCATGCATGGTCTTGTAAATGTATAGATCCTGTCCGATTATGATATGATGTCCCATGCGAAAGGACAGCGAAGAACGGTCAGAAACATGACTTCGAAATGGCAAAAAGTTTGTTCTGTTTTCTAGTTTTACCGAACCCTCGGGTACATGCTATGTCTACGATTGGAGTTGCAAATTCCAGGGGCGTTCACTGCGGAACCGAGAACCTGTTGGCCCATCGAGACGGTTAAGGGACTTGTGACGCCTACCCTATTTGACCAAGCTGCCGCAGCAAGCGAGGGGAGGAATTCAAGTGGTTAGTAGAAACCCTGGTAGTGCCGTCGAGAATTTCTGCACCTGCTTGGAGTTATGATGCCGCCTCTTGGTATTTTCCGTTTGCCGGGTCAGGTCCAAGGCGAGCAGACGGGCACCATGGTGGTTGCCTGGCTTATATACACGCTTCTCTTAAGTGCAACCACTTGCCACCTGATACAATTGATCTTGGTACAGTACGCCAGAGGCTGGAGAGACCCTATCTGACTCGCCGCTCACCGATCCAACTTCTTCTCGCGAATGAACGCGCTGGAGATCAAGCACAGGATGATAAAGACAATGGCGGGTATGCAAGCCCACGACGTCGCGATGGCGTAGCAGTCCCGGACGACGGCGGCCACGTCCACGGGCAGCTCGCGGATGTAGTCGAGGGACTCGCGGACGCGGTCGGCGATCTCGTCGGCGCCGCCGCCCAAGCGCGCGGCCAGCTCCGTCTTGAGCACCTGCTGCAGCACGGCCGTCGAGACGCTGATGCCGATGATGGTGCCGAGCGAGCGGAACAGGTACGAGCAGGCGACGGCGACGGCCATGTCCTCGGGCGCCGTGTTGGAGATGATGGCGATGAGCGTCGTCGTGATGGAGATGGACGCGCCCAGGGCGAGCAGCACCATGGCCGCGAGCACGCCCGCGAGCGACCTGGACACGACGCCCGAGAACAGCGCCACCAGCACCAGGCTCAGGAACAGGATGGAGTAGCCGATCAGCGTCAGCCAGTAGTACTTGCCGGTCCGCCGCATGATCAGCCCGCCGCCCAGGGACCCGATCAGGCCGGACACCGTGCCCGGCAGGAACATGAGGCCCGACTCGGACGCCGTGAGCGCCAGGGCGCCCTGGTAGAACAGGGCCACGAAGAACCAAGCTCCCATCTGCGCGGCCAGGCCGAAGAAGTTCGCGCCGTACGCGGCCAACACGGGGGGGTCCAGAATGACATGGCCGGGCGCAAAGGGGTTCGAGGCCCACTTGTTCTCGATGAGGATGAACGCAGCGAAGAGGACCGGGGCGAGCGCGAGCGGGATGATGGTGCTCAGCTGGGCCCAGCCCTCGTTGCTGCCGTTGTCGAGGCCAAAGGCGAGCAGGAACACGCCGCCCGAGAGCGTGACGGCGCCGGGGAAGTCGATCTTGCGGAACTTGTCGGCCCAGTGCGAGTGGTCCGTCCGGGGGAGGTCGAGCACCAGGTACACGGCCAGCCAGGCGACGACGGCGATGGGGAACTGGCCGATGAAGGCCCAGCGCCAGCCGATGGAGTCGGCGATGAAGCCGCCCAGGGGCGCGCCGCTGGCAATGCCGGCTGCGAAGACGACGTTGATGTAGCCCTGCCACACGCCGCGGTCGCGCAGCGAGACGAGGTCCGTCATGAGAATGGACACGATGGCGTTCATGCCGCCGCCGCCCATGCCGGCGACGCCCCTCGCGACGCACAGCTGGATGATGTCCTTGGAGAGGCCACAGCCGAGACAGCCCAGGCCGAAGACGGAGTAGGAGAACAGGAGACATTCCTTGCGTCCGAATATATCACTCAGCTTGCCATATAAAGGCTGAAAGGTGGTGAGCGTCAAGAAATACCTGTGCCGGTCAATTGGGTGTCCGCGGGGATCGATGATGCTATACTCACGATGTCGCTATCCAACTCGTGCTGTTCAATGCCTCTAGGTCGGATCCAATCTTTCCATAAGTTGCAACGACCAAGGTTTGGTCCATGGCCACAAGTAATATCTGCACATGTGATCAGTCACTGCCAGAATCCCGCTGATGATAGTGTTCCGGAAGTCCTTACACCAATGGCTAGAGCCGGCAGCAGAGTAGCCATGTTGACCTTGATCTTGGGCCCATTGTTGCTGCTCGCCTGTGCATCTCGATTGCCTCCCTCGGCCGCATTGTTGTTGCTGTTGCTGCTCGTCGCAACTTGCTCGACATGTTCATGCTCTCCAAAGGTGCCATTTCCAATCGGCTTCCCGCTCTCGGAGGTGCTGGCACCGAGCAAGGGTGCTGTCTCTGCCGCCGCGGCGACCTCTTGAGGTATATTGGCAGACATTGCTGAACAATGTCTTGTGAGACCAGTTATCTTGCGGGTCTTCAGCTCAACACAACGATCACGACAAGACTTTTCCAACTTCTTTTTGTTGTTTTTCTCTCCCCTCCTCAGTTCGGCGAGTGGCCGACGAAAAATGACTGCGTGCTCGCGATTATTCGCAATCGGCTATCTCCCCGCCTTCGGGCCCTGCCGGTACCGCTCTTATCGGCATTGTGAATCCCGGTCGCTTACAGAGCAAACAATTGACGTTATTTTCTTGGAGGTCCGCCCGTTCCTCCTGGCGTTGGTTCTTTTCTGGCAGATCATGAGCTCGGGACAGGAGAAGCGATTCTGGCGTGTCTTTCCAAGTCTCATGCCAATTTAGAAAGAATATAAGCATCTTTTTCCCCGACTGACACGGCGGAGAGACAAGGAGCTTGGGACGGTCAATATACCATCTGTCCAACCATGATAGCCGCTAAACCCCGAGACGGAATGTTTTCGTAAGCAGATAATAAAGAAGAGGCCAGCAAATTTCCGAGACATGTACCGAACAACGATCTCGGGGGGGTTCTTCTCTGCAGGCACTTGGTGGCAGGTAAAGTTCAATTACCCGGTCAAACGTCACACAAGAGACGGCACAAGAAATCACCATTGCTACAGTACCTCGAAATGATCTGACCGACCAACGCGAACCGTTGGGCGATCCTTTGGAAGCAAAACAGGCAGCAGAGAGCAGGGGGCTCTGCAGATGCTGTGCAAGCACTAAAGAAATTTTCGTAGCCGAAAATCAAGTGTTCCTCCAACTAATGCAAGGGCACAGGAGGTCCAGGTAGCTTCTGTTGGGAGTGGGTGGCATCGAGTCGAGTCAAGCCGAGTCGCACATCTCGAGAGTATCAACATCGAGCGACGGGCAATTTATGAAAGACATTCTTAAAAGCGCCAATCTTTCTTCATTTCGAAGACTTTGAGCCCGTGTCTCCATTGAATAAAAGTGAAAAACAAGAGAAATCACGGGATCTGGACAGACATAATTATAAGGTGAAATTACCAGACTCAAGCTTCTTGTACCGAGTAGTACAAGGAAACAGGAACAGCGAAAGCCCTTGTACCGCGCATAGAAGGCGCTATTGCACAGTGGCTTCTCGCATAAACGATGGGCGCTGGCCGCTGGAATCCGGAAGATTGCAGATGATGCGCCCTACGAGTTGCTGCGAACTGCTACAGCGACATGAGCGCTGTGGGTACTATGGGGTACGGGCTGGAAACCCGGGTTTGATCGAGAGGCCGCAGCACTCCAGCGCTTCCTACTGGCCCATTTTTAGAAGACGAAGCCCACTTGTATCGAATTCGATGGCGTATGATGCGCCCCAGGGTTCTTCGCGTGAAACGCTCGGGACATCGACGCTATTCCTGTCATTTGCCAGCCATGGGCGAATGGGAATTTCAATGTCCAGTCTGTTTAGCTTCTCTGCCTTCCCTTTTCTGCTGTCTTCTCCCAGGCAACTCCCCGTTTTCCTTTACATGACATTACGTCAAGGTAAACAAGGTAGGTACGTATTCGTACCTCTTCATCCTTCATTGGCTCTCCGTCTGCCATCTGTTCTCCTTTTTCTTCTTCTTCTTCTCTTGGCCCAGGCCGCACCAGCAGCACCTGAGTAGCACTAGCACCAACGTTGGCCCCAACGGCCGTGGCTTTCTGCTTTCTGCCCTTGGGTGGCTGATCCGCTGATCTTTGATGCGTCATGGTCGTGTATCCGCACACAGCCGCTGTTGTCTCACATTCCAGGAGTAAAATTCTAGAGATTTGTAGATGGAGAGAAAGAGATGCCACCGCATTCGGGTCTCGTGTGTCCGTCGGAAAAGAGGAAAGAAGATGATTCTTTCTGCTTTCGACTCGCGCTCGTCGGAGTCTTGTAGCCTTGCTGCTTTTCTATCTGCAACCATCACTCGGCAGTCTTCTTTCTTCTCGTCATTTCTCTCCCGCGAAGCAACATAGTCATGGTAATATTCTTGCTACATTCACGCGCCAGAAACCAGCGGATCCTAGGGTCCCTGTCAAATGTCGATAAATTTGGAAAGTTGATTGGACTCGAAAGTTTCACATCCCTCACGCAGGGATTGGGTTCGTCTCTTGATCAAGACGCAGTCAGACATTCATCATCGGGTTCTCAGCCTGGGGCAGCCTATCGGTCAGAGAGAGCAATCAAGATTCTACCCGCAGGTTGATACAACAGTACAGGCCTTCCTACAGGCTACAGCTGGGCTTTCCAGGTTCCATTAATTTCGAGCTGTCGTTCATCTGCCTTCCTCCCACCAACTTATTCCATCCCGGTACCCGGTTCGGTTCGGTCGCACGAAGTTGCAGAAACTTGCTTGGCCTTCGGGGGGAATGAATTCTGGAATCCTGGATCTACACTGCTATTTTACCCACCCATCCACTTCCTTCTCGGCTTCCCTCCCCAAGCCCGTGAGCCCCTCCACAGCTGCGCAGAGCGGCGTGAGATTTCAGCACGGTACCTGCATTAGCCTGGGCCTATAGAGCAGGGATCGTTTTACTCGCGCATGCTTCGAAAGAATATATCTGCGACTACGCTTTTGCGAGCCTCTCTCTGCCCTCTTTGTCTGTTTCCATTTCTTCTTCTTTTCCTTATTCCGCTGCCCATACAACCAGGTACCACGACTACTGCTGTTACAGACGAGTTGCCGTTGGCTGGAGAGGATGCATCACTTTGAGAGGCCTTGATCCCGACCGCCTGCGAAACTCAGTTGATGTAATATTACCCAGTATACTACCTCTCTCGCCTCATTTTGCCTTGTGTTCCAGACCTTGCCCGCTTTGTCATACGGGCACCTGGTCTCGGTCTTGTATCTTTTCTTTCCACTTAGAAGTATCCGGTTGGTAGTTCATCATGGAGTGGAACACGGCCACACTCGAACCCCCCAGGACGGGTGGTCGTTCACGTTTCTCAAAAGCGCTGCCCGTGCCGCCTCCTCTGCGGCAAGACGCTCCCGTGTCTGTTGTTTCTTCTCCTCCCTCTACGATTACTACTGCCACTACTCCCACCTCCACCACGACTCCAGCTTTCAAGATCCCCCGAAAACTGCCTGGCCTGCCCAACATGGCGACAACAATGGCCCTCCCGCCCAGGAAGGACTCTGTGGGGGCTCGATTCGTCCCAAAACCCATGGACTCACCACTGCCGGCTCTGCCGGGCAAGGTATCATCACCATTAGAGTTGCAGAAGAAGATGCCCCCGCTACCCAGAAAGGCCGTTGGATCACCGCCCCCAGCAGCAGCCTCGACGAAATCACCACCACCAGTTCCTACCCAGCTTGAGCCCGAAGCCGTTGATCCGGTAAAGCTCAAGCGCAAGTCCTCCATCTCGAGCCTACTGTCGGCATACTCACATAGCTCGTCTGACTCGGTACACGACATGTACATGTCCTCACAACGGAGTTCGGATACAAAGGGCAGCGAGGCTTCACTTTCACCAGACCGGGGCAGGGAACAACAAGGAGACTTCTCGTCGGCGTACAAGGCCTTCACGAGGAATCCCTATGAGGAGCCCTCGGCTCGTGAGAAGGAGATGATGATGAATGAGCCCTTGCCGCCGCCTCCTCCTCCCACCAAGGAAGCTAACGGGTCGGCGCCGCGCACTGGGCTACCCGCAACGCCGCGCAGCAACAGACAGGCACCGACACCAGCTGCGGCGCCGGCGCCAGTACTAAAAGACAGTGATACATTCAGCTCAGTCACACGGACAACGCCGTCGCCACCACCTCGGCGGGAAATTTGGCGGAGGAGGGCATCATCAAAATCCGACAGAAGCATCGCCGTTTCTGGACTCAAGCTTGCCGTGAGTCACGGGTCGACTGCGGCCACGGCCATGACAACATCACAGCAGGGCGCTCCAGAGGAATCCTCGCAAAACTTGGCACAACATCCCTCCATTTTGAACCCAACCCTGAGTGCAAACAATGCTTCTCAGCTACCAACGCAACCCAACTCTGGTCTACCAGGTCGCAACGTCAGGCCACAGGCTCAGTCACAACAACAGCAGGCAGCTTCCGCCACAGAATTTATTAATTTTGAAAACGATGACGAGATGAAGAGGCTTCAGGGGCTCAAGAACCGGGCCTTTGGCCAACAGGAGACCACGTCGAATCCTCAGCCAATTGACTCACCCACTCTGAAACCAATCCCAGCTGGCAGCAGCCCAACGACTCTAGGAGGGCCGGAAAGCTCCAGGTCTACGGATGATAGCCAGACGGCCCCATCGCCCCCTGGAAAGTCTCTGAGACGCCGCGAGGTCGGCAGGAAGCCAAGCCTCCAGAACATGAATGTGAGAGGCAACGAGCTGGGCGCCGCTCAACAGCACCTGCGAGAGGCCAGGAGCGCGATTGATCTCCGGGCAACTCGCGACAAGCAGGCCGAAGCTGGCATGGAGAACTTCGCAGCACTCGAGCCGCCGCATTTCCCTGGGCAATACTACGGAGGTGCTCCTTCGCCCCGGTCGCCGCGCAACCGTGGACTGTCTAGTGCTAGCAACGCCAGCGGTCGACGGATGCCCGCACCTCATCTCATGGTCTCTTCGCCTGGAATGCCGCCCGTCCAAAGACCGCGGGTCGACTACAAGGACATGGAGTACATTGAGATGACTCCGCAGCAAGAGCAGGATCTGTCCGATGCCATCAAGAAGGCCTTTAGCCGCGCCAAGGACTGGTCCAAGATGACGCCCAACGAGAACGGCGTGTGGCCGTGCAGGGAGCTGACCGCCGACCATCTCACCTGCGGCACGAATCACAAGTACTGGTTGAACTCGGCTAACGTCAACTGCCCCATCGCCTGTATGCTCTGTCACGAAGGCGGCAAGGAGTCCCGGCGCGTTTGCAGAAGCTGCGGAATCCGAGTCTGCACCGGATGCTCGGAGCTCTTGACCGGTGTCAAGATCGAGAACCTCGATTTCGACGCTCTCGCGAGCAAGGAGAAGGAGAAGGAAGATGCCATCATCGGTGAGGCGAGCTAAAGGGAGTTGCCTCTGGCGGCATGCACTATTGACGAGATTTGACGATGAGAACCTGCGCCAGGACGCGCCCATTTTCTTCCTTTTGTGATACATTCTGAACAACCATTTTTGGGTTCTCTTTGCATATATTGCAGAACCATAGGGAAAGCATGGAAAAACTGGAAACAGATCAACGTGGCGTTCTGAGAATGTATATATAGAGAAAACACCTCCATATAGGAAATACCCTGAGAGAAGGGAGGTTGTACAAGTAGATACCACACCATGATTCGGACGCATCATGATCCGTTCGGGCAATGAACGGCAGATCAAGACATGAAGATAAATACACATGCCTAAAAGATTTATTCACTTTGTCCAAATATTAGACGTATTAGCAACCATTGCTTCGGAGTAATTTGGGTAATGTAGCTCGTCGTGAGCCACATACCTATATCTTCTCTTTCGAAGATGATGGAGCCCTCCTCAAATAGAGCCGTCTAACATTGGAATAATATAGTCGGAAACAAAAAAGAAAATTCGTAATTAAAATAACATAAGCAGGAAACGTCTATAAATAAGGAAAATAAGAAAATCATGTCCATAAACTATGCAGGTTCGCGGAGCACAAGTCATACCTTGACGCAATCTCATGTCTTGGGTCTGCAGTGATCTGCTGCCAGGGGTTTTACCAAGATCCTAACAGGGCTGAGATAAGCGTAAATGTGCTGCGATGGACACTGCCGACCCGGTAACTTTCAGTGGTCGCGCCCGATAAAAAGCGGAAGGGGTTTGACCCCTGGAAATGGTCAGGTACCCGGCAACCTAAGCTACCTGATAACTGACGTACCTGTAATAAGCCGAGGCGCGATTGATACGCGATACGATCCGACACATTAAAACATCACAAATTCCCCAGCATCACCAACACCATGTCCTCCACAACGGGACTGAGCCGGACGCGTTCCCTACGACAGCCGGCTGCGACGTCATCCCGGAATCAATTGGGTCAGAGAGATGGCGCCAGCAACGCCAGCGAGTCCGGGAGCTCATCCCCTAGCCGACTGCCCCAGGTCAAACCCTTGACGAGGTCGGGGACAGTCACTTCAGCAACCACATCATCGTCAACAACGGCGGCGGCGCGCAGCAGGGCCGCGAGCTCGGCGACGAGGACGAACAACACCCCCACGACCGCCTCGGGAAGACCGCTCTCGGGGATATTCTCAAGCAAACCGACAACCTCGTCGACGACAACAGCCACGAGACAGCGAGCTCCCACGGGGCCCGATAATGCGACCGCCAGACCGCTAGGCAGAGCGCCCTCGATACGGCAGGTGCCAGGCCAGCAACCGTCGGCGACGACCACGACATCGAGCACAAGCAGGAGAGTGCCCTCGACGAGCAGTATCAGCAGCAGCAACAGCAGCGCCAAGCGCCCGACGTCCTCGGGCGGGCTGCCGTCGTCGGCCGCGGCCCGGAGCAAACCCGCGACGCACTCGAGAGCCAAGAGCACGGCCACGGCGCTGACGGCGGCGACGACGCTTCGACCGCCCGCCTCTTCGAGTACGCCCTCGGGCGCCGCCTCGCCGTCGGCCGCGAGCACCACGTCGACGATATCGCACGCCAGCAGACCCAGCACCACGAGGCTGCACGCGCGCAAGGTGTCTCAAACGCAACAAAATGCGGCGGCAGCGGCGGCAATGCCGCCCCCTCCCATCCCACCCCAGTCGCCGGCGCACCGCCCGGCCTTCAACACGAACCAGCAGCACTACTCGCCGCTCAAGTCGCACGCGCCCAAGCCGCTGACATCCACGTTCCTGGCGCCCCCGTCGCCGTCCAAGCTGCCGTCCAACGTGGCCATGAGCGCCGAGACGTCGCGGCTGCAGACGGAGCTGCTCCAGCTGTCCCTGCTGCACCGCGAGGCCGGCGCCGTCACCCGCGCGTGGCACGCGAGCGCCCGGCGGAAGCTGCGGGCGCGCTTCGGCGAGGCCGCCGCCGAGCACGAGCGGATCTGCGCGCGGGAGCGCGACGGCGTCGAGGCGCGCAACGTCGCGGCCCTGCTGCGCTGGGGTGGCAGTAACGGCGGCAGCGGTAGCGGCGGCATGGGCCTCGAGGACAAGCTGCAGGCGCTGGACCAGGTCCTCGACGGCGTCTGGGCCATGAGCGAGCCCGAGGGCCGGTACGGCCGGGTCGCGGAGGCCTTCGAGGCGTGGGCCGGGCGCATGGCCGACGTCGTGGCCAAGCGCCGGAGCGGGCGCGCCGACGACCTGGTCCGCGGCGGCGAGGTGCTCTTCGTGAGCGACCTGGACGCCCGGTGGAGGGACGAGTGCGCCGGCCTCGTCCGGAAGCTCGAGGCGTGGTGTCTGATGCTTAACGAGATCGGGCCCGCGCCCGACGACGACGAGACCGAAAACGAAAATGAAGAGGGCCCGAGGTCCAGCCTCTCGCGCATCCTCGAGGGCTGCACGAGCTTGGTCGTCGGCATGCTCGCCGAGCTCGAGGTCATGCTGGATATCGAGAGGGACGCCCGCCGGGCCGAGGACGACTGGATCGAGAGGATGAGCCAGCAGCTCCGGATCGGCGACCACGAGACCATGGATCGGGAGCCGCCATTGTGGAAGATGGTGATATAAAGAGGAAGATAATGCATAATCCCAATTAATCATGAATAACCAAAACAGAATGGAATCATTGATGTCACTTGGTGCGGAACCTGTCTATTGTGCTATATATGTCGTTGTCCGGACATCCTCTGTCCGTGTCTGCCTTATGTCACAAAGTTGTCATCATCTCGCATCTACCCATCCACAGTTCACCATGGCCGAGTTGCGGGTCTATCTATAATATATATCAAGAGACTCGCCCATTAGTCATCCCAAAGCCTAACTCTCTCCTTGGTCTTACCCATGGGTTGCAGGCCAAAGATGTCCTCGGGCAGTGCGCTCTTCTTGCCGGTGCCGTCGTCGTCGCCGCCGAGGGATTCCTCGTCGTCGCCAAACAGGAACGCCGTCCGCTGCCGGTCGGCGTTGTCCGAGGACTTCTTGTGGTGCTTCTTGGGCGCGGGCTTGGGCCGGGAGGACGAGGACGAGGACGACGTCGACTCGAACGCCGAGGGCTTCTGGGACGTGGCCGACGACGCCGACTGGTCCGGCTCGAGCATCCACGCGAACGAGGACTGGGCCAGGGTCGAGCGCGTGGGGATGGGCGCGGGCGGTCTCTGGAGTGCTACGGGGGGCGGCTGCGACTGCGACGAGGCTGAGCCCAGGGGGTCGGTCTCTGTGGTCCCTGATGCGATGGCGGTCGAGTCTGGATGTTCGATTTCGGCTATCACGGGGAGCGCGGCCGTCATGTCTGCCTCGGAGGGCGGCGAGGCTGTGGTTTCTGGGGGTTGAGTGGAAGTCGATGCAGCCGCTTCAGTCGGCACGTCATGCTCGGTGTCGGCTGGTGCTGGTATCGAGGCGCCATTGGAGGGTGGCGCTTCGGGCAGCGCCACGGTCGAGTCCTCGAGGTAGACCTTGACGAATTGGATCTTTGCCGCGGCGATCTGCAGGGCCTCTCCGTGTTTCGCCTTGTCCTCCATGTCCGAGGCCGCCAGCGCGTGCAGGTTCGAGAGTGTCTCCTCCAGCATGACGGCGAGCTGCTTGTTCCTCCGGTCGAGAGCGGCGACCGCCTGCATCGCCGTCGTGTTCGGGCCCGGCTCCGAGAACAGATCGCGGCCCGCCTTCATCGTGGTTCTAGCCTCGCTGACGTTGCGCCTGATCTCTCCCAGCGCGTCGCGGACCGCCTGGTTCACGCCCAGCTTCTCGCCTCTTTGGAAGATGCCCTTGGCTGCTCCCTGGAACAGAGCCTCCACGCCACCCGGCTGCTGTATGAAGCGGGTAGGGAATCGTGAGGGCGAAAGAGGCGATCTCCCACCATTTGCTGTAGTCTGCCTTGGGTCGAGGCCTGCTGACTTTGGCGTAGATGGTCTGGACGATGCCGTGGCCGGAGATGGCTGTCTTCCAGTGTATTTCAGAATCAACGCGGAGCCTCCATCTGAATTCAAGTGATCTCTCAGGTATACCGCATCGTCGACAAAAGTATGTGGCCCATGAGGTTCCTGTGGCGACGGATACTTGAGGAGCAATGTCAATGCAACAGAGTAATCAGCTTCTAGTACTGTACAATTGGTCAGTTATCCTCCTTATTACGGTTGTAGTAGGGGAAAAATCAACCTACATTCCCAGCGTATTCTGAGCAGCATAGCTGTGCATATAAGGTCTACCAAGTCGAGTGATGAGTCGACGGCGAACAGAGTGTCCCACAACACAAGCATCTGATCGAACGGATACTCGCGTGAAAACAAAAGTCGGATCCAGCGGCTGCTGTCATTAGCTATGCGCCAAGACTTGTCTTCATCCAAGAAAGAACTTACATCAGGAATATTTGCGGCAGAACTTCATTATCCTTGAGGTGGTTCGAAAGCTCAGGATCGACCTTGTACAGCAGAACTTCATGAATGTGCTGGCTTTTCTCGACAATAGTAGATCGGCCGATGCTGTTTGGGCTGTCGTCTGTCTCGTAAAAGGCCTTTGCCCGATCCATGACCTTGGAAAACAACGTGAAGGCATCGTGCTCGATGAAGCTAGCATCTAGCATCTCCACCATGGTAAGGTCAGTCGATCCCTCGGGCGACTCGCCGTTCGGGTTGATGGCATCTTGTTCCAGAACATAGACAATTGGCGCAAGTAGCTCGTGCATCCCCTGCCGGTAGCCGCCAACGTCCGGGTTGAGCTTGCAATATATAAATAAGACATCTAGGACGAGCGTCTGAGTGCGAGGCTCGTGATAGAATGGCTCGTCTGGCAGACGCTGTACATCTTGTAGGATTTCCGCCCTCAGTGCTTCATCTTGTCGCAATGTATTCCAAGGGGACTATATAAGGTCAATATCATGGCGTCATGAATCCCAATGTCAGAGAGCATACGTACATCTGGGTCATCCGCAAGCGGATCGCTGTTCACATTGGCCAGGTACTCCGGGTGCTTGATGTATTTTAAGAAGTGATCCCTCAGCGAGGCATACGTGCTTCTAGACTCCAATAAGGCATGAGACCAGTCTGCTGTACTGGCACCTCGTCCGAGGAGGAAGACCTTCCAGCACACTGATCTGCATCCCGAGATGCATGGGCTGTCGGGGCCGTTGGACTTGACCGCCTCTTGCAGGTCGGATATGCTAGAGCTGTGTCTAATCGTTTCTTGCCATCGCGGGCTGTGATTCTGGTCAGACAAGAGACTCGAGAGAACATAGGAGGCTAGGCAAGTCAGATATCTTACGTTGAATCAGCCAGAGATCTCATGATGAAGTTCCCCTGGCTATTGGCGATTTCACCGAACCTTGCAAAGAAGTAGGTGTCTCAATCGGTACCTGCAGCAGCTGTAGGCGTTTGTTTGATGCAGGTGACCAGATAGATACTGACTAAACCAGGCGGGCGATTACGAGATGGTCTAGGTAGGAAGCAGCCAAGGTGCATCCAATTGACCTACCTTCTACGGTGTACGCCTTACCTTAACGCCCAACGCCGTCATCGCTGCCCGCGCTTGGAGGGGTCAATTAGCGGCGAACCAGGGCATGTCCGATTATGCGGGGTTCCCAGGGTAGCTGGTGATACGGGGAGAAGCCGCCCATGAAAAGGCCAAGGACTTTGCACCTGCTTCTATGATGAATATGGTTCGAGTGAATCTTGAAATGACTTTGGAATATAAAGGTGCACACGCACGTGACATGCTCATAACTATAGTCACATATCGGCAGGCGTAGTAGTGGCAAATAGGTGCAATACGGCAGCTCCGGAGATAACTCGTCAACACTATTTGTTGCTGCTTCTGAATGGCGGCGACCCACTCCTGACTTCATTGGACCTCGGTGGACTGGCGAAGGGTGCTGCCATCATTAATCAGCAGTCAGCCAGGCATACCTACCATTTCCCCCTTCTACATCATCCGAGGGCGCCAATACCGAAGATACACCCTCACGATAGCGTCGTTTTCTCTCCTGTCCTGTTTTCTGCTGATTTGGTAGATCGTCTCTTTCCGAAAAAGAACAACTCAGTCTCAAGTAAGGCGGAATGGCCTCGTCGATCCCAGACCTCCCAGTCCTGGCTGCAGACGATTCGATGCTTTCTCGAAAGTTTGGCCGGGAGGTTGCAAACTACTTCTCCGGAAACCCTCTGAACAGGGTCTCTTTTCTACGAGGAGATCATGGCTTCTTGTCGTCAGCTTTCACGCACCCCTCGACGGGGTTTCTGCTGCTAGAGAACTCTTCTCCATCCGTCAAGAACCCCTCCTCCTTGGCATATCTTGCAAAGTCAGACATTGAGCCTCTGACTGGGCCAGACTTCTTTGAAAAGACCGAGGATGAATGGGTCAAGAGCTTCAACTCCACCACTGCTCACCCCGTGGTCTTGTTCCTTGGTCTCGACGAGAAAAAGACGTCGGGCTTTGAATGGAAGGAGTACAAGGGAACGCCGTACTTTGCGATAGACGTCACGCCCAAGGGAGCCCTGGCCGACAAGGCCACGAGCGTTGTCGAGGCAGTCAAGGCGAAAGGCATCACCTTTTTGCCTGGAGCTCGGCCGCTGCTTTCTCTGAGCGCTCCAGAAGGTGAGGCATATAGTACTTGCAAAAAGGCTGGCCACTTTGCTAACTTGCCACAGCTGCCATTTATGCTCAAGCACGCGCTCTCCTGGACTGGAACGCCCGCAACCCCTTCTGCGCTGGATGTGGATCAAAGACATTATCCGTAAATGCAGGAATGAAGCGGGTTTGCCCGCCGACTGACTTGGCTGGTGTTCCTGAAGGTGGAGCCCCCAAGGAGCGCGAGGATTGCCCTACCAGACATGGCGTTTCGAACCTGTGTTTCCCACGAACAGATCCCACCATGATCGTGGCAGTGGTTTCCGCCGACGGTACCAAGATGCTTCTTGGCCGTCAGAAGAGATGGCCGCCGTATTGGTACTCTACGCTGGCAGGCTTCCTCGAGCCTGCCGAGTCGATCGAGGAGGCAGTCCGACGCGAGGTGTGGGAGGAGAGTGGTGTTACTGTAGGCCGTGTCGTCATTCACAGTTCGCAGCCTTGGCCGTACCCTGCCAACCTGATGATTGGTGCCATTGCGCAGGCCACTCCCGACGGTGAGAAGATCGACCTGGGCAACGATCCTGAGCTGGAGTCGGCAAAGTGGTTCCCACTCGAAGAAGTCAGGACGGCCCTTCTCCAAGGAGTCAGCGGCCTGGGCGAGCCAGCCCCGGCAGGCTACAAGGAGGGAGACCTCCGACTACCTCCTCAGACGGCCATTGCCAACAGACTCATGGATGCTGTCACTGGAGGATTTTTGAGTGCGGCCAAGATTTAAATGGAGATTGATCATTGAACCAAGAGAATGAGCTTAGAAACTGAAGATTCAAGAGATAGAACAGGCTTGGTAAATATACAACTTCATGCGTCAAAGAGCAAGATACATTGTCTTTAAAGAACTTGAGCGAACTAGAGAAAATGATGCACGAAGAGATCGAGGCAGAAGATGTTCCTGATGTCCAGATGTCCCAGCCTGCCTAGGTGGCCCTCAAGGTACGTACAGAAACTGTCAGCTGGCAGCAGAGTGGTGGCCCGCCTTTTGATCGTCGCCCACCTTGGGCGCGGCAGCAATTCTTTTGCGCCACTCACCGCCCGCTGGCAAGACCCCCGAATCAGCCCCACCTGCCAGCCATTCCAGCCAAGCATAAAACTCTGCCCTCGCCGCCAGAATTCTGGTCTTCTTTTCCTTTCTTCTTCATCATCAGTATGGGATAAAATTATTACCGTCAAGTAATTATTTTAATTTCATTGAGGGCTCTGCTACGGCAGCTTGCTGAGGGTCATTACTTTTCTGTGAATTTCCTTCCGTTCCCGGCCCCCTAAAGTAAAGGGAAACGCTCTTCCTAATCAGCCGCCGACGCCAGCTCTTCCTGGTTCGTGACTGTGGGGTGTTTGCTACATACCATTCTTAGATACGCATAGTTATTTTTTTTCTAGAGTCTCGAAATGAAGCCCTCGCGCTTCCTCGTCTTGTCTGACTGGCGCCTAGTCGCAGTCGCGCAGGGTCAGCAAACTTCTCGTGCAGCCGGCGACGCATCTTGCGTTGCCTAATTTGCACCGCGTTGATGTGTTTCGCGCAAAGAGGCGTGTCATGTCTCGATCGTGATCTCGATGCGCCGTGATCTGAACTCACCACGGACGTTCATGGGACGGTCAGCCTTGCGAGCCTCCTCGACGATTGCCTTCGTGCGCCTGCCTTACAACACAAGGGTCGTATGCGGATAATTCTTGCCTACCTACTCCGTACCGACCTGCGAAGATTTTCTGTGGCCAACGTCCTTGCATGTGGCAGACACGCATTTTGTGCTCGGAGATTTTGCTAGTCAATACAAGCCAAGCTTTCGCATGACTGCCACGAATTGTATCACAGTTACACGCTTAAACATGGATCATGACGATAATGTTTGGAGGTTCGCAGATTGGATTGATGCTACCTTTGCTTCAGAAGCCCGTGTTATGAACCGAATCACACCACGAGCACTCTATGCCCGTCCAGTAGTACTAATCCTCCATTGAACTACGACACCCGCTTAGTAGAGGCGCTTGGGGGGAGACATGGAAGCCTTGATGGTCAAGCTTCCAACGTTCTGCCAGCCCTTCTTCAGCAGGGAGACGAGGTAGTTGATGGCCAACATGATGTTGCCGACCAGCTCCTCAGTGTCCATACCGACGTTGCCGATGGCGACACCCATGCAGAGAACCTTCTTCAGCTGGAACTTGATGGTGGACTTGACCTCGTTGATCCTGCCAGTAAGGTCGTCGGAGTGGGAGACGGGGGTAGGGAACTTGCCGGCTGTGAAGTTTCAAGTTAGCACAATTCTAGAGGATCAGAATCGTAGTGTTGCGACTTACCCTTGGACAGACCAGGACCCAAGAGACGGGGGATCTGCTTGATCAGAGAGTCGGAAGCGACGAAAGCATCGTACTTGCGAGCGAGCTTCTTGATCAGCTTCTTGTTCTTGTTCAGCTTCTTCAGGTCATCGGCGCTCATCTAGGTCGGGTGTTAGCTCGGCTGACGTGTCTCGTCTTCGGCGGATTGTATCTTACGGCGTCGACACCACCGTGCTTGGCACGGTCGAGATCGTGCTGGTCACCAAGAATGCAGATGGCCATGTTGGGGCGGGGGATGGTCGGCAGGCGGACGGTACCCGAGAAACGCTTGTCACGCTGGGGGTCGTAGTTCTTCAGGCCGATCTGGAGCTCGACGGTCTCCAGAAAGTTGCGCTTCTTCTCATTGAGAGAGTAGTCCAGGAGCTCCTGGACGTTGGAACGGACTCCGGCGACAGTGATCTTCGACATGTTTGCTGTCTTCCACTATAGTGCTCTAGTGGTGAGGATTTTTCGTTCGGTGGTTTGAAGTCGTAAGAGAGGAAAGAATGCGCTTCGCTCTGGGGAATAGCGAAATTATTTCTGTGGGTGGAACTTTTTTGCGGGGTTCAAAAATGCTTGTGCCTTGCGGGCCGCCGGCAGCTGCCCTTGAGTCATACGGCCTGCTGCCTTGCTGTATGGGCAACAATGTTTGACCCCACCTCTGCAACCACCAACACCAATGATAGCTTCAACATCTCAGCTACGGCCTATTCAAATCTCGTGATCTTACATTTTGACTCCTTCAACACTATTCTGACTCATTTCCGATTGACTTTTGCTGAGACGGCGACAATAGTCATGCCTTCTATGCACCTGTCGGCACAACGCGATAATTCGGACGTATTGGACAATGCAGCAGCTCTAGCTGAGGTGGCAATACAGTGATATTGTCCAATCTCGGCCCTCGAAAATGCCATCTAGGACATTGTCCTGAGGCAGATTGTCACGAAATCGTACTTTGCATCAATTCGACTTCATCATTCAGCGAACAAAGGTTTCTTTTCGTCATGATATGACCAACAGAAGCACTCTTGTGGTGGCCATCTTGGAGCTTTACATTTGAAACAACCAAATCGTCATTTCATTAGCGCCCCTCTCAGAGCCTCTATACGCCCAAGCCACGTTTCGTGACTGATGTTTTGCGTCTCATCGACGCAAGTGCGCGATGGACCAATCGCGACACATTTCTGAATCAGTCGTCGAGACTCGATGCCTATTGGCACAGACATCTTCAGGCAACATATATCTCGAGATCTCTCCTCCGCTACCCCAGACCCCGTGGAGATCACCAGTGTGAAACGTGAATTCTGCAGAGTGTCTGCCCAGTCACAGTATGCACGTCTTTCGGTGCGCGGCACCGGGTCGCGGCAAGTCTCGTGAGTCCAAGTCTGGTCACACCATTACGATGCAGGTCGAATCTGGCATTTCACCCAGAAGATGGAATCTGTCATTACCGTGGCAGTCTGCCGTCGAGCCTCCCAGGGACGGATTCTGGTTGCCCGATACAGCATCATGCCTCTCCATGAGGTCAGATTATATCAAATTTTATCTGACCAAAGTACGGCAAAAGCCAGTCATTTGCGTCACTGTTGGACTTTACACCCCGCGGGGTTTTGCCGTCGAGAGCTTCTGATTCTCTCGAGCTGTACGCTTCAGTTTCCTAGCGTGCCCAGTCGGCCCGGGACCATCAGAAACAGATGATGATAGACCTATTGTGTTCATCTTCGGCTTCCCGCTCTGAGTGGATACCGCTTGGTGATAAATTATCTATCATTTGGAATGCCTCTATCTTCTACTCAGTAGGACCCTGATTTCAAACGCCACAGCTGCATACTATGTTATATGAAGTGAGTATCCGGATGTGTGCGTCTCGAGGACTGTGGCGACCAGCGGTGGGCACAAAGCAAATTTGCTTTATTTGATTTGCGCTTTTAGCGTGCATTAGCGTGCAAATCAAATAAAAGGAAAAATCGGCCGATTTTTACAAAAAAAGTGTAAAAAGGCACGCTTTATAAAGCAAATGTATATTTTGATTATAGCTTTATTTTTTTATATATAAAATTTAATAAAAAGCTTTGTTTAATTATATGAAATTTATTTTACGATATTTATATTAATAGGTTTTTAGTGTTTTTTAGCTTCTAATATATAAATAAAATACGATTTTATAATATTCGATTATTTATTTATAAAGCTAATAGCAAAAATAAAGTTTTTATTAATTATATTTAAAAGCAACAACCGATTTTACGGTAACGATATTTTATTGGCTTTTTTTTTTAAATCCGAAAATATTTTTTATATTATTAACGCGATATAATACGCGTATATAACGCAAATTATTACGAAATTCGGCGATAATAAAAGTAATAATAATAATAATAATAATAACGCGATTATTAATTATAACTAATATTTAAAAAGGTATTTATTTATAAAAAAAGAAAAAAATTATAATTTAAAAAAGCTTAAAATTAAAGTTTTTAAATATTATACTTTTTTGCTTTCCGTATTTATTTATTATTAAAACGATATTTATTTTTTATATAAAATATTATAATTTACGTAAATTTAAATTCGAATTAATAATGGCTTATTTTTATTTTTATTTAATTTATTTTTATTTATATTTTCCGGGGCTATATTTTTATTACCGCCGGCGCGCTTTTTATTATTAATATATAAAATAACTTTAAATTTTAAGTTTATTTTAACGGTAAATTACGTTTTTATATAAAAATAAATAATTAGCGTAATTATACTTTTATTTTATATTAATTACGTTTTTATTTTAATATTAAAATTAATTATAACGCGACTTTATAAAATTTACCCCGACTTTTTTTAATAAAAAATATCGGTAATTTATGTTTATATATTTATTATTTACTAAGATTTATAAGCGTAGTTTTATCAAAATTTATAATAATTATATTATAAAATATCTCGGCGATAATAACGATAAACGCGGCGTTATTAATTTTAAAATTTATTATATTATAAAATTTATAATAAACGTAGTATTACGAAATTATATAACGGTAAAGTTACGATTAATTTATAAAATTATTTAAATATATAATACGGTAAAACTTAAGACGTGTTACGAACATGCACCCTTGCAGGAAGACAAACATGTGTTGGCGCTTAAGGAAGGAAAGAAGGCACACTGCGGGGCTGTCATCACTGGATGAAGACCACCGCCAGGTGACTAAGCCTCACAGCTGGTGTCAGCTGTCAACAGGCTCACGTCCGGATCCGTGATCCAAGGGTGAGCCTCACCAACGGATCAGCGATCCAACAAAGAGGATCACCACCAACATGGTGATCCAAGCAAACATCAGTGAGGGAATAAATGGATATATTAAGGACGAGTTTCCTACTCTATATAGACAGTCATTACCTTAGTAATCAATCTAAGCATCTATCTTACCTATAGGTGAGGCATTCAATACGCCTTGACGACTACACTTGTGAATCAGTTCTACAGTTACTCTTTGCTTAGTATATCTCCTACGCTCTACGTATTTGATAACATAAACCCCAGCACTTCCTTATACTTCGGTTTATCCTTAGTATAGTCGTTACAAGACGGCGATTTTATTTACGATAATTTTTTTTAATTACGTAAATTAAATTAAAACGTAAATATAAAACGATTAAAATATTTATATTTAAATAAATATATAAAAAAGCGCGGGTTATTACCCGCCCGTAATTTATTATTAAAAACTTTTAACAAAAAGTAATTAATTTAATTAATTTAATTAAGTTTCTTTTATTTATTATTAAATATTTAGTATTTAAAAATTCTTGCTTTTTTGAATTTTAAAATAAGCGATTATACGCTTATTAGCCGCCGTACCGTCGGCCGGTAGCTAATTAATAAGTTTAAAGCTTATTAAAAGCGAATTAATATTTTTATTTACGGGTATTATAAAAGGAAAATTAGCTTTTTTTAATTATTAAACCTTTTTAAAATAACGGCTTTTAATTAATATATTTGTTTATTATATTACCGATAATTATATACGTTAAACGGTGGTTTTTAAGCTACGTAAAATCGTTAACAAATATATTAATAATATTTTCGTCGTGGCGGTATTAAAAATAATTTATTATTTCGGTATCCCCGATATAAAATTAGGCTTTTGTATATTTAATAACGTTATTAATAATATTACCGCCATTAAAAACTTAGTCGCTAAGCAGCTAAAATTAGCCCGTAATATATAAATAAACCGCGAAAAAACGGTTATTAAGCGTTTACGCTGCTTTAATTATATTTTTAATTTTATCGCTAAATTTATTTTTAATAACAAAGCTAAAGCTAACGTTAAGCGTATAATAATTAACGATATTATTATTACCGCCGAATATCGTATTTAGCTAAAAACGGGTCCGGTCCGTAAAATTTATAATTTTTTAATTTACGTTAAAAATAATTTATAGCGCCGTGTTACGAACATGCACCTTTGCCAGAAGACAACAGATGTTGGCGCTTAAGGAAGCACAGGACAAGGGACCATACCGGAACAAATAGAACAAGACCACTGCAGGTCACGTGATAAAGGACCACGTGACCAAGACCGGAAGCGATTAAAAATAATTAGTGGAATTTACTAATTATTATTAAACACTAACGAGCACTATTAATTACCAATTAACGTAAATAATCCAAGCAAATATCAGTAAGGGGATAAATAAATATATTAAGGATGGGTTTCCTATATTATATAGACAGTCATTACCTTAGTGATTAATTTAAGTATTTATTTTATTTATAAGTAAGGTATTTAATACGCCTTAACGACTATATTTATAAATTAGTTTTATAATTACTTTTTGCTTAATATATTTTTTTACGTTTTACGTATTTGATAATATAAACCCTAGCACTTTTTTATACTTCGGTTTATTTTTAATATAATTGTTATATTTTGATTACTTTTATTTAGGTACGTTTACCGTTAAAAAAACACTAAATAATATTCGGCAGGATATTTACCGTTAACAAAGATAGCAACGATAAAGGGAAAATCCCTTAGGACGACACTTTAATTTAGGCAATAAATATCGATTCCGATAACGAGGACTTCGAGGTCACTAAGGATTAATATTACGCGATCCTTAAAAAAATCCGACGATTCGAAAAAGCCACGAATAATAAATCCAAATTTATCTAGGAACTTTAGGAATTTAATACCGTTATAAAAGGAGTAGCCAATATTATCACCATTTTAGTCACCAAATATAATAAATTAAAGTTTAATACCTTAGCTATATACGATAATACCCTAAAAGGATTTAGGGGATATTTTGCGTAAATACGCGTATATTATTTTTTTTATATATTTAGCTTTTAAAATAACCTTTAGCGAATTATATACGCCGCTTTTTTTTAAAAAAACGTGCCTTCGTATAGTTTAAACTTTACCTTTTTAAAGCTAATAAAAATAAATAGCTCTTAAGCTAATGCAAAAAAAAACACGACAAATCTTTAGATCTTACGCCGGATACGAATCCGCGCTTAAATCACTTTTTTAAAATCTTAACGAAAAAAAACAAGCCGAACGGGAATTTAAGACTTTTAAATAAAAAACGTTTGCTTTAATATATACCACCGAATTTAAAAAAATTATCGCCAGGCTCGATTATACCGACGACACGCGTATTATATTATATTACCAAAAGCTTAAAAAAAAAAAATCAAAAACGAAATCAGCAGGATCCTCGACCTGCCTACCGATTTTAGCAGGTATACCGAATTAGTCGTACGAATCGACAATTAATTATACGCACGACGAGCCGAGAAAAAAAATACGCCAAAATACCAACCTCGAGCCCCAACAAATACCGGAAAACCCCGGTAATACCAAAATAACGGACGAAACAAAGACTAAAAAAACCAGACCTTTTACGGACATTATAATAAACTAATAAATTTAGATGCCATTTAACGACGAATATAAAAAAACAAATTATTTGTTAAATATTATAACTACGACCGAATAAAATATTACGCTAACGAGTGTCGTTAACCTAAAAAATTATTTAAGCTTATATTAAAAGGCAAAAAGCAGTTTAACGCTACGCAACGGGAAAAAGTACCTTATATATCGTTTTTTTAGACCGCATGCTTTAATAATAGTTATCAAACGCATAAGTTTTGCAAAAACGATAAAAAATAATATCTTAAGGCATTATAAACCTTAGCCGCCACTAGGCTAAGACGGTTAGTATATTTCGGACCGGAAAAATAACTCGCAGACAGCGACGACAACACCTTATCCGGGTCAAAAAACGAAATATACCACTAAACCTAATAGGCTAAAAATTAGGCCTAAAAAACAAAGTTAATAAACAATATTAGCAGCGAGTTAAAAAAAAATAATTACCCTCGACAAAACGGGATCGCCGAGAAAAACCTAATTTACGGGACTAAAAAAGCAAAAACTATCGATAAAATGCTTAGCATTTTTATAACGGAAAAAATATTCGAGACCTTCCAAAATGGATAATTACGTGTTTATAACGAAGTTATACTCTTTGCTGCCGAGTTATAAAGTATAAGACAATAGCTAGCAAAGATCTTTTAGAAAACTACCGATATAGCATGGGAGCGACGGACCCTAAAAGCTATTTTTGGAGATAACCCTCGATTTAATATTAAGGATTTTAAATATTACGAGATCGAGTGGTACGGATATATCGATTTAAGATGCGACGAATATCTCGAGACGAAACTTAAATACGGATTTTTTCCGCTACGTATGGGATATTTAGCTATTAAAAAACCTTATAAAATAAAAAAAATAGGCCAGGTAAAGGTTAAGCGCTGCGACGCAAAAGGTTTCGTAATAATTATTACGTACCCTGACGATTTATCCCGATGCTCGACGGGAAAAGACTAATCTTAGGTAAAATATATATACGACGAATATTTATATTACGCAATAAACAAAGCTAAGGCATAGCGATTTATTAAAAAATACTAAGCCGCAAAACGAATTATTATCAAAAAAACTAGCAAATTAACGCAAAACACCGGCGACTTGGTTAAAAGCACCAAAAATCGTATAGCATCACCAAAGTACGAGCACGACGCTATACGAAAATTAACGATAAAAGCCACTATAAATAAACAAAAAAACACGGAAATTAGTATAAAAAATCCAGCTTTACCCTTAGGTACGACATTATAAAAAAAGCCAGTGACGATATAATATTATACGAATAACGAAAGAATAAGACTCGAATCTAAAAAAACCAACAAATATTTATACGCGCCGGAAAAAAACGCGCCAATAAAAAAATCAACAAAAACTCGGGAAACGAATTAGACCACTTTTAAAAAAACAAAAGCGGTCCTAAACAAAGTTTATCTGCGCTACCGGGAGCGATAACACGATTACTAACCATTTTACGATATAAATGCGAATTAACGGATACGATATATAAGCTTTAATAAACACAAGAGCTTAAAGAAATTTTATTTTACCGAAAATCGTTAATAAGCTTTAAATATTATAAAAATAGAAAAAAACGCCCTACGTACTCAATACCGTCGATAAAAAGCCTATTTTATACGAGAATAAAATAATAAATATAAAAACTGCGTATATTTAGATTTATATTTAAGACTACCTTAAATACCTCACGTACGATATCACGGATATTACGGACTACGATTTAGTCCTAGGGATACCCTGGTTATAAGTAAGCAATCCCAAAATAAGCTGGAATATAAGCCAATTCCAGTGGGATATACCAAAAAGCGAGTTAACCTTTAACGGATATTAAAAAAACCAACCTTTACGTAACTACGAGACACTTGGATTATACGTTATAGCCAAGCATATTAAGCCGAACACCATAAAAAAAATCCCCGAAAAATACAAGGAATTTAGCGACTTATTTAGTAGAATACTAAAAACAAGATTACTAAAGCATACACGATTTGACTATAAAATACCTCTTTAAAAAGGAAAAGAACCATATTTTATACCGATATACCCAGTGAGACCTTAGCACAAAAAGGCATTAAAGACTTATATCACAAAGATAATAGGAAAAAGATAAATTAAAGAATCCATATCGCTAGCAGGCTACCTTATACTCTTTATACCAAAAAAAATAAGGACGGAACACCGAAATAAAGACCTTATATCGACTACCGCAAGCTTAACGACATCACGATCAAAAACAAATACCTTTTGCTTTTAATTAAAGACTTACGAGACAAATTGCACGGAGCTTAATAGTTTATTACCCTAAATTTGCCTAATACGTACGGCCTAATTAGAATCAAAGAAGGAAAAAAATGGAAAACAGCCTTTAAGACGAAATACGGATATTTCGAATACCTGGTTATGCCTTTCGGATTAATTAACGCACTAATAAGCTTTTAAAATATAATTAATACCGTTTTACGAGAATTCCTCGATAAATTCGTAATAATATACCTCGACGATATATTTATCTATTTAAAAAACCTTAGTAAGCATAAATAGCACGTTATTATTATATTACGGAAACTATAAAAAGCAAACTTTTTTATAAACCCTAAAAAAAGCGAATTCCACCGGAAATAAATTACTTTCGTAAAATACGTAATATCCCCCGGAAAAGTCAAAATAAAAAATTCCAAAATCTTAATAATTAAAGAATAACAGGCACCGAAATCGGTTATAAAAATTAGATCCTTTTTAAGACTCGTAAACTTCTACCGAATATTTATTAAAGGATTCGGGCGCTTTGTTATACCTTTAACGCACTTAACAAAAAAAAATATTATTTAAATAAACTAACGAAAAACAAGAAGCCTTCAATATAATTAAAAAGCGAATTATAAACCAGCCAATTATAAAAATAGCTAACCCCGAAAAAAAGTTCGAAATTAAGACCGACGCCTTAAACTACGCTATAAGCGGACAGCTTAGCCAACGAAACGACAACGACAAGCTACACCTTATAGCATTTTATTCCAAAAAATTCACTAAAAAACAACTTAATTATTAAATTTACAACAAAAAACTTCTCGCAATTATCGAAATATTCCGAAAATAAAAACATTACTTAAACGGAACTAACTACCAAATTAAAATTTATACCGATTACAAAAATCTCGCCTTATTTACGATAAGCAAAAAACTTAATAAACAATAAATAAAATAAGCAAAATTCTTAACAAATTACGACTTTAAAATTATTTACCGCAAAGGATTAAAAAATAACAGGGCAGATGCTCTTAGCCGACGACCGGACCACTATTAGGAAGCACCCAAAAAAACATACACCATCTTTACGAACGATTAGGAAGGAAACTTGATACTTATTATAACTTTTTACGCTACCAATAAAGTAACTAATAACGATAATTAGTTAAGCAAAATTATAAAACCAAACGGTATATTGCCTATATACCAAAATAAGATCGAAATCTTAAAACGAATTAAGGACGAGCTTATCCAAAAAATCCATTTTACGCCTACCAGCGGATATTAAAAAATATTTAAAATAACCAAGCGGATATAATAACATTTCGATTACCTATAATTACGTAAACACGTTAGCAAAATCATCAAAAAATGCGATTTATATAATAAAGCGAAATTAGCACGATATAAGCCTTACGGAGAATTATAGCTAATACCACCTTTAGACAAAATATAAAGATTTATCGCTTTAGACTTTATTATAAAACTACCATTATCGAAAAAGCTTTTAATTAGAACTTTTTACGATAATATCCTAATATTCACAAAACGACTTACGAAATACGCATACTTTTTACCTTATAAAAAAGCAAGCAACACAAAAAAATTAGCTTATACGTTCCTACGAATTATAGTATATTAGCACGGCTTACTAGATAAAATTATCTCAGATAAAGATAAGCTATTTATATCAAAATTTTGGAAGTTACTCATAATATAACTGGGAGTAGATTATAAGCTTTCGATAGCTTATTATTTATAAATAAACGGACAAATAAAACGAGCTAACTAAATACTCGAGGAATACTTACGCTGTTATATTAACCACGATTAAAACAATTAGGTTATACTATTACCTATAGCGTAATTCGCCTACAATAATATTATACGAAAACCTATAAAAGTATTACTATTTTACGCTAATTACGGCTTCGAATTAAATATAACCAAAAAACCTATCGTAAAAAAAAATTAGCAAAATACGCTATTTAATATATCGATAATTTAAAAAAACTTTAAAAAAACCTCTAAAAAAACCTTATTACCCTTTAAGCACGCACGAAGGAAAACGCCGATAAAAATAAAGTTAAAAGACTAACCTTTGCGAAGGGAGACAAAATCTATTTATTACGCAAAAATATTAAAACAAAATAATTAAACGATAAATTAGATTTTAAAAAACTCGGACTATTTAAAGTCGATAAATAAATTTTAAAAGTCAATTACCGCTTATAGCTACTTAAAATTATAAAAAAAAACACTTAACGTTTTATATTTTTTTATTTGAATTAGCACCCGAAAATACGGTTATCGACTAAACGCTAAAAATAAAAGAAAATTAGCTAGAATATAACGTTAAAAAAATTATCGATTATAAAAAAGTCGGACGAAAATATTAGTTCCTCGTAAAATAAAAAGGTTATTTATTTAAAAATAATATATAGGAGCCTAGGAAGCATATTAAGGACTACGACGCTTTTGACTAATACTTTTAAATAATAACTAAGGATCGAAACCTTTAAAGGTATTTTCGAGCCTAATAAAAGACTAATCGATAATATCGATCGCGCCCGTAAATTAAACGGAGCCCGCCGCCTTTAATTTTAAGCGATTTAAATCGTTTAAATCGGAGGCCTCCTTTTTTATTATTTTTAAACCACGTTCGCGAGCCATCGCCTTTTGTTTACGCAAACGAACCAAACGGGATAACGTTTCCGTTACCCGCTGCTAAAAATCGAGTAGTTCCGATTTAACCAAAGATTCGATACTTTTTAAACGATAATATTCCGCAAAAATAATAATAAAAAAAGTAATAAGCGCTTTTGTGCCATTACAGGATTTATTAACGGCGTCGCACCGCTAATATATTTTAATATTTTCCAAAACAACGCACGGAAAATCTTTAATAAAACAACGAAAATACGGTATAACCTCGAAACCTAATTTAGTAAAAGCAAATTAACGACATACGCGATAAATAAAAGAAAAATTATCGACCGGAGCTTTTCGTTTATTCGATTTTGATATAATAAGCATACATTACCATTAAAACGGGAAAAGAAAAAATAAAAAGAAAACAAAAAAAAACCACGGAGTGGGCACCAGAGACTTATTTATGCGACCAAATAATTTTTTAAAGACAAAAAATATAAAGAAAAAAGCTAATATTATAAACATACACCTTTGCCAGAAAACAACAAATATTGGCGTTTAAAAAAGTATAAAACAAGGGATTATACCGGAACAAATAAAATAGGACTATTATAGGTCACGTGATAAAAGACTACGTAACTAAGACCGGAAGCGATTAAAAATGATTAGTGGAATTCACTAATTACTACTAAATACTAACGAACACCACTGATCACTAACTAACGTAGGTGATCTAAGCAAATATCAATAAGGGGATAAATAAATATATTAAAGATAGGTTTCTTATATTATATAGACAGTTATTACTTTAATAATTAATCTAAGTATTTATTTTACCTATAGGTAAGGTATTCAATACGCCTTAACGACTACACTTATGAATCAGTCCTATAGTTACTCTTTGCTTAATATATTTTTTTACGTTTTACGTATTTGATAATATAAACCCCAGCACTTCTTTATACTTCGGTTTATCCTTAGTATAGTCGTTATACGCCGTTACGAATTTTTACGTTTAGCAAAAATTTCATAAAAAATATAAATTAAAAAGGCGTTACCGATAATAATATTAAAGTTGTTTTTATCGTTAAAAATATTACGCGTTAAAATTCGGCGTATAAAATAATTAAACGGGCGTTACGGTTAAAAGCGGTATTTAATTTATAAACCGCTAAATATAAATTTAATAATAAGCTAATTATAAATAAATAATATATTATTATATAATTTAAATCGTTATTAAGCTTTATTTATAATTTTACTTTTAAATTTAAAGGCAACGGTGCTAGGATCGATAAAATAATATTTACGTTTTATTATTTTAAAAATTAGCTGTGGTTTGCTACGCTCGTTTTTAAATTTAAAGTTATATTTAATAAAAATCCCGCTTGATTAAATTTAGCCTTTTAAATAATTAATTTATACGGTAAACGAATACGCAAATTACCCGCTTAGTATTAAAATAACGTTATAAATAAGCTTAATACGCAGCGCCCGCGTATTATAAAAATTATAAAAAAATCGATAACGACGATAATTACCGGTTTTTACTTAATTTTTTATTTATAAAAAGCGCGTTATATAAAAATATATCGATTTATTAAATAACGCTAAAATTTATTAAATAATTTATATTTTAAATTTATTTTATAAATTATTTTAAACGGAAAAATACGCTAATTTTAACGGTATAAAATTTAAGTATTAATTTCGTAAAATAATAATAAATCGGTATAATAACGTTATATAAAAGCTTTCGTAAAAACGCGTAACCGTTAATTTAAATAATATTCCCGAGGATCGCAAATTATCGGAATTTAAATAATATTTAAAGCCGCCGGGGTTTTATTTAGCGCAAAACCAGCCTAATAAATTTATAAATAAAATTAATATTTATTTTAAATAACCGGTATCGTAAACGCCCGAATTTTTATTATAATAAAAAAAACACGCGAAAAAATTCTTATATTTATATTAAATAATTATAAATTTTTTTTACCTTTTATAAACGACGATATAAAACGGTTATTTAGCGAGGTTAAGCTTAATATAATTGCGTAACGTACGTGTTTTAAGCTTATTATTTTAAAGGTTATTATTTGCGTTAAATATTAAGCTTGTAAATTCGAGGAAAATAAATTAAAAAAAGTTTAATAATAATCGAGTATTGTTATATATATATATAAAATAGCTAGGTAGCGCGGCCGCGTAATATTGTTTATTTTTAAATTTTATACGTTTTATAAAGAATTTAAATATTTTAAAAAAAACCGGGGGTATTTTATATTAACAACTTTTAACGTTAACGAATTATATCCGTAATATAATATTAAACTCGTTAAATACGAATAGCTAGCTATATAATATAACGATATTATAATTTATTTGTAATATTTTATTAATTTTATAATTTTAGCTGTTTTTATATTTTAAATTTAAATGTTATAGCTTTTAAATTTTTATTTTAAAATAATTTTAATAAAAAAAGATTTTTAATTAATTCGGACGTTTTAGTCCGCTTTGTTTTATAAAAGACAAATATAAGCAAAGCAGATTCGATGCTTTGTTTTACGCTAGTCACTAGCGCCAAATCAAACAAATAAAGGTGCCAGATTTGCTTTGCTTTGCTTTGTGCCCTCGCCTGGTGGCGACAATATATATATGGCCTCTGGACTATGGTTATTGGTAGGGATAACCTTGATCTCGCTTGGCTTGTTAGAACAAATTGACTTGCCCGCACAGAAAGACCCGATTGGACAATCCATGTACACAATGCTACGAACTTGGAGGGTCTCTTCGAAAATGGAGACTCAGCCTTCTTGTTCTTCCAGTCGCAAGCGAGGTCACTTACCCTTCCCGGTCGTCTATAGGCGCCTATAGACTGCGACCCACCCCCAGAAACCACTGGCTTGGCAAACTACCGAATCGAAACGGGCACAGATGCTGGCTGGTGCTTTGACGAGCTGACAGAGTGGTCGGTCGTACCGCAGCCGTTCGAGTACTCAGCCAAGGGTTCATGCTTGTATCCGTGCCGTTTGACATGTCGCTTGGTCTCTTTTGGGCAGAGCCGAATGTGTGACACGACACCACCTTAGTTCGACATTAAGGTTTCGATGCCACTGTTGCATGGTGCCATGGAGGCTCTTATGATCTACGTTGCAGCCGCATGACAAGGATGGCTGGGTGGCCTAGGCGAGAGAAGCTATACCATCACATCAATCTCCATCCAGTAGTCTGGGCTCAACCGTCGCCAAGAACATGTGGACACTCGGATACGGGTATACACGAACAAGCGTAGGGCGAAGCACGGCCACATGAAAACAAACGAACGCTTCATCTGTTCTCTGTCGCATGGCCTGTCAGTCTTGCTATCTTATTACCGACTTGGAGTATAGAAATACCCATGATTGCCACAATGCCATGACCTGAGGACTCGCCGGAATCAACTTGGACAGGAGCCAGAAATATGTCAGGCCTCCAACCCTTCAACTTGACCTCTCTTCTTCATCAGTGATATCGAAAGAGTTTACTAGTAATATACTCTATCGAAATATTGTACCTTCTCTTTGACCGAATTACTCTTGCCCTCTTATCGGGATCCCATCAATGTCTCGCTGAAGCGAAAGAAGCGCGACAATGTCGACAAATATAACTTCATTCGCCGCGTTCGGCTGGCCTGCGCCCAACTACATTAATCCACAGACGAGAGGCCCGACCGCCAAGATCCTTTTTTGCATTCTGGTTCCCCTCAGCACCGTTGTCGTACTCCTTCGGATATGGACAAGGCACTTCATTTCGAAAACTTTTGGCTTGGATGACGTTCTGATGTTGCTCGCTTATGTATGATCATATCCCAAAGGAACAAGATGGCCTGCTGACAAGATCACAGCTCCCTGCCACAGTCTACGCCATCATGTCCCTGGCCAGCGAGGTGTTTCTGCAAGGAAACAGGCATACCTGGGATGTTGAACCAAGATTCTTCAGCCCATCACTCCAGATTGGGTATTTCACTCACTCTCACGAGCCACAGATGGCTTATACAGACCTTGATCACTGACTCGTCTCTAGTCTCGCCGAGGTTATTCTGTTCGACTTGGCAACCAGTACCACGAAACTCTCCATGCTCGCCACGATCAATCGATTGACCCGGACCTACAAGAGCAAGAGGAAGAACATAGTCGTCTTGATAATCGCCGTGGTCATCAGTCTCAACGCGTTCATATTCATCGTGGTAGTCATTTTTCAGTGCAGGTGAGTTTTCGCGGCCCCCATGCTGCCAGCGGTTCTCATGCTTACGAGTCCGCCAAAACACAGTCCCATCTCGGCATATTGGACTATTGGTCTGGCCTCGAAGAAATGCATCAACGAGGAGGCGCACCTCCTCGCAGCCGGCATTATTAACACGGTGACGGAGTTTATCGTCGTCTTTCTGCCGATGAGTACGGTTCTCAAGCTGAGTCTGCCGAAGAGGCAGCGGGCGATCGTCCTCGGACTCTTTGCCACCGGGTTTCTGGCCTGCGGTGCTGGTATCGCCAGGATCATCTATACCTGGCTTTCGACAAGTGCGCCTGATCACGATACCGTGTGGAATGCCTGGGCCGTGCGGTTCGTGAGCGGTATTGAGCTCTATCTTGGAATTGTACGTCTCAAATAACCCCCTATTCTGTCTTTCTATACTCTGTGCCGGAAAAAGCTGACCGCCAATACCAGATCTGTGCTTCGATTCCCGCCATCAAACCATTCTTCGCCACTTATCTACCCAACCTCATCGACGCCAACATCCCCAAGATACCGCGCTACGCCAGCCTACGTAGGCGTCCCGAGATGAAGAGCACGTCCTCCATCGAACAACCCACGATCCAGACGTGGATCCCCGGAAACCGACCCTCCTCGCCCAGCCAGCCTCTGCTGTCCATACCCAAGCCCGCGCTGTCTCCGCAGTACCAGCACAGAAAGACGCTCAGCGGCAGCACCAGCAGCAGCCACGACGTCCCGGCAACCAACACCAACCTCCTCTCGCCCGTTCTGCAACACCGAAAGGCCCCGAGCGACGACCAGCCCGTCGTCGTCCTCCCCTTGAACCCCCTCCTGATCTCGCCCGTCTCGCCCATGGTCGCGAACCACCTCCGCAAGACGCTGAGCGCGGACCTCAACAAGCCGCTGCCGACGATCGCGCCGCGCCGCGGCTCGGCCTCCCATCTCCCTGAACAGCAACAAGAAGACACTCCCCGTCCTACATGGTCTCCCCCGCCCCCTCCTCCTACTACTACTACCGTCCATCGTCCCTCTCCCCAGCAACAGCAGCGCTCCCTGTCTGTCGACTCGACGGACCAGGACGGCGGGGTGCTCGAGCGGCAGTTCTCGACGCAGCGGAACGCGCGGCGGTTCTCCAACTCGTCGGCGTCGTCGGACGGGTCCTCGTCAGAGCACGCCAGGCACAAGAACGAGGACCGCACGACCGTGGTCATCATGTTCCAGGACGACCAGGTCTCTAGTCGGAGCTTCTTCTAAAGAGCTTGCTTCCCACTACAGAGTACTATCGGACCACAATAGAACCTGGCCGGCTTGGGGACGCAAGGATATATATACATAGACAGCATGACCGGGCGTTTTTCTCAAGATACCATTCTTTCCTTAATCTTGATTTTGTAGTCTTTTCACCAAGTTCAAAGGACAAACTCGGTACACGGGACGGGTAGAGCATAAGCAGATGGGACAAAACTTGAGTCGGATATAATAAGGCATGTCACAAGGCGATCACGGAAGCTCCGAATGGTGCAAATATAAAAAAAAAATCCAAAATCAAATTGCTAACAGTCTCTAATGGCCATGAAGGCAAACCTGGTATCCAAATTTCTGTTCTGGTGAGCCTTGAGCTCTACATTCTTTCCAGGGTCGTTGCCTCTGGCCGGTATCAAACTTTCCAATAAATCAAACAAAAAATTCCAAAATCAAAAGACAGGTATCTCAAAAAACGCTTCCGAAACTCCTGAATCACAACTGAATGTTGCAGCCGCGGCTGCGGCGTCCTCATTCTAGATCCTTGTGATAGATATCCTCAAGATAGATCCTGGAGAGAAGCTCAACTGCGCACCTCGAAGAGGTGACAAGCAGATGATCCAGATGGAGTCTTCCAAGTCCTGACGGAATGTGCTGGGACGATCCGTATATGGTGGGTCCATTCTGGTAAGAAAGAATCTCAGTCTCAAGGGCCATCTATGGTTTATGTTCCGTATGCGCCCGAGAGCTGGGTAAGGTGCGTCATGGTTTCCAAAGAAACCGACATGCTGTTTGTGATGCACTCGCAACAACCAGATTTAACCCAGCTGTTGCCTGTCGTGCTTCATTCAGCCGCTGTGGTGGTGGTTGTAGGAGCGTCGGTGAGGGTCACGCGACTTCCTGAGTCTCCGGGAGATCTTGTCCATGGCGGCAAAGTGCTCTTGAGCCTCGCCGGACTGCTCCAGAACCTCAAAAGCGACAGGGTTGTCAAAGCGCTGGAGGTAGGACTGGATAGCGTTGCGGTGGGACCACCATTGCTCAATAAGAGGCGCCTCAGCCTTGGCGGCAGCGGCGGCGGCCTCCTCTGCAGCGGAAGGCTTGGAGGTGGGCTTGCGTCCGGCAGAGGTCTCAGAGTCCTTGCTCTTGCGCTTGCGGCCCTTGACCGAAGCGGACTGAGATCCACGGCTGGAGTGCGAGGCAGTGGACATGTTCAGGGACGAGCCGTTGTCGTTGTGGACACGTCGCATGTGGTCCCTCAGGTTCCAGTTGCGCGGGAAGCCGCAGCCAGGGACGGCGCGGTCGCATCCCTCGTAGTTGCAAAGGTAGGGCTTGTCACCGTGGCCGTGCATGGCGTGAGCCTCGCGCTCGTGGCGGAGCAGGCAGGCAGTGGAGGAGAATCGAGCGTTCTCGCAGGAGTCGACCTTGCAGCGGTAGGGCTTCAGGTGGGAGTCGACAAATTTGCTTTGAGATGTTAGAGACTGAAAGAATAGGGCTGGGAGGATCTGTACATACTCATAGTTGCACTTGAGCTTCTCGGGCTTGTGGTTGCAGGAGTCACGTCCCTCCCATGGGCAGTGGAAGAGGCCGTCAGCCTTGGGCAGGGCGTTCTTGTAGAGAGGGTGGTCACGGGCAGTCGACTCACCGTCGCTGGTGGAGCGACGGCTGAATCCAGAGCCCATGATCGAGTTCTCCAGGAGTTCGTTTCCGTAGAACTCCTCGGTGGCATTGAGACCAGTTCCAGGGTGGTGGCTCATGCTGTAGTTTGTCAGTACAGGAAAGCTCTCCGGTTTCTCGAAATCTAGGACTTACGTTGGGGAGTGAGCAATGGCGTGGGAGGTGGTGCTGCCCTGAGAAGAGGAGCCGATGGGGACGTGGCTCCAAGCGGCCTCAGTGATGGCAGGGCTGGAGGTCCGGGAGCCGCCAATGGGGCTCAACGAATCACTCCACGAGGCAGTAGGAGAGTTACCTGTGAGGCTAGGATCGAAATCCAACCGCATCTGGGTCGGGTCCATGTGCTGCTGACCAATGCTTGAGGCAAGCATGTCCGTGGTGTAGGAAAGTCCGTTCATCATGCCAACGCTCATGGGCATGGGGTAGAACATCTGCTGCGACGAGACCGAGTGGGCATCGGAGTCATGCAAGAGAAAGTCTGCCTGAGCATTACCTGCCATGTCAAAGTTTGACATGTGAGATCCCTGTGAAACAGAGGAGAGAATTCTTGGGCGGCTCTTCATCGAAGAAGCCTTGATGGTCCTGTTCTTGTGGCTGCTGCCATTGGAACTCTGAGAAGTCATCCGTCGCATGGGCTCTGCGACCATGGCTGGGGCGTCCTCTGCGGACATCCATTTTCCGGAAAAGTCATCCTCTGTTGGGTCCTGTCCGGCGGCTCTGGGAGTAATGTGGCCAAAGGAAAAAGAAAAATCAGATTCTCCATGGAAGTTCTGTGCACCTTCTGCTGCAGTAGCATCCCATAACGAACCGGTCAGGTCCGCAGGTACTGTTTGAGTGTAGAAAGGTCCAGCGGATGTGGCCATCATGTTGTGAGAGTAAGTGCTGTATT
Organism: Pestalotiopsis sp. JCM 9685; assembly: GCA_001599175.1. Classification (NCBI taxonomy): domain Eukaryota; kingdom Fungi; phylum Ascomycota; class Sordariomycetes; order Amphisphaeriales; family Sporocadaceae; genus Pestalotiopsis; species Pestalotiopsis sp. JCM 9685. Next base: position 3,321,622 of record BCGF01000004.1, read on the forward strand.
CACTGGTTCAGTTAGTGTTCTGTTACCCACTGCCTCAACCTGAGGACTGTAATTTTTTTTATGTTCGCCAAATGCAAAAGAAACAAATGAAATTAGCATTGGCACAACTTTGCTCCTGTAGCAACGGTTAGTTCTTGCTTCGATAAAGTATAGGGGCCACTTTGCACAAACCAAGCTTTGACTGGTCAAGTTCATGTTCCAGTTTGATGAGTTGTCCGTGGATGTCCAGGTGTGTAGTCCGTTGATTGGAAAGTCCATTGGATGAGTCCGGATGAGACAAGTAAGAAAACACGACGAAACAAGAAAAGTAGTCCCGGGAGTGTGTCCTGTGATCCTCTAAGTCCAGTGTGGATTTGTGTGAAGGTCCTCTTCTAATGCACAAAAAGAGAACATGTTAGTTGCCGAAAAGCACACATTGAGCAAGAATGCGAATCGTCGTTGTCGATTCTTGTGGTTAATACGTACTGTTTGCATTGCGCGTATATCATAATGCCAACTCATGACGAGTGTAGCATGCGCTTCCAGGAGTAAAGAAAAAAGTCCGGCTGAGTCCATGAGATGTGACGGGTGTCAAAAGAAATGAGAGCGTATTGCGAAAGAGATCCTTGGGGAGTGGTTGAGAAAGTCCTGGGGGTTGTTGAAAATGTCCATGGAAAGAAGTATCGAACCGTCCATTCCTTAGAGATAGTGTTGTGGTCCATGGTGACAGTGTGTTGCTACGTGGCGACGAACAAAGCAAAAGTCCAGAGGAAGTGAAACTAGAGTTGCGAAAAGAAATCCTTGGGAAACAAGACTGGTGCCTTGTGTGAAGTATCCTGAATATCCTCGGTCTTGTCGAGAAATGGTCCATATTGTCCGTCCTTTGGCATGGTGAAGCTCTATGATATAAAACCGGAAAGAAAGTGTCCATTGTCCTTGGAAATTGTCGATTTACGAGTGTCCATTGGGTCGTACTGAAAATGTCCACGGAATGAATCTGTTGTCACACGCTTTTTTCTGCGGGCGATACTCACCACTGCTCCGTAGAACAGAGAGACGAAAGTCTCTAGAATTTCTCGTTTTTGTTTGATGATCCAGCTGAGGACGGGATGTCAACTCAGGCGATGATGTGTCCGGGAGTATGAGATCCAGAGAGAGCCAACGGAAGTCCTGATGTCCTGAAAAAACGGATTGTGTCCTCGAAAATGTCCTGGTAAAGTCCTGGTAGGTTTGTCCTCAAAAACAAGCAGAAGCCGAGCACTTGCTGGCGAAACAGTTGACAAAAGAAAGTACATGATTTATCGAACAGCATGAATGTTTTGAAAGCAAGAGCGAATGAACCTCCGGTAGAAATGGAAAATTAGTGTAATATACCTCGCGGGAGTGTGGACGTTGTCCATGTCTAGAGATGAGTTGTAGCTTGGAGCCACCGAAGCACTCATGATTCCTGGCAGCTATGGACACAGCTGTGGAAGCCTGTCCTCTTGATTTGTCCTTGGGTTGGAAAGTCCTGTGGAATACTCTACGAGACGATTTTTCTGTCTCGTGTATGAGATGATCCTGGTGTGGAAGTGTTGAGAGAAGTTTGTTGTTGTTTTTTTCTGATCGGGCGACAAAGATATCCTGGGGAAGATGGGTAGTAGTAGCACCGGGCGGGCGAAGTTCAGGGCGTGATGCTTTGAGAGATAAAGTGGCAATATGTGGGAATGGGAGCAAGACGATTCGAGGGAATTGGGTCGTTGGGCATGAATGATCTGTTAGGTTGGGGAGAAAAAGAAGAAGAAGGGGGCATTGGGCTTCGAGGCTGGGGACGGGCGGGTTTTATCGTGGTGAATGAGGTAGAAACGAGCGCGGACGAGCCAGCAGAGGGGACGGGCAGGGACGAGCAGCTGGAGCGATCGCCAGGGGTTGGCCTGCCAGGCGCTAGCACCGCTACCTCAGCACACCCCCGCTCTGCTGATTTGTGATGAAGCGATTCGCTGGCGGCGGTCAGCGCTGGCCCGCTAACTGCCAACTTCTTCCATTTCTTCTTCCCTCGACGGAGCATGGCTGCATGGGTTGCATGGGTCCTGCTGCCGCCGACCAGAGAGAGAGAGGCCGTCACATTGGTCGCAGCCTGTAGCAGACACTGCGCTGGCCCTCTGCTTCTGCACGTGCGATAGGCTCGAGTCAGGCCAGCTGCTGCCATTGGAAAGCGACCTTGTCGGCGGGAGGGTCCTCACGGCCGCCCGGTGGAGTGCCAGCGACGACGAGAGCCTATCAAGCCAGGAGAGGGGCACAATGCCGCAATGTGATCACAGAGTGATGAGGGATTATGGCTGCAGCGACAACGCAGCACTGCAGCACCCAGGCCACCAGCGAAGAAGGTGAGCAGATGACGATGCCCCAGCACACCTTCCCGAACCTCGCAACTTTAATCACCGATCCCCCCCGCTGCTCGACACTGCTGGCTGTTGCGCGAGCCGCGGGAAAGTGTCAATTTCTTCCCATTCCGTCCATTGTGATGGGATGAACTCTCTGAGAAGCTCGCCAGTCGCCCGCCAGTCGCCCGCCAGTCGCCCGCCAGTCGCGAACTTTTGCGAGGCCCATGCCTGCTCGCCGACAGCCCTGTTCAGACGACGGCTTACGGAGCGGGGACATACCGAGCCTCTCGCGAGATGAGGATTGTCGGTCAGCATGGATCATACACCTTGCGACCAACACCAACCTCTTGGTGCATTCATTTTCCCTACCTGGAGCCCTGTCGGTGAAGTGCGAGAGCCGCGTACTTACTGCCAACTATTCGCACATGCCGACGACTAGAATCTACCATTTCCTTCTTCAAAGATGCTCGGAATTTTTCACCGTCATCTCTCCTAGACCTGACTTTGACGCATAGTTTCGCTAGACCGCACAGCATCATTTCTCGTCCAAAGAAAATTTCACCGCTGCTTCGACTCATCACCGAGATGGAGCTTTCGGTGATTTGAGAGAAAAGCACCTTTCAACGTGTCCAGCCGGCTGAAATACGCAAATGATCATTTTCATCAACTGGCTACTAGCTAACCGGGATACCGAGCCAAGAAATGGGCCAAGCTGAAGGGGTGGTCATCTGTGATTTATTGGATTCACGTATGAAAGTCCTATATGCAGGCAATATACATTTGCGCACCGTTGGAGCGCGGTTGCATTACAGCAACCTTTACGAAGTGCGGAGAGTACGAATACGTACATCCAATACTGGCCGGGCAAACAATGAGCCCCGTTCAGACCGGTCACATCTCACATCCGCGATATCGGATTAATTAGACACATTGCAACCCGGTCTCTCTCTCATGAACGGAGCATAGAGAGTCGAGCACTCCAAAAAGCAATGTTGGATTGTTTCAAACAGGCATGCCGGTGACGCTCCGGGATGCCGCATTGACTCGTTGTTGCTGGCCAGAATGGTCTATTGCCAGCACTCCGCAGGTAGGTCTGCGGCTCGAGGCTCAATCAAGAGCTCCCTCAACTCCCGGTTGATGAGACGAGGCTGTCGCTCTTATCAATATGCACATGCATGCTTGCTGTCGTCTGCCAGCTGTACCCCCTTCTCCAACGAGTTTGTTGTGCATCATCACACCATTCCGGCATCAATGCAGATGGTGCTGGAGAACGGCACTTCATTGATAAGAGGCTCAGTTGGAAGCGAATGCTGCGCCAGATCGGTTGCGAAGAGGCCATCTCAACCGCTGGGAAATCCAGGACCGATTGATACGACTTTCGGGCGATGACCATCGTCTGCCCATATGGCTTCTTCCCAGAGGGCTCTAAGCTCGTCCTCTCCGTCAAAGTCTTCTTCCCAGGCAAAGAGCCTCATGGCAGCTTTCGCCCCATCCCAGCTTTTGATCCTGAGCACTTGACTTGCCAAGTTTATCTTGTCCAAGTATACATCTCGCATGTTTTTCATCTGAGCTTCCTCCGCCATAGACGATACCTTGGCTGCCACTGTTGCGCACGCCCCAAACATTACGGTCCAGAACCAGAGGGTCTGGCTGTATTGTCCCTTCTGCATCGAATGCTGCGTTCTGCACACGTCGGCTAGGAGCTGCTCCAGGAACCAATTGAGCACAAACGAGTCTACAAGCTGATCCTGAAGTATGATGTATAGGTAAAAGTAGCATGACAGAAAGTCACTCCTGCTCTTGTCGACAGACTGTACAGGGCTACTTGAGTGGCTGTCGAGTGCTCCGGGGTCATGATCGCCGTCGTCCAATGCTCGCAGAGGGTCGTCTAGCGCACTCAAGGCGAACAAGTCGTGTCTGGGACGAATCGGGCGGATTGCCGTGCCCAGAAGCGATATGATTATGGATTGGTGGACGTCGTCGGTCTGCATAATGTCTAGTATGTTAAAGGGTGGCTGTGATTTGATCCGACGTGTTGCCCTGCAAATCATATCAGAGCCAGTCAAGCTTGTTCTCCGTCAGATCATGACACATACATGAGAATGACTCGCTGGAACAAGCCCAGAGACCTCGTGGTACCAGCCTTGCCTTGAAGTTGCTTGATTCTGACGAGAGCCCGCAAGTGGAATGCGACGGCATCCGCAGAGCCTAGGCAATTCTATCATCTCGCCGCATCAGCTTGTTCCTACATGTCAAATGCAACGGAGACTTACCTCGACCAGAGCCAGACTGACGATGGCCGCAATGATCCCGTCGTCCACACCAGGCTCCGACTTGGCCAACTGTTCGTTGACGAATCGTATCGCTTGGAGCTTATGGTACAGATATGATACTCGAAATTGCTCATCATCGCCCGTCGACCATGTCCACTGCAACGTGGTCATCAGCAGTGCCGCGTGGAGAAAGCCCGGGTGTGAAAAGGCACGGTGGACACTAATAGGCTACCAGGTCAGTAAAGAGCTTTTGAGCAGGAATTATCCGGTTGGTAAGGTGTACTTGCACGAATGAGTTCTTGTCTCGGGCTATAGGCGTCGAGTGCAGGACTCTCGTGCTGAGGACTGCCATGCTGTCAACACACACAAATCCAGGACTCGGTGGCAGCGCTGCTGTCAGATATACTCACATAACTGGAATAATGGCCTAGACTTGTGAGGCATGTCGATCGTGAGGCCCTCGAACGGATCTCTCGGCGCGGCGTCCAAGGGGCCCCACGAAGCCGTCGACGATGCATCGTCATTCTGAGGCTCTTCGGAGCTGACGTCTCTGCTGGTGGGCATCACTGGGCCCGCGTCTGTAAAGACGCACTCGTCACCGTGCCGGAGACAATATGTGCTTGAAGAAGAAGGGGAATACGTTAGTTCAACTATTCTATATAACACTGGAAAGGATGCACATGATCCTGCGGATGGGAACGAGCGAGCTTGCGCCGTAAGGACGCAGCTGCACACAGATGTGTGGATGCTGAAGAGCAGGAGACTTTCTACACTTACCAGATGGGTCTTCTCTCATCGCATCTGATGTGTTTCCTTTTGCAAACAGTACAGCCTGTAGAGAGAGCGCGGCGTGCTGTGCGAGGCGTCGTGAAAGGACGCCTCGCAACAACGCGCGGCTGAAATCAGCACATGTCGTCAAAGCAGAGCCCACCTGGGGTGTTTGGGGTCCGGAACAGGATACGGGTTTTGGTCCCAGCTGGGCAACAGAATCACACTCACCATTTCTAGATCTGCGGTGGAATTTGCGCTGCCGCTGTCGAGCGCTTTCGGGCTCGGTCATAATAACGATGCCTGCTGGCGTGAGCGGTTGTACGCCGTAGTGGAAGATGGCCATGTATGTGTATGCGTGACGCGTCTTTTCCCTTCTTCCGCTGCTGCAGCTGCTGCCTCGAAGTGAAGGTTTTTTGTTACGTATCCGTTGCGGATTGTCTGCTCTCTGCAAAGTTACATTACATATATTTGTCGTTGCCTGCCGTACCTCTCATCCCAAGGCAGCCGCATTCCTCTCCCGACCAAGGCGAGGCGTATATCGTGTAGGACGGAGCGCACGAGACGGAGGGGCAGTGTGGCTCGTGTAGCCCCGTTCCCTGCGCTCTGCTTTCTCGAGGAGGACTTTGTCTCGAAGGAACAAAGTGAGATCATTCGGGGTTTCGATGATTGGAACCTCCCGGATGGTGATGGGGAACGGCCCCCAAATTCTTTTGCAAATGGCGTGAGATGGAGCAGGGATGAACGAGCCAATGCCTCCGGACGAGCAGCAGCCGAACACAGCGTAGCTCAGCGATCCTTTCAACTCCAAGCAGCCACTCAAGATCGTCGTGAGAATGTTGTTACAAAAAAGGAGGAGTGGTAACACAAAGTTTTTATATTTTATATTTACAACTCAATTTGGGGAACATGCTTAATCAATAAATTCGTAGGGGACTTATATGGCAATGGCTCTCGACTGCCCATTCAGCAAAGCTCTGAAACCAAGTCTCGTAGATAGAGTGTCGCAATACTCAATGATAAAAAACTCTTTGCATATCCTCATGAGCCGGAACTCTGGAACGGAAGCAGGGGCAGATACCCAAGGACACGGAACTGTGGCGCTTTGGCTATTGGAGAGATAAATGGTTCCTGGCAAATTTCCAGCCCTATCGTAACCTGCCACTACGTATCATTCGTCTCGTCGACGACATATATGCTGCAAGCGTGACATTATCTTATCTTCCACCTTCTTCATCGTGTGGTCCCTGCCAGGGCTTGGACGCCGACACAAGCAATGTAATCACGCAGTCATCAATATAGCTACCTTGTATACGAAGATAGAGTCGCATGGGGGTCATGGTGTAACGTCGTACCGCTCTTGTCCTCGGTCCCGAACCGAACTGCCGAGCATCCAACTGCGTCGTACAGAGGTGGAAACATGAGTCCTAGTATGCGGACAACAATAACAGGGAGAGTCGCTATCAAGCCTATGAAGAAAGAAGATGATCCATCTCAAGCAGAAGAAATAAAATGGCCATGCACGAAGTAGAAACTCTTGGGTTGCTGGAAACGGCCCTGAAGAAAGTCGAGTATGCTTACGCTGACGGCACGTGCCCATACGGACGCCTGGTGTGTCATTTACAGATCCCGATATATTCCTGTGCCGGGTACGAGAACTTGAAGCGTCATGTGCACCAGTTTTTCTCTCCTTAAAAATGGCGGCTTGAACTTGCGGCCATCTGATGACTTTATATGGTCATGGTTGCCTGTTGGTTAGCCTCGAATTGTAAGACCATTTGAGTGTCAATGCACTTATTATGGTGGTTCCCCGCAATCGTGTGTACCAGCACCAAAAAAAGCCACAGCTATTATTAGCAGCGCTCGCCTAACTTAGCAGCAGCAGCAGCACTGTCTAAAACACTTGCGACCTGCATCCTGGGTTGGGTGAAGAGCAGAATTGGATACGTTGAATCTTGTCTGCAATTCCGTACCTGCGCCAAATCACCAAGGTAGTGACATTACCGATGAGCCCGGTGGTGGTTTCCTCATACTGTTTTTATCTGATCTATTCTGGAAGCTGCACTTCAAGTTCTTCGGGGTGTCCACCGTGCCTGCCTTTACCTAGTATTTCTTGAGCCGCGCGAGCCTCCGACGAGCCAAAAATCGACCTACCATCTTTTGCTCACCTCTTTTCTTTTTCTTGTGGTTCATGTGGCCACCTTTAGTTTTGCGAGTGGAGGGCACCACTGATGGAGGGCGAAACGCGCGAAGGATGGTCGGGCTCGTCATCATATGCTCGACATTGTTGTCGTCCGGACACCATACACCAATCCGCCTTCAGGTAATGTATCTACGACTATACCCAATTCTCGCCTTCAGCCGCCCAAAGAAAACACTACCGTCTTTCAAACCTGCTAAAGTCACCGCTTTGCCCTCAAGGTTAGCTCCGTTGCAGCAACAACAAAAGAAACAAAAAGCCGCCCGTCCATAATGCAATCAAACTAATGCCGCGTCGTCTCAATGGTGGTTGGGCTCTTGTCAGAACCCCCATTTCGGCGCCCAATTGATGCCCTATGCTCGATTTGGGAAAGGATGATCCCGCCCACGTTGGGGGGGAGCCGACTTTATTCTTCGCCCGTCCTGGGAATCTTCTCCAGCTTGAGTTGCAACGCCTCCCAGGGTCTTCCCAGTTTCATGCTAACGCAATTGACTTTTTGTCTTGCTTGTCTTGCAGCCGTCAGCTCGCTCGCTCTCGCTGCGGCAAAATCAGCTTGTCCCGTTACAGGGCAGATCCTCGCCCGTTGGGAAGCAAACAAGAAAAAAAAAAACCTGAGCGGGAAATTCTAGAAGGGAGCTCGGGTCACGAACCAACCTCTTGATGCGGGTGACGCCTGCTATCTATCTGGCAGTAATAACGGTAGTACGCACGTAGTGTATCAGGGCGGCCCTTGCTGCCCCGGACTTCGACTTACATACAGGGCGCTTAAGCGTATCTGCTTCAAGAGGTCAATCTACCCGAGAGTGCCCCGGTCCCCTTTGTCGTGCCATGCCAAAGTGGCGAACTTGCAATATCATGGTCTCGGACCGCTCACCGTGGAGAGGCCGTCCCTACTTATACTCATCTCGCCTCGACATCCAGTCCCCTCCCGAGTTTCCAATCTCGAAAAGCCAGGACACCCTACGCAACAAAGGAAAGTCAGCCAGCGTTGCTGTTGAGAGTACCGTTTGCCCTGGGGTACTCTGACAACTTTTTACCATCCGGAATCCAGAATATCCATCTTTAATCCACCAGGACCGGACTCTCGGAAATCACCTTGGACCAGAAAAAAAAAGACCATAGGCTCCATTAGTTCCTTCCAGTCATTCGGAAGCCTTGAGCACACCGCTCCACGGACAAACAAGTATAACCCCAGTTTGAGGCTTGAGCTTCATATCCCATCGGTACATCCTAGGTTTTCCCGGAAAAGATCTGGATCTCTATCCAAGGACAAGCCCCAGGACACAGGAATCTGCCACAATAGGAAGGCTGACGGCTCGAGAATTTCACGAGCGTTCTTATACTGTCGTTGTATCCCCTCGATATAGTCTTCGAGGTTTGCTTCTCCTTTTCCCTTTTCGGACCTTTTCGCCCCCAGAAATGGCCCAGCAGGACATACTTTATACGACAACTGCAATGTCATCCGGACCATGGAACTCCCGCAGGTGCGATTCTATACCCAGGCTCTCTCACTATCCAACCAAAAGACAGTACCAGGCTGACTCGTTTCCAAAGTCTCGCTTACAGCGATCCCTTCAACGGTAACACGTTTGATAATAGTTACCCAAGGCCAAGGTAAGGAACACACACCGATATGAACCTCCGATGCGGACAACCCCCAATAACCGAACCCGAAGCATTCCCTACACGTCGAGTGGACCGGGACCCTCGTATAGTATCCCAGTCAGTGCGCCTCTCTTCGATACTAGCGGCCGACCCGAGCCTGCTGTCTTCTCCTCGTCCCCGGTCTACACTTCCCGTCCCGTGTCCGGAGTCTATACCACCGCCGGCCCTTCATCGAGCTCCCACGGCTGGGACGCCAGGGCAGGCTACTCTCCCACGGACTCGGTTGATGACATCATCACCTCTTCAGGTCTGTCCGACTATGGATTCGAGAATGGACCTGGCCCGTCGGCCGGTGGAAAAGCCAGGAGCACTGGAGGGAAGGGCCGCCCCCAGCGGCGACCGTCGAACCGGGATGAATTTGATGGCCCGCATCAGTTCCTACAGCGGCCGCCGCCCAGCTATGTTGCGATGCAGGAGAGGGACCTCCCGCATCTGCCAACCAATCTGCTGGTGCAGGAACAGGACAGTGTCCTGAATCAAGTGAACGACAGGCTTTCTCAGTGTGCCTATGACTTTGTTGCAAAATACCAATTTCCTATTCCCCTCACCCAGGACATGAGGCCGGTTGAGCGCCCGCAGGACCGGGAATGGACCGAATGGGTTTACTTACTCAAGAGGCTGGCAACTAAAAGAAGGATCCCGGTACGTCGTATCCTTGGACATCCTCGGTACATGGGAGACATGCCCCTGTGTGCTGGGTTTTGCTTGTGACCATCACGACTGACTTGATTCTGACAGGCCCGGGTTTTGTACAATGGACAAATCAAGCAGTTTGTAACTATCCTGGAGAACTCGCTAGGTAAGAAACTTCACATCCAAAACGATGGAACGGAGTCTCAGTGACTGACAACTGGGACAGAGATGCGTCATGCCGCGAAGCACCAATCACGACCCCTCAAGGATGACAGAAACATCCTTCAACTAATCAGTGCCGGCATCCAGGTCGCCAAAATCTTGAAAGATGCCAATGCCATGGACTACCTGGACAGATTATACGTTTCAACAGACCAACAGATCAAGGAGAGAAGCGCTGCCGCAGCAGCTCGCTTCCGCTAAGAAGGAAACAACAGAAAGAACAGCCATTTTTCATTGGAAGGAACAGGACAACTTTTTTTTACGACTTATGATACCTTGGTGGCAGCGATATCACTTGGACTTTTCTTCCCGTTCCGAACCAGTGTCGGGTAGTAATCTAGGGAAAACCGAGGCCCTGCCGTATGTGTGGACCACTTGGCGAGGGTATGTATGATGAGCAGAGGCGTACGCCGTGGGGAACGAATAATCACGAGTTTTTCTTTATTTTATCACCGGTTGACGCTTGTATTCAAGTGGAGTTACGGGAGCCTGACTCTTTGCCGTCGTCGAAGAAGGGCACCTTGGGGAGTTTTTCTTATTCGAGCGAAGACATACGTGCTTGGATTCCGAAGCAGCTTACGGAGAAAAGCGGCTCTGTATTGTATTTCTCGATCGGGGTTTCTTTTTCGAGTCTGACCATTTTGCTTATTACAACGTTTTCGAGTCGCTTCCTGTCATGGATGTGGATGCTGGTCGGGCCTTCGGGCGCCAGAGGACATGTGCAGTGTGACATCAGGGTCGGCATGATTCTGAGCGTGCGATCTGCCGCGATTGAGGAGGTGCGTGTATGAATCTGGGAGCTGGCAGCAGACTGAGCCGTCGAGCGACTGTCGTTGTGAGGTGAGTGGTGTTTTTCTTTTCCGCAATGAAATCTGATGAGTGAATCTTCATGTGTGTTGCCAGTCCTCAGGTTATGGGTTGACCCAACAAGATACACAGGTAGGTAAATGGGCTTCAGATGTTTGGAATTGGGCTACTCCAATCCTCTTCAGGAAGTCATATGTGCCACCGGGCTGCATATGGCAGCAGGGCTAGTACGTTGGAAGTCCCAAATTCTCAATCTTGTTGCAGGTCTTCTTCCGTCTTATTTTTGGCTGTCACCTATTCTGAACTATTCGACATCGTTTGATGACCACACACAGTATCAACGATCCCATTATGACATGGAATACAGAAGAATGAGTAAACATAGGTAAGCAGCAGTAGGTCATTTTGTTCTCTGGCAGCCCATTATGGTACGGACTGCATGAAAACCCCGCGCACAAGAAATACATGTGGGGAGATCTTTGACAACAAAGTGGTAAATAGATAAGTATTGTGGTTCTCACACAGAAGCAACCCGCTTACAAGTTACCGAAGGGTGCGTTGGACTTTATAAAATCGAGATCTCCCTACGTAATATACACACTTGGACCGTCTCGCTCGTGACTTCTTTTTGAAAATATAGTTGGTGTTTATTTACGTTTGGCCACTTAATTTATCTTTCCGATTGCCCATCGCTCCTGCTCTCTATTGCAACATCTTATCGTGCATCCTTTGCTCCTGATTCTGCTCGCTTACTTGTGATTGATTCCCCATCGAGAAAGTCCCGCAACACCGATCGCGATCTCGGAGAAAACGGGAGTTCAGGAAAGGTCGTACCTGAGCATCATCAACGCATTGACGCACGACGTATATTCACACTAGCACAGGAACTATGGTGGACATCGATGCTCGTATTGCCTTTGAGCATTACGCAAAGCATTTGGCGGAAGCATCCAGGCATCGCCAGTTTGCGCAGTGGGAGGACGCCTTTCGGGAGCTCAAGAGCGCCGAGACCTTTGTCGACCAATGGCGACAAAAAGTTCTGTATGAGCTGGGCGGAGTCGAGCGGCGGTTAGGTCGTTTCAAGAACGCGGCCAAGTACCTCGAGAAGGCTCTGGCCATCACGAGGACGGACGAGCTGCAGCGCATCCATATCCTGGGCGAGCTGGCCATCGTGTACCAGCACTCCAATCCGGCACAGGCCGCCAAAGCCCTGGACGCTGCCACCATACAGTACCAAGACGCCAAGGACCTCGCCAGGAAGGAGTGGCAGAGCTTCCATGATGATGATCGTGGCTCACTGGGTCTCGAGGACCGGGCAATCCAAGCAGACGCGCAGGCCTGCCGCGCGGTAGGCAACATAGGCCTCTTCAATTACCTCCGATTCCAGAGAGACCACGAACAGCGTTGCTGCACAAGTCCATACTCCATTTTGAGGAACGCGTGCAACGAGCCAAGAATTTGCAGACAGCACTGCAAAAACATGTCGGCCGGCGGGTCCAAGACGATAGTACCCAGGCACAGTTAGCCGAGCTGATCGACTATGCTCATGCCTGGGAGTCCATTGGTTACGACCGTCTGACGCTCGCTCGGATCTCCAACGGCGAGCTCGAGGAGGCGCTGCGATGCGGCGAGAAGTCGCAGAAACTCACGCAAAAGTCCAAAAACTCGACCATCAGGGGTCTGTCACGCTTTTTCTACGGCTACGCACTCCTAAAGAACAAAAAGATGGACATGGCCAAGGAGCGCCTGGGTTTCAGTGGGCTTCATCCGGACATGTGCACCAGCGCGATCGCCCTCTGCAGAGAGCCCCTGGATAACTATCCGCGCTATCTGGAAGAGATCACGGAGCTTGGTCTTGACATGGAGCATTACGACGAGAATGGCTACAGCGCTTTGGACTATACCGTCTTTCAGGACTCTTCCGAGATGAAACAAGTCGTTCTTCGACGGCTGTGGGAGGGTAACTACGAAGGGGCCGAGAAGGACGAGTCGATGCGCGTCAAGATGATTCAAAGGCTGGAAGACGAGTCCGTCCTCAAGAGGCACTACCGCGAGATCTTCCAGGAATGCCTGAGGCCGAATCTGATGAAAGGCGGCAGGGACTCGATACAAAAGGTCCGCGACAGCTACGCCGATTTGCTAACCAAGGACGAGACCAAGAAGGCAAAGTTTGATCAGCTCCGGGTCGTCTCGTACGCCGACTTCATTGCCCACGGACGACTTCCGAGTTTCGGAGACGGGATCACACGGGAATACTCGAGCGTCCAGGCCGCAGAAGGGGACAAGGTCGTGAAAGAATGCGTCGTCTTCTTTTCTTACAGATGGAGGATCCCTCGAGAGAATCGTCCCGATGACTCCACCAAGACCGAACACGGAGAAGGCACCCAATACGGTAGGATGTGTGCTGCTTTGAAGTCGCTCCTGGACATCATGTCTGGAGGCAACTGGCATGGTAGTAATCTCGAACGCGACAACTTGTACGTATGGTTGGTAAGTATATGCTTCTTCCGCTCCCTTTCATCATATAGCTCTCCTTTGAACTTGCCAAACCCGTTAGGATCATGCTTGTATCAACCAAGAGAATGCCAATCCTGGCATCAGGTCTCTTCCCATCATCACGACCCAATGCGACGTCATGGTCACCCTCAACGAGCCTGGCTTCTTCGAGAGAGGCTGGTGCGCGGTCGAGGCAGCTCTCGAAGAGACGCTCAGGCAGTCGTTCAAGGTGCACAAGTGGTACGAACAACAGTCTGTAGTGCCTGGCGGCAGTGGTTCTCGAGGCGGTTCTTTGCGCGAGTTCAATTATCCAATCGTCAAGGATATCTCCAAGTTGCAAGTCACGCGGGCAGAAGACAAACCGGCGATAGAGTTTCTGTTTCGGCAGAGGAAATTTGTCGGTAACGGAGTTTATCCGTGATACCTATGACTATTATAAGACAGGGACATGTGCAGTAGTATACTCTGTACACATTTGCTACTATTTTTGTCGCGCTCATGGTAGGTGAAAAAGAAGAACCTGAACAATCATCTTTCTAGGTTAGTGTCTTACCCGTACATCTGACCCTGGCCAAGGTTGCAATGGGTGGGCGTGGGATCGGGATCCTGGGACTCAATTTGGCCCCCGGGAGCTGAGCTGAAGCCTGAACGTTCCCCCTTTGACAATGCCAATCTTGGCTTTGCTGTGCCACTTGCAATTTTTCTTCAACACTGCACGGGTCGACTTCCTTGAATAGAGGTCACCGTCAGATCATGCTCACTGCGGCTTACCTAGGAAGATGCAATCTCCCATTTTATTGGGGATTCACCTCGTAATCAATGCGCGGAAAATGGCACGGAAAAATATACTTAAGTAATGGACCAAGCTATCTTTGCTTTTTGCCAGTGTCGCCGCAAATACGCGTCCGGGTAAGCCTGTTGCCGTAGTCCAACACACGAACCTCGCATCATCTTCTTTGACTGTAGGCGCGGTCATATCGCCATGCAGCTCGCCATGACAAAGTATATGGTTTCGCTGGCCGCTGTCGCGGGACTGGCCCGCGCGTCCGGGTGGACCGTGATGGACATCAACTACGGGCAGTGGTCCGAGGTCGTCGAGAGGGACGTCTGCGTCGTGGGCGGCGGGGCGAGCGGCGTCCACGCGGCCGTGGGCCTGGTGGACGCGGGCAAGACGGTGGCCGTGGTGGAACGCAACGACTTCCTCGGCGGCCACACGCACACGTACGTCGACCCGGACACGCAGGTGCCCGTCGACATTGGCGTCATCGTCTACCAGCCCATCCCCGACGTGCTCGACTTCTTCGCCAAGTTCGACGTGCCGCTCGTCAACCTGTCGACGGTGCAGAGCAACGCGGTCGGGCAGCCGGCCAACCTGTCGGTGCCCGCCGCCCTGTACAACTCGGCCCGGCGCAACGTGGACTTCCGGAACGGCTCGGCCACTACGCTCGACTGGCCGGACGCGCAGGCCCAGGCCGACGCCCTGCAGCAGCTCGCGGGCATCCTGGTCGACTACGCGTACCTGCTCCAGGGCTACGACCTGCCCGACCCGGTCCCGGAGGATCTCTACCTCCCGTTCGGCGCGTTCCTGGAAAAGTACAACATCACGGCCGCGTTCCCCGTGTACTACCAGTACAGCGAGGGCATGGGCGATCTGCTCCACATATCCACCATCTACGTCATCAAATACTTCAACCTCGAGGACCTGCAGTACTCGGCGTCCGGGTACCTGACGCAGGCGCAGGGCGACAACTCGCTGCTGTACGCGCGGGCGGGCGAGTTCCTCGGCGCCGACAACGTCTTCCTCGAGTCCGTCGTGGTGTCGGCGAACCGGCAGGCGAACACAACGACGACGGGCCGGCCGGAGCTGCTCATCTCGACGCGCGGCGAGGGCCTCAAGCTGCTGTCGTGCGGGCAGGTCCTGCTCAGCATCCCGCCGACGCTGACCAACCTGCGCGGGTGGGACCTGACGGCGGCGGAGCGCGCCGCCTTTGCGCAGTACGCCACGGCCAACGGGTACTGGACGGGCCTGGTCC
Source organism: Pestalotiopsis sp. JCM 9685 (assembly GCA_001599175.1). Taxonomy (NCBI): domain Eukaryota; kingdom Fungi; phylum Ascomycota; class Sordariomycetes; order Amphisphaeriales; family Sporocadaceae; genus Pestalotiopsis; species Pestalotiopsis sp. JCM 9685. The sequence continues at coordinate 3,337,061 of BCGF01000004.1, forward strand.
GGGGCGCGGGGCTGAACCAGTCCGAGTCCGTGTACAACGCGGCGCAGGGTACTATCATGAACATCCCCGTGCTGCCGGCGCTGTACTACGTCAAGCCGACGGGGGTGCTCGACGACGTGTGGTACGTCAAGTTCTCGGCCGACGACCCGACGCTGACGGACGGGCTCGTCCGGTCGTACATTGAGCGGCAGGTCGCGACGGTGCAGGAGGCCAGCGGCGTGAGTAACACGACCATCGAGTGGCTCATCTTTGAGTCGCACACGCCGTTCCACCTGCAGGTCGCGCCCGAGGCCATCCGGGACGGCTTCTACGCGCAGCTGACGGCGCTGCAGGGCGGGCTGGACGGGACCATGTTTTACACGGGCGCCGCGTTTCACACGCAGGCCAGCACGGCGCTCTGGAGGTTTAACAATGATGTCGTGATACCCAAGATTCTGGGACAGGCGTAGATGCGACGGAACATGGAAAGAATGTTCAATTTAGACACCGAACCGAATATAGGATCTGTTTGATCTTTCTTGCCTGCGCCTCTTATTGGACCAGCCAGGTGATAATGTAGGTATACGAGGGAGTCAATCTTGCCAATCTGTAGAGTTCCTGGTGCCTGGCTAAGTAACAGGCCGGGCGTACTGGATCCCGATCTGTACCATATTCTTGACCGACGCCGTAACGGGTTTAGCGCTTTCGTGTTGCTACTGGGTCGGTCATCCAAAGCAGTTTAGGGTCTGTGGGCTGAGCCGTCAATCTGGGTGAGCACGTTGAAGCAGGACGGCCCCTCGTTCGTCGCTGAAGGGCTGGCTGACGACTCTGGTTGTAATGATTTTCTGGTTAGATCTCTGATTTCCCCTTTTGACACTTTACCTCTCGTTTCTGGATAGAAACATCTTCTGCTGCACCAAGGGAACATAACCAGGATCCCAAGATCTATGAGGAGCGCCCGTCGCCGATATTTATAGGCAAACTCACCTTACCCCCAGATCTTTATCCACTGGGGAAGACCCGCCTATGAACTAGGCTAACAACTCAACTACTATATTACACTCGGCAACTATCAAAGTAAATAGTGGATGCGAACCAGGAACAAGTCATACTCGGAAGGAAAACAACATCTAGAAACAGGCCATACTCGTCATCATCTTTTGTTGTCATGACCTCCATCGCTTCAGCATCACCGTCGGCTCATAGTCACCGGCGCACAGAGTCCAACGAGGACTCGGACTCCTGGCAGCATGTCGGCTCCAACCCGGCCTCGGTCGTCTTCCCCAGCCCCGGTGGAAGTCTCGGCAGCTGGGTCATCCCCGGATACTCCAACTACATTGAGCCGTCGCCACAGGGTATGTCGCCGTTGGATATAGACGAGGACCCTCAGAATATCCTCTCTGGCTCCTTTCCGGGCCGGTCCGATGCTGCCCTGTCGGCCACGATGGGCGGACCGAATGACCCTTTCACATACAACTCTGACGGGAACCAGTCATTCATTCCAAATCAGGACTTTATGTTCTCCGAGGCTTTTGATGGTAATCACACAATTGCTTCTTTGCGCAATGAATGAAGCATAAGCTGACATACTCATCAGGCAACATTGACTTGCCAGCCTACTGTGACCCGCTCCAGAGCAATATCGATCTTTCAGACGTGGCGGACCTCAGTGTCTTTGACTTTTCCGCGCAGGCAACTGATCTGGGAATACCACCGGATTTCCGTGATGGCGCCAATGTGTCGCCGTGGGACGCGACAAACCTCCCAGGATCGGAGCTGCTCTTCAAGAGCACCGATCCTGCTCCGTCAAACGCTTCTCACTCTTCTCCCGGGAGCAGCTCGCACCACTCTCCGCATCACAGCTTGCCGGCCTCACCATCAGCAGGCGGCGGCAAATCTGACAAGGGGCCGGTGAAGTCTGCCACTAGAAAGGTTCAGGGCAAGAGCAAGGTCGAGAAGAAGAAGAAGCCTTCTGCTGCGGCTGATCCGGCCAGCAGCAGCAGTAGCAAGTTCCTCATCATGACGCCCATGCTCATCAACGCCGCGTCCGGCAAGCCGAACCCCTACGAGTGCTTCGAGGCCATGCGCATGACGCACAAGGGCAGAAAGGGTCCATTGGCAAACGATACCAAGCAGAATGCGCTGCATGTGCGCAGACTGGGGGCTTGTTTCTGCTGTCACGCTCGCAAGGTCAAGGTACGATGATACATACTTCCTCTATATACACATATACTGACTTGTTACAGTGCGACAAGGAGCGTCCATGCAAGAACTGCTCCAAGCTCACAGCTGCGGTACCCCAAATCATGTGCTGGCAGTTCCAGGACTTTCTCCCCGTCCTTTTTCCCGACTTCATCCGTGGCCACTTCCGCAAGGACCAGATGGCCGCCTTCGTCGCCGAGAACATTGAGAGCTTCACCGTCGGCGGCGTCGAGAGCCCCTGCGAGGTCGAGCTGTTCTCGGGCACCCGCTTCGAGTCCAAGCTCAAGGTCCGGGCCAAGTTCTTCACGGCCAAGACCCAGGAGGCCCTACAGCACTGGCACTTGAATGCCGGCGCAAACCAGCTCTTCGACCTTCGGATGCGCAGCTCCGCGCCCATCGGTATCGAGCTGGATAATGCGTCCTGCAGGGATGAGCTAAAGAGGCGGACCCGGGACTACATTCAGAAGATCACCCTCGAGCCCCAGTATGCGGAGCAGGTCACGGACTCGTGTCGGCACACGACCCTTCCGCGGAGGGTGTTGAAGATTGTCCAAAGGTTTAGCCAAAGATCTGATGTAAGCTTTCCGGATACAAAGTCCAATCTTATTCTTTCCGACTTGATACTGACCATTTCCACAGTCGCCCATGGTGAAAAAGGCACTATCCATATACGCCATGCACTACGTCCTGACCCGGCACCTGTGCATCACGCCGGCGTCGATCGAGGCGCTCGCGCACACGAACCTGATGCCCCGCAACGTGCCGTGGCTGACGCCGCGGGTGCTCAACCGGCAGATCAAGTCGCTGCTGGACGAGCACCTGCTCAAGGAGATGCAGCACCTCTTCGACGGCTTCTCGCGCTCGCTCAAGCCCAAGTCGCGCGACGAGTGGGCGCCCTGCCTGGCGGCGTTCCTGGTGCTCTGCCTGTTCATGGAGACGGTCGAGGCGGCGGCCGACGAGTTCGCCACGTCGCAGGTCGAGCTCGGCATGCGCGGCGGGACGGCGGCCGGGCCCGAGCACCACGGCCGCGCGTTCGCCCTGCAGGCCTGCCGCGAGGTCGAGAACCTGCCCTTCAAGCAGTTCGCGTACCAGTTCCACCAGGTCTACCAGACGCACACGCGGGACGCCTCGGCCCGGGCGTTCAACCCGCTCGTCGACGACAGCTTCGCCGAGCAGGGCGACCTCGACATGCCGGCGTCCGAGATGGTGTCGGGCCTCAAGGAGCTGCTGTCGGGAGATTCCTGTGAGTCTTCACCCTTTCCCTTTGCTGTGACCCATTTGGGAAACGATGTTTCGATTGTACATGGTAGACTGACACAGACGCAGACTATGAGCTGGATTTCCTGGCCGCTGTTCCTATTTTACCGGACGAGGAGACGCACTCTTTCCCTCGCGATGTCTCGCTGAATTATACTGGGCGTCTTCTCGCCAGGTTCTTGCTCTCGTTCATGGATGATAGATATTTGTTTGATGGGCAATTCTGATCGTAGATAAGAGTGTCACTTTTGCTTAGATAGAATTAAGTAGATTGTTGGTGCTATGATGCGAGAACTTGAAAGGCACCTTAATAGTTTTCATATCCAGCAATGAAGTTGCCTACATGTGTTGAACTGGCCCTCTATATACTACCAGTTACCAATTCTGTAGCTGTTATCGTTTCGAAAAGTCATCATCGCCGAGTTTCGACTGGCTCTGACCTCCATCTAGTTTCCACGGATCGAAGCTCCCTTACCAGTCCGCACCCGTCATCCAATGAAGTCTATCACCATAGTCAAAATCCCTTCAAAGAAGTAATGACCACGCCGACCCAGCGCCCAGCTCGTGGCCCGCCCGTCAATTTTCAACATCTCTTTGTCCGCCCAGCCACCACCACAGCTCTGATTATCCCAACGCAACGCCCAGATGCAAAACGGCCACCCACTCCTAAACGTCGGCAAAAAGTCACCTACCTGGGTAGGAGACCTCATAACCCCGAGTAGGTGCAGAATCCTCGACGGCACTACTGGAGCATCTCCCTCCTGTAAAAATTCCTCCGCATGGTAGGCGTCACAATCCAAGCCTTGAGGGGAGTGGGGTTTCGGATTCGAACCCGGCAGCGCCCGGGTTCACCTTTTTTTTTTTTTTTTTTTCGTTCTCCATTTTAGAAACCAAGCTTATGTTTTTATTTTGCAGAGGAGACTTTGGAGAAGATGTGCATTTATGATTAATATTTTTCTATGCCGCATCAATGTAGGCTGACGACTGGGTTGCCCCTTTGATACGTCTCTGGGGGTCGATCGGAGAGATGCGCCACGGACTTTCGATCTTGAATAGAAATATTCGCTTCCTGTCCAACCGTCCAACAGTGGCTATATGTAAGGATACATACCGTACCAATTCTGTATTCCGTCCGCAGGCCCCATGAATAGGGGCGGTCGTGGAAGGCGGCCGTGTCGTTGAGCCGCCGCAGGTTCTGCCTCACCAGTCGCTTGGGTTCCTGCTCGCCTACATGGCGAGGCGCCACATTGATCAGATCCGGCGGGATCGGAGAGAAAGACATCATGGAACAACTATAGGGTCAATGATCGGCATCGCTCAAGAGGATGTTGTCTTCAGCATCGCGATAAGGCACTAGACGTTTCTGCGCAGTGTGGTTATAATCCCGGTGGTATCATGGGCATATATCTCATCGAAGGCCTAGCCGTCGTGGGGATTGTTGTTAAACACGTTCTTTTCGACATTGGAGAGTAAACACCTCTAGGTAGCCGTAGATCTTGGCTTGTTTAGTTAGATATTTGATATGAGCAGGGGTGGCTTTGACAGGCCTCGATCCCCCGCAATGCACCCTAGGCCAAGCTAAATATTTGGAGCAAATAGATGCCTAGGTTAAATATAAACTTGTCCACCATGAGGTAATCATCTCTTCCACTTCATCTCATCGGCTTTGTTCATCATCAAAGATCTCCTTGAGCAACTCCGACCGGGTCATCTCATCTAGAAAATCACTCATCATACAAAAGTCAAGATCAACTTAGTGGTCTCAAACACAGCAGGGAATTCTCACCACCGCCCAAAACAAAACATTCTCGTCATCAGCCATGGCTTCCTTCTTCAAAGAACTGAAGCCCCTCATGAACTCGACCATGGAGGCCTCGGCGGCGATCAACCGCACCGCGCCCATCCTGGCCTGGACGCAGGTTCTCATGATCGTCCTCCTGGCCGGCATCTTCCTCGCCTTGTTCGGCCTGCTGGTGACGCTCAACCCGGACCTGGAAGCAGAGCGACAAGAGTTCATCACGCCCGCGGTGCGGTTACTGCTCGGGTACGGCGTCGGGTCTGTGCGAAAAGTCCGGCGCGCGATGGGGTGGTCTCCGGGTTCCAAGCGTGGCGCGCCTGCAAATGCGACTGCAACGGCGCCTGTTGGTGGCAAACCCGGCGAGAAGAAGTCTGGAGAGAAGATGTCTTGAGTTCTGAAATGCATACTTTCGATACCACCGCCGATTTGTTGCAAGCAGGTTCTTTATTACTGGCACGAAAGAGTACACGCGGAAGAGAGAAAGCCCAAGTAACTTTGCGTATCACAATTTCTATCACATACCAAGCCGAATACTCCCAATGAATTTTCACGTTCAGTATGAGATGATTAGATGTAACGATTTCGAGCTATTTTTACAGCATTCCCTTTCTATATACCGTCGAGAATAAGATACCATTCCAAATAAACGGCCAGAATGGCCACAAACGCGTCCCAAACGCCCTCGCTCTAAGTCCCAGTTCCCAACATATACATGTCCGTCGTAATATATAACCGTATCATTCATTCCATCTCGAATCATTGCACCCCCTCGAAAAATCCTCTCACTGTGGCACACATTCAGCTCTGCACCAACCTCTCGATCCTTGACGCACGCGTCTCCTTCGGCCTGCCGATCTCGCCGGGCCCGTGGCTCAGGTCGTTGCCGTTCGGCGGGGGTTGGTACAGGTCGTACTGCATATGACTCACGTCGCCCTCCTCGTAGACGCCGGCGGCCGGCCGCGGCGCCGTCGTAGGCTTGATCTGCACGGGCGGGCCGTGCTCGTCGCGGTCCTCGCCATCATTAAAATACAGCCGGTCGCTGTCGTGCAGCGACGACACCTCGCCCCACTCGGCCACCTGCCGCGTCTGCATGTCGCCGGGCTGCTGGTGCATCGGCAGCGCGTCCGGGTTCGCGGGCTCCTGGTGGTTGCGGCGCCGCGTCCCGGCCCGCCGGAGCGCGCCCAGGAATCCGCCTCGCTTGCCCTCGCGGCGCTGGGGCGGTGGCGCGCCGGTCCAGTCCGACTTGTTGATGTACTCGCCGTCGGCGTCCCGGATCGGGCGCATCGCCCGGTGGCGGCTGCGGTTCATGTGGATCTCTAGGAATATGGAGACGATGAAGAAGAGACTGTTTCAAGGATGTGTGTGTTAGCAAAGTGCTTTGTAAACTAGGATCAGAAGGTGCAGATGGATGTGTGTATAAGTCGGGCATGGAAATTCTTTGACAGACCAAACAAAGAAAAAAAAAATCACCTACATGGCAACACAAGCCGCAGCCAAGCACACCGTCTCGAGGCGACACGCGAACTGAAACGACGGCATACCGACACTGCCGATAACACTACCGTCGGCATCACTCGGCGTCGCAGCCGCATCGCCCGACCCGAACACGGTATTGACGTCCGCACCAGAACAAGACCCGACGCCGTCGCGGTTGGCGACGGCGACGTACACAAAACCGCCGATGAGGCCGGCGTCGAGGACGAGGGCGACAAACGAGGAGCCCGCGTGGCCGGCGCAGCAGCACACAAATAACAAACCGGCGGCGGCGTAGACGGCGGCGGCGCCCGCGATGCCCTCGACGGCCTTGGCGCCGGTCGGGATGGTGATGTCGCCCTTGGCCATGGTCGCCAGGAAGTAGGCGTAGATGCCCAGGACCACGACGGAGGCGACGAACTGGACGCCGCGCACGATCCACTGGACGCACTTGAGGCCGGCGATGCCTGATGAGGAGCCCATTGCGGTGGTTCGGTAGGGCCAGTTAGAGATGGTGTTTTTTCAGTCAAAGATGATGCGAATTCAAGTCAAGAAAGGCTTCCGAGGATCCGCCATGAAAAAGCAGTGGAACAGTGGTTGCATGTTGGCACGCCGCGAGTGTACTGGATTCGGCGCATAGATATGCATTCTCTCTGGAACCAATGCTGGCGTGACAGAAATGACGTCAATTGTGATGGGTTGTAATGTTGGAGAGAGACAGCAAGTTTGGATGAGCCATGTCATCGCCAGGGGTATTCTTCTTGTACAAGTAGGTATAATGGTCCGTGTTATGGACGGAAATGTCGAGCTTGATTGGCACCTGAACCAACTACCGAGTTTCAAATATCGATACCCCTGCCAGCCGTACCCCAGACTTTAGAGTGTGTTATTTCAGAGTGCATAAAAGAAGATACAGTACCTGAAATCGATCTGAACCATCATCTACGAGGTAGGGCCACGTAAATTAGATCTATTCACAAAGGTTAAAAAACAGAATTGCGTCGCATTTCAGCTATCAAACATTGTTGATTAGCGCAAAGAAGAAACCTCGAGTCGAGAAGCTACATTTAATATGTGTGTAGGTGACAGATTGAAAGTATTCCCTGTCAAATAAGAGGAAACGAGCCACCAACTCTACATTTTTCCCTGGTCCCAAAAAGAAAAGATGTGCAGTCGAAAAGTCACTTAGTTTCACAGCACACGGGAAGTTCAGATATCTAACCTTGGGTCTCCGAGAGGTGACTGAGTGTCATTAACGAAGCAATTTTCAGTGTCATAAACGAGAAGTCAATTCTGATATAGCATCAAACCGGACCATGATCTGCTGTAGTTTCCGGATGTAGTCCTTGCGCATCTTGCAAATTCCATGGGTTCCCCATATCTCCGTCGTTCTCCTCCGAGCTGACATGATACGACGTCTGGACGACGACATCGTGCGACGTGGGCCGTATTATCGGCTGCGTGGACTCGAGCATTATATCATCGCTACCGTGGAAGCTGGCAGCACTGCTGTCCTTGTTGTGATTGCGGGTGCTGAGGCTCTCGGCAAACGTTTCCGTCATGCCCCACGGCCCAAAAGCGCCGTTCCAAGTCCTCCACGTCGACCTGGTACGCTGACCGCCGCCCGAGATGGTCTTGGCGCCATCGCCGGCCTTGCTAAAGTGCCGCGTCGGACTCGGTCCCCGCCAAAATGTCTTGGTAAACGCAGGCGACAGAATCGGAATATTGGCCGCAATAATACCAACAATGGTCTCGCGAACGCCCCATCGGTTGATATTCATGGCGCTGGGGTTTTCTCCGACGGTCAGAACGACCCGAATGATTGCCGCTGCTATGACGAAGACTCCAGTGCAGATAAGCATGCCGACCAGTATCTTCCTACGAGCAACCAAGTTAGTATGATAACGGATATGCCATTGTTACTCGATTCATGTGGAATCCAACTTACTTTCTGATGGAGACTCTAAGTTGCCATAGAATTGGGAGTGGAACAGCCAGGATAGCCATATCAGTCCTAGGATCCGGTCAGCATATAATTTTACTTAGGACATCCGGATTTCAGGGGCAAATAACATACAATACATTGAGTACAGCGATAGAGATGAAGTTCTGACTTCGAAAAGTACATTTCGCTGAAATCTTTGTCAGTATCGACTCATCAAATCCGGCATGAGCGTATGACTTACGACCTGGATCGGGCACGACTCTGTTTTATTGTTAGTAAAACGTAATTAACATAGCAATGTATTGAAGACTTACTGCCAGTTTAAATGCGTAGGGTAGCAACTCAAACAGACCTAGTGTTTGTCAGCAATGGCTGTACCGATTTTCAAACCGGGAAGTCTCACGGTTAATACGACGGCACAATAGGATATGCCGCACGCCCACATTAGCCAGTAAACAAGCTTTTCCTGCCACAGACCCATGGTGACACGTTTAAAGAAACACAGCATGGCACCCTTGAGGCACCATAGCAAGGCTGGATAGGTGAACCATGCCGCCCACTGGCCTGCTGATCCGATGGTGTATTGCTGTATTTCTGCGTCCGTAAGGGCTGCAACGTTCGTTCTATTAGTAACTGTTCATGATCATAATTATTACATTTATAAGTGTACGACATACTTCGTTGGCGCTGGAATCTCGCTGCTTCGACGTTGGAACCTGTCCAATCTGGGACTACATGTCAATGAACTGCTTCAACCTATGCGGAGGGGTATCCAAAACTTACAGACAATATCCACAAGTATAGCATCGCCAGTATAGAACAGAATGAGCAAAACTGCAAATAAGTCGTCGCCCTGGAACCCTCGGATACCGACGGTCTTGAGCCGCACAGCAAAGCGAGCGGCGAAGACCAACATTCCTATCCCATAGAGAACCCATACTTCAATGAGGAACTGGGCATCATATATTAGTCTCCGTGCAATCCACAGAGATGTCGCAGCATAGAATGCGCCCTGAATGGAGCTTACCGAATCGGACCGTTCCAGTCCGGTCGCGTTGAGAGGCGGCAACATTGTACCAAAAAGCTGTGATCAGCCAGATCAGATGTTGGCATTGGTAATATGCGGCATTCGTGAAGATCGCAATGGCAATGGGGTCCATGCGACTTGAGTCGGCTCCTGCATGGGGTATATCAAGTTTAAATTCATATACCCAGGAGACGAGGAGCACCGGATCCGGAAAGCCGGCAGAGACGGGTACCTGAAGAGGTGGTGTGTTACTATGACTGATCGAAAGATAGTGCTAGGTTAGTCAATATGGTCTCTTGTTGTAGTCGCGAAATCCCTGGAAGATGGGAGACATGATCTTTCTGATGGTGAAAACGTCAAAAGACCCCTTTCAGGAGAAGTAAGTCGACTTGAAGGTGTAGCACGAAATAGCTTCGCCAGGGACAGACTATGTGTCATCCAAGAAACCAGCGCTTGGCCAACTCTCCCGTCAGCCGCGAAAATGGCCATACGTCGACTCGAAATAGACTCGACATAGCTTCGTCACATAGCAAATGGTAGGTGGCAAGCCCGTGTTTCCGGGATCCCCAAGCACTTCAGCCTCGCAAGTATGGCAGTCATGTGGCTCCTCGGAAGTCATTCCTTCGAATGCCCCGTGCACAAAGCACTATCGGTATATGGTGGTTGCCGCTAGACGAATTACAGTTTCCGCCATCCCGCAGATCCTGTCGTCCGCCGTGTGCGGGGGTGGAGCGATGTCTGTATTAGCCCGGGATGAGATGGGAGATTTTTCGTAGTGACTGAATTGGCGGTACTGCTTCTGCTTGTCTTCCCAGGTTGACTCAAGATTCGCCGCAGTGCGACGGATGAAGCGGGTCCTCCGGTGACGTGGGCACATCTGTTCTGCCGGAGTTGTCGATTGTTGCCTTGCTACGTTGCCAGGTTGGTTGAGTGTCCCAGGCGATGTCCTGTTGCCGAAAGACTCCTGTGGGTTGACACCGAGGACCGGCAACGTTTACTTTTGGCCTGTGCAGAGGCATGATGCAAAGTTTGAAGCAAGTTATTTCAGAAACACCGAAAAGTGTTGTGATGGGACGGACGCATGGGGTTGCCAGAACCTCAGTTTAGTAACTCTAATGAGCAAGTCTCACTCTCAAGTAGATCATTGCATGCTTCGGATAATTGTATTGGATTCTTATCGTCCGTATGTCGTGAACCCACGACTGAAAAGACGTATGAACTCGATGACAGGCAATGGAAGACGGACCTACGTCAGATCCAAGAACGTAGGAGATCTACAGGAGGTGAAGGCCGGGCTTCGGGAAGGCGCACGCCGGCGCTCTCCTGTGTCTGTGTGACAGTCGCCCATAGCGTTTTTCGCTTAGGCTACTCACAAGCTTGTCGCCAAGCTGGATTCCGCTGGTGATGGCAGTGAGTAAGGGAGTAGGAGAACTTCGGAATAATTGCTAGAAGAGCGAGTCAAGTCAAGAGTACATGCCATTGGTCCAACGCCGAACTACATGTTAATAGTCCAAGGGGTCCGCGGACTGTTGAGGCGATCTTTTCTGGATGCGAGGACGGAAAAGAACGTTGGAAAGCTACGCTAAGCGTTGATCTGTACGACCTCGAATCGAGAGCTTTCAAAACCTTATCATTTCTGTCGGGTGTATTGTCGACATTAGGAAGTTAGATTGAGTTTTACAAGCATGAAAACTAGAGTTCTGTAATCGGGCCAAAACTCTGTCCCGGTAGAATTCAGTAAGCGCCTGCAGTTTCGTTTACGCTGTGAATAAAGGCAAGAACAGCAAATTCATCATGTGGTGTGCCGTGTTCTTCTATCGCGGCCAGTCCTAAATATGAAGGATACTTGGAGGTGTAATGGATTGGGTCACTATATTAGTCTCAAAACATAGTATCTCAGAATAGAGAGCCGGGGCTCACTACCCGCCATCATGAACTGCCTTGACAGATACAGCGACTGTCGACTTTTAGAGGCGAACGTGCGGATGGACTTGCGAACGAGAACATCGCTAGCTCAGGGGTTTCTTGCAATGACGACCTTATAGCCGGGACTAGTCCGGTAGATACGAAAAGCCCTGCCTCTCGATAATGTTGATTCGGGGATATCTAGTAGATAGGTATGTATACTGCCTGTATTTGGTATTGCCTCCTAAAAATGGCCGTATTCCGCTGATATTTCCCAGTAGCTTGATTAGAGCGCATTGTCTTGGAGGAAGTCTACAGGCCCTTGCCGACAGTTTCCTTCGTGTTGGCTTGAAATTGTAGCACTTCTTTCCACTGTGCTTACTTATGCCCGATGCAGTGATATACTATTGTCAGTCACCCATTATAACCGCGGTTCCCGCAGAACGTAGTCGTACACGCATAGGGATACAATTCATACTCGCCGGACGTTGCCGTCGTCTACTCTTTTGGTTTGGTATCTAAGTCATGACCGGAAAGCAAAACACCCGCTGATAATGCAAAACGCCCTCCCGTATGATGTGACTCCCGCGATCCCAGTAAAATGGCTAGATAATGACAATTTTGGCCAATGCCCGTATTGATCGTTCCCGCCAACCCCAGAAAATGGTTATGGTGATATCGTTTCCGCCCGCCAGTACCCTCGTGGAGGGCTCTAGATTGTCGCTCTGTGTTCTGTTCTTGGTGGATAGCTTATGCAGTTCCAGAAAGCTACTTGCTACCCACTAGCTTGGCCCGCTTTCTGGGCCATGCGTCGTATGGGACAGATTTCGACAGCCTCCTCTTGAGATTTTCCCTATCCTTCTGCTCTCGCTCCGTGGCGAGGTTGCGGTGGGCTCGCAGCATGTACTCGGTGTTCTGGTAATCACGCTGGAGCCGCCTCCACAGGCTCTGCAGCGCCCGGTTTCTGAAGAGCCCGGCGTCCCCCAGGGCCTGGATCTCGTTGGGCATCGGAGTCGCGCGCAGCTTCTCGAGCTCGGCATCCAGGTCGCTCTTGGGCGTCTTGAACTGAATGTCGGCTTCGGGTCCGCTGTCGCTGTTACCGTGTCCAACGTTTGCCCACACGACGTCGTGGTACCGCGCCGCGGCGTCGTCGTAGAATCTTCGGAACAGCTCCAGGCCTTCGGGCGTCATGAGCGCATGGGCCTTCTCCCACTCGGACGCCTCGGTGTGGTTGCCAGTATTCCACCAGCGCACCTCGCAGCGCGGCCCCTCGGGATACCATCGGACGGCCAGGATCTCCTGCACCCGCCAGAGCAGCCGGCCCATGGCGTCGTGGCGCGGCAGGAGGTGTTTGCGCAGCGTGCCTAGCTTGTAGTCTATGGTACGGTCGAGTCGTTCCTGCTGGAGCCTGGCGACCTGATTGTCCGCTGCCGGGATCACCGGGTCGAAGCCGCATGGCCGGTCAGTACCGCTGATGTCGAGGCGGGCAAAGTCGACGGCCTGCCGCCAGGCCTTTGCATCGTCTTTCCGTGACGACACCCTCGTCTTGGGTCTGCCAGCAGGCAAGCTGTTGTCGAGGAGCTCGAGAGTCGCCGGCAAGTCCTCCAGGCTGGCGCAGCTCTTGAGTAGAGTAGCAGCATGTTTGCACAGGGTAATCAGCTGTTTTGGCCGAAGACCGCTAGAAACCAAGGACCTCTGGGCCACAGCAATGTGCCGAATCGCATTGCGGCGTTCCGGTGTGATGGCCGCCAGAAACGGCACCAGCTCCTGTACGTCAAACTGAAAGCGGTTGATGCGATAGAAGACGGGATAGCTCCTCAGCTCGCCGTAAAACTGCTTGCAGGTCAGGTTCAGCGAGACGATGGCGAGCCGCTCGCTGTCCCGGCTCTCCCAGAAGTAATCGCGGTTGCCAGGGTGGTCGTGGACGGGCACCTGTTCGCGATCTCCCCAGGTGAACTTGTTTGAGCAGTCGGCAATCTGACGTGGCACGATCGTCTTGTCAAGCTTGACGGCCAACTCATATATCATGAGCCTCACCTGTTCATGAAGAGATGATTAGTACATGAAGCCAATTTTTGTTGGTGTTTATCTCATATGTGCAATACTTACCTCAACCGGGATGCGGCATAGCGCGGGATCAGGGCGTCTTGTATCCGATATATCGAGCGCATGTCGTGTAGTGAATTGCATTGCCGACTGGCCCCTTGGGGAGGGACTATTACTGGCTGATGCCAGTAGGGTGGGTGAGACAAGATGTGGTGATGCAGATTCGCATGGAACGGAATGGCGGTCAATTGGACTAGTATTGGAGAACGGAGAACGGAGAGTTCCAAGAAACAGTGTCTTTGGAGAAGACGGTTCTTCTTTTTGGTATTTTCTAACAGGCAGAGATGAACCACACGAGAAGGAACAAGCTTCCGTTTCTATTGCGGAAAACAGAATGGCTATCGTCGTCCCACGGGACCGTAGGACACCCACTTTGCCGTCGAGTAATATATATGGTGGGTTGTATTGGAGAGGGGAGATGCCAGGAAAGGTGCTTCTCGCCTGCGGGGTGCCAGCGGGATCAAATTATGATCAAATGAAGGCTTCTTCTTTAGATGCGGACGAGGGTTATGGGGAAGAAGTCAGAACTTGAGTAAGCCCACCACGTAAGTGTGCAAAGAAGAAAAACTCTCAAGAAGAATCGCCGGCATTCCAGAACAGGACAAAACTCGGCAAAAAAGAGTACAGTACCAGTCTACAATGGATCGGGCAGGCCGCGCTTGGCTGACGAAGGTCGTGAAAAACCACCCAGCGCCTCCATGTTCGATGAGCGCTAGATTGGCCTTAGAAGAAGAGCCGGCATCAAAGGACCGTAGGCGTCTCTGGCTGTAAGGGTAAGAGGAGGGCGAGAAAGACAAGCCAACAGCCAAATGGGATCACCCTTGTTTTCTCTAGTTTGAAAGTTTAAACAACTATTTCTCTCGGCGTAAAGCCGAGCCCAGGAGTGCGGAAACAATAAAACAATGGGGACCAGCAGCAGGGCGAAGGCGATCCAGGGGATGGGATCTGCCGAACGCGCGGACTGGGCTGGGGTGGTGGAAAATTGGACAACGGCTGCTCTTGCATACGAAATGCGTCTCGTCTGCTCTGCTCTGAGCTGCGAGTGCGTGGTTGACACGGACGATTCCCAACGAAGAGTGCTCAAGAACAACGTACTCGGCGTGAAACGACCGGAAGCTCAGCACGTCGGTTTCGCCGGTCTCAAAAACACCAAGCAAAGGGCGAAGAGGAACATTGGCAAAGATCGGAACATAGGTACCAAGCCCAGCACAGATGAAAGGCAGGTCCTGACTGAGGCAGGACGTTTGTTCTTCCGCATCTTCTCGAGAGGGGGCCCGCCCCGGTACCGTAATGGCGAGTCATGACCACGACAGTGCGTTGCTGCTGCGGTCGCATTGGCATGGGCCACTTGCTCTACGGAGCGCCTAACCTTGAGCCACATGCCGCTCTCAGTCGCCCGCATACCTCTTCGGGGAGGTGTATACGGCGGGACTCTTTCAGGGCCTGGGAGGGTTTCAACTTTCACTGCCAATTGGGTCCCGGAGATGCGCCAGAAACCCTCCATATAAGATACCTGGCTGATTCTGGACCCTGGCGATTGAAAAGCCATCCTGCTGTATCGGCAGCTTCGTCTACAGAGCATGTAGGTGGCGCTGGTCAGTAGAAACTCTGAGGGCGACGGAGGTTGAACCAGAACGTCTGCTATTGCGATGGTTGACGCCCAGTGATGCTAAAACATGGAGGGGCTCGAGGGGGGTTTCTGGCCGAGGTGCCGAGAAGTGCTAATTCTTTCTTAGTCCAATGCCACGATCCATCTAAACTGGCGAGCTTCGTCGGCGGCGTTGAAAGATTGTTCGCGTCGGCGATCCTGGGACTTTCACGGACTCGAGTATCGTCTTGCAGATAGATGTCCGGAAATCGCGTCCGCCAGAGACACACATATGGTGATGAAATGATACCTACCTAAACCCTGTGAAGGAGCAACGGAGCTGCCTGCTTGTCACCGAATGTGTTTACCTTAGTTTTTACAGGCCATGGCTGGCGGGGTCTAAAGGACCTGCTTGCTGAAAGTTTGGCCAGGTTAGGTAGGTAGCTGCACAGCAATAAAATTGTAAGCTGTCGCATCAGGTAATCAAGATACCCCGTCTGACAGAATGGACCTGTTGTAAACGGCCTATTCTGGAGCTGCGCGTTTCGAACTAGATTTCATTACTTGAATTGATTGTACATAGTTTCTGGAAAAATTATGTAGGTAGTCTGAATCTGAATCTGAAAGTATGACGTCGGTAGGCGATGGTAATGTTCAACCACCAAAAGAAATCGTCTAATCGTCGGAGCACCGGTGTCTCTTAGCCACCCCTCCGGCATTGAAGCCCATCAGCGCCAGCACTAATCAGCACCTTTTTAACGTTCCCGTCGATTCCCACACCCAGGACCCATGAACAACCTATCAAATCCCCCCAATATGATTTCCACTGCGCCAAAGTCGTAATTCGTGTCGTTATATTCTACAGTAATTAATGTTTCCCGTTTTCCGCTTCCGAATTGAATTGTGCGCGCTGGTCGCTAGTCGTCGTGTCGCCTTGGCAAATGCTCAGTCCTTCTTCAATGCAGACCTGATGGTTTCTGTCACTGAGAAACCACCCAGGAGCCACTGATTAGAGTGACGACCACAGTGAGTGTGCTTGTTCTTGTTGGACTTGGTGGATATGGCCGAGTTGGACGAGAACTGACGGGTCGGGGTGGCTCTTTCGATGGGAGAGCTGGAATAGCTCTGTCTTGGGGACTCGTATACCCATTCGTGAGAGTACGACTTGAGATGATTGTCAGTAATAATTCAGTGCAATAAGTATTAGAATTCTGTTACGATAACATACAAAGTCCGAACCGAAAGAGTCCTGACGTTGGGTGCCGTGATGGGCAGCACTATCCGGAAGTGGGGCAGGTGCTTCGCTGCCCTTCTTGGACGACCGACCAGAGCCCATGTTGTACTGTAGTTGATCTATGTTCAAAGCTGGTTGGTACAGATGGCGATGGTCGAAAGGAAGCCTTGGTCCTCAAGTTTCACTCTATACAGGCAGGATATCTGTTGTGGGTTGTATTCACAAGAAAAGCCAAAGAGTCGCCGTTCAAGAGAGAGTGCCTCGGGGTTTATACTCGTGGTGTACTTGGGCTCGACCGTAAAAGTATCTCGGTCACCAAATATTGATCAAAGGAATGCCCACCAGGGTCAGTATTCTAAAATCGGCACTCCAGGTGCGGCAAGGTCGAATCCACTAGGAAAGCAGTGAAATCTTGGAGGGACTTGTTGCGTTGGATGGGAGCAGAAATCTGGCAGCCTGATGACCATATATAGGAAGGATTTCACAGCAAGTGAGCACAACTGCGTTTGGGGGCTGCTTACAGGGGACCCACGTTGCGTTTACCCTTCGTCCTCCGTATACTCGAGTCGGACCAAGAAGACGAATTGTTGGACCGCTTACGTTGCACCCCGGACGAGTAAAGGGTCGCGTGGTAAGGCAACAGGAGGATAAGTGGAGGACTGCATGTCAACATGCCCATTACGCCAATGAGCAGGCGGGGAATGAATGACACAGCGTGCCGGAGGACCCAGGTCTTGGACACAGCAGCGCACCAAAGGGCAAGAGAGTGACCCTTCGAGATGCGACAGGCCCTGATAGCAGCCCATGGCACCCAGAAGTCGTCGTATTGAGTCACCTGCCGAGTAGCCATTGACCGATGCTCAGGAGGGTTAGAGGAGGACCACGTCAACAGCCCTATACTCGGCTGGACTGCTCCGCAGGCTAATAAAGTTGCGGAGGACTAGTTCTCGTCGGCACACCTGGGCTTGTATCAATAGACTTGTCCTGAGCCCATTGGATCCTACTCTTGCGGGAAAGGCACATTGGTGACCGACGAGCGAATAGTTTCGGGGGCTAAAGCACATGTCTGCCGACGAGTTGCATGGTGCCAATGTAGATTTTACCGCGTCCAGTCAGCGGAACATGCAGCTTATACAGCTCGGTGCTGGGTGGTTCAAAAAAAGGCGGTGGGGAAGGATCACCAGAATTGATGTTTCGATCCAATCCGAAGTGTCGGGCAGGCGTGAACCTGATCAGCGAGCAGAAGCTTACACGATTTTCCTGGTTTTCGATATTGCTGTGCAGCCTGATGCTCCAAACTATGTACGGTATGGGGCGATCATGGGCCAAGATTGTCCATGTGCATAGCTCGTGGGTGACACATAATGGCTTCTTTCGTTTCGCATCCAGTCAGCAGGCCAGACAAATGGTTCGCGAACCAGCGACTCATAGAAAGTGTTTGTGGTAGACTGCGTAAGCAGAGGTGCAGATTTGTGGAGTATCGAGGCAAGGCAACGGGCAGGAGAATGGTGTCGAGGGCGTTTGCAAGGAATCGACGTGGGGGAAGCGGAAGACGGCAAGGGCCGATGCTGGGAATGCCTCTCTTGCCTACGAAGCATCATCTGTCTGACTGCAGACTGACAGACGAGACAGGCTTGATGGCAATTGTGGGAGGCTCCATTTATCTTCATTGGAGGGGACCGAGGGGTGCATATGGTGATTGATGACTTGGGAAGTGTCAGGCGGGAAGCGGCTCCAGCAAGTGACTGGCAGCTGGCCCCGAGCTGGGCGTCCGACCCAGAACCGTTTCCCCTGGCTTCTCCCCTTCCCCCGGATCCGTAGGGCTGACCTTAGCTTTAGAGCCGCACGGCATAGCGCCGACGATGACGATGGAATCCGGGGAGCTCGATATAGAACTTTTGGAACGAAGATGACGAGGTTTGCAACTCTCGCTGGGGGCGTGCAGGACGATCTCTGGGGGTCTAAACACCGCCAAATAGTCAATTGCGTTGCAGAGTGTGAGGCGACTCTGATGAGCTACAAAAAAGCAAAGTTTTCTATATAAATGAAATCCCCATGTTGAAAATCGCAAACGTTGACGAGTTCATGTAGAAGAACGGAAGCTTTTGGGCCTCCGAGTCGATCGCAGAATTTTGGTTACGATAGGTACGGGGCAGTTGTGGAAAGCGGGTGCAAAACATGGGATCGCTAAAAAGACGCTTGGGCCCGTGGGATTATAGCTCATTTGATTGGCCAAAATGCCTCTTATGTGGGCCGTTCAAGCGCGTGCCTTGCTTGCTGAGCTAAGACAGAGTGGAGGGCAGGGCAAATGCACGACCAAAGCAACAGACGCGCAGGCTCTTGGTTCATTCACTCTCTCTCCTCTGCCCGCCGTTCGATTGTTCGTACCCAGCCATCACCACCTCGACAGCGGCTGGTCCTCGACACAATCATCCATTGCCCGGTCCTTATTTCATGGGCTCCTATTTGTTATTCACCCTCTTCTTATCATCCAGGACACTGGGAGCATCCGCATCAACCAAGCTCCGTTCACGATTCGCAAATCTGGTGCCTGCTTAACAGACACGCCCCGACTGGTATCTCTTTACCAGCTCTCACATTCACACATTCGCCCCAAATACATGACAGCTCGTCGAATACCATCTGCCTTTTCCGATAGCCTCCGAGCCGATCATTCACTCTATCGTCGCCTATTATCACTATTGTAAATCGTACCTGTCAAGCCGACCCGTCTGCCTGTTCCGATATTCACATCCCGGCTGTGAATTGGCATACGACTGCGATATTGATACACTATACCACGAGAGGATCGCCAACATTGCTGGCGCCTATATACCTAGGCACGCCGTGGGCTTTCGAAGGGCTGGTTCTGTACACGTCGGAAATCATCCTTCGGTCACAACTTGTCTGGACCTGAGGTAAGTCCCTTAATTGCACTCATTGTAGTGACATGTAGACAAATATGGTCGTCATCACTTTGCGCCGCAGTTTGTGACTTCAATCACTGCCGCCGACTCTACGCCGACTACTTCGATGTAGTCACTGTCTCCCACCCGAGTTCCGCCCCGTATGCCCTCCAAGCAATTACGGGCCCCTCCCACCAACCAACATAAATTTCCCAGCAACGATCAACACACGCATCTTCAATCAGTGCCACTCTCCTTGCCAGCAGTTTTGTTGACTCAGTACCATTTTTACTTCTGCGGCCGAAATAGTGGCTTGCTGCAGCTCCCAGCCAGCTAACAGTTGGATTTAATTCTAGGTCTTCCTTGGAGCAAACCCAACGCAATTGTTCAGCATGCCACCGAACAAACGCAAGCGGGATATCCTGGACTTTGATCCAAACAAGTCGGACTCGGATGACGAGAACTTTCAACCCGACGTCGACCGTCCCACCCGTTCGCGCAAGAAGTCACGTCCCGCGAAATCCGGCAAAGGTCCCAGTCGCGTGAGGCGCAACAAGTATCGCGGCTCCGATATCGAAGACGACGACGAAGAATCCGAAAGTGGCGGCGAAGAATCATTCGACGAACCTGAAGAGGACGAGGAGGAGGAAGAGGAGGAGATGCCCGTAAATGAAAACACTGGCCGCCGCATGAGAAAAGCAGCCGTAAAGGCAGCAACCTACAGGGAAAGCTCGGACGATAGCGCGGCTTCGGGCTCGAGCTCGGACGATAAGGACGATCTTCCTCGACGGAATCCCAACAAGAATTCGCCCCGCCCTTCAAAGATCGTCGTCCTGCAGGTACGCAAGACTCGCGCTGGCTCTGCAAAGGTCGCGTCCACAATGACTCGCAGAACCACGCGCGCTCAAACCGCCGATGACGACGAAGAGCTTGTTGAGCTCTCCAACTCTGGAAAACACGTCATGCCTGCGCGGGGCTCCAGGAGTATCAGTCCTGAGGCTGCATCACGAATGACGCGCGCCACACGCGGCGGAAAAGGCGTCATGAGATCACCCCCGCCCCCGATCGAGGAAGCGACTCAAGAAAGCAGTCCTCGCAAGGGCGACACCGAAAACGGCGAAAGATCGCAATCATCCAACGGAGAGCTCAAGGTGCCCGAAGTCGAGTCATTGTCAGACGATGATGCCGCCGAAAGTGCTGTGAAAGACGAAGACCACCCCATGGAAACAGTAGAGCCCGAAGAAGCAGATGACGAAGATGATGAGGAAGTCCCCGTCACGCGCCGGACGCGGGGTAATCGTCCTACGGTTGCAGACGACGCAGAAGACGAACCCGCAGAAGAAGAGCCTGCTGAAGAAGAACCCATGAACACCCGTAGCCGCCGTCTGACGCGCAAGTCGCGCTCTAAGAAATCACTTCAAGAGCCCAGCAGCGACTTCGAGCCCGGAAACGACTCCGGGGACGATAACGAGTCTGTTCCCGACAAAGCACAAACTGCCGCCGATGATGGCAACGAAACCACCCCTTCCCGTGGCCGTAAGAATACCCGTGGTCGAGGCCGGTCTGCCAAAGCATCCAATCGAGACTCGGGAGACGAAGAGGTGGAGCTTGACCGCGATGAGATGGCTGAAGAGCTTGAAGACTTGCGAGGAAGCTCAAATTCGCGCCGGCCTCGACGCCGCCGCCAGCGGTCTCCGTCCGTACGCGCCGAGAGTGTCAGAGGCAAACGGAAGCGGAATCTTGTTAACTACAGCATTATGCCGCCTAGGGATGCTGCAGAAGATGAAGAACAGGTTCCCGCTCCCAGTCCAGCTCGACGTGGACGCCGGGGCGGTGCCGCCGGCTGGGACCGTACCCTTCACACAATCGCCGGCCCTTTTGGTGGAGTAAACATCAGTGGTCCAGGTGCTTTATTCAGTGGACCGTGGGGCACTGGAGCCACAGCCACTGGAGGAGTCGACTCGGATAGTAGCGACGACGAGATGGGTGGACGATCGGGTCTTGCAGGTCCTGCTGGCGATGTAGGGAAGATGCCTACCTCAGCAGTACCTCCCGGTTTCCTTGGAGGCCCTGGCCTCAACGTCGACGGCGGAGCTGCAGCGCTCACTGCTGCTCCCAATGTCGGCAAGGTTAAGAACCAAAAGGCTTACGCGGATGCCGATCCACTTGGCGTTGATCTCAACGTTGATTTCACCAAGGTTGGTGGTCTGGAAGGTCATATTGACCAGCTCAAAGAGATGGTGCAGCTGCCTCTCCTCTACCCGGAGCTCTTTATGAAGTTTCACGTTACTCCGCCTCGCGGTGTCTTGTTCCATGGACCGCCCGGCACGGGTAAAACACTTCTTGCGCGTGCTCTTGCCAACTCGGTCGGCATTGGCGGCAAGAAGATCACCTTCTACATGCGCAAGGGTGCCGACGCACTCAGCAAATGGGTTGGTGAGGCAGAGAAGCAGCTTCGCCTCCTTTTCGAGGAAGCCAGGAGGACGCAGCCTAGCATCATCTTCTTTGATGAGATTGACGGACTTGCACCTGTTCGGTCTAGTAAACAAGAGCAGATCCATGCCTCGATTGTATCAACCTTGCTCGCCTTGATGGATGGCATGGATGGACGAGGTCAAGTCATTGTCATTGGAGCCACCAATCGTCCGGACAATATCGATCCAGCTCTACGCCGCCCTGGACGCTTCGATAGGGAGTTTTACTTCCCGCTGCCTGACGTTGATGCCCGCAAGGCCATCATTGACATCCATACAAAGGACTGGGGCGTGTCCGATGACTTCAAAAGATCGCTTGCTCGGGACGCCAAAGGTTATGGCGGTGCTGATTTGAGGGCCATGTGCACAGAAGCCGCCATGAATGCGATCCAGCGAACGTACCCCCAGATTTATGCCTCAAAGGACAAATTGATTGTCGATCCAGACAAGATTGACATCCAGATGACGGACTTTGTACTGTCCAAGAAGAAGATTGTACCATCATCTGAGCGAGCGGCGACGTCTGGAGCCGCATCGCTTCCAAAGCCCGTTGAGCCACTATTGCACGACCAGCTTCATAGCATTCAAGCCATTCTGGAGGACATCTTGCCCCGGAAGAAGAAGGTGACTGCGCTCGAGGAAGCCATGTTTGAGCCTTACGATGACGAGGACTTTGGCTTTGCTAGGGAAGCTCTGAATGAAGAGTTCGAAAGATCGCGCGTATTCCGGCCACGACTTTTGATCTGCGGTCAGCCTGGTATGGGTCACTCATATTTGGCTGCCGCCGTCTTGCACTATCTAGAGGGTGTTCATGTTCAAAATTTCGACCTTCCCACGATCTTTGGCGATTCACGCGTAAGTTGTCGTCATTTCCCATGCCGTATTTTAAGTACTTGCTAACAACGAGTCAGTCTCCCGAGCAGGTCCTGGTTGGATTATTCACAGAAGTACGGCGCCACAAGCCAAGCGTGATATTCATTCCCAATGTCGACACTTGGTATACAACGCTGGAAGGGCCAGCGCTTACAGCATTTCTCAGCATGCTGCGCTCAATCCCTCCGACTGATCCAATCTTGGTCCTAGGAACATCAGAGACCGATGTCCAGCACCTCCCTGGAGATCTCAAGAGGGACCTTTTCGGATTTTCCAGGAAGAACAGCACAGAAATTGCTCCGCCAACCAAGGTAAGTGAATGAGCTGACTATTCCATCTGGTTCACTGCTGACCATGACCAGGACAACCGGCGCAAGTTCTTCTCCATGATTATATCCAACATCAGGAGATTCCCTCGAGAGTTCCCGGACCCCGCCAACCGCAAGAAGAGAGTTCTAGAGCAACTGGAGGTCGCACCTCCTCCGCCGCCCAAGGTCCTCACGAAGGAAGAAGAAAAGGCAGAGTGGCTCAAGTACCGCCAGCTTCTTAACTACCTGAAGGTCCACATTCAACCGATCATGGAGCAGATCAACCGGAAGTACAAGATCTTCCGCCAGGCTCCCATTCCCCACTCTCACTACCAATACCTGTTCGACGAGCAGGACCCCAATTACGTCCTCCCCGACGTGGAGGGGGCCATCGACCGGCCTTATGTTATTGCCAAGGACAAGGACGGCGTCCAGGGCCTTCGCGAAACAGCCACTGGAAAGTTCTTCTACAATATCGATGTTCAGACCATTGAGGAGCGCCTCGCCAACGGATTCTACACCAAGCCCTCCGAGTTCTTGCGCGACATCCGTGCCCTCGAGAAGGATGCCAAGGCCAGTGGCGACAGATTGAGAATACTCAGAGCCAGTGAACTGCTGACCAACGTCGAGGTCGATGTGAGCGACATTGAAAAGGTTCGCCTGCCTGGTGTTCCTTGGGACGAATTATACGAAGCTGAAAAGCGCCGACGAGCTGCCAAAGCCGAGAAAGCACGCAAGAAGACGGCCATGCAGTCACTGGTGGATGGTGCCACCACTTCTGGCACTGGCACTGATGGTCAAGGAGTAGAGACTCCCAAATTACACACGACGACTGCACGTTTCCAAGTCATGAGTCCTCTGCCAAGTGCGCTCGGTGCCAGCTCCGCATCGCACAACCATACCAATGGGACACCTGTCCCTTCTGGCGCCGTGAGCGACGATGTGCAAATGACCGATGTCGAAACACAGTTGGACCTTGATGGCTCGCCGATGCACCCCCCGTCTCAATGGCCCAAGATGCCGCCCCGAGCTCTCAACCTCTCGACCAGAGCGACAACCGGTGGGACCACACAGCTTTCCCAGGTTTCTGCAGTACAATCGCTCCCCGCTGGCGTCTCGCCTTCTGCGCTTGCAAATGATGCCTCGACGACCAAGACGTCGGATCCATCCAACAGGTCCTCCAACTGGAGCACGCAGGTTACAAACGGCGTCCCCCATGAGCAGAGCAGCCCTGAACAGCTTCCGGACACCCAGCCATACCAGAGCCAAACGACATCGAGCGATGAGCAGTGGCCACACTCTCAAGCCCATGGTATTGCCCGCGGCGTGATCCAAGCCCCGGGATACTCGGCAAGCTCACGAAACAACACTTCCATGAATGCAGCAAGGTCATCGAATGCCGCTAGCGTCGCCAATCTTTTGAACGACCCGCTGCCGGAAGATCAGTCCCAATCCCAGTCTCAGAGACATTCGGGCGGGTCCTCGGCATCCCAACAACAAGTCGAACTGGATGAGGCCTCTGGTGCCATCTTCTTGACCCAGCTCACGGCGCGGACGTCTGGCTGCACGATTGAACAGCTGGAGCAGCTCACACGTGAAATGATGTCGGAGATTTGGCGTACCAAGGGCGAGCACAACCGGATGAAGGTGCTTGATGCTGTGACTCGCGTGTTCAACGAGTCCATCAATGACATTGAGACTATACAAAACGTGTATCAGTCGAGCCAATAGAGGGAGGGCAGGTAATCTTTTGGTGTGTCCATACTGGTCAGATAATTGGTAACGGCGCTGTGGAGGGATTCAGAGACTGTGATGTTTCCCTCGTGCCCGTCTTCTTTTGGGGGCTTTGATGTTGCGCGGCGACGAGATCAAGAGAGATGTGAGAGTATTGTATTGCAGGTTGTCCGCGTGTAGGAGGCATCGCTATGGCGTTCTAGGTCAAACATAGGTATACAGCCTCACTGGTTAGGTTTAGGGTAAAATATGCAATCAAGCGCAATGCCAATAAGAATATACTTGACTTGTAGTAGTAAACTTCTACCGAAGTATGATCGAGATGAGCGCTATTTTGTCAAGCGACGCAGACGTGCAGAAGTAGCCAACTCGAACGGATCGGGTGTCCGGCGCCACGGATAGCTAAGGCGGGGGCGATGTCTATCTCTGGGATCTGGCATTCGGAGCTGAGCTTCAACTCCACTTGATTGATTGTCTATAATCAGTACTATCTCGCTCCATATCTAGAGTCTCAGCAACTCTACATTGGTTCCTATTAATACTCGGTCTTCGGCATTGTATCACCAACAGATCATCAGGTCACAGTCACAACTGGTTATTAAAATCACCATGTCTGGCAAATTCGCAGGTAAAATCGTCCTCATTACGGGCGCTGCCAGTGGTATAGGGTAAATATGTACTTGTCCGACCGTGCATCAAGTCCCTCGACTGACGATAGACCTCAAAACCAGCCGCGCCACGGCCATCAAGCTGGCCGCAGAGGGCGCCTCCCTCATGCTCTGCGATATCAACGAGTACGCCCTCGTGCAAGTAACGAGCCAGCTCCCGACGGAGAAGGCCGAGTACTTCCGGTGCAACGTGGGCGCGAGCGCAGAGTGCGAGGCCGCCGTCAGGAGCGCCGTGTCGACGTTTGGCGGGCTCGACTTTGTCTTCAACTGCGCCGGCATCAATCCGACGGCGCTGCCCATCATCGAGACGACTGACGAGTATTTTGACAAGCTCGTCAACACGAATCTCCGGGGGCCGTACAATATTACCAGGGCGGCCGTCCCGCATCTCAAGTCCGGCGCGGCGATCGTCAATGTGTCGAGCATGGCGGGCATACGCGCGACGAACGGATTCTCCATTGTAAGCTAACGACCTGTGACATCTCTCTATGAGGTCTCGAGCTGCTAACATGTATGGTTCTTTGAAAAGTACTGCGCGACCAAGTTCGGCGTCATCGGCTTCACAAAGGCCATGGCGCTCGAGCTGGGGCCCAAGGGCATCCGGGTCAACGCCGTGGCGCCGGGCCCGATCGACACGCCGACCATGGCCGGCAACGTGGCGGGCGGGGACGCCAACGACCGGCTCGTGGCCGACATCGCCCTGGGGCGGCTGGGGCAGCCCGAGGAGGTGGCCGACGCCGTTGTGTTTCTCTTTAGCGAGGAGAGCAGGTTCATGAATGGGAGCGTTGTCGAGGTGAGCGGAGGGTCGAGATAGAATTTACATTTATAGAGGGGATGGAAAATGTATTTGCACTTCAATCAAGCAAAGATTAATGACTTCTGATTCTGTTTGGCTTACATGGAAAGAATCAATACGTGCTAATATCTTGAGTACATGCCGATTCGTTTTATTGCCAATTTATTAGAAGCTATGCAACCATGTCCTTGTTTCTATGCGGCTCATCAGGCTCATCTTCAAATTTGAAGCGACTCCCATAATGATCGCTCCTCAAAGTCTTCTGACCAGGTTGCCTGAGCAGATTCTCTCTGAAGGTACCTCCCGGGACAGCGTAGTCGTCAAATAAGAGACCTCGCTTTCTGAGTTCTGGAATTAGTAGCTCGCAGATATCCTCGAACGAGCCAGGGTTGCTGATATAGGCCATGTTGAAGCCGTCGACATCGGCTTCGTCGATCCACTAATTCAGAGTTAGATTTTCACCATCAAGCTGGAAGATAATTCCTTGAAAACGCTTACCTGTTCCATAATATCAGCCACCATGGCGGGCGTTCCCACCGGCGACGGGTGAAACCCGCCAATCGCAATCTTGAGTCCCAATTTCCTCGGCGTCCACTCATCGCCGTCCTTCTGGCTGTCGCCAAAATTGCCCAGAAACCCCTGTACAGCGCTCTCCTTGGGGTTCGACGTGTCCAGCCGGAGCTCCTCGTCGAGCGGGAACCTGCTCATGTCGATGCCCGTGTACCCGGAGAACTGGGCCAGCGCGCCGACGACGTCGGCGTGCTCCTGGGCCTCCTCGAACTTGGCCTGCGCCTCCTCCATGGTCCGCCCGAGGATCGGGTTGATGGCGGCGAAGAACTTGATCGTCGTCGGGTCGCGGCCCTCGGCCTGCGCGATCTCGCGCGCGGCTTTGATCTGGTAGGCCGCCTGGCTGGGCACGAGGCCGCCGATGTAGACTGCCTCGGCGTGCTTGGCGGCGAAGGCTTGTCCGACTTTGGAGGTGCCGGCTTGGAAGATGACTCTGATACACAATGCTGAGTATTTCTCAAAGTTGGTTGGATTACGATCCGTCACTCACGGTGTTCGCTGCGGCGACGGGTGCACCTGGTGTCTCGCACGAAGCTTGATGTGCCTGCCGTCGTGCTCGATCTTCTTGATCTTGGCCGGCTCATACGCGACGTGCCGCTCGCGGTCCCACGCCTGGGCGCCGTCCGCCCACGACGCGTTCCACAGCCGGTACATGACGTCCATGTACTCGTCGGCGATCTCGTACCGCTGGTCGTGCGGCACCAGGTCCCGGCCGAAGGCGTCGGCCGCCGCCTGCGACCAGCTCGTCACCACGTTCCAGGCGATCCGGCCCTTGGTCAGGTGGTCCAGCGAGCTGAACGTCCGGGCCAGGGGGAACGGCGGGATGTAGCTGGTGCTCCCGGTAACGCCAAAGGATATAGATTTGGTGACGGCCTAAGAATGTTAGTCTCGATACTGTGTACTTTCGTTGGGGTAATGTACAGCCATGGCCGAGATGATGACCAAGGGGTCGAGCTGGGCCACCTGCACGCCGGCGCGGAACACGGCGTCCATGTTGCCGCCGTACACGTCGTGTCCGGCATATGTGTCGGCGAAGAAGATCGCCGTGATGCCTGCTTTCTCTCCCATCTTGGCCATTTCGATATAGTATTCGAGAGTGTCCTTGGACTTGGAGTTATCCCTCGGCCGCGACCACTGGCCCGCGCACTCGTGGTTTCCGGTACATGCCGTCTCGAAAAAGTTCAAGTGAACCTTTTTCCGAGTTGGAGTTTCCGAACCCATTTTGTTACAATAGTGGTAGGTGTATGTATAATGTGATGAGATATAGTACAACAGTACACAGTTTGAAGCACGTCAAGGCGCTATTTGCTATATAATAGTTGCATTTATGGTGTTGAAAGAACCCTGGGTATTATTCACGGACTTTCGGTAATAATCCGATTTGTTTGAGTATACACTTTGCACTCTATACTGGAGTCCCGCTTATTTCGTCAACTACTAGCCGACTAGCATAAGCAGAACCACTATCTTGGTATGCTTGATACTCTTCAAGTCGCCAGGCAGACATATGGAGCCTGGTTGACCTGATAGATACAGCTGCTTGCATAATTCAAAAACTCCAGATACACCCCTGAATGCGGGATTCGCAGACCATAAGCCGCGGCCGAGAAAGTTCCTTATCTATCGGAACCGGGGTGGGCACGTTGCGGGTTCCGCGCTAGTTCCCGAAGGATAGACGGAGGTCAATCATGTTGATAGCGGATACTCGGTAGGTGAAGCAATGGTTGCAGGTGCCGCATTGTGTCTCTATCCCTTGACGCAATAGTGAAATGATATAGTCAATAGTGGTAGACATGCAGTTAAGTTGCCTTGTCATCCCTGAACCTTGGCTATGAACTTGGACCTATAGATAACGGCAACTACAGCCTACACCAATAGCCCTATGATCTCAGCCTGGGCTCTGAGAGTTATTTGAATTATTGAGGCCGATTGCACAAGCACACAAGATAAGATCAAAGTCTTGTAGGAACTTGGCAGCCGATCCAGATAGCCGGATATAATTTCTACTGGAGATATGCCGGCCAAATGTTATGTGACAACTGCATTGTATTTAAGCAACTCACTTCCTCTTGCCTGCACCAATCCCTGCAGTCACGACATAATAATATGTCATCTTAATGTGACCTAGAATCCAATAAATAAGACTCTGGCACAATCCAGTCTACAAGTGTCACTGCACACCAGTGGTTTGCTCAGTCGCCCAACATGCTCGAAAACACAGAAAAGAAGGCTCTCGAGAGCTCGGTCCAAGGGCAGGACTCGACCCCTCCGAGCGTCCACAATGGGGCAGTCTTGTCGTCCGACGAGGCCGAGCGTGAGAAGCACGAAGTCTTCAAGAAGACCGAGGGCGGTGTCGACTTTCGCACCGTCACATGGCAGAGAGCGATATTGATCTTTCTCAAGATTCAAATCTCCACTGGAATCTTGGGTATTCCAGGGGCGCTTTACTCACTTGGAGCTATTGGCGGAGGACTCTCGATTATCGGATGGCAGATTCTCAACACTTGTAAGTGTTGCCTTGGAAACGTAAACATAATTGAATCCCGAGACTGACCTTCCAACTAGGGACGGCCATATGTATGGCTGAGTTCCGAAACAGACATCCAGAATGTCACAGTAAGTATCTTACCCACAGTAATTGTGAAAAAATCTAATTTTCACGGCAAGCAATCGTCGACATGTGCGGCAAGCTGTGGGGCGCCGTCGCCAAGGAGCTCGTGGGCGTCATGTTCATCGTGGCCTACGTCTTCTGCACGGGGTCCGGCATCCTGGGGACCTCGATCGGGCTCAACGCGCTGTCCGACCACGGCGCCTGCTCCGTGGCCTTCAGCTTCGCCGCCACGGTGCTCGTCGTCGCCGTCTCCAGCGTCCGCACCTGGGGCAAGATGACGTGGCCGCTGACGGCCGGCTTCGTCTCCGTCATGGCCGGCGTGCTGACGGTGACCATCGGCGTCACGCTGCGCGACCGCCCCGCCGCCGCCCCGGCCACCGGCGACTACGAGCTCGGCTGGTACGCCATCGCGCACCCCACGTTCGCCGCCGGCATGACGGCCACGGCGACCATCTTCATCTCGAGCTCCGGCGGCCCCGGATACCTGCCCGTCATCGCCGAGATGCGGAAGCCCAAGGACTACAAGAAGGCCGTTATTATCGTCAACATCATCGTCGGCGCCGTCTACCTCGCCGTCTCCGAGGTCATATACCGTTGGTGTGGCGCGTGGGTGGCCTCGCCCTCGCTCGGCAGCGCCGGGCCGCTGTTGAAGAAAGTCGCTTTTGGTCTCGCGCTGCCTAGTCTGATCATCTCTGCTGCGCTCTTCAATCATACCGGCGCCAAGTACGTCTTTGTGCGCATCCTGCGCGACTCGCCTCATCTGCAGGTCAACAGCTTCGTCCACTGGGGCACGTGGCTGGGCGTGAATATTATGCTCGGCCTTCTGTCCTGGGTCCTGGCCGAGGCCATTCCGATCTTCAACTATCTAATCGCCCTCGCCGGATCCATCTGCTTTGCACCCATGAGTCTTATCTTCCCAGCTTGCTTCTGGATATATGATTACGGTCACTACCGGACTTCTGGAAAACCGGGACGGGTCATCTTTTATTACTTTCACATTCTTATTATTTTGATCGGAACTCTACTCCTGATCGGCGGAACGTGAGTTGTTTATCCTGACATATCCCTTTGTGATAATGAAATGCACTTGCTAATTATTATTCTAGCTATGGTACCGCTCTTTCGATCAAGGAGGCTTATGCGACTGGCGCCATCGGGGGTGCTTTCAGTTGTGCTGACAATTCTGGAACAGTGGCTTAGCGAGTTGTATAGAGTCATTTTAGCATATACCAACATCTAACAAGAGTGTCCATACATAGACAGTCATATCAGAGGAAATACAATTATCTTACTGCAGATCTTTTCTATCTCAAGGCCGTCCAAGAATCTGCTCAGTTTCAAAATTCATCTCAGCATGATGAGCTTTTCTGAAGGAAATTGACGAAATTTAGATAGAAAACAATGACAGTCTGTACGGAGACTTCTGTAAGTAAAGTAAAGCATGATCGAGCTCTGATGATCCAACCCTATCACCATTTTCGACGGCTATCTTTCCCCACGATCTCTTGATATCTCGTCGGCTGTGAAGCCTTGGTTGAGCTCCTTGGTGTATTCCTGAAACTTTCTTGCTTCACCAATGACTCTGTCCAGATGTCCGAAATTCATGCGTTCCTTCCGGAACATGGCGAGCTGTCTCGCGGTAGAGATCGCATTGCGAATCTCTCTTCCGTTGAGCTCGTACTCTGCCAGCTTGCCAAGAGAAGCCCGGATTCCAGCCGTATCAATTCCAACCTCGACATTGTGGCGTGTGCTCGACACTTCCATCTTGGCATTCGGATCCCCTTTATTCGAAGCATCGAGAGTCTCCAATCGCGTGATGAAGTTTGCCCATATCTTCTGCCGCTGATCTCTATCCAAGTCTCTGTATCGCAGACTCAATTGTATCCGAGATTTGAAGGCCTCGTCAAAGGTTCCGACACGATTACTCGTCAAGATCAGAATACCTATCAAAAATATTTAGTTTCATCTGAACTCCCGCAGAGTTCACTGCATACCGTCATAGTATTCGAGGACCCGGAGGAAAACTGCATGAATCAGCAACGAGTTTTCAGACTTGGTGTGACATGTCATACCTGAGACCAGGGCATTTCGCTCGAGATGATGCATCGACCGTTTTTCCAGAAATACATCTGCTTCATCCAAAAGGACCACTGAGTATCATCTGATTAGTACTTTGCGTTTATGGCCATTGCGTTACTTACCACACT
The DNA here is from genome assembly GCA_001599175.1 of Pestalotiopsis sp. JCM 9685. Lineage (NCBI taxonomy): Eukaryota > Fungi > Ascomycota > Sordariomycetes > Amphisphaeriales > Sporocadaceae > Pestalotiopsis > Pestalotiopsis sp. JCM 9685. The sequence continues at coordinate 3,368,719 of BCGF01000004.1, forward strand.
CCCAGACCTTCCCCAACATCAAGACACTTTCCAGGTACTATATTCGTCAGCTTTGTTCTTTTTCTTTCTAGAAAAGAGAAATAGAAATTTGATTTTCTTTTCAAAAGAAGAAAACAAACTTGAACGAACCTTCTCAACCTCTTCCGCTCTTGTGCCAATATCACCACAGGTCACCCTGTAGAGTGGTCGTTTTGCGACTTCTGCGACACTGACTCTGGGTCAGCATTGAGCTACTTCAGAATCGTCCACGAATGCCCACCTTTCCGCTGTGAGAGTCTTGCCAGTTCCCGGACCGCTAGAATCCAGTCAGTAATGTGCCTCTCTGGGAGTAAGCTTTTACTTGCCCGTGTAGCAATAAGAACAAGCCGTTGCCCTTCCCTTGTATCAAATCCGTCTGTTCGTCTGCCAATATTCTGTGGGTCACGACGGCTTCAACAAGTTCTTTCGTGGTTGGCTCGAGCACAAGGAGTTCGAAGGCATTTTCGTTCCACTCTACATCTTGAAGATCCGCGATGCTCAGGCTTACTATCATCTCGTCAATGATGGTCCTGATACACATGTGAATGAAAATAATGTCAGTTTACCCCATTCATGTTTTTGCATGTTGTAGCCAAAGGTGATTGTTGGGAGGCACAAGAAAAAGTCGTCCCCGAGACCTGGCTGATCCTCCGCCATCATTTCAGCGTCGAGGTATACACGCTTCTGATCAATTTGTGGCTGGTCATCATTGTTGGATGAGTGCATCTCATTATATGTCCTCATGTCCACCATGAAGCGTGAATTAACCTTGATTGTGCATCAGTTCCAATTCCAGTCTGCGGGAGATTAAGTTAGATCTTTACCGTTTCTTGAATACCGTAGTCAGGATGGGTGATTGAGCTGACGTAATGACGCTCGCGGCATTTCCAGAGCATCTCTCCACGTTTCCGCAGCGCTCTCACGGTCTCCGGGCTGGCATACTTTTGTGGGTATACTGCGAGTTCTGTAATAGCGAAGTCTTCAAGCTTTGAAGTGGCCAGTTCAAACCTCAGACTTGTTCTTTTGCTTTCAAACCTGCCGTCGAAAGTCCAATAGCTCGTGTCGAGTTTCGCAGTCAATCTGTCATGTTGAGAATACTGGATTTCTGCCCAGTCCCGAAGCAGGAACCCCTCCGTCGTCGCAGCATCTGAGCCATTCAATGTCGATATGATGACTTCATTCGGCACCTGCTCTCTGTTAGAATTGTTGGGAAGATTATTTTGAGGATCATACAAATAAGTAATGCAGATATTCGGCGGTAATTCTTTGATCAGCCAAGAGGTTATCGACGACTTCCCACTCCTTCTCCAGGGACTCTTTCAAATAGAGCGCGAAGACATCAATGTGTTCTTGCAAGTCTGGGTTTGCCAGGCCGAAGGCTTCGATCTGGCTTCTTTGGTGGAACCACCATGTGTACGGATGGCGTAAAAATGGGCGCTCTTTAGAAAGATCCGTAATCGGGACGTCTTTCAAGCTCTTACCAAGAGAAATCATCCCTTCTAGAAGGTCTGAAGAGACGATGCGCACGTACTCACTGATGAACAGTGCCTTTGCACTCATATAGTCTGTATCTTCCTGGTTCAGAAGTTTCTTCGCTGGCGGCGTTCTGCCACAACACTCATACTCTCGATAAACCAGAAACGTGATTTCCTTGTTTCTCTCCAAGAATAATTCAATGTTGGGAATCCTGCGACTTGATCTTGCGTGAGCGTCATGAGGTCCATAGTTGACGACACTAGGAGGGTCGAGAAAGTCACCCTGCTCAGTACGGTTATGCTGACACGTAATTCGATGGATGATCTCGAATCTTGGAGGCGGCCTATGAGCAGAGGCTTGGTTTCTCAGCTGTTCAATCTCTTGTAGAGTATCGGAAGCTTCATCGAGGGCATCGAGCAGATCAGAATCAGAAACGTCGTGTGGCTTGTCCAAGAGGCGGCGGATCTCGCTGCGCCAGTCGATGGTCGTCTGAGGGCGTCGACGGGGCGCATCATGGCGTAGTGCGTGTGATTCTGAAGAGGCAGGCATGTGGTGATAAGCGCATGTATAATACAGGGCAAAAATACCTGGAGTTATCCTAAAGGTGCTTACTGGTATCTGTTTCCTCCTCATTGTTTTGGCGCTGGTAACCAACGGAATCTCGGTCGCCAGATTCTTCGCTGAGACCGCCGACAGAATCCGAGCGCTTCCCATGCCGGTTATTGCTTGACTTGAAGCTGCGACCAGGCCCTTCTAACGGCGCACTGATCTTCGCCGTTTTGTGCTGCTGACGAGACATGACGCTTACACAATCGAGACTTGTCTAGCATATGGGTCCTTTGCGCAAACAAACCTTCTGGCATCGATGATACTTGTGCGCAGCCTTACCGACAAGAATTTTGTTGGAGACGGCATCATGTGACTTGCATATAAATAGCATGTACTCACGGGATTGGATAGAATGCGGCGGTAGTACGCAACCTGCATGATCGATCCGCATTCGTGCAAGCATCATTCTGTAACTGCGCAAGACTAGGATCGTTGCCAACACCATACCTTTTCGCACATAGGTCTTGGTTGCGCAACAAAAAGTTAATATTTCTACTCTTGATTGCACTTTTTACTTATTGTATAGATTTAATCTGAATATCAATCGCAACGACCGGATATGCTATGATAATATATGAACATACCTCGTACTTATTCCTACTTCATTTTGCACCCGCTTGACTACCTAGATGCAGGGATTGCAGCTTTGCTCTGAAAGCTTAATAGCCGCTGCAACATACTGTCCGACTTCCATTTCTAGTCTCGCTGGTCTCGATGTCTGAATTTCACTGGTGCTGTACTGGCCAATCTTGCAACAATGCCTTCACACAAGCTGCTGCCGTGGTGGCCGCGTACTCTTGCCAGTCCTTGTTCTTGTGGCTGTCCGCATAATCGCAGACACCCTTGACGATGATCGTGGGCACTGGAAAACTAAAATAAGAAATTTGTCTTAAATATAAAAGAGAAGAAAGAAGAAGAAAAGAAGAGGTGAAAAAGAGAAAAAGAAAAAGAAAGAAAAAATGACAGGGTCCTGAATTTTGCTTACTGTTATCCCAGATTCCGGCACCCTCCATTTCAAAAGCGATGACCTTCTCGCGGCGTCCTATCTCGTCTCGATCTTCTCCAGATCTCATAACTCTGTCGCCAGATGCATAGGCTCCAAAGTGCACAGCTGGCTCAGAAACTTGGCGCCCGTTGTTATCTTGAATAGTTGAATGGCGCTTGCGGCCGACCGTCCTTTGCATGTCACAATGTAGCGATGTGCAGTGGGCATTCCGTGCAGCCTCACATACCGTATGCGTAGACGAGCCACATTCATCGCAGTCTCCGCTGCGATGTTTGTGATCATATTTCGCTTCGAAGAGCAAGTCATTGGCAACTCCTGGGTAAACAGCCCAGTCACCTTGGGAGGATTCATGGCGTAGCCAGTCGAGATGAGCCGCCATTCTTTTCGAGAGCCTTTCTCGCCCAGTTCGAGTTTTCAATTTCGACAGAAATGCCGCAATTGCGGCCGGTGGATTCCTTGCGTTGTCATAAGTCGTGTCCTTTCTTCTGAAACATCCTGGGAACTGCCTCCCAAAGTCGTAAAGGACTAGCCTGTCACTGATCACCACATCACCCAAAATGATTTCGGCGTCCGTGTGGGTCAAAGGTATGCAGCCGCATATACCCGTCAGAAGAGCAAGTCGAATGTTTCGAAAGCTGTGGAGACAGTTCATGGCCGAGGCCGCTGCTCTGCTCTTTCCCGTCGCCGGCATGAAGAGGATGACTGCTTTGTGTAGACCAATCTGGACGACGTTATAAATGTTCAAATCGCCCACTGCCATGCCGAAATCATGGATATCGTAGGTTTTGTCGCAAAGTACTTCGACAGCATCAGCTTCGCACCGTAGCGCACATATGATAGCAACCCCAATCTCTTGTCGTCGCTGGTACTCCTGGGAAGATGTTTGGACAGAGTCGGGCCGTGTATCGGCTGCAGAACTGGCCATGCCATACTGAGCTGAGGAAAGCTGGTCAATTATTGTCTCAGATATTGAACTATGATCGTTTCCCTTGTCGCGCACGAAGGAGCCACGCGACATGTTCTCTTCAGAAGCTAATTTATTGTATTGCCTGCAGAATATCGTCAGCATGTTTGCCGCCCAGAACAACCCCTCCATGGTGACTGACGATCGCTGCTTTGATTCTTCGCTATCGGCATCCGTGTCGTTAAGATTAGTCCTTGGACGGCTCATTTCATTTGCGTATTTGTCCGGCGTATTTGTGGGAGTATAGAACGGCAATGGAGGTATTGCGGGTTCTTGATCCCGAGGAGGCTTTGAGGCCTTGCCTGAGATGACTTTGTTGTTCTTCGTCTCAATATGCACATGTAAGGATTTGTTGGGGGATGGGTCGAGTTGCCTGTTGCTTAAGATCATGACCTTGGTACACACATGACTTTTCTTCTGTAGACGTTCGAATGTGGCATCGAACTCGGCAACCCACATGTTCGCCATATTTGCTTGTACTTGCAGTACAGAAGCGTCTATCACTACGAAGAGAGATGTCAAGTCCTGTATGAGTAATTCCAATACGTGAAACCATTCCTTGGCTGTAGATGCGTTTCGGAAGCGTGTTAAGATCTCAACAAGTGATAGCATCGGCATGTTGGCGGTGATTGCTCGCAAAAGTTGACAGGAGATTTGCCGTAATACTTCATTGGCATCAAGTCTCTTGAAGTATTCTCGGGTGTCTGTATTATTGAGAATGTACACCGTCGCGTGATGCTGGCCCAGCAGGCTGTTCACAATGTCGCAGCTGAAGTGACATAGGCGATCAGTAGACTGCGAGGAGCCTTGTACGGTAACAGTGCTCGAGACATCCCGGCTCGCCCAGGTGTGAAGATTTGAGTCGGCCCAAATGTCGTCAGTGTACTTTTGCATGATGTTCGCCTGACGCCCGATTCTGCATATGGCATTTGTCCTCTGAATCATGACCTCTGGTGATAAAAGAGTGATGCTCTGTTTTTCGGACTCTGTACCACGGTCTTTTTCTGGCAGGACCTGAAACTGCTGGTCGACTTCAAGGACCAGCAGACTTTTATCGGCATCGATCGTCATTTTTGCTGACATCACCTAGTAAGCTATTGAACGAAAGATCAAGAGGGGACAATCGGGATATAGGCACGTACCGGAATATAGCTAGATTGCACAAGATACCCCTCATTTCTACCTCTCAAAATAGTGCACAAATACAAAATAGAACCGAGGATAAATGAATTGAAGTCAGACGGTTTCTTCATCTAATCTTTTGACATTAGGCACCAATATTCTTGGGTGTTACACTGACTTAAGTGATAGGGTTGCACATCGATTGCTGTTGAGGTTGTATATCGAAATAGAATAGTGTCAAGTCTAGGTAGGTAGGTAAACAGAATCGAGTCCCAGTCAGAAACCCTCTTTTGAGCTTGCCCAAAATGAGAAATGCTGCAGACTGCGGGGCTGTACGATCTGGTCTGGTATCATTTGGCGGCTGGGAAGGAAGGAATCACCAAAGAGGGGGGGGGGGGGGGGGGGGGTTGTGTTGCACAGCCACTTCCATGGTAATATCTGGCCCCTCTTTTAGAGTTCCTTCCTTCCCACGTGAGACGGTCCGGGAGCTGAATATCAATAATACCTTTTTCTTCCTTATTTATCTCTCTCTACAACGTGACTTCCCGTGTCTGCAACTGACTTTCCGCACATATTACCATATGCACATCGCATCTTGATCTAATTTAACAACCAGGGGCATTCTAGAAACCAGGTGCCGTGGAAAGGTAATCGTGCACCGTCTTGGTTCTTGAAAAGAAGAATGCTAAAAGTATGAAGACTATCAAGACGACCATGACATGGGTCGAAGCGAACGTCCCCACCGTGCACATGTAGAAGACACAGATTCAGATGGTAGTATCACAGATGGAACTCGTGGATTCCACGGTTTGGGCCCTGACTACTTCGACCCTGGGGGCCCATACGATCGACCTCGCCGTCGTGCATATGTAGAAGACGCAGACTCAGATGGTAACATCATAGATGGAACTCGTCGATACCGCAGTTTGAGCCCTGATAGTTTCAGCCCTGACGACTCAGACTATGAAAGAGCACCATCCCCATCATTGCGGTTTCGCGACAGCTTGTTGTCTAGGCCTTCAAGTCAACACAGCGAAGATCGCGCAAATTCAAAAGGTCGGAATCTCTTAGGTGCGATGCATTCTGAGATTCCAAGGTCTCCTATTTCTTAAACAAAGTCAAGGCCTCAAGCTCAGTCGAAACCCTTTTCAACATATTTACAAGGAGCCTCCGCGCAGAGATATTTACAAGGAGCCTCCACGCACAGGTGTCAATCGCTACAAGTGCTCACTAGAGGCTTGCAAGTACAAGGAGAAGATATGGCCGCGCGCTGACAATTTTCGCGCCCATATCAAGCGAGTTCATCAGCAAGACATCGCTCAGGAAGATCTGGAAAAATTTGCTATTCTGTCAGTCTCACACAACGACTTCGCCAAGATGGCACGACACTGACTGTATATAAACAGGCCTACTGCTCCACAAGATGTTTTGCCCGATATCGCCGGAATGCAGCCCTCAGTGCCAGACTATAACTTGCACTTAGATCAAAGCTTCCCTCACCGATTTCCATATTGGGATCCACAGAGTAGCGCTACAAGAAGCCTCGATCGCCCAAGGGACTCTACGGAGAAGCATATGCTACGTATAAAGGCAGATAGAAATCCCCTAGACGATCCATATCAGCGCACAACTGTTCATGCTGAGGCCAACTCATATGAATCCGACGACGACAAAGATTCAGCTGACTATGTTCCAACGCAAATTTAAGTGGATACCAGCCGTCCGATGGAAAGATCGGCACTTGAAGAGGTGAATCGCAAACCGGAATTTGCTACCAGATCGTCACTTGAAAAGAACGATATGTTTGCCTTTAGTCAACAATCTCAGGGACTACCGCACCGGGACACCACCGCATTTAATACTCCTCCCCTAGCACGCCAAAGTACAGGAGCGCGAACCCTGCAGAGAATGGGCAATCCGTCGAATACATCCTTCTTTCGCCCCATTCAAGGGCTTAACCGACAGGACACCTTAACAACCTCGACCAACTTCAGTGTTGCGAGCACCAGGGAAGCTTGGTACAAAGCGGTACATGAAGACAAACAGAAAACAGTCCTAGCCTTTGCTCGAAAGCTCTAATAAGGAGGCTTGGCAATCGTATTGCATCGAAAGTCAAATTGAAATCTACAAAAACAAGCTTTTCTCTTATATCAAATATTGCTTGGACGAATTTCGATATAAGCTTTCGAACGACGATCTTGGGAGTTCCCCAGAGAATCAAGTAAGAAAATAAGGGCATCGTATTTTAAGCACCATCGCGTCGAAGATTCTATTTCTATTTCCAAAAAGCAGGAGCTGAAGGTTAAGAACCATGTCGAGAATGCGGTCCGCAATTACAACGAGAATGAGAAGAGAAAGAATAACAAACTCAGGATTGAAACCAACAGCTTTCCTAAAATACCCTCGACGACTACCAAACAACGCCCCCAGGCTATTGTTGGGCAGTTTCTGCAGCAGCGTCCGGTCACCCGGGCTCAGCATCGTTCATCGAGCCAACATTTCCCCAGAGTCAAGACACCGAAGCTTTTCTACGACAGTGATGGTGTCAACATTCATCCTACTGCCCAAGCCCATGAGCGCGGCCTGATTCCATGGTCTTCGTCCCGTAGGTGAATATGTTATAATTGGCCTGAGATGAAAAACAGACGAGAGCCAAATTTTGACAATGCACTGCTGAAGGGCCAGTCATTGTGGAAGAAGTGAAAGAAGGATTCTCTGCTTAGACACCCTGGCATGGTACTCCGTACCTGGTACTTTATGGTGCATGCCTGTTACCACCGACTTCCATCAGAGACTAAAGAGATGGAGGGTTCATTCCATTGAGCTAGCTTTGCGCTGAGTAGTTGAACATCGGTCTGGAATATAGTCTTACTAGACGGATGCGAGATGATAATCATATACAGAACGACGATTCATGATTTGTCCACTGAAGTGTCATTGGAGGTCTCCATCCTGAAAAGCGTAAACTGCAGAGCCATCAATTCTCTTGCGAAGTCGACATCACGGAGGCACAAATAGAGAATCACGGCCTGCTGCCCGTGTGGGCAATGGTATGATTTGCGACAGTATACCTGAGTGTACACAAACTGTATCATTGATTTTTCCTGGGGAGCCTGCTCGGGCAAGCCAGACGAGAAGCAGGTCCCTAGAAGTCATGCAGCAAGTCACGTTGCACTGTCACCCCACCTTGTGTGAGCCCTCGACTGGACAGATACCTTGAATCATACCTATCTACGTACCTCGTACTCTGTACCTCCATTTATGCAGCATAGCCACCAATTGATAATGGTTAGGGCCTATGAGACCCCTGTTCTGGATGTGCAGGCTATTCCCGCGCTACACTGGCAAGACTGGTAACGATCGAGTGTGAGTGATTTGATCAGTCAACAAACTTGCTTCTTCACACTTCACAAGGTTAGGTACCTATTCGACCGACCCTACGTACTTGATCTTTCAAAGACATATCACATCAACACCATCTTGACACGGCGGTTCGTCTCCAATTAGTGTGTGCATCCGTCCCTCTGGTCCATCACCCAATGTACAGGAAGCTGTTGGGCCTCAATCTTCGCCATATGACAATCAGCTCGATCAGATAGCCACAGCCAATGCCATAACTGAGAGAATTGCAGCCGATGGTCTGAAAAGACTGTACCCAGAGGTCATCTCTCAATTCCAACCAAGCTTAGGCCTTCCCTGTATCCCAAGGCCCAGCCTACCACAAACATACAACAACACCAGCAGCAGCAGCAGCCGAGAAGTTTTTTTTTTTCGTTGCTGATACGTCCAGTAGCTACCACCCTTTTTGCTGTTCGCGGAAAACGACTCGGAGATTGCTTGCCTGGATATTTGCCTGCAACAAGACCTCTTTATACCCTCGTAAACAGTGAAAGGACATCGCAAAAGTCCTGCCCCCACCATTGGATATCGCTACTGATATTAGAACACAATTTGGTCCACTACCCACATAACTCAGCATACTCACCAACGCAGATGCATCGCTCGCCAGCTCCAATGCCCGAAATTCTCGCGCAGGCCGAGGCCCCCAGGAGGATGATCAAGGACTCGGACCCAGGCCAGCAAAGACCGTCACTGCCTTCGATATCAGAAATGTTCGATGCAAAGCCCGCCTATTCTCCAACGACATCAACCTCGGGTGCTTACCTGGAAGATAGCAATAACTCTCACCCTCCACCACCTCTTACGCGGTCAGACAACAGATTCCTAGACACGTGGCTTGCAACCATCGCTAGTGACAAATTTTCTGGTCGGAAGCAGATCGACGTGTCACTCAAAATGGCCAGCCGAACCGATAGCGACGAGCAAGCCTTGGAGATGACACGGCGGTCGCCGGCTGCAGCAGTCAAGCCCAAGCCCAAGCCCAAGCCCAGCATATATCATCCCAGAGTTGTGGGAGTAAATATGGTAGATGCGCCAAGCAGTCACCCTCTTTCGACAGCACGCTTAGCTTTAGCGGGCGCGCATACGACACATCGGCACGGCCAAAATGGATTCCCGAGTATGGGAGATTTGAGAAAGTCTTCATACATGCAGCTGCCGCCGACACGTCGTACTTCTACTTTTGATGTTGATATGGCACCACCAGATGATCACTACCTAGAATCCGGCCAGGAGCACTCTCCCAAGGAGTGGTCAGATAGCAATCTACGGGATTTCTATGATTATTCTGCACCGTGAGTATTGACTAAGCAGTATTTCGCACCTTAAATACTAAAACTCCGCAAGACCAAACGCATCATATGGACAACCGCGCTATCCGACCGTACCCAACTTTTCACCAATATATGCACCCTCCCCACTGGAAACTTTCTCTGCCAATCTCCAGCCAAAACTTGGAGACTATCCTTCTCCTTATGAGTCCTCTGCTTCACCTACATTCCCTGTTCGGTAAGCAAAAACAGATTCCAAAGTGGCCAGAAACCACATTTGTTTCTGGACAGCACTAAAGAAACAGCTCCAGGCCGTCGACCCAAAGATCCGAGGAAAGTTCGAAGCGATACTCGTGCGACCGTTGTCCCAAGCGATTTAAACAACGAAAAGATCTGGAACGACACAAGCCCGTACATGAACCGGTGCCTTCCGGCCAAAAGATTAAGGGCCAATACCACTGCCAGTGCGGCATGGTTACCCATCGCAAAGATAACCACAAACGACACATAGACAGGTGCAAAAGAAATGGAAACAATAAATTTGTCTGCCAGTGTCTGGTTGAGACAAACAACAAAGAAGAGCATACGGACCATATGAGAAATTGCTCCGTCGTGCGTCCCGTTCCATCTTGGTCAGAAGAAGCAGTGCTTGATTCCTTAACCGGCTCTGGCGATGTCGGAGGCAAAAGTGATGTTTCCATCAGGAAGGGCACATCCATAACATATGTTTCCCGGACTATATCGAAGGATAATACGGCAGGACCTGACTCAATAAGGTCTAAGCTCATGGAGCAGATCGGATCAAGACTAAGCCACCGCTATCGAGGTCGTTACTACCCGGGCCTAGAAAGGGTAACTAACTGTTTGAATAAACCAGCACCAACAGGCTGGACGAAGTCTTAGAAGTGATGGTAAATTAGCAATGATGGTAAAAAGTACCTGCTTTACCACAAAGGAGGTCGGATCGAAAGAACACGCAAGGGATTCGTTCGGCTACCTAGGTAAAGGTAGCGCTGGGGAGCTACCAAGCATGGATCTCTGTCATCAGATGACTCAACAAGGACTGAACTATTTTATGGGCAAACCAACCCTGGAATTTAATTGTAAGTTAGTATAAATGTGAACGGTGCCAAGACAATCCGGCAAGCGTCACTAATGCTTCAGTATCAGTGCATAATCAGACATGCCATATATTAATCACACGTTATGGCAAGACGGGTTCTAGCTTTGTCTCGCTAAGGGACCCGGTACCATATCGAAGAGCAACACCAACGAAAATGACCAACATCTTTCCAGGAACATGAGGCTTCTGAGATTGAACACAAGCAGTGTCATGGCCACTGCTCACATCTGAAGTCAAGAAAGATATACGAATAAAATTTGTGTCAGCCTCGTGCCTGTGGCAGAAGCAAACTAATCTCTAAAATTCCTCGGTGAATCGGCAGACGAAGGAAGGTTAGCCGAGAATTCCGAAGACGGTGTCAGTAATGAAGATCGCATGATAAACGCGGAAGAAATATATGACAAACATTCTCAGACCCGCCCCCCTTCGCTTCCATCTCGCGACGAGATGGACTGCTTTTGGCTTGGTAAATCCGACGAGGATAACATTAGCTTCGACAACTCCCTCGAAAGCCAAGAGACTCAGCAATTGGCAGGCCAATTCCACATCGATCAGGATTTAAGCAATTAGTGACGTCCCCTAGACCGATCATAAATCCTGACAGACTCAGAATACTTGAACAAGCCGAACTCTGCTGACGTAAATAGCTCTGGTCTGGTTCCACCAGAAGGTCACACTCGTGCTAAATCATATAACAGCCTGACTTAATCGGCTTCAAAATTGTATTACTGAGGTTCATGTCTTAAATACCGATCAACTCCCTTGCAGAAATGTAAGGTTTCTATATCCACAAAAACGAACCACCTGAAAATGAAGCCCGTGCAAATATAGTCTGTACGAGGCTTTTATAAGCATAGCATATCTCCCTGCGGAAAATTGTCGTCTTGACATGAGAGCAATTGAGGGAGCAGCACTGCCACTTGGCAATAAACGGTACAAGCGGTACGCCCGGCGCTCGTGTCGCATCATGCATCCCCTGCATCAGGTTCATTGATACCTATCAAACCCTGTCTGTCCCCTCATGCCCGTTGCGGACCGAACTTCTTTGTAATGCTCCCCTCCTGCGCAATCTTGAGTCCAGTGTTCACACAAAATCTTATGCTCAGCAAATCGCTCAGGGAATAACGCATAGCAGCATAATTATTCATCGTCGCAATTCGATTTTCTTGTCGTAGCAACGATGATTTAACTATCATTAGTACGGCGCTGCCCTCAGAGTTTTCCCCGAAACCCGACGTCCAGCAGAGTACGATCTTTGTCCGAAAGAGCTCGGCACAAAAAACGATATTTTTGTGTCATGGTCGCTGAGCACAGTCGTCTGTTACGGAACCGGGCAGTAGACAACTACCTAAGCAACATCATATCAGACCTGTAATCTCAGAAAAGCCCTATCGCAACCAATGTATCTGTTATCTCGCGCTCGATCATATTATGTCGTCGTTGCTATCTCTTAGCCGTGCCGATCAGCCTAGTTCTGAGGTCTTCGAGGAGTACAAGGAGACAATGCATCAGCTTTACTCGATTCAGGGAAAATCATTGAGGGAGGTCGTTGACATCATGCGAGTGGAGCATGATATTGTTGCTACGTATGCTATATCGCTTTGTAAGAGTCCGGGAACCAAAAGCTGATCAACTCGCAGAGCTAGAACGATTAAATTTCAGCTTTCGAAGTGGAACTTCACGCGTGGCCTTACACAATTTGCAAGCCGTTCATACGAAGTTGACACCGTTGACGGACAGGCTGTTATTTTTCCTTCGTTTCCTTCCGGCGGACGTCAGCTCGGCTCTCAGCGATTTGAGACACGATTACAAAAAGCAAGTCTGCTTGCTCCCGGTCTTCTCGCTCTGACTCCCAACATTCCCATACCATCGTAGGTACAACCAAACCAGCATTTCGCACTGAGATTGCTGAGATTAAATAGACCAGACTTTCGCGAATTTCGAACCTCGGATCCAATTCATGCATCTGTACCTCGACCTCCACATCTCCTATTAGACATGGAGACTGTGGATAAGGCGGCAGACAAGGCAGGTAATGGAGATTTGGGACGTCCAGATGACTCAACAACAAGATTCAATGCCATAATGACCCGCCAGCGACCTGTTGCTATTGTAGAAGGCTTACACCATACCATCTCGAGAGACAACACTGCCGAGGCTGACCACGAAAGGTGTCAAGCCATGGCGAGGCTTGGCCCCAAACAGACCACAAGCTTCAGGCACCAGGTTGATCCTCATTCTGGTATACTAGCTCCCGCCTCAAAGCGCATGAACAATTTCTATCACTTGCATTCTGGTTCCTTCGACCGCAGATAGGATAGTGGTAACTCAAACCTCTGTAAGGGCAAAGCCAAAAACCACATAATCGACTATCGACATCCGCCCTGTATTTCAAGAGTAGGAGAATATCGACAATAACTACCAGTAGTAGTGGGTGAACAGTGCAATCATAGACGGAGCTTTGAAGAGACAATTCAAGAGTGTGCAGACAAATGTCATACGACATACTCGATATTCTCGGGATCATTTTTGAGCACCCTGAATGATTCACAACACATGAACAGAACCCATGATGCGTACCTGGTGAATGATTCTGATATCAGGGCAGCATATAAGGGTCACGATCAGAACAGAGTAACAGAAAAAGTCCATCCCGAACAATCGAACACTTGTTCCCTGAGCATGCTTTCCAAAGTCCTAATGCTTTGTAAGAGTCCAACTTCCAGGAACCCGATAGTTGTCCCAGACACGACTACACATGGTCTGCAACTTCTGAACGAGGAGAGATGCTGAGCAAATAACATTGCTTGTTTTGTGCCGTATGCCGTGCCGGATGCGATTATTTGTTCTGGCTTTCGTTGCTATAAGAAAAAGTCAACTAGACTCAACCCGTCAAATGAACTTTACTTGAGGTTAATGCCCGGTGAACCTCACAGTCATTCCTAACTAGTCATGGCAGTACACCTGGCACCTGTACGCATTTATTGTCACGTGAATACCAAACGTTCAAGCTGATGAGAAGCGAAAGATCTCTAACACTGAATATGATTCATTCTTATCTTAAGTGACCTGTTCGCTGACTTCATTACAACCTAGTTCGTTGCGACCATTCTCTGACCGTTCCATGTACCGAAAACCCCCCTTTTTTCCATGTCGGTATTGTACACAAACGCCAGACGCCGTCGCAATTTATCCGATCTGCGACAGATCGAGAGACCATTCCATAAGTGATGTGCTCACACATTAAAGCAATAAAGATGATGGGTGGATCCACCTGCTCGGCTTATTAGTGTTCCTCACTGTCCGAGTCTCCCATACCCAGGAGTGTCTTGTCAACATCGTCGAGCTCTTCGTCGTCATCTCTGATATCAACACCGTCATCGTCCTCCTCGCCAGCGAGTCCGAGTAGTTCCTTATCCACGTCGTCCAGGTCGTCGGCATCCTGCATGTCAATGTCGCCGTTTGCTTGTGATCCAGAGCGACCGGCATCGCTCCTGAAGCTCTCCGAGGCGGCTTTAGAGCCCCGTCCGTTTCCAAGTGCAGGGGACTGACTGTATCGCAGTGACTGCAGACGCGGGTTCTTAATAGGACGCACAACGTGTATATCCGACTCTTGCATGTTCTCCCACCGCTTAAGACGCCGATTTGCACGGCGCAGAGATGCAGCATAAGTGGCCAGCTCCTCTCCAAAGTCATCCGCCTCGACGGCAAGAGGCACAAGACCGCCCAGGCCCTTGCCGCGGAAATCGCTAGACTTGTCGAGGTAGCGATAATCTTCCTCATCACTGTCGGCGAGTCCATCCGTCATTCGTTCCAAGCGGCGCTTAGTACGAACAATTACACCCTCTTGCCGTCTTAGCTTGCGAGCCTTGTGATGCTCCCTTCGCAAGTCACGGCTAAGAATGTACTCTACTCTCTGATTGCGGTTGCGCTCAACAGCGAGCTGATGGGCTGTCGGCGGACGAGGCTTTCTCGGCATGACGCCATCGAAGCCTGGGCCAGCTGGAGATGATGCCTCAATCTGCATCTTGTATGAAGTGCCATAACGACGCGGGACGCCAGTGCTACTGGCTGCGATGCGGCTCAGGGCTCTCGGAGGCGGAGTCGACCTGGCACTATCGATGTCGGACTCGTGCTTGGAGGGCCGAATGCGAGGAAGAATGTTGGCCGATGGGCTATCTTCGTTCATGAGCTTGCCTCTCTGATTCCGATTCTTGTTCTGGTGCTCTTGCAGGTACGCCTGATCCGCGGCAATGATCTTGGCTCGGTGTGCCTGCTTTTCATGTCCGAATTCGAGTTCCAACTCTGGATCGTTATTCTCCAAGCGTTCCTCGTCCTCGGTCATTTCCTTGAGTTTGGGGATACCCTGGTTGGCGAGTCCATTACCATAATCGACACCAGCTCCGAATGGATTCTCCTCGCAACCCTCCTCAGTGAAGTCAGACTCGAGGTATTGCCAAACGACCCACAAGAATGCATTGGCTCTGGAAGCACTGCTGTAGTCTGTTCTCATGATCAGGTCGTGAAACTCACCGCCCTTGGGGAAGTGAAGCTCAGCAATCTGCGCGGCCTGCTGGCAGATGAGGAAGATGATGTTGACCGGATTGGTCCTGGGTACAGGGAGGTCCTTGAAGCCATTAAGATCACGAGGCTCCTGCCTGTCCTCAGCAGCGCCCTTAAGAATAGACTTGAGGCGCGGGGCATCCTGAAGTTGCTTGTAGGCAGAGGCATCTTGGTAAGCTTGTAACGAAGGGATGGCGTGGTAGGTTCGAAGTTGCGCTCGCATCTCGGGAAAGACTGAGAAAGACTGGTTAGCTTCGTGCAACAAGGAAATCCGCAATAGGAGTGGAGAGCGCACGTACAGTTGAGAGTAGTGTTCATTCTGCCGACATTGACCAGCAGACAGACCATTGCCATGCTCTTGGCGGCTTCGCGATCACTAAGCAGCTTGTCGCGTAGAACTTTGCTGGTCTTGCTACTTCTGGCCATGGTATCGATGTACAGGTCAGCAAAGGTCTGCTTCTCCTTACTCTGCAGATCGTAGCTATTGACAAAAACCTTCTTGTCGTTGTTGAAGATGGCCTTGAGAAAGTCGTACTGGATATCGGCGCGCCATAGAGGCTCGCCGTCCTCTTTCTTCAGGTGACGAATCTTGCCTATGGTCGGGTATGCGCTGCTAGGACCACCTGCGTGGCCTGCCGACCGACGCGGCTTCTGCTTAGAAGAGGATCGGGCGGCACCGTTCTCGTTGGCAAAGCTCATCTCGCCAACCTCGTCGCTATCGTAGTTGTGAGATGGCTTTCGTTCGTCGGGGCTAGGCGGGCGCGATGAGGCCGCATCGCCATTCTCATCGTCCAAGGCCATGGTGGGCGGGTGCGGCTGTGGCAGCTTCCACGTAATCCGGCCTCAGACGTCGATGGCAAACGCGAAAGAAGGTGCGCTTGCGCCAATCGGTGGCAGGAATGACAGAATGTGGTTGTTGTTGTTTGGGGGAGGAGGATGCGATGGGTTGGGGGGAATGGTTCGATTGATTGGGGAGAATCAATCCCGATGCAAGAGGATGACTGAAAACGCCAGTTTTACGCAAGCCACACAAGAGCGATGCAGCTGCCGACTGATCCCCGGATAACGGGGATAACTGGGAGAAAGTGACGATAACGAAGATGGTGTTGATCTGCAGGGAGCAGGGAATTGATCGCGCATCGACGCGGGATGGACAAGAAAGAAGGCGCAGCGTGGTGGGAAAGGGTTTGACAAAAGGGAAGGGGGAAGGAAGGGCTTTGCTCACTCAATGCAGGTGATGCAATTCAGAGGTTGGATTCCACCCAAAATCGTCCATCGCAGCCTAGCCTCAATTCCAAACCTGCCTCAAGCTCTCCCCCCGGGGCGAAGTCGCGTCAAATCTCCAACTGGTAATTAAGCAAGGCCTGGGCGTCGCAGCGCTCTGTCGAGGTACCCCCAGTGCCAGTGCAAGCACGAACGCGGCCGTAAACTTTTTAGGGTAAGACGCGGCAGCGGTACCTGACCTTTTGCCCGGCGCACTCGCGTCGCCTTGGTACCTCGGAATCAACCCCCGTTTCCCCAATTTTTAGATCTGTCAAGTTGCATGCAGGGGGCTTACAAGGTACCTACCTACACTACAAAGCACCTATCTACACCTGGTTGCCTCAAGGTTGTACATCTCGTGGATCAGTGTTTATCGATGGTAGTGGCCAGAAACAAGACAAGTAATTCATATCCAGTGATGGCATGTAGTGTAAAGAACTTCACCGTGTATTCCTCTACCCGCTTTTTCAACAAGAAGTCTGCTCTGAAAATTTGACTGGTGTATCTTACAGCGTCGGAAGGCAGAGACGACGATTGCAAAACATACTTCACAATGCTTAATACCAACTAATGATATGAGCAGCTTTTGCAAAAGAAGTCTATAGATATTGTTATCATCCGATATATACGGATATCAATATATTGACAAGAAAAACTCAACAAGTACTTGGTAAGAGGGGATCATGTCTAATATCGCAGTAGTACCAACTGTATTGGTACGGTTTTTTCGGACCGGCTGAGGTGAGGTTGACTCCCATGAAAATGTGATATCGCGACAATCATCAAACCGCTCGAGTGACTCAAAAATAAAGGCATCCAATCTCAAGCAACCCTAACTCCGACACCCATCATGATATGTTCGATAAGAGCGATACGTCTTCGCTCTGCCTATCCATGCTCTCCATGCCTAGAAAATTCCCCAGCCCTTGTGCTTGTCGTTACTACCCTTCTTCTTTGGTGAGATTCTGTCGTCATGGTCGCGACCCTCCAATTGCCTCAGGCTCTGCATCTTGTCCAATACAAGCTCGAGCAGTTCCTTTCTCCGGATAACTTCGAGGTGTTTCTTAATCTTGGGGTCTTCTTTGGCAAACTTCTCAATGTCCTCCTCCGAGAGGTGTCGGCCGAGCCGCTGGTCCAGCTCCCGGGGGAAGTTGTAGTAGAACTCGGAGAGGAGCTCGACGTTGAGGAACAGAACTGCCGTCGAGGCAAGCTTGCTCGCAACGGCGTCCAGGAATACCTCTGGGCAGTGATACTTGTTCTTCATGTTGGCGCACTGCTTGGACTTGACAGCATACATGCGCATCTTGATAATCTCAGCACGGTCACGGAGGAAGACTGCTTCACGGCCTGCGCTTGATGTCAGTAAACTGCCCTTGGGATTGAATCACTTGTAAACATACCTTTGGTGAGTAAAGCAGCGCTGAAGCCTCCAGCGCCTGCTGAGCTCTCACCCTCGACGACGATGTCGCCTTTGCGAGCCTTGTCCACAAAGGACATGACTTCCTTCAACTTCCTGCGTCCACCAACAGTATCTTCCAGGCCCTTGAGGGCACCTTCACAGGCAGAAAGTTCGTTCTTGAGAACGCCTTGAACATGCTCGCGCCCGTGTGACCACTCACGATCCTCCATGTCAATGTCAAACTTGAAAGGCTTGATGCAGTTCTCGACTTGATCGCTCGTGCTGTAGAACCTGTCGTTAAGGATACTTGAAGCGGCGCCTGAAATGGCCTCCTGGGCAAATGGGTGGTTGGCAAAGGTCGACTGGTTGACGAGCCGGTCTACATTGGACTGAACGGCCGAGGCCACCACAGTCGTGGCGAGGCGGCCGACACCCAGTTTTGTCAGTGATGACGTGGAGGCATCAAGCCGGCGATGCCAGTAGGGCGAGTCTGGATCCGCCTTGGGAAGATCAGCCAGGCTGTCCGGTTCGGCAATCGGCATCGAAAGGTCATAGATGGGCTTGTTCCAGTATCTAGCAGCCAGGAGGTCCAAGACCCGCTGATCCAGCTCGTTCTTGAGCAGCTCGTGCATCTGTGGGCGACCAAACTCGGTAGCGAACTGCTTGAAGGAGTGCTTGAAGGCATCCAAGCTCTCGGCAAGGTACGATTCTGCCGAGAGCGGTCGGTCATTGTATTGAACCTTGAACTCATAAGTCGCCTCTTCCAACTCTTGCTGGATAGCATCGCTTGTGCTTTGCAGACTGGCGGACATGGTTTGTTCAAGCACGTGCATGAGCTTCTTGCGCAGTGTCGTCGTTCCCACGCTCACTTCAGAGGTGGGTCCGAATTCCAGGGGGTGAGCCGAAAAGTATGCATTTTCGTTCTTGGTAATGGCAGTCGTCAAATTTGCGTTACCCTTCTTAAAGAGGCCGCCGGAGCTGTTCGGGACACGCGACACAACACCGACATATCCAAGGCGCAACGGGTATTGTTTGTCATTTAGGATTGACATGCCTCGCATAGGATCAACCAGGTCCATCTTCGTGACAACACCAATGGTGCGTTCGCCTCTTGGGTCAACCCTGCGGCTGGCTCTGAGAGCTGTGGAATTTGCCAAATCCACATCAGCGGCTGAAATGGCCAGGATAACGTTTGGTGGCTGGATATACTTGTCGCAGAGTTCGGAAATCTTCTGCTTCAACTCCAATGGCTGATTCTGGCCCACAACCTGAATGTAGCCAGGAAGATCAATCAACGACAGATCAGGGACGTGAGGCGATGATATGGACAGACGAATAGGGTCGTCAGAAACGCACTCTGCGTCCGAGACGGCCAGGTTGAGTTCCGTCAGGGTTCTTTGTATAGACGAGAAATCCGAAACCTTGCCAAGTCCCAGATCGGGGAACTCGCCGTACTCTGCGCTCGATCCGGGAGTGTTGATCAAGGTCAACTCGATGGGTCGTCGGGTCACCATATTCGTACCCTTTGGCAGAAACTCATGGCCCACTATGGACTCCAGCACCGAACTCTTGCCAGATGACTGCGAACCGATGACGACGATGGACGGCAGGTTCAGGGTGCTCGCCTGGCCGACCTTGGACAGTATGTTGCGAATTTCGATCATCTTCTTGGTCAGGACCATCATCTGGTCATCCCTGGCAATCTCATCATCGCTTCGAGTATCGTCTTCCGGGGACTGTTCGTAGCCGTAGGCCGCGGCGCTGGCACCTGCGGCGGCTGCAGCGCCGGCTCTGCTCTGCTTGGGTGGCTCCTCACCACCAGGGCCACCTTCACCGCCGTTCTTGCCGGTTCCGACCTCTTCTTGCAACCGTAGAATCTTTTGCATCCATTCCGGCAGTTCGGCCTGCTCTTTCGTGTTCTCCCATCCCTTCATCGTTTGGTCGGCGATCCCTTTGAATCCGTCGAACACGGATGTGGCCGTGCCCACGACTGTGTCTTTGCCTGTGCTGAATATGTCCCATGCGTAGTTGCCGGCTTGCGTCGCTTGATAGTGTACCCAGGCCAGCCCGGCGACGGTGATGCCACCGGCCATGGCAGGTATCCTGATGAGCTTGGCCGCCAGCTTGGGCAGGAAGCGCACGAAAGAGGCGTTCCGTACCACGACGGCATTGTGGAAAGCGTTTCCCCCACGCCACATGCGCTGTCTCGTAGCTCGAACGGCGGCATCGGCTCGGAGAAGGCCGCCAGAGGGTAGATGGTGATACTGACGAGCAGCCTGAGTCGCAGCCGGACGCGTCAACGGGAGACGCCCGGCCGCAGCTATAAGCCGTCCGCTCATGCCGGCGTTGATGGGCAGAGGCGATCGGGTGAAGTCGAAGGAATGACCATCAATAGGTCGGTGGTATCGTGGCTTTCGATGCGTCTTCTAGTGGTAAAAAAAGAAACAGAAAGAGAGATCTCGACTGGAAAGCGCTGAATTCATGCAGAGGTGCATCTGGTTGACTGACCGATGCCGACCAGCTTGCTGCTTGCTTGAAGGTGGCGTGGGGCAGGTCGAAATGAGTTCATGCGCTACGAATGTGGCTCGCCTCGCCCAAGATGGAGAGGCAGCTGTGGCTGATGCCCACTTCCGACCCCACATCTCTTGGCTCTTCCGACCAGACGAAACCGCTGGAATATTCATCATGGCGAAGAACAGTTGCTCATTTTATTATTGTCATTGGCTGGCAACTTCTTCCTCGCTATATTTCAATTTAGTATACTAATTTTACTTTGAATTCGTGTTCAAAGTATTTCAGGTTTCGAGAATCGAACATAGTAGTGTTACTCAACAGTAAATAGTACAAAGTTACCCAACCAATTATCAGCCACTTTATAGCAATCCACTCTCTAGTTGTCACATGCGTTGGGCAGTACTTCCTAGATCCTTCCCCTGACACCTCAATGCTTCTCACTTGTTTTGCCATTTCATACAGAGAGTTGCCTTTCAATGGGAAAACTCACCCCTTTTCGTATTCTGCCATGGACAATGCGTTCATGTATATATTCAAATACTAGGGAGTAGATCACCACTTCCGAACCCCATGCATTCATGGTCTAATTCCTTTCAGGGGGCCGTAATACCCCTGTCCCATCTCACAGACACGTAGGGTATACTCTTTGCTTTTGGTATGGCGCCATTGCCAATTCGGGATCTTGAAGAAATATTTGATGTGCAATCACTGATCAAATGGTATAATCTGTCTGAAATAAAAGTCTCCCTTCACAAGCATAATATTAAGGGAAACACGCGGGACAGTTCATTGATCCCGGGATCTCTTAATCCGGGCCATGACCTTCATGACGTTAGACATGACAAATTTGAAATCTTCTGTACGGCTTTGATATTTATGATTGATGGTGCTTATGCTCGTATGTGCTGCACTACCGACATCAACGACCTGTGCTCGCCCTTCTTCCACCCGTTGATGTCGTGCTCCGACACGGCGGCCCAGGCGCTCAGAGGATCGGCCCAGATGTCCCACCGCCCCAGCCTGCCGTCCTCGTCCCAGCCGCTGAGGACGTACGAGAACTTCTCCTCCCAGCTGCGCCCCGTCTCGACGCTCTCGAACTTGCCCCTGCCCGTCACGGCCACCCGGTTCGCCTCGGCGTCCACCGAACCCCTCCTCGCCAGGGAAGCTGTCCTCGCCCAGGTGCATCTTGAGCGACTGCGACAGGAGCTTGAAGTACTCGATGGACGAGTGGAAGCCGACAAAGTCGCGGCCGAGAAACGGCAGGTTGATGGTCGCCCATGAGGGGCCGTGTTCTCGGATGGTGGGGTTTTTGCCGTCGGCCTCTGGGATGAAGAACTGCTTTACGAGCTCCTCTGGCGGAGGCGGAGAGATCAGGGCTTGGCAGAAGGCGTGGGCACGACTGCGCAGGAGCGAGTGCCTGTCCTTTGTGGTGGCGTCGGTGTGATGCTTTTGTACGGTGTGAGAGATCATTGTGTGGCTTTGATGTTGGTGTGTTTGTGAGGATTGTTTGGCTGAAAGGCATTTTCTATGATAACCTGCAGCGGTTCGGGCCGTTGGCGATGCACTTCTTAATAACAAGAGGCCGTGCCGGTGATGGACTGTTTGTACTTCATCAATTGACGCCAATACTTCGTCGCTATGACATCATAATTGGAGTGTATGTCTCTTCGAAACAAGATGGCATTTACAAATGGTGGGTTGACATACGGGTCAATCGCGACCATTTGCCATTTGACAAACGTAATTCATTGCAAGGGAATTGGGTCGGATTTCAAAGTGGCAAGATTGACGGACATCTCACTTGACAACCGGTTTGAAACTTTGTGCTTTTTTGGAGACGATGGACATGGGGTCCGTTGTATGTTTCGTCCATCGGTTGAGACAGTCACAATTCACCAGGATATTGCAAAATGCATGCGGAATACGGTAGTTGCAAGTCCAGTTTGCCAAGGCAACTCAGTAATCAGGACTCTACCAAATACTAAACTTCTAAGCTGTATACCCTGGAAGCTCTTAAATTTGCCCAGTAGGAGTCACTCGTAGTAGACCTATCCACCCCCAATAAGCAAGCGGTGAGATCAGAAGTTTGCCCCACGCTGTAATTCTGCCACATCCATCCAGTATGTCCCAGCATGAGGCATGTCCCGCCTTTCGTTCAGCAGCAGGCCAATAATTCCGCGACATTGCTTTCTGGATCTTGCCAAAGGTCGAAATTTACGGACGAGGTCCATTCTGCATCATTCCTTGGATTATTCTCTAGTTGCGATCCTCAGCGCCTCGGGCGCAAAGAGTTGCCCATCATGGTGAACATCACGGAAAAAATCAAGGAGTGAGAACCGACCCGCCCCACCTTTTGTCGGCTCTGGCCATAGCGCTCACATGTCTCCAGGATTGAGGATGAGATGAGGAGGACGCAGAGTATGGACAACTGAAAGATGAATTACAAAAGAAGACATGGCTGATAATTATGTTGGTTGAACAGAGAATAAGGCCACAGGTACGTCGGCAAATGTTCTGTCGTCGGACATTTCGAAAAGCTAACTTTGATTTCAGAATATCATCTTGGTCTTCTAAAAGGGTACGACTTCATAAATTGTCAGACTGCCAGAGGAAGCAGCGGATACTGATATTGGCATTACAGAAAGCTTGCACGGCTACGAGCACAGTTGCTAGAGCCCGGTCCCGGATCCGGAGGCGGGCCGGGCGCCGGATTCGACGTGAGCAAGAGCGGAGATGCCAGAATAGCGCTGGTCGGCTTCCCGTCGGTGGGCAAGTCGACGTTCCTGTCCAAGGTGACCAAGACGCGGTCCGAGGTGGCGTCGTACGCCTTCACGACGCTGACGGCGATTCCGGGCGTGCTCGAGTACGGCGGCGCCGAGATCCAGCTGCTCGACCTGCCGGGGATCATCGAGGGCGCCGCCGAGGGCAAGGGCCGCGGGCGGCAGGTCATCTCGGCCGCCAAGACGAGCGACCTGATCCTCATGGTCCTCGACGCCACCAAGAAGGCCCAGCAGCGCGCCCTGCTCGAGGCCGAGCTCGAGGCCGTCGGCATCCGCCTCAACCGCGAGCCGCCCAACATCTACCTCAAGCCCAAGAAGGCCGGCGGCATGAAGATCAACTTCCAGCAGCCCCCCAAGAACCTCGACGAGAAGATGGTCTACAACATCCTGCGCGACTACAAGATGCTCAACTGCGAGGTTCTGGTCCGCGACGACGAGGCCACCGTCGACGACCTCATCGACGTCATCATGAAGGACCACCGCAAGTACATCAAGTGTCTGTACGTGTACAACAAGATCGACAGCGTATCGCTCGACTTCCTGGACAGGCTGGCGCGTGAGCCATACACGGTTGTCATGAGTTGTGAGCTGGACCTGGGCCTACAAGATGTCATCGATCGGTGCTGGAAGGAGCTGCAGCTGGTTCGCATCTACACCAAGCGGAAAGGCACCGACCCCGACTTTAGCGAGGCCTTGATCGTCAAGAAGGATGCCACCATCGAGGATGTGTGCGACCGTATCCACAGGACCTTGAAGGATACTTACAAGTATGCCTTAGTCTGGGGTGCCTCTGCAAGGCATATTCCTCAGCGAGTCGGCCTCAGCCATGTGGTGTCGGATGAGGATGTTGTGTACATTGTCAGCTCTTTCAAGGCATAAATATACAAAAAGCATAGCCACATTGTGATTTCCCGCGGAGAGACCATGTGAGAGACAACTACAAGGTCACAGTAGCAATCTTCGCAGACGTGATGTGAACGGTTTTATGTAAACTTCTTGATTGTATCGACTTTGTAAGTCAAAAAAACGCAATTTCTGTATCCTTCAAGTGCGGGTATCCTAAGCTGCCTGCTGTTTCGCAGCTGCCTCCGCGACATGATTATGCCCTCCTGAACGCCTCGTCATATAATTACAAAAGGAATACGGGTTGTTCAATGAGCTCGTGGTGCTCGAACCAGCAGAATATGTATGTGAATGTTTTGTTCGTGAAGCGGTCGTAACATGCGGGACATCAAAGGGGAGAGTCCCAGTGAGGTCCGGCGATTGGAAGGTGCAGTTTGGTGCACTTAGGGGGCCGTTCGTTGCGATGCGCTCCTGGCGCCGAGGACGTTCTCGCCATCGAACTTCTTGGCTGAAGCTTGAGCAAACAGTGACCGGGGCTTAGCCCTGTAGAGATGAGTTGTTAGCAGTCGGTTCATAGTTGGACGGCGACTGTTCATGGGTGGATTTCGGAACGCAACTTACTTGCCAACCTGCTTGTTCTTGAAAGCGTTGAGCTTTGCCGTGGCAGGGCTCATGATGTTGTCTGAAGGAGAGACGTATTTCTGGCCGTCCCTGAGAAAGAAGATTAGCTGACAAGCTCTCGGAAGGGCGAATCGAGGCATAGGATGGCTCACTTCTCCTGATCCATCTTATTCTGGAGAACCTGGCGATGATAGTCCATGCTCTTGATCTCCGGCTTCTCGTTTGCGGATGCGGCGTCCATTTGCTGAACGTTGTGGGTGTTAACACTCTTGTCAGAGAGAATGTAGCCAGGCATTTTGTAGATATGGATTGCGCTGTGCAAGATGTGAAAGCAATTGCTGCTGCTGTGTGAAGAAAGATGCGATCGGAATCGTGGGTAGAAAAATTTTGCTCTGTGTGGTGTGCAATCACGAGAGATGGAATGGATGAAAGTGGATGAACTTGAATGCAAGCACTTCTGGAATCGGCGCGGCTTTGGATCTTTTATCAACCGGTTCCTAGTTTGGCTCCGTTGTTAGCGCTCAATGTCGTCAGTTTGCTGGGTCGTCCGGTAGTCTCGTCAGCTTTGGTGCAGAAAAATGTTCCTTCCGTCGCAAAAGTGGAATGGGAATGTAAATAGTGGACGTGTTGTCACGGCAACAATGGCCCAGACTGGGGTTTCCCCTGATCGCCCAAGACCCTTGACTCCGCCGCGGCCCTGGTCCGAGTTCACAGAGGTGTTCGGGCCTTATGTCGTCCAACCAACGCCGGCATGTTTTTCCTAATGTAAATCTCCAGGTTACATTTGTGCAATGCTTGCAGTGAGTCATGCACTTGCACTGCATGTGCTTATCATAAACAATTCATCATGCATTCGTTTTCCCATGGCAACATGAGAAAGTTCTGGACAAGCGTGCACTGGAAAGCGCCGGTGCTCACTAACAAAAAGCATCCGTCCCGGCCTGAGGTCTAGTGTGAACAAGGTCGTTTCCGGCTTGTGCCAGGAACGATGGGATGAAGGTCCGCGTGGACACGGAAGCAGAGGAAAGAGAGCTCTAGATCCCAATCAAGCTTCTGTCTTTTACTTCACACAGCCAAGCACGCTAACTTTAATCTATATACCTGTGCTCCTTGTGTGGAGTCGGATTTGCATGTGTGAATAAGATACAAACTTATTTTCAACGCTATCATAAATTGCCTTGGTAAATATTTACAAACGGGCCTTGATGTGTGAGCCAGGCTGGTACCTCTGCACACCGAACTGCTTGAGCAGTTGCTCCGTCTTGTTTTGCTGTCCAAGGATCTTCTGCGTCACTGCTTTGCCTCTCTTGTTCTCGTTGCGACCCATCTGAGCCAGATGGACCTCATCCGGTCCGTCGGCCAGGCGAAGGGTTCTAATGTTCGCCCACATACTCGCCAGGGGTGTATCCTGACTGACACCTGCTCCACCAAACGCCTGAACGGCTCGGTCGATGACAGTCAGGGTCGTCTGCGGGACCAGCACCTTGGCCTCGGCAATCTCCTTGAGTGTCGCCTTGGGACCCAGGTCGTCCATCTTGACAGCTGCGTTCAAGACGATCAACCGGGCAGCGTCAATCTCAATTCGAGACTTGGCAACCCATTCCAGAATGACACCGTGCTCCTTGAGCTGCTTCTTGAAGGGCGTCTTCTGGGGGTCGTTGATTCTCATCAGCATCCATTCCAGAGCACGCTCGGCAGCACCAATGCTGCGCATGGCGTGGTGAATACGTCCGGGTCCAAGGCGTCCCTGGATGATTTCAAAGCCACGGCCCTCGCCCAGAACAATGTTCTTGGCAGGGATCCGGACATCCTTGAAGGTGATGTGTCCGTGTCCGTGGGGAGCATCATCGTATCCGTAGACAGACAGCATGCGGTGAATCGTGACTCCCTTCGTGTTTGCGGGTACCAACACAACTGACTGTTGCTTGTAGACGTCCTTGTTGGCGCCGTCTGTCTTGCCCATGACAATGTAGATCTTGCACCGCGGGTCTCCAGCTCCGCTTGACCACCATTTCTAGCATGGGAGTAAGTAGTTTGCTCATCACCTGGGGTAGACCAGAGGTGCAACTTACGGAACCGTTCAGGACATACTCGTTGCCCTCCTTTCGAATATCGAGTTGAATATTGGTGGCATCCGAAGAGGCAATATCTGGCTCGGTCATGAGGAAGGCAGATCGGATCTTGCCGTCCATCAGGGGCTGGAGCCATTCGGCCTTTTGCTCTTCGTTTCCATACTTGGCCAGTACCTCCATGTTGCCCGTATCGGGGGCAGCACAATTACAAGCCTCGGAGGCTACTCTTGACTTGCCGAGCCACTCGGCCATGAGACCGTACTCCAAGTTTGTGTAGCCAGGAGACTCCTTGTAGTGGCCCTTGGGGAAGAACATGTTCCAGAGGCCGAGCTTCTTTGCCTTCTCTTTCAGGTCGTCGACAATGGCAGGGTGGTGATCCCATCGCTGCGAACCCTCACCGATCTGCGCCTCCAGGACGGGATCGGCTGGGATACATTCCTCCTCGACGAACTTTGCGACGATGTCTAGCGTCTGCTTCGCCTTATCGCTAACGCGGTTCGCGACCTGTAATGACGGTGAGCTTGGGAGCTTTGGTGGAAAGCAATTTGGTAAGGACCGTCACAACTCACAAGGGCGGGGATCTGGGCGGCCATGTTGGCGATAGTGAGTATATACTGTTACAAAAATTGGCACAGAGCAATGGCTAGGAATAAGAAAGACAATTGGATCCCGAATATACGTCGAAGTGAGAGAGAGCTTGCTCAGAGGCGCCTGCAAGGGCGGCGCGGCCGGTAATAGCCTAGAAATAGGTGGGAGTAGGCCGAGGTACACTCCGCTTGCCAGCGGGGTAGTAGCGCTATTGGAGAGGCGCTAGCAGGGTCAAAAGCTGGGGTAGATGAACGATTTAAAGGACAACGCGAGCACCGAGGTTCTTGAGATTGGGAGCTAGGTATGGCTTGATCAGCAGATATGGGACGAGAATTGGTTCTGATAAGCTCGACTGCATTATTGAAGCGAGGTTTCCCAGTCAAGCCAGCTCAAGTCACCACGTTCTTTCGGCAGTGGATTCCGTATACTACTAGTCGCTCGGGAGTCGGGACTCGGAAACCGTCCCCGAATCATCACAACATGCTAAGATGGACGATATTCTCCACAGAAGCTATCCTATGCATTTATGCAGCATAATGAGAGTAAACGCCTTAGCGCTTGCCAGCTTCGCCAAAAATTCCCTGGACTAGCTGCTAGCCTGCTACTACACCTCAAGCTTCGCGACTTGGTTTGACTTTGAAGAGCCTCATTCAGCATCGCCTCTTTTTAGGTACAATTTTTCGAGCTCACACGCCCAGAACCGTCGAGACCAGAACACAGCAGTGCGGTGTACACAATGGCGGAAGAAAACGACGACCAAGCGCTCGTTGCGCAGTCGACTGAAGTCGCGGCGCCCGCCCCCAAGAAAATCAAGAAGATTATCCGCAAGAAACGCCCAGCCAGACCCCAAGCAGACTCTGCCTTTGTCGAGGAACCACCGCCGCAGACCGGAACGATATTCAACATCTGGTACAACAAATGGTCGGGTGGCGATCGCGACGACAAGTACTCGAATACGGCAGCAAAAGGCCGCTGCAACATTGCCAAGGATGCTGGCTACACCAAAGCCGACAAGATCACAGGGTCATATTTCTGTCTCTGGTTCGCACGGGGCCTATGCCCAAAGGGCCAAGACTGTCAGTACCTACACAGATTGCCGACCATCCACGACATGTTCAATCCGAACGTGGACTGCTTCGGGCGCGACAAGCACTCGGACTACAGAGACGACATGGGAGGCGTGGGAAGTTTCATGAGGCAGAATCGCACCATTTACGTCGGTCGCATACACGTGACGGACGACATCGAAGAGATCGTGGCAAGGCACTTCGCCGAATGGGGTCAGATCGAGCGCGTGCGGGTGCTCAACACTAGAGGCGTGGCCTTCATCACATACTCCAACGAAGCAAACGCGCAGTTTGCCAAGGAGGCCATGGCGCACCAAGCACT
Organism: Pestalotiopsis sp. JCM 9685; assembly: GCA_001599175.1. Classification (NCBI taxonomy): domain Eukaryota; kingdom Fungi; phylum Ascomycota; class Sordariomycetes; order Amphisphaeriales; family Sporocadaceae; genus Pestalotiopsis; species Pestalotiopsis sp. JCM 9685. The sequence goes on from BCGF01000004.1 coordinate 3,397,739, forward strand.
GGACCACAGCGAGGTTCTCAACGTCAGATGGGCAACGGCAGATCCCAACCCCATGGCACAGGCGAGAGAAGCCAGGCGGATTGAAGAGCAGGCTGCCGAGGCCATCAGAAGAGCGCTGCCCGAGTCGTTCATCGCCGAGATTGAGGGACGGGACCCCGAGTCGAGGAAACGGAGAAAGGTGGAGAGCGGCTTCGGATTGGAGGGATACGAAGCGCCGGATAATGTCTACTTCGCAAGGGGAGCACAGGCTGTAAATCCTGCGGGCAGGGATGGCCATGATCTGGAGTACGAGCAGCGACTGATGATCGAAAACGGTGAGGTGGACGGTAATCACAATGGACAAGCCCTGCCTGCGCTTGAGGCCAAGCCCCAGGAGCAAGGCGGCATCTTCTCGAGTAGCACTATAGCAGCATTGAAGGGGGCTCAGGTAACAGCCGCAACCAAAGCGGCGCCGGTAAAGTCGTCTGGGCCCTTGGTAGCATACGGCAGCGATTCAGAGGATGATGATGAATAGAAAGTATATTGCTGGCTCTGAGAATCAGTTTCTGGCATGCACAAACCTGCATATAATACATTATTTCCCACCACACTTTCGTGATAAAAGTCCATCTTTTTCGCCTAACATCGAGATAACTCTCCCTATCAAATTTCTTGTGCGCAAGAAGCCAAGAACCACGTCAACTGTTGAAGATTCTCGAGTAGAGCATCTCATGCCTCCCGATCCACAGGTCCATGACGGGCACGCTCTGGCCGGCCTCCTCGTACCTCGTGTCCCACTCGCGGTCGACCATGGCCGAGATGAGGTCCTGCACCTCGCGGCTGGCCAGGACGCGCTGGGCGACGTAGGGCCCCATCATGGCCGCCCGCACACCCGCCGACACCAGCGCCTTGACGTGCGACAGCATGAAGACGTACGCCGTCTGCCGCAGCGTCAGCCCGAGCAGGTTGCAGATGGCCCCGAAGAGCGGCGCCAGGTGCGCGCTGTAGGTGTAGGCTGGGAGCAGCACGTCGTCCGGGCTGTCGCCGCCGGATGACGGGGACGCGAGCAGGCCCCGGAGGTGCGCCATGGCCTCGCGCGACGAAGGCGGCGCCGCGGGCGCGAAGCTCTTCTCCCAGACGCCCAGCAGGGCGCGGCCCTGGGCGACGGAGGCGCGGCGGCCGACGGTGCAGATGACGGCGGCGTCGTGGGCGTCGTCGAGCGCGGCCGCGGCCGACGGGTCCCGGTGCGCGGCGAGCACGAACGGCAGCGTCGTCGACGCGTAGGCCGACAGCGAGAGGGGCAGGAACGTGTGGAACGAGGACGCCTGCCCGCTGTGCGTCTTGTACGACTCCAGCCCCGACGAGAAGGCGAACGAGCCCAGCGGCAGCGCCGAGTCCGACAGCAGCAGCAGGTAGTGGTGCGCCGAGCTGGCGGCCGAGTTTAGGATGGGGCCGATGGGTGGAGGGGCGCCATTGCGATGGGCAAGTGTAAGCTTGGCGGGCGATTGCGTTGCGTCTGCTGCCGATTGTGAAGTCAGACGTTGCCTCGCTTCCCGTAAGCGGGCTTCAAGCTCCGCTATCTCATTTTGAAGACTTTCTTGGGTCTCATCACAGCGGACGGCACTCATTGTTTCCATTGGAAAGAAAGGTTGTTGAGGCTATCTCAATCACGATAAACAAGGTTTGGAGATGCTAGGCCAATAATGATACCCGTGGTTCATACTACTATTCCCTATCAACTCCACAACATGCTCAAAGCCAATGACCACATGAATCTCGTCATGAATATAGTTGGACCAAGTTTTTATTCGTACGATTCAACTACTCAAAAAGTAGTTTTAGTACTACAATACAGAACGATCAAGGTCGCATATTCTCCTTACCCATTGCCTTCTTCTGACGCTTCTTCTGCTCTATTCTTGCTCTCGCTGCCGCCAGGCGGTCTGCTGGAAGTGTGCATCGCGAGGCGTTGGCAGTCCCAACCGTATCGTCGTTTGGATTCGGACCTCCAAGCTTGGCGAAGCGATTTTGCAGCAGATCAAATCCTGGTACTTCTATGGTTGGAGAAGGAGCGCGAGCCACATGTGACCTGGCAGTGTATCGGGAGTTGGTGTTGATATTGTCCAGAGCATCACGCGTGATTTCACGCCCGCTCTTGTTGGGAGCCGAGCCTCGCTCGAGTGCTGTCTGTCGTGTCTTGTGACGAGGCGCTTCGGTCTTCTTCTCATGCGAAGTTCTGCGATAGTCGTATGATTGTGCCGGCTTAGACGAGCGGTCTGCAATCGGGATCTCTTGACGCATATCGAGATCGACGGTCTTCAAGTCCCGATCACGGCGCCTAGATTCCATGTGCTCCAGCCTCTCCTGTTTGAGTTGTGCTTGAATGTCGGCCAAGTCATCCGTTTCTTCCGCTGGGAAACGGGAGTCGAACTTTCGGCTGGGGCTTTGGAAGAGTGACTGCTGTGTGACGTCGAGCGTCAAATCTTCGGCAGACATGGCACGCTTTGGCTGCCTCAGCCTGGCCTTTTCGTGGATGGAGGGTTTGTTGATTGCTGCAATATCTGACCTGAGATCACGGGTAGTCTGGTGGTGCTTGGCTAAAGCAGCGTCCACTCTAGACGTGCGGGTAGCCAGGATCTCGTCGTTGTTCTTCTGCTGCAGCAACTCGGCTTCTCTTTCAAGTTCGGCTATCCTACGCTCCGACATGTCATCCCTCTTCTGGAGCGACTTGACCTCTCTTTCGAGTTCTGTTATCCTGTCGTTTTTCTCCTTGAGGACTTGCAGGGCTTGGCTTCGTGACGACTTTGCGTTCTCCTTCAGAGTATCGTATTCCTTCTGGAGCCTTTTCAGCTCACGATCTTTGCGCTGAGTCTCTGCCTCAGCATTGCGTAGTTGCTTCTCTAATGTCTGCAGAGATACTTGGTTCAAGTCACTGGATGCTCGGTGGCTATCAGAGGCCAGCCGGTCAGACTTGAGTTTCTCGTTCTCTTCCTGAAGTTTCTTCATCTGCTTCAGCTCGTTGCGTGCGCGCCGCAGCTCCCTGCTAGTCTCGAGCAGCGTCTTATCCTCACGCGGCGAGGTATCCATCTTGTGCTGTTGCGACTTGGCGCCAGATCGATCCTGCTCGAGGAGCAACAATTCTAGATCTTCGGCTCGTTTCCGGTACTTTTCGGCCTGTGACGTCTTTTCGGACAGTCTCTTGGCCAAGTCCAAGTCTTTGTCGTCGGTATTCGAAGTGCGCCCCTTGCTCTTGGTAGCCATTTCCGTCATCTGCTTCTGCATCTGGGCCACCTTCTCGCGCTCCTCTTCCAACATCTGGTTCAGCTCAGCAGCCTCGGCGTCTTTCTTTTGCGCGTAGCACTTAGCCAAGTGTTTGTATTTGACGAGCTTCTCCATCTCAGCCCTGGCGTCGTCGCTGTACTTGCTGAACTCCAACTTCCAATATTTTCCAGACCTGGAGTGAGGCTCATTAAGATCCACTGTCACGTCATGGTTGCAGATTTCGTCTTCCCAGTCGTCGTCTGTTGCTTCTTCCGTAGGTTCTGCGCGTTCGGCGGCCGGCATGGCTTTTTCAACTTCAGCGTTGTCCTCCTTGGTCTTCTTGGATTTGCGCGATTCCTCCAGTCTCTGTTGAATGGACTTTCTTCCACTGCCAGGGCCATTTGTATCGGCTTCACCATTAGTGCCAGCCTTGACATCACGGCCGAATGACACGCGCTTCCGACGCGCTGTCGCCGTGCCGGGGGTTAACAATATTCCCATGGGCTTCGTCGGCGACCTCGAGTCTCTTGGTGGTGCGTCGCTAGTCTTGTCGTCTGTTGTTGTTGCAGCAACCGGGTCTGGAAAGGTTTCCTTGGAGGGAGCAGGAGTTCCCCAGATCGCGCGACTAATTGCGCGAGCGGCAAATACTGGTGCTGGGGTATCGGGCGCTTCGATTTGAGTAGTATCGCCTAAGTAAGTCAGCTTGCCTGGCGAGATTGTTTGTTGACATCGTGAATGTGCCGTACCATCCTCGGGCGGCGCGTCCCTTGCGCCAGTCGCGCCCTGGACGCTCTTCTTGAGTGCCCAGCCAAGCATCTTGTCCAAGATTTGAAAACCCTAGGTTAGCAGTTTATGTAAACGTTGGGCAATCGCATAGCAAATGTCGGCTATGCGTACGCGTGGTGTAATGTTGGGGCTTGGTGAATTGTATGTGATGCGTGTTGGATGGAAGATTGAAGCACTGTCGCATAAATTGGGGCATCCCGGAAACATTATTTACTTGTTGCCTCTTTGGGCTGAAGCGGTTGTAGCGCATGTCCTTGCGCCCCGCGTCCGTCTTTTAGACGCCAAAAGCGCTGTGTAAACGCTCCCTGCGGTTGTCGGCCACAGTGCTTTACCGCCACTTTCCATTGGACCCTTTCAGTTATAAGCTTCCACCCCTACCCTTTCTGTTCCCACCCCCTATGTATTTCGAGCCATAAAAGCACCATCAATTCACGATTTCTCTCCAAAACACTTGTAAAAGTCGTAAAGATTAATATTTCTAGTTGTAATTATATACTTGAAAATTGATATCCTGCGTCAAAATTCGGCTGCCTTCAAAATGTGATCTGAGCTATTGATGCAGACATGGTGTGACAAACAGAAAAGGGAGGGTCAGAATATCAGCCAGGAACCCCTCCAAGCAGGCGACTCTTTTGCATAGCAGTGATGGATCATGGCACATGTGCAATTGCCCCACTAAATGCCCAAGGAGAGATACCTAAGGCTAAATAAACCAGCTGAAATCCAGGTGATCGTCTCTGTCCTTTGTTTCCCGTCAACCATCTCATATCATCCCAATAAATCCCCAAAGTGTCAATAAAGCAGTATGCCTTCAGCCCAGTAAAAGACTCACAGCTTAGGCTGTGATCTTTCTCGTTCGCTCCACCAATTTCCTTCGAACGATTTCAGCAAGCTACAATGCCTTCAACTGGGAAAGGTTCAGGGCAACGAAAGCCCGCCGTGCTGCAGACAACCAGAAGCAACGATGACTCGAGCTATCCTGGGCTCAAGCTCAACAGCCCGGATCCCACCTCTGCCGGCAAGACCCAGTATACTGAGGTCCAGCAAGAGGAGATAATGGTTTTGCAGGCCATTTACGGGGAGGACTTCATCGAGCACAAGGCTGCAAACACCGCCTGGCAACGCTCAGAACCTGCCTTTGATGTGCGCATCAAAGCCTTGTCGGATGAGGAGCTCACCGTCACGCTCGGCGTAGTTCTCACCGCCAGCTATCCCAAATCGGTCCCCTTGCTCAGTCTGAAAGATGACAGCAGTTTGGGCCAGTCTACTCTGTTTAAGATCCAGAAGTTCATCGAATCACAGCCCAAAGTGCTGGCTGCCTCTGGTCAGAATGAGCCCATGATACACGATATAGCGTTGGGCATTCAGGAAATTCTCGAACTTGCCTCCGAGGCGAAAGCACAGGGCAAGGAGCTTCCGTCGCTCGAAGAGGAGCGGGCGGTTCACGAAGCCGAGCTGGCTCGAAAAGCCCAAGAGCAGCAGTCCGAGCAGGACCGCAAGACGCAGGAGGCCAACGCAGAAGAGGCACGAATGATGGAGAATATGATACAGGAGGAAATCAAACGCCAACGAGCCAAGGAGAGAGAATCCAAGAGAAGAGGAAAACCGCCTTCCTTACCCATGGCCTACTCCGAAGACTCACACGAATATGAACATGACAATATCAACTTCGATGCGCCCTGCAAGATCACTGATTTGGCCGGAAATGACGCATACTTCACTGCCGTGACAGGGAGGCTGGAATATCGTCAAGGCATGATCGCATCGACTTTTGCTGTCCGCGCAGTCTTGCACGACGGTCGCAATTTTCCTTCATTGGCCTTGAAGGAGGTTGAGTTGAAACAAAACTCGAGAGATGCGGCTCAGTTCAAGAAGCATCTTCTGAGTTTAGAAAACAAGCTGAAGTCTGTCAAGCAGCTCAACCATCGCAATCTGCTCGACGTGATTGACTTTCGCATTGACCGCAAGGCTCAAGAAAATGACGCCTCGCAAACACGTATCGTGCGGATCTTGACGCCAATGGCTGACATGTCCTCGCTTGACAAGTTCCTTCAGCTGAGTGGAAAGATATCAGATCTCAGCACGGTCAAGACATGGACTACTGATCTTCTTTCTGGTATCGGCTGGCTGCATACCAAGGGTCTAGTCCACGAAGACATTCACCCTGGTAATATTCTGCTCTTCACAGAGAGCTCTGGGCATGTGGTCCCCAAGCTCGCTGATGCTGCCTATGAGCGAGAACTCCACACAATTTGTCGCAAGTCTCGCGCAGTGTCCTTACTTACTTCTGCAAGGTCCTCGTATTGGCTTCCGCCTGAGCTCGAAAGCACTTCCGGCGCACTCAACCAAAAGACCGATGTATGGGACTTTGGTGTCGTCTTTTTGCAGATGGTTTTTGGTCGGGACGTTTTCGAGAACTATGAGAAACCTTCCAGTATAATGTCCAGGCTCTCTCCGTCTCTTCATGAACTCGTGTCCAAGTTCTTTAAGCAAGACCCTGGACGGCGTCCTCGAGCCACGGATCTACGATCCAGCGAGTTCTTGGCCACCGACGCACCAATCTATGCCGAAGATTTCCACACCAGCTTGTCTCCGTCTCACTCCTTCACTTCCCTCCCTAAGACGGACGGGTTTAGGAGGCGACTAGATTCCACTACACTAGCCCCGTCGTTCTCGCGTTTCAAAAACGAGTTCATCGAGGAAGGCCGTCTCGGCAAAGGTGGCTTTGGTGAGGTTATCAAGGTCCGCAAGAAGATTGACGGGCAGACTTATGCCATCAAGAAAGTGGTGACTAAGGCAACCAAAAGCTTGACCTCATTGTTGAAAGAAGTCTCAACACTGTCGGCTCTCAGTCACCCCTCAATCGTGCGGTACTACGATGCCTGGACGGAACAACTGCCCGACTCGGGTGACACAGACGGTGACACGGCGACCGAAGGATTCAGTACTCAACAGTCCGTGCTGAGTGGCTCGAATGATGTTGATATTCAATTTGCTACCAGCACAGGAGGCTTGGATTTCATGTCCTCTGCAAATGTTGGAGACGATTACTATCACGATGATGACGATGACGATTCGGACGAAGAATATGACGGTCCAGATGTTGTTGTGGAAGACGAAGATGACGAGTTTGATGGCGATGACGGCGGCATCTTGTTTGAGGCCTCCACCGCCGATGATGATTCCTCGGTTAAGAACAATCTTCCTGCTACACCCAGACGCATACGGAGCCACACACAATCTGGTTGGAAAGTGCTTTATATCCTGATGGAATACTGCGAGAAAAAGGTATGTAGCGTGGTAGGCCTATGCCGCATATCATTACTAACATCCGGCAAAACAGACCCTACGTGATCTCATATCGCAAAACCTGTACGAGAACCAAGAGGAAGTATGGCGCTTATTCCGCGAGGTCTTGGATGGACTCAACTACATGCACACCTTCCACAACATTGTGCACCGCGACTTGAAGCCCGAGAACGTCTTCATTAGTCGTGGCACCGACGGCGTCGCTCATGTAAAGATCGGAGACTTTGGCTTGGCAACTGGTGGCCAAGTCGTAGCCGAAAACCGTGCGGCAGGGCTCGGTGATTCCAGTGGAATGAGCAACGTAGGCACCGCTCTATATTCAGCTCCTGAGCTTGAGCGCGGCAGCGGGACAGAGGAGGCGCCTCCCAAAATTGACGATTCCAGAAAACTTGATGTAAGACGGACGCCTCTACCAAACAAGTCTAAGCTAACGTGGACACTGCCAGATGTATGCTCTTGGAATCATCTTTTTTGAGATGCTTTACAAGCCAATGGGTGGCCATGAACGGATCACTGTACTCAACAACTTGAGGAGCAAATCGCCAACTCTGCCAAGTGACTTCAAGCCATCGGACAATGTGCAGACAGAAATTGTTCTGTCACTTGTGACTCACAATGCAAATCAGCGCCCAGGTAGTTCCGAATTGCTCCGCAGCGGCAAGGTGCCCATGCCCATGGAAAGCGAGACTCTGCAGAGAGCTCTCGCTGAGATATCGGACCCCCTGTCTACGCACCACCAGAAACTCGTTACGGCAATGTTCGGCAAGGCAGCTGACAAGACGAAGGATTACACATGGGAAATGTCGGTACCTAACGTGTCATCGACAGAGCTACTGTACCTGGGCATCGTCAAGGACAAGCTCAAATCCATCTTCTGTCGCCACGGCGCCGTTGAAGCGGATACCAATCCCCTCTTTCCGCGATCGTCGCACTATGTGCAGAACGTCGTCGAACTACTTGACAGGGGTGGAACTGTGCTACAGTTGCCCTACGATTTAATGCTGGGCAACGCGAGAATACTCGCAAAGCACTCTGGCACTACCGTCGTCCCCAAATCGTTCACTTTTGGAAATATCTACCGCGACAAACACAATGGGGGCCAGCCCTCAAAGTTTGGTGAAGTTGGGTTCAACATCGTCTCTACAGACACATTGGATCTCGCTCTTAAGGAGGCAGAGCTGCTGAAGGTCCTGGACGAGATTATTGACAGCTTCCCCTCTCTCAGCCAAATGTGCTTCCATCTGGGACACTCGGATTTGCTGCAATTGATCTTTGACTTTTGCGACGTAGATCCCAGCATCAGAAAAGCCGCAGCAGAAGTACTGAGTAAACTCAACATCCATTCCTGGACGTGGCAGAAGATCCGTGCCGAACTTCGCGTCCTAGGTCTGTCTGTCACAAGTATTGACGAATTGCAGCGATTCGATTTCCGAGGTAAGTCGTCGCAAAGTCATTCCCGCTCGTTGATACATTTCTCACATATTTACGCAGACACCCCGACTAAGGCTTTTACCAAGTTGAAGACCATATTCGAGGGTAGCAAGATGCTTGAGAGGGTACAGCCAATCATAACTCATCTCAGGGAAGTGATCGGTTTCGCGAAGAAGTTCCCGCTGCACAGCAAGATCTATATCAATCCCCTCAGCAGTTTCCGAGAGGACTTCTTTGTTGGTGGCATGCTGTTTCAGTGTGTCTACGACAAAAAGTACAAGGATGTATTCGCAGTAGGTGGCAGATATGACAGTCTGATCAATGAGCATCGACCTCGAATGGGCAATCAGTCTCACCAGCGTCACGCCGTGGGCTTTAGTTTGGCTTGGGAGAAGCTAGCAATGATTCCCAAGGCCGCGGGCAAGGCATTTCTCAAGAAGGCGGACAGTGAGCCGCAGGGCCTCTTTACCACGAAGCGAGTAAGTAGCCCATCAATTTGGTCTCACTGGCGAGTTGCTAACGGTTGCCAGTGCGATGTCCTCGTTGCAAGCTTTGACTCCGGGATCCTGCGTTCGGATGGACTTCAGCTGCTCGGGACTCTTTGGGCTCACGACATCAGCGCCGAGCTGGCGCGAGACGCCCGATCTCCAGAGGACCTGCTCACGAAACACCGAGATGAAAGCTACTCATGGATTGTATTTGTCAAGCAAGAGGCTGTTCTCAAGATCAAGACGATGGGTCGCAAAGACGTGCCTGATGCTGAAGTGCCCGCGGCGCAAGTCATCAACTGGCTGAGGGCAGAACTTCGCGAGCGCGATCGCCATATGTCATCCCGGGCCATCGATTCTGCCGGTGGATCTGCCGCTCTGGATAAGGCAGGAAGCTTTACAAACACGGAGCAAAAGGTCTCGGTGCTAGTGGCCGGCACCAAGTCCAAGAAGTTCAACCGTCGAACAGTTGTGGAGCAAGCGCAAACGAATGCCGCCTCGTTCTTGCAAACCTATCTCGACGGTCCGATTGCTGCGGTTGAGACATCTGATGCAGTCTTGGACCTTATTCAAGAGACTAGGCTGTCTGACGGAGATAGTTGGCGCTCGGCAGAGCAAACGGTCAACATGGCCGAGCGCAAGTACATGCGCGAAATTCACGACATGCTTCTGACCTGGCGCAATGAGTGGCAGGCGCAGAGGGGAAGCAGATATGCATTCGTATATAACTTCAGGACGACGAAGTGCATAACCTATGACTTGGGTGCTTGATGAGGATTGATGGATATACCAAGGCTTGGTACTCAATTTCATGGAGGATTTGTCTTTCTGGTCTGAGGTGGACATGTCATGCGAATGTAGGTAAACGAGAAAAAGAGACACGAATGGATGTTCATGAATGGATGGCAGGCGATGCAAAGTATAGGATTGTAGATACCCTGAATACAGAAATGATGTACCCAATTAAGCTGTATCGATTTCGTGATTCGTATTGACCTTGCTGTGACTTGTCAACATGAATAGAAATGGTGATGATTCGATACAGCTGCACTGATTTATTCTAGGAAGAATGGTTATACAGCATCGTGGTAGATCATCTATCTTTGTTAGACACAGCTGGTAGATATGTCAGCCTCATGGGCGGGCCAACCTAAATGGGGGTCTAGTTTCCACAAACCATTCAGCTGAAATACTCGCCCGATAGTTTGAGACATTGCTGGCATTGTCAGCTGTCACATTACATATCATCTCCACTGATTATCCAGCGCCCGGATTGAATATTCGACCGAGAGAAAATGCCTCGTTCCCTTTGAACCCATGAACCCATAATAAAGGTCAAGCGGCATGCCTCAACTAAGACAGGTATATATTTCATAGCTAGCTGAGTAGATCTAGACTTGCTAGCACAATGCCGCACGAATGTTATGGGAATAAAAAAGAAAACCATCGGAGGAATGAATAGGCGTCTCTCGGGTAGACCATTACAGGGAGTAAATAGCCGAGAATAGTCTGAATATGCTAGGGAGATCAGAAGCATGAGTTCAAGACTGGGCCGAGCTCATGTCCACTATACCTAATCTGAGAGCAAAACATTCACGCCGCCATCCTTCCAATCGTCAGTGGCTTCATGCTTTTTCCGGATTGATACCCACAATGTATCAGTGGTATTTCTTTTTGATTGTTTTTCTCCTCTCTGCTTATCCTCCAAGCTCGATGAGTCTCAACGATGACCAAGTCTTTCATGGATCACTTTCTTGCGATACGGGTTGTGATGAGAGACGCGACCGATATGCCCTGTCTCATCTAATCCGCCGAGCCTCGATGAAAACTACTCTTCGTGTGATCGTGCCCTTACGGCCGATTCTAGGTCATGGACGAGGAGGGAGGGAACAATTTCGAGGCCTGGACCTTGGGACGAATGCATTCCAAGCAGAGGTGGGAGTCTGCTATATGAACTCGAAGATCCCTTCCCAAAGAAACAAACATTTCCTGCAGATGAGACAGATCAGCCTTTGCCCACGCGAGTAGAAGTCTTGCTATAAAGAAACGCGCTCTCAAACATGAAACACTACAGTCGAAATGTGCTTAGCCTTTTGGCGGCCGCGCCCATTATATCGCCCGTCTCCGGGTTCTGGCGTATGACGTGCGGAGTGATCCAGACCGGCCGCGTCGATCCCATCGTCAGCCCGGGTTCCGTCGCCGGGCATGCGCATAAGGCGTCGGGCGCGAGCAACTTCTACTTTAGCGACACGTTCGACGACCTCGCGGCCTCGCAGTGCACGTCGTGCGAGATTCAGGCCGACAAGTCCATCTACTGGACGCCCCAGCTGTACTACCAGCACGGCAACGGCACCTTCCAGGAAGTGCCAAACGGGGGCCATGTCGTCTACTACCTCGGCCGCGGGGACCAGAGGAGCAGCATCGAGCCGTTCCCGCCGGGCTTCAAGATGCTGTCCGGGGACAGCGGCGCCCGGGCCAACGACACGGTGACCATGACGTACAACACGACCTCGGTCCGGGGCCGGCTCCAGTCGGACCGCGTGAGCTTTGCTTGCCTAGACAGCTCCGGGCCCATGGCTGAGCAGAACTATATGTGGCGGACCAACTGCGACCAGGGCATGCGGGCGCAGATCCAGTTCCAGTCCTGCTGGGACGGCCGCGACTACCAGACGGACCAGAGCCACGTGGCGTACATGTCGCAGATCGACAATGGTGTTTGTCCCCCGACACATCCTCGGCTTCTGCCTCACCTGTTCTTCGAGGTCCTGTACGGGGTCAACGACATCGCCAAGACGCCCGGCGGCAGGTTTGTCTTCGCCAACGGCGACACGACGGGCTTCGGGTTTCACGGCGACTTTATGAACGGCTGGGACGCGACCACCCTGTCCGACGCCGTCCAGCAGTGCGTCAACAACGACGACATCAACGGCCAGATCTCGCTGTGCCCTCCACTGGCCAAGTCGCAGACACCCTATGCGAGCACAAACTGCCCCGAGCGGCCGGCGCTGGTCAACGAGACGGTCCACGGCCTGCTCGACAAGCTGCCGGGGTGCAACGATGTGACCAGCGGTCCAGCGCGCGCTCCACAAGGCATCTGCGCGACGCAGCCGTCGACCAATCCCCGGCCCACCGACTCGGGCGCCGTCATGTTCGACCCGGCCGCGGGGACCCTGCTGTCCGCCTCCTCGCCGTGGGCGTACGCGGGCTGCGCCGCCGACGGCACCGGCCAGAGGACCCTGTCGGGCTACACCTTCTCCTCCGCCAACATGACCATCGACTACTGCACGGCCACCTGCAAGGCCAGGGGCTACCCCCTAGCCGGCGTCGAGTACTCCAAGGAGTGCTACTGCGCGGCCTCGCTGGCGAGCGGCGCGTCGTACACGAACGGCTCCGCGTGCGCCTCGACGCCCAAGATGGCGTGCGCCGGCAACGAGACGCAGTGGTGCGGCGCGCCCTCGCTGCTGACCGTGTGGAACGACACGTCCTTCTCCGCCCCGTCCGCGGGGTCCGGCCCCGGTCCCGCCAACGGCACCGCCGTGTACAACGGGTGCTACGCGGAAGTCAGCGGGCGCCTGCTGAACAAGGACAACTACGCCAACGGCAGCGTCACGGTGGACCAGTGTGTACGGTACTGCCAGGCGGGCAACTATGCCTTTGCCGGGCTCGAGTACGCCGGCGAGTGCTACTGCGGAAATACGGCGCCGCCGGCGGCCCAGAAGGCGGCCGAGTCGACCTGCAATATGCCGTGCAAGGGCAATACGGCGCAGATGTGCGGCGGCTCGAGCCGGCTGTCAGTGTACAACAACACGCTGTATGCGCCGACGTCCAGCCCGGCGACGGTCGCGGTCGGCGGACGGGCCGCGTACAACTACGCCGGGTGCTACAGCGAGGGCGGATCGGGGCGGGCGCTGGGCGGCGCCGGAACGAGCTCGAGCAGCACATCTGGAGACAATATGAGCGTCGAGACGTGCGCGTCGTTCTGCGCCGGCGCCGGGTTCGCATACATGGGGGTCGAGTATGGGCGCGAGTGCTACTGCAACAATGGAGGGCCTATCAACGGCGCGGCGCCGGCGGCCGAGGGCGACTGCTCCATGACGTGCCAGGGCAATATCACCGAGTGGTGCGGTGGGCGGTCGAGGATTAATGTGTACAAGAGCGTTGCTCTGACGTGAGGTGTTTGTTGATTCTTTCCCTTCCACTTTTTGACATGGCGCGGGGTTATTTTTCTACCTCCACATGAGATATGATCGATGAGAGTCACGAGACTATGCCTTTTTTTTTTTCTTTTTCGCCCTTCACACGAGCGTCAGCGCGAAGTAGCGGCACCATTACGACGAACATGATACGGCGGAGCCTGGGAATAATGACAGTTGCAATTATGCTACTTAGCAGTATCTAACAACCTAATATAATGACACTCCTTCTCCAACATTATCCACCAAGTTCCACATTGTGTGTAATTGTGTGTTTGGCTTTTGACTTCATTCGCACCTTTGACACGAACTGTGCTCAAAGTTTCAAATCGTGCTGGTCCCAACAAACACAACAAGTACAGCGCTGAATCTAGCTTCAAAGTCAGATTCAACACGAAAGATAGCTGGGTGGCCATACTTACGTGGCCGTCGCGGCAAACAGCTCCAACCTCGAGGGGTTTGTGGCTATCAGGCCCAAAATGAGAGAAAAGGCGGCAGTAAATACTGCCAGTGTGATGATCCTTTTCCACATGGTGTCCAGCGTATACAGAATCGCTATCGCTGCAACGGGCAAGAGCGAAGAAAGGACTATACTGAGGACTTGTGTTGGGAAAAGAAGCTTCTCGTCCGAGACGTGAACAACGTCATCATCGCCTGTCCTTCGTAGCCATCGACCGAGAAATTTATATAGCACCGCGAAGTACAGTCTTCGAATAAACGAAGATATTGGGTCAATTCTCTCGCCTGCGCGGACGGCAATTAAATCCTCGGCAGTTCTCTTTTCCGACCATGTTGTACTTTCCACACCAAGAAGATACGTCTCCTTGGTTGTATCTTCGAGAATGTGGTTGAGTGCGTTGAGGCTCTGTGGAGATGGTTCTTCGAGTTGGCCCATGATATTTTGTTGGCAGATCGCTTCATCTGGGATTGGGTTAGCTTGTAGAATCATGTCAAGACACTGCGTGTCACACTATATTCTTTCAATCTGTCTCTGACTGCCAGGAAATGGGACCAATGCTCTGCATCCTGCTGCAGTTCTTTCCAGTCGTGGGGATACCATGTCTTCTTCCTGTCGTCGTTTCCTTGCGCTATTGCTCTCTGCTTCTCTCGCCATTTGTTCTCTAGATGGGTCAACTCAGCTTGAAGGTACATGATATTTTCAAGATTGAGGGCTGAGAAGCTGCGGAACGATGCCAAGTCAGAGGCCACAGCCATACGCTCGGAAATCGCTGCATAGCCTGGCGTCATGAAGCAGGAATTTGATTCTGGCATCTCATCAAGTATAGGCTGAGGCGCTGAGGTGTTCTATTCTATTTCGTGAGTCTCGTGAGAATTTGAAGAATATGTGACTGCCGCAAGTAATGAACGATGCTCGAGGGCTCTGAGAGCAGTTTGGCAAGTTTATAATGGCGTGATAATCCTGCAAGCCCGATTACCATATTGATATGCCAAGATACCCCGGCCGACCATTCGATACCATGTTGTCATATGAGCTGATACCAGGTATTCATGGTTGGTGGTTACACACGCCTGATCTCGGGGCCCGACTAGAAGCAGAAATGCAAGATCCAGCAAGCGATTGGCTATCACTGAAAGAAGAAGGGGAACTAGAAGAACTACACACCAATATCACAAGCACTGCCCCAACACTTCCAGCGCTGTCAGCGCTGCACAGCCTTGGGCAGTATCTGACGAGGCACTTTCAGATTGCACAGACCTCTCCTTCACTTCATCGCATCAGAAGCTAGCGCACATCTTTCACCAAAGCTTCGCACACATTAATTTGTTCTTCTAGATTCCGAGAATTTAAATAAAAAACCAGAGACGCTTTCGAAATTGTTCAGCGCTTCCAGTCCAATACGGGAACAATACTTACTTCCATGCGTAGCGGTACAAACAATCGGCAGTGAACGACCAAAATCAACCTCTTGAAGATGAATCCTTGGCGTATTGTGGTTCACCGTCGACAAACTCTTCGCATGATGGCATCAGTAATCGTCACATAACATCCGACTTGCCAACGAAATCGAAAGCTACCACCATTTCAGGTTTGCATGGAAGTCTCGATGTATCGAATGAAGGAAGTGGGATAGTCGAGTCCCACGGCTCGAATGCAGATTTGGTTGTTGATCCACCGACGTCCGTTGTTCGCGAAAGACAACCCCATGAGTACGTGATTCTTGTTCGATCATTGTTTGAGGCCACCACTAAACTCTCATATAGTGATGGTGCATCGATTAAAACCGTTTCCAGAATTGCCCAGCATTCAAATCCCCTTGGGCTCAACGACTCAATCGACTCTATTGAGGATTGGCAAGTTCGTGAAATCCCCGGCGCAGCTTGGCCCAAATGGTCGGCTACTATAACGATAAACGGACTCTGCGTTCAACGTCCCGCTGTATTAATAATGTTGTCACGTCAAGCACCGGTACGTTGTGTTGTTCTACTACAAGTTCCGGGTATTAATGAATATCTTAGCATTTGAGAACCTCTTAGAAGGGCTAAAAGCAAGAGAGCCCGAGCGTCAGCGAAGGGAGGAGCTGCGACGAATCGCATTGCAGAACTCATCTGTCAGCAAAGACGAGTCTGCAGCGAGTCCAGATACGCCTGCGACTATCTCAGGTTCTTCGGAAGAGCAAGCTTCGCCGCAGAAGCATCCTAGCGCTGATACAGCCGTACATTCGACTGTCAAGACTGAACAAGAGCCTGCCAAGCTGATAGGCAAGTCGCTACCCCCAGTGAGCCGATTGTCCAATCAAGTAAAACGACTTTCTGAGAAATTCAGCCCCATCAAAACTCGCAGATGAGGCAGGTCAAGGAGGCAAGTAAGACTAGGAGTTATGATGGGATCGGTGATGGGCTCTTTAACCAGTAATTACTTTATATATACTTTCCAATAAGCAAAAGCAATCATCGCTGATTCACAACTCCTGGTACGACTTGTCTTTTTGTGCCTGTTTATTTGATGATAATATCTAGAGTGTCGTCATAAGATAGGCAGGACTGGGGTTCTCTTGAAAAGTCGCAAATGACGAAAGACGAGAGCATTGGCGCTGTCCGTGCAAGCTGTAGAGTCTCTTGGCTTGCGAGAATATCACCTGTAAGTACGAGTTAGGTATTCGGAGAACAGCCCGTAACTAGGTACACTACAAATGCCGGTAGTCTTGAACCGAGACAGGGGACTCACGACACCCCCCTGCTAGCTGTCCACGGGGTCATGCTAGGTGGGCAATTCTTTTCATATTGGTAGCCCTGAACGGTAGTAGCGCCTTCAGCCCTGCTAATTACAGCCGCAAGTACGATAACGAAGTACTTGTCCACTTGAGTCGCCTTCTAATTCAAAACGGAAAGTAGAAAGAAGCGAAAAGAGAGAGACGTGAGTATGGACTGTTGAGTGATCGTACGACTATAACACGACCAGGATGAGAATCCCTGCGAGCTTGGCCCAGCACCTGACAAACTCTATTCAGTGCTTTCCTGGTGAGAAGTGGAGTTGGCTCAACGGGCCGGGCATTCACAGAGGCTGATGACGACAATGACGCCGGGCACGGTGAACACGTCGGATCTCGCGCAGTGGTCAGCTGAAGAGTGAACAGTTCAATTCTCTCGAGATTGATGGTCTATTCATTCTCGATCGCAACTCGATATGCTGAGAGTTGAAGGCCTCAAGGCGTTCCCGATGTCTAGAGTTTAGTTTGCCCTCCAGGAATTGAAGTCCCGGCTGGCTGGATCCGTCCAGGAAAGCTTGAAAAAGGTTATTGCAACCACTGGGAATTCGAAGTGGGTGTATAGGAAATGTTATATCATTATATTCACCGTTGTGAGACGCGTTTCTCTATTCTCTAATTCGGGCGAGAGAATGGACGAAAGCATGAGGCCGGGCTGTCCGAGATTGGGCAGAGAAGCAGAAGCACGATAGGCTGGTGACAGGATGTCCAACGTCATCGTCGATCCAAGTGCACGATTCTAGAAAAGAGCAGTAACTTACCCCAGCTTAGTGCAAAATGGGGGAGGCGGGTTCGAACTTTGGGGGTGGATTCTTTTGCTTTGCGGGGTGCATATCCCGCGATGAGAAGCCAATGATGGGGGAGATACTGGGGCCAGGGCCTGGGGTTGATGTGCTTTAGCATGCACGATGATGACCGAGAACAGCGCCGAGATTTCTTTGCTTTTACGGCGTATCATTGGTTCTACCCTATGTTCTGCTGCGAGAATTTCCTTCTCTCCACCAAGAAGAGAAGGAATTAATCTCGCCGAGTGCCAAGAAGTCTAAGAAGGGGCCCCGGGTGAGGCGAAAGACGAGGCGAGCCGGGTGGGCGATGACAGATGCGGGTGCTAATACTACTACTGCTACTCATGTACTTCAAAACAAAACATGCACCATCCCAGTCGTTACTGCATGACATAATCCCCAGCTTGTTAGTTCTCCCAACGGTTTCTTATTTCTTAATAAATGCTTGCTGCCTCCTCGAACCTTCAGAGTCGGTTCCGGTTGTCTTCCGTACTTGGGTTCATGGTCAGGACACTCTCAAGCATATTGTAGGAGGACCACTTGAATAAAACAACCATGGCTAGGAAACCTTACTTTGGGTTGAAGGGAGGATGGCTCACCTTCTGGGTGACGGTCGCGTGCGCTACCGACATGACACTATTCGGGTAGGTCCAGCTCGGGACGGGACAGACAGACGAGAGCCCAGACTAACTCCCGACAACAGATATGATCAGGGTGTCTTTGGCGGCGTTATTGTGACGCCCGACTTCCTCGACCTGCTGGGCATCGCCGACGATGCCAAGATGCAGAGCACTGTGACGGCCATCTACGACATTGGCTGCTTCCTGGGCGCCATATCGACCATATGGATCGGTGAGGCCCTGGGCCGCAAAAAGACCATCCTGCTCGGCACCACCATCATGAGCGTCGGCGCCATCCTCCAGATCGCCGCCTTTGGCGTCCCCCAGATGATCGTCGGCCGCATCATTGCCGGCATCGGCAACGGTATCAACACTTCCACCGCCCCCGTCTGGCAGGGCGAGACCTCCAAGGCCAGCTGGCGCGGCAAGCTTATTGTCATTGAGATGATTTGCAACATTTTCGGTTTCATGCTGAGTAAGTGATGATCGTTGAAGTTTTCGTGTACCTCCATCTTGAATGCAAAATCTAATACATCTATAGGCAACTGGGTCACATTCGGTCTGTCATATGTATCTGGCTCCGTGGCCTGGCGTCTTCCCTTGGCCATTCAGTTCCTATTCATCTTCATCCTCTACGGCACAGTTCCGTGGCTGCCCGAGAGTCCTCGGTATGTATCCTTACAGAGAAACACTGGCTTGTCCTCGTGGCTAACCTGCCTCTCACAGTTGGCTCATCGCCAAGGGTCGCATCGATGAGGCCGACGTCATCTTGGCGGACCTGGAGGCCGTCGAGCCAGAAGATGCCTTGGTCGTCACACAGTCCAAGGACATCCAGTGGGCCGTCGATTACGAAAGGGAGAACACGGTTCCGTGGTCGCAGCTGCTTCGGGGCAAGACTGGTCCCAACGGCGGCACTTCCACGATCCGTCGTGTCATCCTGGGAATGGGCGCCCAAGCCATGCAACAGTTTTCGGGCATCAACGTCACATCTGTGAGTACCATCATAGTATATGGTGGTTTACGAATGGATTACTGACCTGCGACTTACTTAGTACTATTTACCACTTGTACTCATCCAATCCGTTGGACTTGACGAGAAACTGGCACGGCTGCTTGCGGCTTGTAACTCCGTGTCCTATCTCCTATTCAGCACAATCGGCATTCCAAATGTGGAGAGATGGGGTCGAAGAAAGATGATGATGTGTAAGCCTATATTGTTGTTAGTTTCATGCTGGCTATAGACTAACCAACGATACAGATGCTGCAACTGGCCAGGCCTTTTGTTACATGATCATTACCATCTGCATTAGATACAGCGAAGACCCCGGCACCGGAAGGACTGCAAACGTCAAGTGGGCCGAGGCATCCATCGCCTTCTTCTTCCTCTACTACATCTTCTTCGGCATCGGCTGGCAGGGCGTCCCGTGGCTATACCCGACCGAGATCAACAGCTTGAGCATGCGAACCAAGGGCGCCGCCCTCGGCACGGCCACCAACTGGATCATCAACTTCATGGTTGTCGAGATCACTCCTATCGGTATCGCATCGATTGGTTGGCGCTTCTACATCATCTGGACCGTCTTCAACGCCGCGTTCGTGCCCATTGTCTATCTGTTCTACCCCGAGACCGCGGGCCGCACCCTCGAGGACGTCGACCGCTTCTTCCAGGAGAACCAGGACATCTTCATCTTCCGCGACGCCGACGCCAAGTCCTCCAAGCGCCCGGCCCGCTACGCCGCCCTCGAGCGCGACGAGGTCAGGCGCAACAGCTCCATCGCCCCCGGAGACCTGCACGCTGTGCTGCACCGCCCCAGCGTGGTCGCCAGGGCCAACGCCGAAGCCAAGGACGAGGAGAAGGCATCAATCACGCACGCCGATTAAGGCAGACATCCAGTCTGGAAAAAATGATGGGAAAAGAATTTGTATTCCAACGTGTATGAGGCCAAGGTGCTGCCAAAAAGATGAAATCAAATATTGATGAGGTCTTATACCTTAGTAAATGATATAAATACAGAATTATAATTATGAGCTTTCAGGAAGTCTGCCATTCGTCGAGTATGAAAAGTGAACCCAGCCCTCACAGGATATGTTTGTCGCGCATGTCTACACATATCGCCTGATCGTGACCATCGCATGACTATGAGGATACAAAAGTCAGAAGTTTCTATTTGTATGATGCTTTTTCGCGATTCGAATATGCTATTGCTCACTTCCTTCTTCTTTTTACTGGGGCTTTAGATGATGACAATTCTTGACTTTACACCAGGCTCTACTTGGATCATCAGATATTTACTTCCCGTCATATTTCTCTGGTACCTTGCAGCTCGGTGACACCCAATAAAGGTTACTTCAAATCCTTCCGCTCCCGCCGACCGACCCCTAGTCAAAGTTGTGTTACCCCTGGTATAGGATGGCATCCAAGCCAAACTCGGAGGATTACAACCAATGAAATGAAACCAGTCAGCTTGTACAGTCCGCCTTACTATTTTCTAGCGGCTTTCTTTAGAGTCTAGTCTTACTATACGCTTACCAGACAGTAATGACTTCTATGCGTCCTGGATCCTTTCTATCCGCAACGACCGCGTCTGCGCCCGTGATACTTGCAGTTCCTTCATCCTACCATTTCAACCAAGACAACTCTGCACAACACATCGCGATGGGAAGGAATTCCAAAACGGGAAGCCATTCAGGCTTGGACTCTGGTAGGATAAATAGCAGCCGCTTGGCATAGTCTGACAGATGATCATTCTCGGCATCACTACTCAACCACAGGCGCCAAGAACACTCACTTTCCTTTATTGCACACATTCATTACAACCTTGGCATCTCATAACAAGATGAGGCCTTCCGCTCTTTCGAGCCCCAAGGCGCTATCGTCGGCCCTCGTCTGGGCGCTCCTTTCGTCCGCCGAGCTGGCCCTGGCGCGGCCGGAGCCCCGGCCCAACGTACACTCCAAGACCGAGTGGTCGCACAACCGCGGCAAAAAGGTGGCGCGGACGGCGCTGCGGCACGCCCTCGACCGGAGGCAGACATCTGTCAACGAGACCGTCGGCGCGAGCCCCGGGTTCGACGGGTCCGCCCCGTATGCCGTCACGGCCCCGTATGAAAACGTCTGGGGCGGGCTGTCGGATACCGAGGCCGCCTCGGTCGTTGCCTGGCTGTTCGCGCAGCCGTCGCTGAACTTGACGATCTCTGAAAATGCCACGGGTTGGGATAATTCAATGTGAGTTTCCCAGCCTCCCTTGATAATACCGCCGTATTAAACCTTCTTGCAATAGTGTCCTCGTCGAGTTACAAGTCCCCAACAAGACCGACGTGCTCGCGCACATCGACGGCGGCGCCGCGGCGCCCGCCCGGTACGCGCACGTGGTGCTCGACAACCGGGCCACGGTCGACCCGTACTTCCAGGACCTGCTCGTGGGGCCGCTGCCGGTGGACAACGCCACGACGACGTACCAGCCGCTCGAGTTCCCGCTGACGCGCAAGACCTCCGGAAAGATCCGCAACATCGCGGCCGACGAGGCGCGGCTGTACCCGGACTGGCTGTGGGTCGTGGGCGCCTCGGTCGCCGACGTCACGCGCGACCTGTGGAACGCGACGGCACTCGGCCTCGACAACGACACCCTGGCCATCCACGGCGTCGACCCCATGTGGCAGGACGACGGCCGCGTCGTCCGCTGGGACTGCTTCTCCTTCTACCCGTCCGGCCCGTTCGACACGTCGACGCTGCTGCCCACGGGCCTGTACTTCAAGAGCGACGTCACCGGCCGCGACTCGAGCCGGTGGGCCGTCGAGGGCTGGCTCTACGACGACCAGTACTTTGAGTCCACCGAGGCCTTCCGCGAGGCCTACTGGAGCGGCGCCCTGCCCAGGATGGCGCCCAACGTCGAGGGCGCCTGGGCCCGGACCGACCCCATCATCGACCCCGAGTACAGCCTGCCGCACGACGCCAGCTACCCGCCGACGGCGATCGCGCCGTCGGGCCCGCGGTTCGCCGTCGACCACGAGCGCCGGTACGTCGAGTGGATGGGCTTCAGCTTCTTCGTCGGCTTCTCGCGGGACACGGGCATGGCGCTGTACGACGTCAAGTACAAGGGCGAGCGCATCGTGTACGAGATGGGGCTGCAGGAGGCGCTGGCGCACTACGCGGCCGCGGACCCGGTGCAGTCGGGCGTGGCGTACCTGGACTCGTACTACGGCTTCGGGCCCTACGCCTTCGAGCTCGTGCCCGAGTACGACTGCCCGGCCTACGCGACGTACCTCAACTCGACCTTCTACGTCGACGAGACGACGCACACGCACCTCAACAGCATCTGCCTGTTCGAGTTCACGGCCGACTACCCGATCCAGCGCCACAGCACGGCCGATTATGTGAGCGCCACCAAGAACACGTACTTCTCCGTGCGCTCCGTCTCGACCGTCGGCAACTACGACTACATGTTCACCTACAGCTTCTTCCTGGACGGGTCCATGACGGTCGAGGTCCGGGCCTCGGGCTACATCCAGGCGACGTACGCGACCGCGGGATCCGAGGACTACGGGTTCAAGATCCAGCAGGCGCTCAGCGGCAGCATGCACGACCACGTGCTCAACTTCAAGGTGGACTTTGACGTGGCCGGCGCCGACAACACGGTGCAGCTCATGACCAACGTGCCGGTCTCCAAGGTGTACCCGTGGTCGAACGGGCAGGCCCGCAACACGATGCAGGTGACGAAGTCCTTCGTCGAGAGCGAGGCCGACGGCGCCCGCTTCAACTGGGCGCCCAACTCGGCGCAGCAGGTCCTCGTCGTCAACAAGGACCGGGAGAACCAGTGGGGCGAATACCGCGGCTACCGCGTCGCGCCAATGTCCGGCGGCCTGCACCTGACCGTCGAGAACTCGAGCAACCTGGCCAGCGCGGCGCACCTGTTCGAGTACGACATCCAGGTCACCCGGCAGCACGACTACGAGCCCCGGTCGGCGCACCCGTACGCCTCGCAGGACCTGCACGATCCGCCCGTCGACTTTGCCGAGTTCTTCAACGGCGAGAGCCTCGAGCAGGAGGACCTGGTCATGTGGTTGAACTTGGGAATGCACCACGTCCCCCATACCGGCGACTTGCCCAACTCCATGTTCACCGTCGCCCACGCCGGCGCCGTCTTCTCTCCTAGCAACTTCTTTAACACCGACCAGAGTCGGCAGACGGTGAACCAGGTGCGCATCAACTACGCCGACGGAGCCGCGGCCGAAGTACAGACCTTTGGCCAAAAGGATGAATCGTTCGAGCTGGACTTTACGCCCGTTGAATTCGACCTTTGGCAGTACAAGGGCGACGTGGTGGTCCGCAAGTTTCCCTACGACCCCAATAACCCGTTCTTTGAGACGGACGGCGAGTAATTCTGTTCTTGTAAGATATAATTCATTTTAGGACTTCGAAGGGGGGAGTTGGCTTTAATTTAGATTTGGGCAAACAAGCGATTTTGCGAGTCGGAGCATTTCACCTCTTGAGAATTAATTTCATCATCTCATCTTTGTAACAGACGATACGGTGTATGGCTGTCTGATCTGATGTGTTAGCTTTTATTGCGACGCAAGGGACGAGAGACTCACCAGCACAAAGATTGAACATCTTTCATGTACGCTTCATAGCAGGCACTTTCATCAATCAAATCGACACATCTCAATCTGGAACAAGGTACGCTGTTACATTTTTTGTCAACCGCTACCAAATGTGTATTATGAAGCCCGGGGGATTGTTCTAGAGCCAACCACTTGGTTGGACATATCCAGCCCATCTTCGAGCAAGGGGTCACGAGCAACTGTTCTACCACTGGGAGTAACAGCGCGTTTGACCACCAGGAGTCCAGCGTCTTCAGCACCATCAAACAATGCCTGAACTGTATCAGATATCGATGACTGTGCTCAATGAGATAATATCCATATATCTCGTGACACATGACCCAGAGGGTTGGAGCTTTCAAGCTACCCATTCATGACCCTCAACCAAAATATATCATTCTCCTCACACAGCAACTCATGCTGTGCCTCTCAGGCTGGAGCTTTGAAGCTACCAAAGAGACTGCCTCGCGCCTCTCATTCCTGTCAAAGCCATGCCCTTTCATCTTCTCGTGTCGCAGTAAATCTCGTGTGGTATAAGGGGGACCGGGGGGTGCTGATGCAGAAGCTTGTGATGCGTATCGCTGGGGGGAATTTTGTGTGTTGTGATGTAATTCATGATCCACAAAGATTGGAATCGGACAGTCGCCAGACCAGCGTGCAAAATAGTGGTACTCCCGCGCTGGGACGCACCGCTCGGGATTGTGCGCAGATGGTGTCATATCAATGGCCACTCCACGCCACGACGCCGCCACAGAGTAAAGGCAGAGAGAGAATCGTAGACGTGTTTACATGTCCATGGAATCTCCTCCGTTGGCAAAGTTGAAACCGCCCTGGGCGCCGTTGGTGCCAAAGCCGAAAGTTCCGTTAGCACCTTGGGCCTGGGGAGCCATGCCCTCGTCGGCGTTCTCGTCCTCGTCGGAGAAGTACTTCTCGATGATGTTGTACGACTTCATGTAAATCTCCTCGTTGGCGTTGGTCTGGCAGTCGTGGATCTTCTCCATGCCACCACACTCCTCAATAAAGAGTGCGTAGCGGTTGATAGACTCGGGACCATCGCCAGCGGCCTGCTTGTCGAGGTCGCCAACCTTCAGAATGTTCTCAAGGCCATCGAGAGCGACCTGGATGATCTTATTGTCGGGGCAGCTGAGCAAGTCACACAGAGGTCGGATGCAGTTCTGGGAGACCAAGTATCGGATTTGCTCCGGCTTTTGCAGGCCACCGCTTGTAGCGTTGCTGATGGCCCAGCAGGCCTCCTTTCTAGTCTTGAGGTCGCCGTTTGAAAGCAAATGGATAAGAGGGGGGATGATGTTAGCATCAATGACAGACTGGATCTGCTGGCTGTTGCCGGCAGTGATGTTCGAGATCGTCCAGCAGGCCTCCTTGCGGATTCCGTCCTTGTTGGAGCTCAGGAGAGACAGCAGGCAAGGAAGGGCGCCGCAGTTAATGATGACCTGAGTCTGGACGTCGTCACCAGTCACGATGTTTCCGACCGAGCGCAGGGCGGGGGTCTGGACGGAAGTCGAGGCGTGCATGAGCAGCTCTACGAGGCGGCGGGGAATGCCAGCCTCAATGACTGCCTGGATCTTATCGTTGGAGCCGTCGGACAGGTAGGAAATGGCCCAGCACGCATCGATCAGAACCTCGTCGTCCAGAGAGTACACGAGCTTAGCGAGGACTGGCAGAGCGGGGGCAATCTGTGTAGCGAAATAATCAGTACAAGTTTAACGGAAAATATATGTTTAGACTAACCGTGTTCCAGTCAGGCTGGGGAGTCTTGCCCCGGCAGAAGTTGCTGAGGGTCCAGGTGGCATTTCGAAGCATGCTCAGCTTGCGGCTGTCTCCCAGGAGAGCGAGGAGAGGCTTGAGTGCGCCGCAGCTGAGGACATAGTCGCGGCACGAGGGGCTGTCGCCGGCAATGTTGCCGAGGGCCCAGACGGCCTGCTCTCTAACATCAGGCTCGGGGCTACCCAACAGCTCGACAAAGATCGGGACAGCACCAGCTTCAATAACGACCTGTGTCTGTGTGGCGGATCCGGAAGCAATGTTGGTAAGAGCCCATGCAGCCTCGAACTGGACTAGGGTGTGCGGGGAGCGCAGGAACTCGACGAATCGGGAAACGACGCCAGTCTTGATGACCTCCTCAATGGGAGGGTTTCGCTCCTTGGAAAGAAGCTTTCTGAACTTTGTGGTGGCCTGAATCTGGAGATCGATTTGTTCCGAGAAGACACCCTGGCACATCTGAGGGAGGTCCTCGTTGAGCTATAGCACCGTCTTGGTTAGCGCGCCATGATCACAAATTTGCAGGTGGCGAAGCAACTGTAAAATGAAAGTTTGCGCTGATTTGTGGTATGAGGAATGTGGGAAAATTCTTGATTCGCATGCCGTCAAAGCCAAAACCACTCTCAGCGATGGCAGTGAGGAGTTCATGGAGTAGTGGCTCGATTCTGATGGCAGGGGCGAGTAGATGGCGAGATGTGCGACGGTGAGCGGCAAGCGGGAGCCGGCGCCAACGAGCAGGGTGGGAAGCGCATCGAGTGTAAAAAGTCAAGAACATGACTTACCTGAGACTCAGAGGGAGCGGTGTCATCGTCGCTGTCGGGAGCGGCGCCCAGGGAAGCACCAGGGCGCTGGTCGCCCGTGCCGATACCACGACGCTTGGCCAAGTTCTCCTCTCGCTTGGCCTTGCGAATCTCGACCTGCTGCTCCTCGCGGCGACGTCGGAGTTCGTCGGGCTTGAAGGTGTTCTTCGCCTTGAACTGAGTTCGGCGATGCTCGGGGATGTACCGGTCAGCCATGGTTGCGATGGGAATCTGCGCGATGCTGATGCGACTGATGTACCGGCCAACAAGTGCTGAAGGAGGGAAGAAGGATCAAAGTCTGTTTGGTCTGGGAGGCAGCAGCAGCAGCAGTAAGTAGTGGTCGTAATTTGTTTTTGCTGGGTGCCCAGGGGACCCTTAAAAGGCGGGGTGGTTTGTTTTGATTAACGACGGAACGGGTCTAGAGAAAATGGATGAAGGAAGAATTCTTCGCAAGTGGAGACAATCAGGTCGAACTGAATGATTATCTCTCGTGGTGCTGGTCCTTTTTTTCTTCTATTTCTTTCCGTGGTTGTACGTATTGGCACGGAGGAAACTGCGTGCGGCTGGTTGGAATGGATGGTAGGGAAGGGAAGAAAAATTGACCCCAAGTGCTGCTGCAGGGCGAAATTATGATATGAGGGGAAAGCCGCAGCGGCAATGTGCAGCGCACTGAATGCAGTCACCACGGCCTAGGTTACCTAGGTACCAGCACCCAGGTGAGTTTTAGCTAGGTAGGCCCGGCTGCTTGTCTTTCATGTTAGGCATGTACCCAATGATGCTGTTCAAGTTGGGCCTCGAATCAACCTTTGATTTTTGCGTGATTGACTTGCTTGCTTGTTTCTACGTGGACGCTTGTTCGCTGTCCTTCAGTATAGCACACACGATCCTCGCTCCTCTTTCATTCCACCATCTTCTTCTACATGTACGACTACTACCCAGCACCAGCGAGAGCAGTGCCTACTATTCAGGCGTGTGGAGACGTCGAGGCAAGCCGTTGAGCACGGAGCAAGGTGGTGGCAATCTGGAACTCGATGGCCCGCATATGAAGATAGAAAACTGGAAAGCTGATGGAGAGTTTTTCAAACTTCAAGACCTGCATCCAGTTGTTGCCGACCGAGACACAGAGTGCGTGAAGGTGAGACCGCTCTCGTCGTAGATCGCCGTGCCTTCTCACCTGCAGCTTCTAGAAACTGCTTCTTTGGCAGTGATGAACCACGGGTGCCAGCCATGAGTTGCCAATGATTCATACCTATGCACGTACTTTAGATACTCGCAGCATTTTCATGAGAACACCTGACTCAAACAATTACAACAAAACTGCCATCTTTGTTACCCAACAACCTGCCAGCTGCACCAGAAACAACAACATATGCAAAGAGTCAACTTCAACTGTACAGAGTATGATGGTTGACCACCCCCAATTGACACGTGCTAATAAAGGCAACTGAAAACTTGCTTGCTGCGATCGAACATGACCCCCCACCTTTTTGGCAAGCGTCTTTCTCGCATGTCGCTGGTCTGGTTTGATCGAGGGCACGGGCCAGGCGATCTACCCCTCCTCGGAACTGACCCTCTCTCTCTGCCCTTACCCAGCAATTGCCCAGTGCTTGCTGGCTGTGAGAGCCCCCCGGTCAAACCTTTCTGCCCTATCAGTGCAACGTGATTTGGCGCTCAAGTCGTGACACCTGTCAGCCAGCCCGAGTGTGCTAAAGTGATTGCAGTCGCGTCCCGCCCGTTTAATTGAGACGCGTTAAGTACAACGTGGATGGTGTAGAGTGCGGACAAGGTGCATCCCCGTCTCGCAACCACGATCCCACTGCCCATGTGCCGTCGACAAGGCAACAAGGACAGCCTCTCTGGTTATCGCCAGGACAGATTGTTTCCTTGAGAAAACCACTCCATCATGCCCCAGGATGGGTCTTCCATCTCTCGCCGCCAACAGGCAACTGAAAGGGGCCTCCCCAAGGACTTTCACGGCATAAAGGATGTCCTTGCTGGGAATACTCCCGCTGCCTACAATAATTATAGGGGCCGGGTCGCAAGTGTCATCGGCCTGGTCAAGGATTTCCGGGCACCAATGGCGACCAGAGGATCAGGTAATGCCTCGAGAGTTGCCCTTCGGTTACAGCCTTGTACTAACTTCACGCCAAGATTATAAGTCTAGTATGACCATCATGGACAATTCCAGTGAGGACGGCCTTGAAAACACTATCAAATTCAACATATTTCGGCCTGAGGACCAACAACCGCAAGTAGGCGTCGGCGATGTCGTCTTGGTCTTTTATGCCAAGGTAGACGATTACAGAGGTGAAGTTTGCCTGTGCACCCACCCCAGCCGAGCCACAGAAATCACCGTCTTCACTGCCTCCGAGATCCCGAGACCTCCTGGCTCAGCCATCTATGCAGCAAAGCCGACAAAGGAAAAGCCCAGGACACCAACACATGCAGAATGTGAATATGTCTCCTGGTTGTATCATTCATGCGACAAGGGAATGCTCCCAACCACTGTCGACTTTCAGATGAATACCGAGCGGTCTCTCAACATCAAAGAAAAGTTCAGTCTCCTCAAAAATATCGAGGAGGGCAGGTTCTGTGACCTCGTCGCTCAGGTCGTCAAACAGCCGTATGAAGATTTCGACAGATTCACCTTGTGGATTAGTGACTATACCGAGCATAAAGGGTTCTTCAACTATGTGTGGGATGGAGATGACACGTCTGGTGGCCAAGATGGCGATCCTTATGGCTACATGGCTGACAAAGCCAAGTTGGGATCTCGAAGTTGGTCTGGCCCCTATGGAAAGCGTTCAATGCAAGTCAGCTGCTATGAACCGCATGCTTCCGTCATTCGAGGAGGCGTCAAGGAAGGCGATTGGGTCAGACTGCGCAATGTGCAGGTCAAGTACGGTCGCAACGGAAACAACATGGAAGGATACCTCAGAGAAGATCGAAGTAGCTTTGGCGGGAAGAAGGGCGTCGAAGTACTTGATTTATACAATGCTTCCGCCGCTGATGGACAACTCAAGGAGGCCCTGCGACGAAAACGAGATTACGAAAAGACAGTCAAGGAACAGAAGAAGTCATTCGCAGCCGTCGAGGGAAAAAAGCGCAAAGCAGAACAGGAAGGAGACGACACAAAACTCAACGCCAAACAACGCCGTAGTGCCAAGAGAGCAGCCAAGAACAAACAGCTTGTCGAGGTCGAAACCAAAAAGGAAGAAATGCTCGGGCTAAATGGGGTCATCAAGAGCGAGAGCCCCGAACAGCCAGTGTTCACGCTATCCTCGATTCTCGACCCGGTCATGTTGATGATGGGCATCGACGGGGAGCAAGCTCAAATTACACTGCCCTTCACCAACGCCAAATACCGCGCCCATGTGCGGGTGGTCGATTACCGGCCTCGCAAGCTTCATCAGTTTGCCGCCTGGCGAAAGGTCACCGAATACGACATGCTCTCGGACTACGACGGAGGGTCCGATTCGGGTTCCGACAGCGACGATATGCAGTCGATGGACACCTTTGCCGGCAAGAAGACGTGGGAATGGCGATTCGCGCTCCAGCTCGAGGAGGCGGGCGCGCAGGCGGCCAAGGACGGCCCGCCCAAACGCCTGTGGGCTGTGGTGAGCAACCTGGAAGCGCAGTACCTGGTCAACATGAAGGCAAGCGACCTTCGCGCCAACCCTGAGAAACTGTCCGACCTGTCGGAGCAGCTCTTCAAGCTCTGGGGCAACCTCCAAGAGCTCAAGGAGCAAGAATCCCAGGCGCTGAGCCAGTCGCGCAGGCGGCTGGCTGCCAACCAGGCGCCCCCCGACAGCTCGGACGACGAAGGCAACAAAAGTCACGATGCCAATAATGAACCGAGGAAACAGGCCGCGACGGAGCTTTCGAATAAACCCTTTGCATGTTGCCTGCGCCAGTACGGCATCGAGGTACCGGAGCGCGATCCCAGAAAATGCAATGCCGGAGATGGCAAGCGGTACGAGCGCATGTTTGGTCTGTTTGGAACCAAGATAGGTTGAAATGTCGAAAAGGGCGGAGCAGTGATTTCATGGCAGATCGATCAAATACTGGTGGCGTTTGGAGTCGGAACGACTTCGTAGTATAGTCGGTTGGATCGAAGCTTGGACATGTTTCGTTTTCTTTTTTGTATTGATACCCAGATGGGATACGGCCCTAGCCAGTCCATTCCTTTTTACTACTTTATAGAGAATCAAATCAATCTCGACGACAAAAGGGAATGAGCTTCAGCGGTTCTGTCTCCGTTATCAACAAGTTGTCGGTAAATTCGTGCTGCCCGTCACCCCGTCTGCCTCCCCACACGTTTATCTACTATACTGGAGTACGACGCGTCACCACTACGGCAAGTCACTCGAGCTAGACTTTTTCACTAAAGTAAGACATACCGCCTACGGCCAATGATTGCCCAAGTCAAAAGGGCGGGCGGGACGAGAGAATTTATAATTGAAAACAGATAACGCCGCCGCTTCGCTCGGGTAGGTCTTCTCTGCACCCCTTTGCTTTTCTTCTCTCTTCTTTATCTGGCCTCAATTCTTTTCCTTTCTGCATCTTCTCGTCGATTGGGTTGTATTTGTTGTTATATTCATTCTTTTCTCTAGAGAGAAATCGGGCCCAAATGCGAGAGATACCATCGGCCATCCGATGCCTTCTCTCGAGATGAAATCATATCTGCTATACTCTAGAACCCGCGACTCCGTTATCGCCGATCAACTATAAACATATCGCCCACTCTAAATCAGGGGTATAGAGTAGTATAGAAAGAGCCGAGATCCCCGTGCTTTTTCCCAATCTTTCGCTGACGCTTTCTCTTCCTTGCGAATCTTGAATCCAAACTAAAATAAAAATAAAAACAGCAATGGGGTATCAGTTGACGACGTATAGATCGCCCAGCAGCTCTGCCTGCGATCGACTGGCGGCCTTTTCGGCCCGGCCCTTGTCCATGGCGGCGCGGAGGCGGTGGTCCAGCTCGACGTCGAGCTCGGCGATGCGGACCTTTTCGTGGGCGGCGCGATAGGGGTCCCAGAGCTCGAACCAGAAGCCCCGGCGCTTGGTCATGGCTTCGCGCTCTTTCCACAAGGCGTGAAAGTCGTCCTTATCGGCCTGGTCGTTGAAGCAGACGCCGTACATGCGGCAGAAGGTCTTCCACTCGACGGGACAGTCGGTCGCCTGGCCGCGCTTGAACAGGAAGCTCCACATGTGCTCCCACACCCGCCCCGCGATGTAGTCGCTCCAGTCGGTCTCGATGAACCAGCGCATGGCGCGGGCGTATACGTCCCGGTCGCGGCTGCGGATGGCGTCACGTGTCACGGCGAATTGGGAGCAGCAGGGCCCGCCTACGGTCTCGGGGACCTCGACGTCATCGCCAAAGATGGCCCGGAACGCGGGCAACATCCACGCCTCCTCCTCCTTCTCCTTGGAATAGGTTGAGCCGGCATGGGAGCTGAAGAAGCCCGCGCCTTGCTTGGTCACGGTCGTGTTGATCCAGTCTGGACAGGCGGCGTGCCAGCTGACGCGCAGGTTGGCGTAGCCGCGCTCGACGACGGCTTCGAGGTCCAGGTTCGAGAGCGTGAAGAGCATCGATGACCACAGCTCCGGGTCCGTGTGCCAAGTGGTCTCCTGCGCGTGCACAAAGATGGTCACGTCCGGTAGGTTGTCATACCAGTCGTACAGGTAGGTGTGGTACATGAGGGCCTCGCGACCCTTTGCGACAGGCGGGTGGTATTGCGCCTTGGGGTCGTCGGATACGTAGCGCACGATGTTGAGGTTCGGGATGAGGAGGCGCTCCGTCCAGGAAATGTCCTCCTTGCGGATGGTCGCGACGACGAGGTTCACAGACAGGTTGCTGCGGGCGTTGTACGGGTACGCGGCCAGATCAATGGGCTCAGGCCTCTTCTCGTCGTCCTTCTGAGAGTTGGTGACGATCGTGTCGGCTGGGGAGTCGTCGAGGACGCGAAACAGTTCATTGCGCAAGGCTGGCAGGAGCTGGTACAGCCACATGATAATCGACGGCAGCAGGATGAGGGCGACCACGAAGCTCTTCTTAGTCGAGGGCATGAGGGCAAAGAGCCCGCGACGGGAAAGCACCGTGATCATACTGCTACATAGTCATTTGATCGCGGTCGACTCGAAATGTGCTGGGTTGCTTGTTTTCTGCCATAAAACAGACGAACAGCTGTGTCCCGGGGGCGCGTACTGAGGCGTCCAAAGCCCCGACGCCAATCGGCCGTGTTAGGTTGAGGCAGCGACTTGGCGAGCGAATCGGTGGTGGTGGGATCGCCAGGGCAGAGAAAAATGCGGTAACTTTACAGCAGCAGGAGGAACGAAGAGGAGGATGACGAAGGTGCTTTCGAGGGTCCTGGCATTGTTGCGAAACGAAAAAAGAGAGGGTGATGCGTTGGAAGTCCTGAGAGTGTACAGCCCACCAGGCCCTACCTTACCTACCTGACCCCCCCGTTCCCTACTTCAAACAACCGAGAGTGACCCTGAACCATGCATGCACAGCACAGCATCAATTCAGTTGCCAGTCGAGTCAATCAGTCAGTCGATCAGATCAGATCAGAGGGCACAGGACGGCACCACCCCAGTTCCTGCCCCCCCCAAGGGGCCCCCAAGAGCTGCGCTGCACTTGCTGCTTGGAGCCTTGGACTGACGAAACAAGAACAAGCACAAACCAGCAGCCCACAAACGGCGCAACACTGGAAGTGGGCAAGTGGGAAATCAAGCTTAACTGGGGCCCCCAAAAAGAGGAACCCTTCTCTCTTGCTGTCCCTGCTAGGCTTCGGCTTTTGCTGCTGTGTCGCGCATCCCTGAGTGGGATGAGAACCCTGTCCACTGTGATGAAAGAGACGAGCTGCTGGCAAGCTGAAGAGGCTTGAGAGGCTCGAGGGGAGAGGTGAACGAAGCCCGTGCCAACCTGTTGTGTGCAACAGTGCACATGAAAAAAGTAGAACCCCACCCTCTTCAGCTCTTCCAGCGAAGCAGAATGCATCATTTCTTGTTTAAAAAAGTCAAAGTCTCCCCTGAAGGATCGACTGCGCTTCCACTGGGCGAACATTCAGCGCCGCTGGGATTGGGCGACGAAATACAATGTACCACAGCACCACCCTCCTTCCAGGGATGCGACCTGTTTTCGTCCAACGGGACATGTTTTACTGTATCGGGACGCGGCCTGGGCTGCTAGGCTGTAGGTAGGCCCCCAGTGGCCCCCCAGACGTGGAGATTGGGAAGGGAATAATACCTAATTCATGACCGCCCTGCTAGGTTCTAGGGTCCAAGTCATGAAGGATACATTTAGGTAGCTTCAGGATCGTAGGTACATGTTTTTATTACCTTTTGCCTGGCAGCTGGCAGCTAGCATTCTAGGTAGATACTTTAATCATAATAAGTGATGTTGCTCACTGCTTGATAATATAATTTTGAGAATTAAAAGTCTGCGTCTTCTACAGTGTATCTGCCTGCAATACAGATCACACACAGCTAACCTAGCTGACCATCATATCACTCGCTCATCTCAATTGGTTTCTTCGCCGGCGACGTCAGACCCTGGATTGGTGGGGCCAAGCCTCACCTTTTTGGTCAATCCCTCCCCTCATTGCTAAACTTGGGATCTGCGAAACGCCGGTCAATCACTTCCAGGGCAATCCAAAAAGTGACTTTCTTGTCAATAGAGTCAATATTTTGAAACGCGCCTACACGATCTTGCGCTCCAAGATTTGAATTCATGAAAGTAAGCAAAATAGCAGGAGAGCTGCACAGCCCGAGTCGCAGGAGACAGGGGTGGGAACATTAATCCTGAAGGGATCATATCATATTGAGCGGCCGCCCTTGGCCCCTCGGCAGACCATGACAGCAGCAGGTCGGAATATCCCGCTGTCGTGACAGGGCCCCTTACAAGAAAACATGCAGTTGGACAACAGCATTGCATTTGGCTTGAGTCAAGGACTGTCAAGATCTCTCAATATCCCCCTTTGAGGTGGCATACTGCATCAAGAACACATCGACACGAATAACGTCGCTCAAAGTGTCATCAAAAGTCGGTCTTGTATACACAGTACAATAAGTCATCATCGGCTGGCCAGTTGGCCGGCTTCTGTTCCGTGGCAAAATAAACAATATCATACATAAAAGACGTGTGTTGCGAACTGCCGGCTCATAATAGCTGCTGTCAAGCCAAAAATGCCAGTCTGATATCATAAACTCAACACTTGCCGATTCTACTATGCGACTCGGCCTCGAAACCCCTTTATACTCCTTTCGTAACAAGCACATTTGTTCATCTCTCAGGTCCTCCTTTGCATTCAATCACCGATCACGCTATCCTCCTCCATCGGCTCCGGCGCCCTTTCGTCATCCTCGTCGTTGTCTTCAATCGGGTCTTCAAGCAACTCCCTATTCCGAAGGTCCTGCTCTGTACCTTCCTCCGGCTCTTCATCATCAGCAAAGGGATCTTCCTCGTCAGAGTCGATGACGAGCTCGGCGCTCTTTGCTGGCTTCTGTGCACTGTCCTTCCTCTTTGGTGCGCTCTTCTTCTTGCTCTCACCGCGCACCTCCTTCAGGTGGTCCTCATCCAAAAAGGCGACGACTTCTTTGAAGTTGGGACCAAGCTTGGTTTTATTACGGAGGATACGCTTCTTCAGCTTTCCAGCATGAGGACCAGTGGCATCGATGATCTTGGCGAGTATGCCGAGCACGAGCCTACCAGTCAGATCGCAGAGAATCTTCTCAGATTTGAGTTCCGCTGCTTGCTTCTCTTGTTCGGTAAGTTCCTCATCCTCGTCGTCCTCTGGCGGAGCGTCGTCGTCGTTTTCCGGGTCCTCGTCGTCCGCAATCGGATTGAGGTTCCTGGCTTTGTTGGCGCGTTGAGCATATGCCCGCTCAGCAGCATCAAAAATTGGAATAATTTCAGCCGGGATCAAGCCGGAAGGCAGCTCCTCCAGGAGACCCTTTAGTCTTCCATACTTGTTGGGTTGCGCGCCTTTGACATAGGGCCGGAGGAAAACGAAGAGCCCGCAAAGGTCGCAGGCAGTGCCCGTAGCCGAGAGACGAAGATCGTCGTTGAATCCACGGGAAGAGAAGGTATGGATCAAGTTGGTCACAAAAGCTCTCCGCAACCGCACGAGGAGATCGGCTTCTTCGTTCGGAATGTCCTCCTCATTCAGGAGCGCATTCCTCAACCTTGACACTTTCCACATGAAATAGACTAGGCAGGACTTGATGGCGAATGCCACAACCTCATCCTCTGGATCGTCAAGGTTATCATCGGGTTCCTTGAGGAGACCTCGGTGAACAATATCAACCAGGATCTTGATGATCGGGTCGTTGAAGTCGTCGGCAGTTCCTGGAGCTTCAAGGATGTCGACACAATCTGAGATGGAAGTCAACTTGCTGATTTTCTTCAGTACATTGGCCAGCTCAGCGAGACCGGCTCGGTCCAAGTTGCCGCGCACTGATAGTTCACAGGTTTTCTCGAAAATTCTCAACCCATTGAGGCTGTTGTCCCAGAGAACAGCCAGTTTGCTGTCTGCGAGTTCCTCGAGTTCGTCGTAGCGCCTTGCGTGTAGCAATGCAGTGGCTGCCTCGTTGAGGACTGCCTGGTCTACATGGCGATTGAACTGGACCGTGACCGCATCAAGCAATTTGTCGTATGCCGCCGAGTTTTGGCGTAGCTGCTGGAATGCATCTAGGTCTAGATAGTGCTCCAGGCGCAGTACGACGCTTGCAAGATGAGGATCCGAACCATATTTGTTGAGCAACCTGGGAATTATATCTGCCAGTTGCACGCCCGTATCCTCCTGGCCGTCGAGATCGAGACGGCCAGGCCGCCTCTTGGAGCGGTCGTGTTCGTTGGACTGGGCAAGGCTCTCCTTGACAGCAGTAGCAAGTACTTCGATGAGGATTGACTCTTCCTCAGACGTAGGTGCAACCGCCTTACGAACTGCAGCCTCCACTGAGTTGCCCTTGGATTTGGATCTGGATTTGGAACTGGTTGTGTGGTCAAATAAGAGGTAGCCGGCAAGGCTTTGCCAGTTGCTGATCTCTGGCATCTTCTCGTACAGCGCCTGAGTCGCTACAACGATTCGGCTCTCGGGTATATTGGCATTGACGACGTCGGCTGCCACATCCAGGCCATGGCGGAGTTCATCCTGCTCCTCGTCCAGTTGTGAGTTGTACACGGCCAAATTCTCAGCCAAGGCCTTGATGTTGATCCAGGTCTTGTGCAATGAGTCGTAATCCGCCTCTGCTCCCTCGTTGAAAACCTCATCCAGGGCCTCACTGCCGCCTATTTCATCAATCTTGTTGACAATTACCTCTTCTATCAGCTCAACAAAGAAAGGAACGACGGCCTTGCGGACCCTTGGCTCAGCTTCGAAAAGAAGCTTGCAGATACTGTCAATTTCCTGCGGTTCAAGCATGCCTGATGATCGCAGTATGTCAACTACACCAACAGCGGCAACACGGACTGAGAGATCATGGTCCTTGGTTGCCATCTCCACCAGGCGGGGTCGGAATCTGTCGATGAAGTGTGCTAGCTTTCCTGCGTCGCGCTTCAACACCCGACCCAGTTGCTTGAGGACCTCCAAGCGTGTGGTGGGAGCCACATCAGAAAGGAGCCATCCTAGGTATCGTAGGTACTCTGGGGCCATATACACGGTGGGCAGAGTGCAAATCCAGTCACCGAGCGCTTCAATGCACTCGGCGCGGATCTTGCCGTCAATATCACGGTAACGGTGGACGAAGATGATGTCGAAGAACTCCTTGACCTTCTCATCGATGAGTTGGCGGTTCTCGTTTGCCGTGTCCAGTGCCTTTTGCGTATTGGCTATCAGACCCTTATTCTTGCCTCTCCGGCTGGATTCCGCTTGAATAGCCTGGCTCGATTTGCTGATTCGGTCATCCAGCTCCTTCGTTACGGAGACCATGG
The DNA here is from genome assembly GCA_001599175.1 of Pestalotiopsis sp. JCM 9685. Classification (NCBI taxonomy): domain Eukaryota; kingdom Fungi; phylum Ascomycota; class Sordariomycetes; order Amphisphaeriales; family Sporocadaceae; genus Pestalotiopsis; species Pestalotiopsis sp. JCM 9685. Next base: position 3,434,931 of record BCGF01000004.1, read on the forward strand.
CACCTAACAATGCGAGACCAATAGTCGTAGCGGTGTGTCGGAATGGTCGAAGGGAGGAGGATGACATGATGCCAATCCAGCGCTGAATATTGTCCAGCAGCTCGTTATCTTGGTAAAGAGTATCGGTCTGGTGAAGCAGGGCAATAAGAGACTGGAAGAATCCAATCAATTGTTGACGGAAGTCTTTGCTGCTCTTGGCTCTGGAAATGAGAGGGTATTCTGATATACTCGTCTAATGATGAGGCGTATTAGGCAAGTTCATGATTTTCATGGGGAGACGGGCGATTTCATACCTGTTCGAAGGCTTCCTCCAGCTCAGACAACTTGTTTGCCGAGTTCTCTGGGTCACGAATATCATCCTCGCTCAAGGATTGGTCGCAACCTGTCGCAAGCAGTACGCAATTGACCAAGTCCGTCAAAGCTGCAGCGTCGTTCTCCACGTAACGTTGGAACCAATGGGCGGCCACATCGTTCGATGAGTCGCCGGAGCTGAAAATCTCGGCTGCCACCGTGTCAGCACAAATTCGCGCGTGAAGCAGGTCTGCCTCTGGAGTTGCTCACCATAAAGGCCATCGCCATCTTTGCGCGCAATCGCAACGCGCACCGTCTTCTTGGGTCGATTTGGCAATCGCAAAGCTTGTGCCGGCGCCGGTGCAGCTTCAGCGGTCGCGTCGCCATTGATCTTTGGCTTCTTTGCGGCGGGCTTCTTTGCTCTGGACTTTGATTTCTTCTGTCGGGGCGCCAGTTCCGCATCGCTCTCCTCGGCAGCCTCCTCGTCGCTGGCTTCCTCCGGGGAATCGTTGGGCTCATGGTTCTCGGCGTCCTCATCGTTGTCGCGTGTGCGCTTGCGCTTGGATGACGTGTCGTTGTGGTTCTCTTCGATGAACTTTTGAGGAGCCCGCACGACGCGTCCGGAGCGGCGGCGCGCCTCAGCCGCTGAGGGCGAGGGCGTCGCGTTGTTATCTTCACTCTCCATGAGGGGCGCTCTAGCTGTTGACATTTACGTGAAGCTTCAGTAAAGGGCGACCATAATTATGGCGGCGGCAGGTTGATAAGAGAGGCCCTGGTGTTGAGGTGGCTCGGCGCGTTTCCGGGGTTTGGTATTGTGGTTGATAATTACAAGATGGGGACCGCGTGTTTTGGGCGGTGGTCAACCTTGAATTTGGCTTGGATGGACCGATTCACTGCTTCCCACTCCTACCCCTGACGCGCTAGCAGCCCATCAATCCAGTGCACGGCCACAGCATTTTAGGCGACCAGCGGGGAAGATTTCAGCCCGGTGTCCGAAATTGTTGGTATAGCTTACCTACCAGATTAGGTGCCTAGCTAGGTAGATAAACATCAAGTTAGGTACTGTATTGTTGTTTTGAGATATAACAAGTGTATCCTTTTTTCGACGTCAAATAAAAATCTTAACAGCTTCGCTCATGTATTCCAATCGACTCTTACTCATGAAATCCGTCCATACGTAGACCTACGCTGTCTGTGTGATAGCCATTGAATTCTTATATGCTGTAATACACTGAATATGACTGAATTGGGACACCACACAGGTCTCTTACAGACAGTCTGGAAGCTGCGATGCCCGACACCCTTGTATATCCCTCGAAATGCCACACCAATTGTACCTACTATCATGCTCCATAACTGAACCTTTTCGCCGGGTCGATCTTGAGACCTCAACCACTCTAATGCTTGCATATATATCACCGAATTGTTGCCATTTGCATATCCAGTCGTTATTTCGTATCATGGCATGTCATTGATTTTGCTTTTGAGCATTTCTCAATCTTTAATTTACTTACAAACTTACTTCGTAACTTGGCAGATCGAGTCTGAGTTCTAGCAATAATATCGGTCTGGTTTCGGTGCAGGTCTTTTTCAAGACTGACTTTACACCCCGAGCAATGAACTCGCCCTTCCCCAAGTCCTTGTCCGCAGCTGGAGAAGGACGCATCGTCATCAAACTCCTACCCAGCCAGGTTTCGGCACTGGAAAGCATTACGTATCAGTACCCGCTCAAACTGATTTCGCCCACCTTCAAGGCCGATCAGAAGAGTGTTCTCGTCTTCCTCTTGTCATACGGCGGTGGTCTGGTTGGTGGAGATCAGATCAACCTCGCCATCGACATCCGACACAATGCTAGGCTGACTCTTGTCACCCAAGGCCACACAAAGATATTTAAGCCGACGACACCTGAAGTCGTGACCAGGCAGACCCTGCGGGTGGACATTCAAGACGGCGGTGCCCTCTGTCTTCTGCCGGACCCGGTACAGCCATTCGAGGGCAGCAACTATGAGCAGACCCAGGTATTCACCCTGCACGGAGCAGCATCTCTGTGTATGCTGGACTGGGTAACTCACGGGCGCTCGGCTCGTGGAGAAAACTGGGATCTCGACAGATGGATCGGTCGCAACGAGATCTGGGCAGCCAGCCCGTCGAATTCCGTCAAGAACAGGCTGCTCGTGCGAGACACGGTCAACCTGGACGGAACCGCAGGCTCGGCTCATCCAAAGCCGCTCCGGGACATTATGCACCACCACGCCATCTTTGGCACGCTGTTGCTCCGGGGACCTTTGACGCAGGCCCTGGGCGAATTCTTCCTGTCCGAGTTCGCTGCGCTTCCCAGACTTGGGTCAAGGGACTTCCGCACCGCAAAGGAGAAGGCGCAAGAAGCGGCTCGCTCTCCGCTCGAGAAGTGGCGCGCGCTGAGACTCGAGCAAGAGTCTACAGACAAGGTCCTCTGGTCTGCAGCCCAGATCAGAGGTTGTGTTATTGTCAAGTTTGGAGCGGCGACAGTCGAAGGCGGAAGGAATTGGATTGGTTCCATGCTTATGCAGGAAGGCAGTGTTGCGTCTCAGTTCGGCGACGATTCCTTGATGTGTGTCCGGTGAGCTCGGGGGTTCATTCAATCAGCTCGCGTCAACCTCCCGTGTACGAAGCCAATGCAGGAGAATGAAACACTCAAGTTCAGAGCCGGGAAGTCTACCATACGTAGGCCAGGACAGGTCTCTGGGAGATGGCCGATCCAATCCAATCGAGTACTTGGGATCGCAATATGCGAGGAGATCAATCGCCATGCAAAGGGAAAGATAAAACCAAAAAGAAAAAACCAAAAAAAGAGTTCTAACCCTTCGACGAGACTGAATCAGAATGCTCGACCGTCGGATCCACCGGAAAACGTGTTGCTGGTCCCCCAACCAGCGTTTTACCTCGCCCGTTGCTCAACAGCGATATTTACATCACTGGGATCCCTCTACAGCTTCGGGAACAAAGAGCAACTTGTCCCCCGACAAGTCGATTTGAACACAAGACCGCATTCCGAGCGCAAGAAGCTACTGCCCTTGCCACTCGGCCTCCAAGGTCACCTTTGTATTTCTGGTTAATGTTCAATCGATTCAATCCGACCTATCTGCCTACTGTTCGCTGCGCAAGCTCCCGTCGTTTAGCCATTATAATCCAAAGACCTACGCGCAGGACCAATCCAATTTATATTATCGACATCGTCATTGACATCTCGGAACATGCCATCGTGAGACTGTGTCTTTTCTCGGGGAGTTGGGGCAAGTCAAACAATGACATCGAACAGAGACTCAACACGGCGAGGAGTAGCTGGAAGAACAGTCGCAAGGGACACTTCGCCTGATCTTTCCATCCAATCTAGAACCCAAGTAATTATTCAAGAACAATATTTGAATTGTAACCATTGGCCGATGAATGCGTGACCAACCATACTGACTGTCGAGCCATAGGTGCAAACCCGCAGCACCTCAAACACCCAATAGCAACTAGGCAGCAATAGAGACTACTTAATTCTAAACGAGCCCATATTCCATCACCGCAGTCGGGGGAAGATGGCAGGCACCATGTGCCAGAGTTGGCAGAGCGCGAGGTTTCAAAACCAGTGACCGTGTTCAACTCTGCCCCGACAGCAAGCAGACTAAGGCGCAGTGTTCGACCCCCGTAGCCCCTGGGTTGGATGCGCGCCCGAACTGTTTTGCAATTTTTATTAATTTCTTGATATCTTTTTTTTTTCTAGAGTTGATGACTATGAGGTATTATGCATTATAAAGAATCAGCATAATCAAAAGAGACTTGTCAAGGCTGTCTAAGTCATGTATAGTCAGTCTCTGCCGCGGCAAGCTGAGATAAAAATCAATACACCTTCTTTTTCTTTATACGCGTGGCTTATCTGCATGCAATCACGATTCTCAAACATCACTATAAGAACTGGACATAATAAAAATTCAAAAGTACAAGATCAAATCACAAGACTATTAATTAAACATATATACTGTTGCCAAAACAATACGGCTGCTCATATATCTCGAACAGCATCGCCTTGATGACTCTTTTTGAGGCTCTGCATGCACATACACATAGTAAGTCTTCGTGGAATACCATCAAGTGTGGGAAAATGTGCTTGATGGGTGATCAAGTCTACATATTCCAACGTCTGACAACATTGTTGACATTAGAGGATGTTATACTTGATATAAAGAACGGCCGCCAAGAGGTAAGCGGTGACACGGAGCACAACTCGTCCCCCACCATAAAGTTTCTCGGAGCAATGACGGACCCCACCTCGGATCGAGTCACCCCACCCGATAAGTCTTTTGTTTCTTTCTGCAATCCGCAGCAGACTAGCAGCAACGGGCCGAGGGAAGAAGATTGCCAGCAGCACAGTTCTCTTCTTCAGCACCAATGTTCAGTCACAATGTCTTCTCGCGGTAGCACACGGGGAGGCAGGGGCGCTCGGTCCGGCCGCGGCGCCCGAGGTGCCTCGGCGACGGCCGCAGCTCCCTCGACCCGTCCCTCGATCGAAGGCGGCGATGGCGGCGATGCGCCCGCAGCAGGAACAAGTGCGGCTCGAGCGCTGACGATCGAGTCGAGCCAGTCGGCACCGAACTCGGCCGCCTCGACCCCCGCGCCCTCGCTTCGCGGCGCCCGGTTCAAGCCCAAGGCCGTACGAAGAGACGCCGCCGAAAGACAGAAGCTCGAGGATGAGCGCTCCCGGGACTTGGCCGCCAAGATCAAGGTCGAGGAGAAGGAACAGAGAGACGCAGATCGCAGGGCCAGGCGCGGCGGCAGAGGAGGGGGTCGCGGAAGAGGAGATGCCGGCTTCATGCGGAGAACCGTCGTGGGCTCTGGTGTCTTCTCGGGCATTGGCCAAGGTACATTTGCCTTTGTTTTAACAAAGCTTCCCGCCGCGATCAATATGCTAATCTTTCGTGTGTAGATATGCTCAAGAAGGGCGGCAAGGGAGGCTATGGAGTCAAACCAGAAGGAAGCTCGAACAATTGGGGCCCCAGATACCACGACCGCCGAGTCAACGATTTACGAGTCAACGTCGACACACTGCGGGACAGTGCGACCCCCGAGACGAGCCTCGCCAACGGTTCCAAGTCTCCCGGTCACCTGCCCGTCGGAATCGTCAGAGTCGAGCACAAGGAGGACGAGCTCAAGGTCGCTACGAGCGCCGAGCTCGAGGCCGACGAGCAAGAAGATGACGACGACGACGACGAGCTGTTTGTCAGCGAGCAGGTCGAGGCCATACAACGCGACATGCATATTTCCGACGACAACGAAGTCTGGAACGAGGGCACTAAAGACGGCACTGTCAAGGTCAAGCCGGAACCTGGTTCGGCCGACGACGATGTCATGGACATCGACGCCATACCAGCAGTCAAGCCGCCGCTGTCTCCAGAACTACAAAAGAAGCCGCTCGCACAAGATCCCGAGGCAGATGCTAAAGCCAAGGCCAAGGAGAGAAAGCGAATCAAGGCAATGCAAGACACGGAACTGCAATCGGCAGCAGTCGACGCCGCAACACTTCTCGAGGCGCTTACCCTCAAGGAGGGCGAGACACAGCCCAAAGACAACCAGTTGTTCCTATTCCAGTTTCCTCCAATTCTACCACCGTTATTACGTGTCAATGAGGACGGCAGCGAGATTGTGGATGGTGATGAGGAATCGAGTCCAGATGGTGTCAGAATCAAGGCTGAGTCGGGCTCGTCGGCACCTGTCGCAACCAGCTCCGCCCTTCCGCCCCAGGGTGGTTACATTGGAAGACTCAACGTCAGGAAATCTGGCAAGATCGAGCTGGACTGGGGTGGCAGAATACTGGACCTCGGCATCGCCGCCGACACGGACTGCCTGACGACGGCCATCATCGTGGACGAGCAGGAGGGCGAGGGTCAGGGCAAGGCCACGGGCATGGGCAACGTCTATGGCAAGTTTGTCGCCACTCCAGTCTTCCAGGAAGAGGCCGACTGGAACCCAGACTTGGACTCTTTGGGACTTTGGGTATAGGTGAATCACACCTAAGCTGCGGAAGAAGAACGTTTCACGCGTCAATGAAGCAGGGCCCCCTATCGAGTAAGGACAATTGCAAACTGGTCGGATTCTAGCGGAGCCACCGGAGATGGCGATTGCCATTCTATACGATATGCCCACAATGGATACAACATATATTCCGAAGTATGTTGTATCAGCTTCTCGATATGATTGGCGACCAGGTCGTAATCCAGTGCAGCATCTCGATACACCAGAACGCTATAGACTTGCTATGGGCCACGTGGACTGAAAGGGGGCTCGGTATGCACCGTATGAGTACATATGTACTGAGAGAAATGCCAAAATAGAATGATACCCATATCCTCCTGTCCTGCCTGTATGTACACTCCTCGCATGCCCTGAAACCAGCCTCTTCAGCCACGGCAGATCCGCAGCTCTCCTTCTCCACCGTCCAGCTGAGGTAGCTTCTATACTCTGTACACGGTGGTACACTATACTGTTTTCGATGGACATGAAGACTCGATATACGATTTGCGGCTAGCCTTCTCTCACGGGAGAGGAAAAGAAACACGCCAACCCCGGTGGCAGTACCCACACGCAGGCAAGACTGACACCTGCATGAAAGCCTGCATTGACCTCTGGCGAACATCGCCATCTTGGAGTTCGTATGCATGTACTTCGGAAGTACGTATGAGCAGGCTTGGCAGGCTTGTCTCGATAAACAGGCTGATGAAAAAGTCAAGCCGTGGGTTCATGCGAGTTCTTGTTTTTAGAAATTACTGGCGTAGTACAGAGTAGTATACAATGTCATCAACGTATACAGGTTACATTCTCCACAAAACTGACCCAGATGACGACCTGTGAGGCCTGGTGCTTTGTTGATATTTTTTCCTCATCTTTTCCGAGAATGACTGGAATGGGAAAAGCACAGAAGATCTTGCCTGTTTGTTGTCTTGCCCCTGCCCTTTTTTTTTTTCTGTCTTTTTGTATTTTTTCCTTCTCCATTTCCCCATCTAATCCGCGGCCGAGACCAAACAGAAAAACTCCACTCTCGTTCAATATTTTTTCCTTTTCTTCAGCGGTCCCCGAGAGCCAGGAGCCAGCAGCACCGCTTTTTTGGCTTTGATATGTCCGTGTCACAAAATGGGGAACATACACACGGTACTTTTCGTTTTCCGCTCCAGAGTCCCGCATTGACATGCAACTTTGGCAGTCTTCGTTTCTTGTTCTCCCTCCTGCATGTAGAGTGGAGTTTTGCACCGTAGAATATATGGACACTTCTCCGGCCCCATATGGGACTGCGCGGTCGATCCATCATCCCAGGTCCTTGCTCACTCGCAGGGACTGATTCACACTTTTTCTTCAGATTTTGTTTCTATTATGTACGTGCTAGCTCGTACAAACTTAGTATAGCAGCATGTGAAAGCCGAATCTCGGCCACCGTGGGAGCAGAGGCCATGTTCTCCATCACGAGTGGATTTCGTGTATGTCGTCTAGGTTTATTTCGGTATACTGCTCGGATGGAGTGCGACGTGACGTGCTAATGCACAAAGTAGATCTTTTTCCCTCTGTGTTGGACATTCGTTTTGATGACTGGCCGGCTCCTTCCAGCAGAGCCGGATGATGGACATTCAGGCACAGAACCCGGAGGGCAAACAAGTTGGTTGCAAAATTGCGGCTTTGTTCGTGTATTCGTAACCTCTTTCTCGTCATTAAATTGCTGTCCAGTAATCCTCTCAACTCTAGGGTATCTATGTCCTGCCGTTGCGCCCCCTTCCCCGAACCGTTGGGTTGTATGTCTATATATGCATTATAAGTGATGTATACCGCAAAATGAAAACGCTAGATAATTCCGATCTTGCTTGTCGAGTTGTCATTTCCTCTTTGTCATGATCTCGGAGATCCTCCGAGGCCGATTCGGCCATCTGATTGTTTGACCGGCTCCATGGTGGCAAGCTCGACGTCTGAAGATGTTGCAGAATGTGCCGAGGACCATGTGTCGTTGTACATGGTACGACCTGGAAATTGCGGCGACGGCGGTCCCTCGATGATGTACATTTCGCTGGGAGCTTCTGACCGGCGGTGCAGGCGGGCCGTAGATTTGACTGCCCGGTCGTCTGTCATGTCGAAGTCCTTGTGGCTAGCTTCGGCAATAGGCGACAAGAATCTGCGGTTTCGTACTGGTTCCTGGTCCTCCTCCGCGTCCGATGTTTGATCTCTGCTGCTCTGAGCTGCCTCCACGTCGATGTTTGTCCCGTTTTTCGAGCCGAGAGATGGCATTCCACTGGCTCTGTTTCCATGCCCATGCGAGATGGGATCCGTGCGCTTCGTGTTCTCCGTGCTTACGAACCCTCTGACCCTCCAGGCACGGAGCAGCGGTCGGATCGTGATGAGACTTGCGGCAATAATGGCGACGCCAGGCTCGACTATTGTCCAGATCATCGTATCGGTCGTGGCGACTTTTATTCATTAGCTTGTCTCGTTGACCATCACGAAAGATCCATAATGACTTACATAGAAGATCATCCAGCTGGGTCAAGTCGGCGAGGAATTTGAGTCGAATCAATGTTGCGACGCTGGCAAAGATACCCAGCCCTAGCACCAGCACCACTGTCGTCTTGGCTTGCTTTGTCATCTTGACATGCCAAACCATTGGAATTGGTATAAGTGCGTATAACCAGTCCGAGAGGATCGTCATGACGCTGAGCGAGTAGGCGGCGGAAACGACCTCGTCGGCCGGTACACAGAAGGCCGTCTTATCATCTGCGAGAATCCTGTAATCCCATTGCGCCTCGACGGGGTGACACTGAAACAGGTTCCAAAAGAAAAGCACAATGCTCCAAATGCTGACGATCAAAATGCTTGCGTGGAGGATGTACCTGTATAGGTTATGTGGTGCCAGGCGCAAGAGGAAGACGGCAATGGAAAGCTTGATGAACATCATATTGGCGACGTAGGTTGCTGTTGCGAGGGCCTGGTATTTGAGGCCTTGTATTTCATCGAATTGATCGAGAGATGTATTATGTCGTCCTATGCCATACTGGACCCCTTTGAATATAAATGTACAGCTTATCGTGAAATTGATCTGTCGATACGATCATTAAGTGAGTCAAAGTCGCGTAGTCGAGAGCGGTGTGCGGACATACCTGCGCAATCACCATGAACCAGTCATCCGTCTGAAAGTTCAACATTATGGCCCGTACATATGTTCGCAAAAGGACCGAGGCCCAGGTGAGGGCGAGAAAGGCAGCAGCCGTGTTGACGAGAGGGGCGCCATTGCTCTCGGTCGATACGCTGGGGTCCTGCGCCGCCATCGAGGACAGAGAGGAGGGAAGAATCAACAAAACCTACCAGAGGCGTGTTGGCCGGTACGACAGGAAGGCGGCTTGTTATTATCCTGCAACAAGAAAAGACATCTGATGCGACACGGCTGCAAAAGACCATGGCATAACGGGTGGCCGAGCCCAGAGTTTGGTTTTGGCGGTGCCGGTAAGGGCAGGCTTCCGTGTTATTATGCCACGCACCCGCCTGGCTATTATTATTATTATATGGGGAGGAGACACCCCCTGCAAGGTGCGCACGATAGATGACCCTGCCATCCGTTGTGGCTACCCACAGAGTCACTAGTACAAATATTAACTCCAAGAGATATTAGAGACGTACACAGAACGTCCAGATACGTACAATGTACGGTAGTGTGTTGAGGTCGAGCCCCCGGAAGGGTTCCGTCGCCGGTGTGAGACGCAGTTTTGCCTATTATGCCTGATAGATCCTCCCGACCCAGGACTCGCGATCTATCCCTGGCCGCCTAAGGTAGCGGTGGTTGAACTCGTCCCGAGCCAATATTGACTCGATCGTGGTTCTCGTCTCGCTAGAAGCACTTTTGGACGATACCGGGGAGTCGGCCCATGGTCGCGAACTCGGGAGCTACCGCAAAATGTGACGGGACGAGTGATCTTTCCCATGCAGAGATCATGTCAAAAAGGATCTGACCCCTGCCCCCGGTCTACACTACATATGCAGAGCGCCCTTGCATGGAGACGACCTGCCACACCCGTCGCCTGTGCCAGGTCGGCTGGAGCGAGCGTGACGGCGTATCAGGATAAGTAGGGAGGCGTTCTCCGCGGTGCAGATGGCGACACAGAGCCATGCCATGTTGTTCTCTCCTGCGCACTGCCCGTTGGAGGACAAGAAGAAGAACGACGAGGATAAAAGCTGAAATGTCTGAGCGCAAGACGCGGGGATCCATCAGCGGAGCGGCATTATAGCCCAAGACTAACCCGCAAAGGGCATCGAGTAGCAGGTCGACCTGGTTGCCGCTGTGGGTAACCCGTAGTAGAGCCCCATCCGATCACGTCCTCGAGCCTTGAGACTGTGACAGGATGCGGAGATTCAACACCAAGACCGCAACGAGACTGGCAAGTTGCTGTGTGCGACCACAAGAGTCGTCGAGGTTGACGAATGACGAGTCCTGCCTCGTCCCTAGCTCAACCCGTCGGAGAGCTCCAGGGTCATACAAAGGCCGTGCTTTCCGAGGTGCAGTAGTTCAACAAGCATCCTCATCATCAGAGGCAACAGTTTGGGAAAGGCTGAGGGAGAGAAGAGGTTAGCCTGGTGTTTCACACTAAGAAGAACTCGACGAAGCTCGCGGCTCTGCAAACAGGGAGCCTGGGAGGCATTGATCCGGGTCATGGGGAAATGGAAAGACATGGAGGAATTGTAGTGTAGTAGTATCCCGACCTGAACCCCCAGTCCTTGCGCAATGGAGCCCGAGGAAGAGACTTGACAGCGCCGATCTCCTTCCAGATACTACATTACTAACTGTACGAGGTAGTCTGGCGAGAGATGCGGCATGGCAGTGGAAGCAGGCAGAATGAACTGTAACAAGCCATGGCCGCTGAAACCAATCGTCAGTCGGGCTGGGCTTATCATACAGGTACAAGGTACAGGAACAGAGATATCGAACCTGAGCATTGCGAATACTAATAAACGATCCAGCCACTTTTTTCGCACAAGTGGACTTGACTGCCTACTTTGTAAGAGTGCGCCGGCATGCTCATATTGTATTGGCGAGACGGCACAGAGATGGGGTGTGATTCTGGGAGCCGACTGTGACAGCGGCCCAACAGTAGGGGCCAGCTCAGTACAGTACACTGCAGACTGACGAGCGCGGACCGGAGCCAATCCAGAGAGATGTTCTAGAACAGCGACGACAATAATAGCGGGGGGTCGCTGTGCGTCGGCGAATTATGGGCGCATGCATATATGAATGTTCAATGAACCAAAGGAATGATGCGTCCGGAATAGATTACCTACATAGTGCCTCGAGACGAAGATGGTGATTGTTCTACCCTTGTCCGAGAGATGGAGGATAGGCCACCCACAGGGAATCACCACTGAGGATCCACGCCTCGCCCGGCGCTAATGTAGTGCTCCGTAGGCACTTACAGCGCTCGCAACGCTTCCAAGCTCTTTTTTTTCTCTCGCCCCACAATTCATGCCAGCCATCTCATCTCACAAGGAATAAATCTCGTTTAATAGCAGTCGCTAGTCGAAGGGCTGATGGCTCCTTTGCCAGACTAGTGTTCGCGATTATAATAATAGCGCCGACTATCTGGGTTTGACAGCAAACTCTATCGACGATGCACTTTGTAGTGTGGTCGATGGACTGTGAAACAGGCTGAAAGATGGTATATGCCTCGGCTCACTGAAGCCAGTCAAGACTTCCTCCCCCCAACCGCCTCTACCTTCTCTCAATATCCCAAACAACACGGGGACTGTTGATCCTCCACAGCTACACTTCGTATGTAGTATCAATGCATATCAGCAGGCAATGGGTTACCAAGATTGTGTGCAGATCCAACCTCCACTCGAATCTGTCGGTCGCCAGCTTGAGTAACTACTACTAACAGGCACCCCTGGCGTTATATACAAACTGAGGCTCATTCACTAATAGCTCAGTGCCTCATCGAGCCCCGCCGTGTTTCATCTCAACTGTGATCATACACTACGTACAAGCAGCTGCCCGAGAACCAGGTTACCATATCCCAGGTTAGCATGATGTAACAATCAAAACAGATTCCAGCTACCCTCCTACTCCTTGTTCGTCTTGGACAATGCCGATTTCAGTAGTGAGATGTAATATGACATATCGAGATTTGGAGCCTTGAGCTATGACGTTCAAACCCAACGATCTATGGAAGGAGCCGTGTTCCAAGAAGGGTCCTTCCGACTCCGGAGAAATTATACCAGCTGCGGACCATTTTCCATCTCCGCACTTTATTGACATTAGACAAATTTCCATTTACTAGAGTCTGTCACGAGATCTCAAACGGTAGTTCGATATGAAATTTCTTTGTTTCTGACTCACTTCGGAAAGCCACGGAAGCGGGTCGAGTCTTCTCGTAGGAGATCTTTTTCGCCATGATCTGTCCACAGCAGCATCCGGCGCCCGCTTCGCCGAACCCAGAGTGATCACTCAGAAACACTACTCACGGAATATCATTAGGTATAATTGGCTGCGTGGCTCAAGTTTGATGACCCCAGTGCTGCTCGGATTTTACGAGCACAGCAAAGGTACCCAGACCTGCCGGAACACAATGCAACAGCCTGCCAAAGAGTTCCGCAAAACTCGGTGAGAGCTGGGACAAAAGAACGAGACTATACGTGTTCGTACTACTCACTACGCCCTGCGCGACGTTGACGGCAGCTCCCCGAGACATTGTTATGACACATTGCTGACGATGAAGGCAGCCTTGTGGTTTTCTTTTTGCTTTTCTTCTCCATGTTTGTCTTCGAGGCTATTATGACCGCCATCTTCTTCAAATACTTTTGCTTTATCCAATAAGCTAGCTTGGCAGTCATCGTTTCCGTATCTCGTCACACGCTCGTCTTTTCTTCTTGGATAGTCCGGATTTTTCGGGCCTCTCTCATGTTCCAAATATCTATCCATGCGGAGAAGCAAGATTCGAGCCTCGTTCTCTGCCCGGTGAACGCTGTTTATAAGTATATTTTTGCCTGCTAAATATAAGCTTTCAAGTTTCCTTTGGTCAGGCGTTGCTTACACACAGCGTTGGTGAACAACTATACGTAAGGCTCTTTGGATGAATGTGACTTCTTTTCAACTTGGCCACGTATAGGATGAAGCGTTGAGCTTTTCAATCAACATGGCAGTGACGACTTCGTCTACGACCATAGCACCCGCCTTTTACAACCTTGGGCCTCTGACAACGACCTTTGTACCATCGAGTCGTTGCAATGACAACATAGGTTCATCAGAGAACTATATAAGTGCCTGGCGCGCCCAGTCGTGCAGAGAGGGTGACGTAGACCCAAAAGACGACTCGACGTGCTGGCCCCCGACCGCAACATATGCACTATCGACGTCTCAACCGTTCAAAGGCTGGGGATTCTACTCTCCGGGTATTATATGCCCTAGTGGGTATACGCCTAGGTGTTCGAACATTCCTGAGCAAGGTGGCGGGTTTAACTTCCAGTTCAGCTTGGGGATATCAGAAAGTGCGGTCGGGTGCTGTCCAACGTATGCCCACAATCCCCAACCTCCCTACTTGCTATAGATTTGGCCCCGACTAACGAAGACAATCGTATAGTGGATTTAGCTGTGGTCATACATGGAGCTCGATGCAGACATGTACGGCCATGTTTAGTTCCACATCGATCCTCATTTCAACATGCGATGGCCAACAAGACACTGCTACCCCCATGTACATGACCTTACCATTCACCGCAACGGCCAGCGTCAGCACGTCTGGTGATGGCACCACCCACGTTTCCACGTTTATCATCGAAACATATACCTTGAATGCGCCCCTATTTCAGCTTGTACACAAGGAGTCAGATTTGACATCTTTTTCATCCAGCCAGTCTACAAATCCTACACCTACATCTTCGAGCCCGACATTAGATACGACGGATGGGGGACCAGCTGGTGCCTTGTCGAGAGGAGCAGCGATTGGCATTGGCGTCGGCGTCGGCGGAGGTGTGATCCTTCTCCTGATTCTGGGATATATCGCCTGGAATGCGAAAAAGCGTCGCAGAGAGGCAGTCGTCAGCAAAGAAGGGGAAGACAAACAAGTGAAGTCTCACGGCGACTTTCAAGAAGGCTCCAATGCGTTGTTGGCGAACTTCACTACGGGGCATGCGGAAGTCTCTGGAGAACCGCGCTCAGAACTGTATGCCCGCGAGCGTGGACCGCAAGAACTGTCAAGCCATACTCCACCCATAGAGCTTGCAAGCTGAGCCAAACATATATATCATTTAACAGAAAGACAGGCATATTGACTGATACATGTAGGACTGGCCTTGGAAAGAGGATGACCATATACGTGTACAGGAGATAAACGTGTGTTTCTATGAACCCAATTCCTCTTGAGTGGCCAGCATGGTTTTGTCATTGGTATAGTAACTATTTTCCGCCGGTTGAGAAAAACAGTGAGCAAAGATTTGTAGTCGAGGCCCAAGTGCACACGGAGTATCGTCAATGTTTTTATCAGATAACTTCCGCTTCCGAATCCCGTCCTTCCGCAGATCAGTAGCGGCGATCCGCTCCGGGCCGATCTACTACACAAGCCCCGCACAACTCCGAGTGGATGAACTTTGCTGAATTAGAAATTTAAAAGTCACTCAGAACAACATACTAACATTAGCATTTAACTCTGAACAATTCTTGACTTTATTCTCATTAGCCAGAATCTTTACATTCTTTTGATTATCTTTTTTGTATAGATATATATACCACGAACTTATAGGCGGAACTGGGGCAAGAATATGTCATCCTCGCTGACCTACGAGGTCCACCGTTACGGCAAGGACCACGAGCTCCAGAGGGTCGGCGTCTGGCGATCACCAGACGCGAAGCCGCAAAGCTCAAATCCTTGGATTATGTAAACTTGATTCCCGTCCAAATACGCATGGTATCAGTCGGAAGAAAAGTCTGACTGACCACTGCACAGATACATCCACGGCGGGGCCTGGCGAGACTTTCGCATCGACCACACGACCTTCCGCCCGACCATCGACGCCCTCCTCCTAGGGGAAGGCGGCGATGACGACTGGGCCGGCTTCGCCTCCGTGGACTACCGCCTGAGCCCGCACCCCGCCTTCCCCCAGGACCCGGCGTCCACGCCCGCCGCCGAGCTCCGCGCCGCACAGCACCCGGACCACGTCCGGGACGTGCGCGCCGCGGTCGGCTGCCTGCAGGCGCGCTACGGCTTCGGCGGCGAGTACGTCCTGGTGGGCCACTCGGCCGGCGCGACGCTGGCGTTGCAGCTGCTCATGGGCACGGGCGCGGCTGCGGACGACGACGACGACGTTGATGTCGCCCTGCCCGGGGCTATCGTGGGGCTGGAGGGTATCTACGACCTGCCCGGCCTCGCGGACCGCCTGGGCCCCGCGTACGCGGAGCTCTTCCGGGGCGCGTTCCCCGGCGGGCGCGAGGCGTGGGCCGAGGTGTCGCCGCTGCGGTTCGAGGGGGATTTCGCCGAGTGCTGGGGGAGAGAAGAGTCCGGAAAAAAGCTCGTCGTGCTGGGCTGGGGACCGCAGGACGAGCTCATCGACGAGCCCGAGATCGACGGCATGGCGAAGAGGCTGGGGGAGGATAGGGTGGCTACTGTTGTAGTTAAGGACCTCGAGGGCACACACGATGGGATGTGGGAGGACGGGAGGCCGTTTGCGAGGGTGGTGCTCGAGACTTTGGCTGAGCTGAGGAAGTAGGGATGGATTGCGACGGTGGGTATTTTTGCTTGTGTCATTTTCATGTTGGAATACTGGAAATTAGCAGAAGCTACGGTATTGTCACCCATCGAATATAGGGAGAACATGAGACATGGCTTCGTTGGCTGATTGGCCACAAACTCCTATAACCAAAGGACACCGCAAAATTCGACGAATCATTGGGTCAAGAATGGAATAGAATCATGACTATAGAACAGTTTCCATTGATCAGCGGAGGACGTATAATCATCTACAAAAAACGCATTCCTCTTCTTCTAATCTTTCTTCCAACGTTGAACCCCGGCCATCTTCCCAACAGCCCTCTCAGGCAATGTATCTAAACTCGGGGTGTCTGTATCCTAGATCGGCCTGCTCCTGCTCCGACAGGCCCTCCAGCCTGTAGTCGCGACCGCCGCGGGCCCGCAGCCGGTTCTCCCACTTGCAGTAGGCGATGCCGAACAGAGAAAGACCCAGCACGAGGAACTGGGCGACCAGGTTGATGGTGTGCCCGATGTGAAAGTCGGGCCCGTCGCGGGCGAGGTACGCCCACGTGGCCAGGATGCCGCCGGCAGTGCCAATGGATACGATGTAGCCGCCCGAGACGGCGCGCACGGCTGGGCCCGCCGAGTTGTTGAGGCCCCAGGACAGGAAGCCGGGCCCGCCAGGGAACGCGCCGATGGTGACAAAGTAGATGGCCATGTACTTGAGGTTGGCGCTGTCGCTCCAGCGCAGGACGCAGAAGCCGGTGATGCCGATCAGGGTGAAGCCGGCGAGGTAGATGCCGCGGCGGGCCGTCTTGTCGCTGACGAAGGCGATGGCGATGGCAACGAGCGAGGCCAGCACGTACGGCGGCACGCTGTAGAGCTGGGCCTTGGTCGAGGTCCAGCCCAGCTCGGCCAGCAGCGTCGGCATGAAGATGGACACTCCCTGCACCGTCACGTTGATGAGGAAGAAGCCGCCCGCGCAGATGTAGTTCATGATGCTGAGCACGGCGCGCTTGACGTGCTTGGGCTTGACGTTCTCGTTGGAGTCCGACTTGTGCTCGAGCCGCAGCCGCTCCTCGGCGATCCACTGCTCGCGCGGCGTCAGGCGCTTGGAGCTCGACGGGCTCTGCGGCAGGATGATGGGCGCCAGGATGCCCGCGAACATGGTGACGATGCCCTCGAAGAAGAAGATGTTGCGCCAGGTTCCGATCTGGGTCGATGCGATGCCCCAGGCTGGGATTCGCGTGAGGACAGTAGCCAGAAGACCTGAGGGTTTTGGTTAGCTGACGGCAGCAAAAGAGAGACTTTTCGTCTCCAGTCACGAGAGAAACAGAAAGGAGCAACTCACCTCCAAAAGCACCAGCCATCGAGGCGGCCGAAACGTAGATGCCGACCCGAAAGTACAACTCTTTGCGCTTGTAGAAGGAGCTCAGGAAGAAAGCCATGCCGGGCATGGCGCCGCCCTCGAAGACGCCGAGGAGGGCGCGCATGGCGCACAGCTGCTCAAAGGTCTTGATGAAGGCGGTGCACATGGAGACGAAGCCGAAGCCGACGACGAGGCCTGGGATAAAATACCGGGGGCCGACCTTCTTCAAGATGATGTTACTAGGCACCTCGAAGCAAAGGTAGACAATGTAGAATATCGACAGTGCCCAGTTGAAGCGGTAGCCGCTCAGGTCCAGGTCATCGGCCATGCCTTGGATTCGAGCATTTCCGATGTTGGCACTGACTCAGATTAGCGGTTGCATCGTGTTTGTCTGCATGGTGATGGCGAATAAACCAAAGTTGGCAAATGGAGAGAGCATTGGCGAAAAAGAAAAAAACTTACCGATCAAGAAAGCAGAGCAGGTACAGGATAGTAATGGTCGGAACGATTTGCCAGTCCAGTTTGTGCCTGATGGCAGTCTCTTCGGCTTCGGTCCATGATGGTCCTTCAACAGAGTCATCACTCCTTTCAGCCGCCTCGACCTCCGTCGGCGAGACGGGCTTCTCGACGGACATGATGTGCAGGGCGATCAAATAGTTGCCCAGCCGATGGGGATTGTCGGGGGGAGGTATGAGGGCAGTGAAAAAAGAAGGAAAACTTTGGCAGCCGACAAGTACAATGGTGGGATGTGATGGCTGGACAATAATAAATGTCTTTTTGCGGGCCGTGAGCAACACAAGGATGGGCAATTCACGGCACCAACCAGATACTCGCTCGAGAAGAGAAAGATTATGCAGGGCACGCTCCAAGACCCGGGCGAGGATCCAACGTTGTGTTGCATTCAACGTTCTCGTCCCCCAAAAAGTCTTCGTCCCATTTGCGTGTGTGCAGCTTGTTCAGTTGTTTGGTTGCCAAGCTTATTCAACCCACCTCCCCGTCCGGCTCATCTCTCTCTTCTCCAAGATTGCCAAAATACAAATACTTGCCTGCCTCACCTTTTCGCTTGGCGGTCTCGGCAGATATCACCGGGACCCGTCTTGACTGTCACTGCAATCCATTCTCATCCTCGCCCAACGACTGTCATTGCTCGTTTGCTGCCGTGGCGGACAAATACCACGTACCTGTCAAGGGTCAGAGTACCACGAACAATATCGACGGCAATTGGCTCCTTTGCCTCCCATCAGCAGGGTACCCCGCGAAACCAAGCCGTTAGTTGGATCCCTCGATGGGTCAGTAACCCACGCGGTTTTGGGGTATCATTGCCAGGCAAGCCAGGGACTATTTGCTGTTGTCTTTCCAATTTCTTTGTAATTCGTGTGGTTTGTGAACATAATGTTCGAGAACCATCTCTAATGGCAACCAGCTCGTGGCTACTGGAATATCCTTTGAGTACACATGCCGACTTGTTGCGGGCTTGGAAAGGAGTCTGGGAGCACAAAGATCGTTGCATGTCTTTCATTGTCTCAGTAGGTGTGGTCTTTGATTTCCATCAGGCTTCTGCGAGTGATTTGCCGTGGAAGGTCGGTGTCGAGTTGCTTTGGTGACACATGAGCCCCCGTGTTAGTTATCTTGGCCACCTATAATGCGAAATACTTTGTCATTCTGCTCGTTTATTATTTCATTCGGATCGCTGTGTAACTCTGCGAGCTGGCTAAATTCCATTGCCGTGGAGTTTACCCGGACATCGGAAATGTTAACATATTTGTCGGTCGTACGCACTGGACTACGTTTGATGTGCCCATCCGGGGCTCATGACTTGGAAGACTTGCTGCATTTTGATTCACCGATTCACTCGTCCAGCGGGAATATCTTGCTTCCAACATCGGAGACAAGGTTCGAGTATAAAGATCATCGATGTATCGTGACTGAAATTATATAACGATACTAGACACTGTTTCACATGAGTTTGTCAATATCCAAGATTCTCTCGACTCTTACTTTCTGCCCATGATCGGGCGACTAATCTAACCTCCTCTCGTCCTCGCCGCGCTCGAGGAGGGCCTCTCTCTCGCCCTTAGCGCCGTTGCTGCCGCGGTAGAGGATGTAATGCTGCGTCATGAAGCAGAGGTCGTACAGCATAGACACATTGCCAAGGGCGAACTTGACGGGGTTGCCGGTGACACCGGTCCAGTCGCCTTGAAGGTACGAGTCGATGCCCAGCTGGGCGATGCTGAGGATACCGCCAGCAAAGTCGAGCAGGATCTGCCAGATGCTCCAGCCCTTGGTGCTCTGGTTCTGGGCATTGTAGTAGAGCTGCGGCGCGTACTTGATAAGCGTCACGAAGAGCTTCACGTACGAGATGGCGTAGACGACATCGAGCCAGGCCCACGAACGCCGGGGGTCCAGTCCCGGGTCCTGCCCTGCCACCAAGAAGATGACGCCGGCGATCGTCAGCACCGAGCCCGACGCCACGCCGAGGATCAGACGGGACGGCCGGGTGCCCGGGGCGCGCTCGAAGCCCCAGAGGGACGGCAGCATGTATTGCGAGGTTGTGATGCTGCAGACGATGACGGCGTGCAGCGCAAAGATGATATCATTGAACGCGACGGTCGGCACATGACCCTCCCCCTGACGGAGCGCATACTGGTGTCGAATCAGGGGTGAGTAGTAGAATGCGACATTCGATGTGAAGTATGCGCAGAAGCCTAAAGGTAGCGAGTGTCTAGTTAGAAAGCTGGATACTTGA
Source organism: Pestalotiopsis sp. JCM 9685 (assembly GCA_001599175.1). Lineage (NCBI taxonomy): Eukaryota > Fungi > Ascomycota > Sordariomycetes > Amphisphaeriales > Sporocadaceae > Pestalotiopsis > Pestalotiopsis sp. JCM 9685. Next base: position 3,455,056 of record BCGF01000004.1, read on the forward strand.
CGATGGAGGCGTCTAGCCTCGAGGGAAGGGGGCTCATAGCGGAGGCTAATGTAGGCAGTATGTACCAAAGGTGTTGATCAGGGGAAAGTCTACAGTCGTTCCGGATGTGGACTTCCTGCGCCAGCTCAGGAGCGGTTGGCTATAGAATGAGGCGGACCAGCAGAAGGTGTAGACCCATCCGAAGACGCCCGAGAGGAAGACGAGAAACTGCATGATGAATCGAGAGGTGGTTCCACAGGCGCGCGCAAGTACCGGGTTGCGGGTCGTCTGATGATTGTTTCGTTCGTTCTTACTGCCGCCGAATTGCTTTGCGCCGTTACTGCACACGGAGAGAGTACGGGTTGATTTGGCTGAAACCGAAGGGAAGGGACTTTGGCGGGATCTCTGGTGTTTTGTCAGCTCGATGGCACAGATGGCGACAGAAGCGTCCCTGTGACCACCTTTGGCTGCTTGCTGACTGGGGAAATTGAGCTCGTCTCGTGGAAGCAAAGCGCAGTCTTGAGTCGCCCAGAAGCTTTTTTAGAGTTCAGCGATGATCTTCTGGCCGCCCACGGCACCGGATCCGAAGCCGCCCAATTGCCTTGTGAGCCGAGTGAAGCCTGGCCAAGACGCGATTGGGACGCTAGATCACGCACTGCGATAAGGATAAGAGAAGAGGGTCTGCCCCCAAGACTCGACAGCCAGGCCCAGCTGCTAAGCCCCGACTTCATGCAGCCCGTCCCATTCTCGAGCGGCGGCAACCGGAGAGGCGCTCCGGCTTTACATCGTCTCGGTACCTCGTCGTTAGCCTCAACAAGCCAAAAGTCTTGTTCTCGTCTCGTCTCGTCTCGTCTCGTCTCGTCTCGCTTCCATCGTCGGGACTCGAACCCAATCTCAATCTATTGGATCGCTTTCAACGCGGTTATCTTGAAGGCGCGACATGCCGCAGGGGTATGGATGCGACGCAGATCTTTAAGGAACAAGCACTCGTGTTGCGGCTCATCGCAGGGACCCTGCTTTATGATGGCCAGTCTCCTGAAGATGGTATCCATAGGCGGGACAGTGGGGGTCCTCTTTACCTACTGCTGATGTGGATCTCGGAGCTAATTGACTGACATGATTCCCGTCGCAAATCTTGGAACCACCATACGATGTGCAACGACTCGTACATACACGTACGAAGAAGCAAAAACTTGTCGTCAACAAACATCGATGATGGCGGCAAGCGCAATAGTGCAGAGTCCAAGCGAATATCGTCTTCTCCTCTACTGATTGCCAGTACTAGTTAGCTGCTCCGATGGCAGATTGGCCTGGACGGGTCATAGCATCAGCGATGGCGCTTCCACTGACCTGACTCGGCTGGACGGGTTTAGAAGTGAAGGCAGTGAGATGCCAGATTATCACCGGCACTTGAGGCTAGCCAAGCGCTCAGATCTGATACTATGGAAAGTTTTTTGACAAGCTTCTATTTACTTATTTGAGAGGAGAACCGTCTGTTCTAGCCTCGTTTTTTTCTTTCTTGGGCGGAAATTCCAAGCGGAAGCATTGTTGGCGCTGTTCAATCTAGACCGGGAGACCTGGACTTTGGCCCTTTGGGAACTCGGACGCCTCGACACTATCCCACTTCTTATCGGCGCGAATCACGAAAATGTCACACCACATTCTGCTGATATTTCTCGACAACACACCGTTGTCACCCGTGTGTTCCACTTTATTGAAATAGATATAATTCTAGGGCGTCTGCTCGTCTGGGAGGGAGATGTACTGTTAATCTTGTATTTATTATCCAGAGACACTTCTATCAGTGATCATATACCCACCATAATCCAACATTCGGTATACCAAGTATACATTGATCAAGACACAAGTCAAGACCCAACACTTTTAAAAACACCACCTACATACTACACACCTCACATCAAATCCAAAGATATACACACATTCTATACCATGGACGACAGCGAAGCACTCGTCTCATACGACTCCAGTCGACCCCGGGCCTCACTCCTGACCCTGCCCCTGGAGATGCGCTGGGAGATCTACACATACCTCCTGCAGCTCGTCGACCCCATCAACTTCCCCGACGGCCAGGGCTGTCCCTCCGACCCCAAGATCTACCCGCAGATCCTGTCCACGTGCCGGCAGGTCCACGACGAGGCCCACGCCATGCTGTACCGGCTCAACGTGTTCACGGCGCACCCGTCGCTCCTGACCTCGTTCCCGCGGCTGCGCGAGGGCTACGGCGCGCCGGTGTCCTCGCCCAAGATGGCCGCCCTCGTGCGCCGCGCCCGGGTGCGTGTGCGCCTCGACGTCAAGCCGCGGTTCACGGCCGCGGCCGCCGCCGAGGCGCTCAGCGGGCTCGACTACGTCGCCGTCGACGCCTGGCAGGCCGACTACCGCGGCTGCGGCCGCGAGGTCCTCGCGCTGTTCGAGGGCGTCCGCGGGTGCCGCCGGGCCGTCGTGGAGGGGAGCACCAGCGGCTTTTCCTGCTACGCCCGCTGGCTCGAGGAGAGCATGATGAGGCCGCTCGGCGCGCCCGGCGTCGAGTACGACGGCGAGATGGGCGACCTGAGCGAGGTCAGTCCCCTGAGCGACTGAGGCTCTCGTGTTGCCCTCGAGGACGGGGTCGCTTGTAAGGAGCGGGGACGGAATGTTTATACTGGACAGGCTTGAAAAGAAAAAAGGGAGGCGCGGCGTTTGGCGTTGTTGGGATAAAATCGTCATTATAATCATTACTTGGCTGAACGCCAAGACAGACGAGGATATACCTTGTCAATCGGTAGAATCGGAGAATCTAGAAGCGAAATCTATTATTCTGGACCTGAGTTTTGTTATATGGAACATCCAATTATAATATTACCAGTTGATCTGATTCCCCAACTGTTTTGTATAACCTTTCGAATCAGTGACGCTTCTTTGGAAATAAATAGGTCTTCGCATTCGTTCTTCTTCATGATTGATTTTCCTCTTATTGACCCAGATGTGTAGATCTGAATGTAGAAAGCCACTGGCTGTTGTCGGCTATCGTCTGGTCCCATCCGTCCTCGTGGCCAAACACGAGCCGTCTCGACTCGGTCTGGAACATTTCATCGGATGGAACGATCCCGAGACTCATCTGCTGCCGGGCAAATCGTGCGAGGCCCGACGTGAGAATATGAAGAAAGGTTTCCGAGACCATGGGCTCGTTTTGATGGGCTGTGCCCGGGTTCGCATGCCCTTGATTTGGTATCGAGCCGGTACTTGGTTGACTAATGTCGTTTTCTCCCAGTGTAGCCGCCCAGTCGTCGTGGGCCTTTTTGATCTGGTGCAGCTGGTCCTTGGATCGGGACGACGTGGCGGAGAACGGGATCAGACTGCGCGACTCCTGCCCGATGATGTACGGCGGGATCGCGTTCGCCACCTGCGACGCGATGGACGGCTCGAAGCCGTGGTCGCCCTTCCAGTCGTCCATGACGGCGCCCTCTCGGAAGTGCCGCGAGATGTGATCGGAGCGCTCCTTCCAGCTGCTCATCTGCGCGCCGCAGAAGCCGCACCGGCAGGTGACGGCCGAGGCGTCGACCTTCCACTCGTCGACGAACGGCGGCGCCGCCTCGACCTTGTGGATCTGCCGCAGGTGCTGGACGAGGTGGTCCCGCCGGCCAAACTCCCGGACCTGGCTCTCGGTCTCGCAGCTGCCGTGCGCGTGTGCCACGACGAGGTGCTCCCGCGTCACGTCGGGCAGGTTGCAGTAAACGCAGTGGCTCTGGCCGGTCACGGGCGACACGGTGGTGCCACCGAACGGCGTACAAATCCACCGCTCGACAGAGAGGTGCAGGGATTTCTCGTGCCGCGACCAGTCATACTTGCTCTTGAAGGTATCGCAGCAGAAGGTGCACTGGAAGATGCGGCCGTCGTGGGCGCCCGACCTGGTACGATTGAGTGGCGTTCGCGCGGCCGAGGCGTGCTTTGATTTCGACTTCTGACTCCGCGACGTGTTCGACCTCGACGAGGCCATGGACTGGGACGAGTAGCTCGTGTTGGCGCTGTCGATGCTCGAGTCCGAGGTCGCCACGCTCCACCTCTTGCTCCTCAGCCTCTCTGCCGACCTGCTGTGTCTAGGGGTGTTCCTCAGGGCCCCGGCAATGGCAGACAAGGAGGCGGCCTCGGTCTCTGGTGGGGATTCCTGCCATCGCTGCATCGGGTCCAGGGTGGACTGGGTAAAGCTTGATTCAGCAGGAGTCACCGGCTCGCTCGATACATTGCGTGCGATTCCCGACCTCCGTAGATACCGGCTTCTTCGGCGGGGCAGGGCTTGGTGGGAGTTCCGCGCCGTAGGAATGGCGACGGCTTGAGATTCCATGGGTGGAGGTGTTGGCTGATGCCATGGCGGCGGCTGCTCAAGCGTGTGAGTAAACGGGTAGTCCAGCAGAGGACTAATAATGCTCTGGTGCTCAAACCCTGTCAAGGGCGTAGGCTCGGCTGTATTAAGCAAGTTCTGCAAGCTCTCCAGTTCCTCCGCCGTAATGCTCGAGTTATAGCCAACCGACGTTGACTGAAGCGAGTTGAGCAGATCTGCGTCGGGGATACCAAAATCTGTTCCTCATGCATTAGATAGTCCCGCTCGTGATAAGGTATATAGCCGTATACTGACCGTGCGGATTTTCCATATTCTATTCAGACTCTCAGCGGCGCTTGTCTGGCTTCAGCATATGTCTAGGTAATCCCTTGTCATTGCGATGTACACAGACAGGAATCGCACGCCCGGGAATCAGTCAGATAAACCCACCCCGCGATATCGGCAGCTAGGGACTGCATGGTTTGGTGGGGTCTTTTCTTGTCAGACTAAAGTTTGTTTTTCATAGTAGCAGCATTATTAATTCCCTAATCTAATAAGTGGATTGGCTAGACAAGTACCAAGGTACTGCTAGTACTCAGTCATATCAACTCCGGCTTGATGATGGGTGTATAGCAACTCAAGGATTGTGCCATTTCTGAAATAGTTATCATTGTGTGTGGGTTGGCCCAAGTCATATAAGTGGCTAAGTATAACTGGTTATTTATATGTGCAGCTCAAGATGGATTACAAGTGCCCGGAAGTTGTTCTTGTCGTTTCCCAAAAATGGCATCCTCAATTAGTTGTGTCTAATTGATGAACAGAATCTTCAAAAGTGACATCTGAATGCACCAACTCATGGCCGATAAGAGGGACGAGTTCCCCGTATCATCTTTCTAGATTAGAAGGAAAGCAGACCAAGTGAGCACTGAGGACATATATGCTTGGAAATTGACACTGCTCTCAAGTGTCCCAGGTAACATTGTACGTGGGAGAGCTAATTATAGCGGCTTTGATGTGTCTTGTCACACCGTGGCCTCCTTGGCTCAACGAGTGCGTGTAAAAGCAACTACAGGAGGAGGTGGTCATCTAAATGCCAGAAGGTAATTATCCGATTTTCAAGTGCAAACCCTCAACTGAGGATATATAAATTATCACTTATCACCAAAATAGATCCGAAGTGCTGAGAGAATTTGAACAACCATAACAGACTCCCTCTTCTAATTTGTCTCAACGTGGGTATACTTTTAGCTTTTTAAGTCATTGGTAAGGCCTGTTCACAACGATCCACCAATACAAACCAGTGACAAGTCATCGATAATTGGTCAACTCGTATATTGTCGGAAATAGCTACCTTATCTATACGAATAATCTTTCCACAGATAGTACCTCTATTGACTGATTTGCTGGACTGAAGCTCAGTGTGGGCTCCGGACAGGGCGCGAGGCGTAGTGCAGGCGTAGGGCGCAGGGCGCAAATGTACAAGTCGTATGTGGATACACGCCCAGCGGCAGAGAGCCCGAAACACTTTTGTGGTGCTTTATCTCAGTATAATGACTGGTCGTCCGAGATCGCAAAGACTGAGTTACATCATATCAGACTTTATAGGGCCACTGATCCAAAGCACGAAATATGTTGTTCCTGCTATGCCGATCATATCTCAAGACCCGACCAGAAACCAATAATCAAGGATGACAGAGTCATACCAGGCTTCACTGGCTAGAATCCAGGCCAAAAGAATCCAGGATGGGCGCATGACCGTTGGCATTGCTGCCTACTCGGACAGTGACATGTACAAGAGCAATGTACGTCTTTCATCGAATGCAGCCGTGGACTGTACCAATCATATCATTGGACTAACACTGCGCAGGCCATTGGGAAACCGCTGGCCAAAGACTTTAGCGGTGAGTTTGGCTTAAAAACAGGATGGTGCTTTTCATGCTGACTTTTGTGTAAACAGGACACTTCAGTGCAGAGAGCAAACGACGTATCCACGCTATACTGAAGCAGGCGGCGAAACATCTCAAGACTCCCGGTCTGGTCTCGCTCGGCGGCGGACTCCCATCGAGCGAATACTTTCCCTTTTCGAAGATCTCCCTTCGCATTCCCGCTCCCGCTGGCGGCTCTTCTGTGCCGGACCACAATGTTTCCATTGGCAAGAACGACAGCAAGCTGGGCATCTCGGAATACGACCTCTCGCTCGCTCTGAACTATGGACAACCGATGGGCTCGCCGCCGCTGCTCCGGTTCATCACCGAGCACACCGAAATGCTGTTCAATCCCCCGTACGCCGACTGGCGGTCTTGTCAGACAGTCGGAAACACGAGCGCCCTCGAACAGACGATCCGTCTGCTGTGTGACAAGGACAGGGGCGATTCCATCTTGATGGAGGAGTACACATTCTCCGGAGCCATCGAGACCGTGGGGCCACAGGGCATCAAGATGTTTGGCGTGAAAATGGACGAATACGGTCTCTTGCCTGGCGACATGAACGAAATTTTGACCAACTGGAATGCCGAGGCCCGCGGGGCGAGAAAGCCTCACGTGTTGTATACGGTTCCGACGGGACAGAACCCGACGGGCACGACCATGAGCTTGGAGCGCCGGCAAGCTGTATATGCCGTCTGCCAGGAGCATGACGTCTTCATAATCGAGGACGACCCGTACTATTTCCTGCAGATGCAGAACAGCCTTGGCGAGGACGAAAACAGCGACGACGGAGGGGCTGAGAGATATGTTCAGAATCTGATGCCGACCTTCTTGAGCCTCGACACCGACGGCCGCGTCCTGCGCATGGACTCGTTCTCCAAGGTGCTCGTACCGGGCGCCAGGCTCGGATGGGTCACGGCGAGTGCGCAGGTCATCGAGCTGTACCTCCGCCACGCCGAAGTGGCCAACCAGGGTCCGGGCGGCTTCTCGTCGGCCATGCTCTGGAAATTGCTCGACGAGACGTGGGGCCACGAGGGATACCTGCGATGGCTTCACCAGTTGAGTAAGCATTATCAGAGACGGCGCGATGTGCTGTTGAAGGCCTGCGAGGAATTCTTGCCCCGGGGCATGTTTACATGGGATGTCCCTCAGGCAGGCATGTTTGTAAGTGGTCTCTTTGGATTCTTCAGTCAACTTTAGCTGATCGTCAACGCAGATATGGATCAAGATCAAACTTGACAGTGAGATGAAGCACCTCAATTCGACGGCGATCAAATTGGAAGAGAGAATATTCGACCATGCTATTGCGAATGGTGTACTCTGCGCTCGGGGATCTTGGTTCCGGGTTGCCTCGGAGGAGCCAATGCGGGATATATCCTTCCGGATAACATTCGCCAGTGCAGAAGAGGATGCAATGAGGATCGCTGTTCAGAGATTAAGCGCAGCTGTTCGTGAGGCTTTGGGCAACGGAGATGAGAGCGCAGGAAGGAAACCGTACTGTAGTTGAGCCGTCGTTCTTCAGCGAAGCCACAAGAGTATTGGGCCGTGAGGTCGCAGCATCTCGCCATTCTAGACGGAGAGATTCATCCAAAATTGATTTCACGAGAACGAGACAAATAAAGTTCAGCATTGAGTCACAAAGTAGAGCCGAACGGAGCATGTCTAATTATATCCTGGCTCCCAGCTTTCCACGTGGCTTTGCCTGAGCAACGACTGCGTACATGAACTCTGTTGCCATTGCCGTGCAACGGTCGCGCCAAAGTCCAAATTGTAATTGTTTGTGCCAGTCGAGGTTACACACTCACACACACATGGTCGTATTCAAGATGTGATTTTGGCAAACTCAAAAGGGCTGACTAGGCTCGAAACAGGCTGAAGTCTTGGTGCTAAGTATTCCGTCCGTCTTTGGGTGCTGACCGATGGCCCGGGCGGTTGATGATCGTAGTTTCGGTAGAATAGAAGATTGAAAAGTGATGAGCTTGTGATTTCAGATATACCATAGGCATAGACATGGGATTTTGTATGGAGTATGTAACAGTACAGTATGCACTTGAAAGTTGAGAGACTCCGCCGATTTCTTTTCTCGGCCGGGAGCCCCATAAAAATCGTTTCTTTCCAGCGCTGTCAGAGCTGAAAATCCCCAAAACGGTGCTAACATGTCTGGGGACCCGGAAGCGATCCCGGCCACGAACAAACGACTTTGGATCAACCCCACCAAAGTCCACCAATTCCAAGGGTCTTTTGGGGGACGCCAAGGCCCAATTTCGACCAATCTCGCGTCATTTTTCTGTGCTATTCCGTCAGCCTTCTTTGGTCCAGCTCCTTCCGCTCTCCGAAATCTGGCCCGGTGTTGCTGTCTAGTCACTGTCTGCGGCCACCAGACAGAAGCTACCACAGAGCTACTGTGTACCACGCCCACTACTGCGCACAAGTCCAACGCTGTCGTCACACCATAGACGCACACTCAACGTCCACCTCTTTCTTGCCCGCAGGACCAAGAGGGAAAGAAAAGAAAAGCGAAACCACACGGGCACAATCAAAGAAAGGATCAAGAGACATTCTGTCTGGCAAAACTTCAAAACCACCCCTGATCGCTAGACGCAAACACTCGGCTCGCCCGCCAACACCTTCCCTGCAATCTCCTTTTTGCCCAGCTGAAATTATATGGCGACTTCGGTTGGTTTTTCGTCGACCTTCTCACAGTAGCACCACCATACGCCAATACTGTCACGATAGCATCATAATCTGCATTGTGTACCGGTCTACTCAGATTGACTTTCAACCACCAACCCAACCGATCACCATGTGTCGGTTTCTCGTGAGTCAAACACGGTCGCGTGACCTTTTCTCCTTGCTGCCTTGCACAATCATACTGACCACTGCTTTCCACTTTGCAGGTATACCGAGGCAGCGACGAGATTTTGCTCTCCAAGCTCATTCTCGACCCGACCCATTCCATCCTCAAGCAGTCGTTCGATTCTCGCTTGCGACTCGTAAGCATATACACACGCGCAATGCGCCGCCATCGGCCGATCGCACACCCAGCTGACAGCTCATATCTGACGTAGGACACGAGACGAGGTCAGAACAATGCCGACGGTTTTGGCATTGGCTGGTACACCGATCCAAAGCTCGGCGCTGCTCCCTGCCTATTCACTTCCATCATTCCCGCTTGGAACTGCACCAACCTCCACCGATTGGCCTCCAAGACGGCTTCCCGACTCGTCTTCGCACACGTCCGCGCCACCACCGAGGGTTCGCTGAGTGAGGATAACTGCCACCCCTTCTGCCATGGGAGCCTCATGTGGATGCACAATGGCGGCCTCGGAGGCTGGAAATACATCAAGCGCCGACTAGGCGAGAAGCTACACGACAAGTGGTATCTCTCTGTCCAGGGCGGCACCGACAGTGAGTGGGCGTTCGCCCTGTTCCTGGACCGGCTCGAGAGGCTGGGTGTCGACCCGAGTTCGCAGCCCGCTGAAGGGTTCAGTCCCGCTACATTGCGAAAGGCGCTCCTACAGACCATTGAAGAGATCAACGAGCTTACCACGAGCATACCCGAAAGTCTCGTTCAGAGCGAGAACATTGACACCAGAAGTCTGCTCAACTTTGCCATCTCGGACGGGCACAGTATTATTTGTACCAGATACGTGAGCAGTAAAACAGACGAAGCAGCAAGTTTGTACTACTCGTCCGGAACACAGTGGGAGAGCAAGTCCACACCGAATCCGTCGAGCGGCCACGATTACCAGATGCAACGACGCGACAAGGGCGCCGACATCGTCCTCGTGGCTAGCGAGCCTCTGACGTTTGAGCGAGGTGAGTGCCGTATCCCCGTCCAACACAGAAGCCCAGAGTCCATTCTAACACGTTCGCAGAAAACTGGGTAAATGTGCCCACGAACTCGGTACTAACCATTCACCACCAATCGGTCATGGTTCACCCGATCGAAGATGGCTTCCTTGAAAGGGATCCTTACCATAAGCGATCGTCTGCTTTCGCAACGAAGAAAGGTCTCACCACCAATGAGAAGGCGGCTCCCGCAGCCCCGGAAAGCTCCATTGCTACTCCGAGTCACGAGTCTGAGCCCGAGCCCGAAGCCGAGAAACGGTCATATGGCCCTACGATACCGACAAACAGTCGAAGCCGTGCCAAGACTACTGAAGACGACAATAATCTTCTTGTTCCAATGGTCCCTCGCGCCAGATCGCCCCTTGGAGCAGGCGCGTCTTTCAGCCCGGACGGGCGCCCAAGGACAAAATCATCAGGCGCACGTCCTGACCCGAGCTCCAAGCAAATCAGTCAGGGCAACATTAAGAAGAAGCGTCGCACCTTGATGACTGGCGAATGGCCGCACCCGTCGGAAATTCTCGACTCGGAAGGTCAGCAGCTGACTGTTCCCGATAGCCCGCCGTTGAGAGTCTCGGAATACGGGAACAACGAAAAGGCGGCCCGGATCCTAGGTTTGACCATATAGAAACATTGCAGATCCATGTGATTTCACGACAGGAGTATTTGGTGGGCGAGTAGACACATGATGATGAACACACACATGAGAGGGATATAGATCATCTGGCGTTCAGCGTTTGATATTCAGGGAGACCAGATTGCTTGGTATTGGTAAGGATTTCCTACGGGTTGAAAATCCTAGACTGTCGATTCGAGGCACGACGAAGGCGTTTATGGCAAGGAGTGCGGAGTATGATATTTATCACTCATGGCGAGAGTCGTTCTTATGATATAAAAATATTTATCGGACAGCAAAATGTGGCATTTGTCCCAATCTCATTTATGTTGGCCTTGTGATTTAGAACCGATTTCCTGGATGCCAGACGACCTCTTTGGCTACTGATTCTGCTATACAAGGATGGCCAGTCCAACGGGAATAAATCTACATATAGCTGTAACGGCGCCCAAGCCTTGTAGCTGGGATCAGTCCTCGATCTTCCTTGTCGCCTCTCGGAAACGTCCGGTGCGCTTGACACGAGAATCGTTCTAGAAACAATCAACCCAAAGCTTGGGTCATCTGACATCCGGCATGGTCGCTACTGTGTGTCAATCACAATAACATGCGAAGCAAGTCTGTCGAGCTGGCCTCTGATGTGAGACTTGGGATCTCGGGGGAACAGAGTCAGCAGTCTTTTTGATAATGGGGTTCTCCTCCGTCTACACGGCGCGGAGGATTATCGCCATGTCCCGACAAAATCACGTCTGTTGTATTAACTATGAATTGCAAGAGTACGTTGTCTTGAGCAATCATCACTGCGATGCTGTTACTCTGGTTCATGTCTGATAGTACTCGACATTGCACAGGTGTTTCCAGGACGCAGCCCTCTCATCTAATGTACATCCGTAGTAGTCGATTTGTCGAATAGATCCAAGTCTAGATGACCTTGTATTTGCTCGTAAACATGGCTATGCCATCAATATTATTCGTTTGACATTTCTTCGTAAGAAATCTCAAAAATCTCAAGCTGGAAGGGAAGAAGCATGTATACTAGCTCAAGTTCACAAAAAGAACCACGCGTGATTACCGAGGGGAATGGGGAAGAAGAAGATATTCATGGAGAATTTGTAAGAAAAAAAAAATAGAAACAAAAATAGCAACCTCGAGAACATGATAAAATAGTGACATAATTCCAGAAAAGAGAATACGTAAACATGACCTTCCGCGACACCATAAACTTCGGCAGCATATCAAGTCGTAATAACGGATTCCTCAGACACACGGGACTCCCCACCTGGGCATTCTATACAGTCCCAAGATGATGATACGCCGAGCCAGAAGTATAAATCAATCGACACGAAGTTTCCCGGCTTCTGCTAAAGCTATACACACCAGGATAGTTTAAATGTTATATAACAGCATATACTACTCGATGGCGTCGGTATACTGGGTCAAATCAAGACACAGAACAGAGTATATCACCCACACTTTTCGCCAGTAAAGGTGATTCACTGTACATACCCTCCGCTCCGGCTGGCAGCTGGAGATATGACAAGAGACCTGGGGCGAGGTATCCGTGTTGAAGATCTCTCCAACGGTTCCCTTGGACAGAACCAGCATCGTACCACGGCGGAGAAGGGCAGTCCAGTAAGTCAGTTAAGATCATCAGCGGGGGATGGGGCCCGCCTTGACCGACCTACAGCCTAGTGGTTGACGGTCCCTGGATCACGATAAACAGTCATTTGTGTGTCAGTTTTCGGTCAACCATTTGGTCAGTGGTGTGCGCACAGCTTGCAGAGCGGGCGGGCCCCCTGCGCGCGATTGATGTATCGAGTGAGTGAATGCAAGCAAGAGAGGCCAGTGAGTGATGGATGCAGCAGTGGGCGCAAGTGCCGCGGGCCGCTCTCCAAGGCCATGCAACATGAGCATCGACATTCTAGACGGGGACCCATTACACCAACCATATCTCATATCTCTCGCCCCCGGTCGGTTGAGCGCCAGCTACAGAGTACAATTAAATGGATTGTTTGATTCCCCCAACGCTAACAAGTATTACCGAGTCATGGTCTCCGTTTCTGATATCGTTCTATTGCTTGTGGCTTTTGGTCGGGGTCTGGATTTGGGAATGATGCTCTCGAATCATTGCCCGCCTGCGCGCTGTGCTTCGCAGACGAGAAAAAAGAGATCAGAATCGAAGAAAGGCGAAGAAGGATCCACGGACGAGGTCGCACGATTTCCCCCCAATCCAAATACTCTTTTCCTTCTTCCTTCCACGACGGACGTTCCTCGTGTTCTAGCGCTTCGGTTCGTCTTGGGGGGTCTTGGTCCCTGCTTCGCCTGAACGAGCCCACTTACCGCTTGGTTCAGATCCGTGTCGCATTTACCAGACAGCCTGACAGTAGCGCACTTTGGTAACCGTAGACTGCAGCTTCGAATCTTTCCCGTCGAGAGGGGGCACAAGGCGCCAGTGGCGAAAATCGTGGGATCTTCGCCCTTGCTGCCCCCTATCCTATGATTCCTATTTCATGATTGCCTGGCCCTGCCTGGCCCTGCCCTGCCCTGCCCTGCCTGATCCCCATGTGTGAGCCAGCGGCAGCCATTCGATGGAAATCGGCCAACAAATAGTACATCTCGTCCCATTCGAAGGGAAAACTTCTCCACAGGAGCTTTCTCCGCGATACGGTGTGCGCTACACGTACTGTATATGTGACGTGGTCCGCAGTGGCGTGGTGAAGAGAAAAAAAAATTGGCCATGGCTTACCATGTCAAGTGGATTTTGCGACTAGCAGCAGGATGGAGAGAGAGGAGTAGGAAGTCCTGGGGCCCTGGCTGATCAGGTCGCGATTCCGCTGAGGGAAGAGAGGGGGAAGCGCAATGCGCCTGGCGTCAGGCGCATTGCGGTCGCAGGTCTATGGCGATTTGCAGTTCATGTATCAATGTTGATATAACCAGAGATGGCCATGATGGTAATTGCCAAGTAGTAGTATGACTGAAGTAGAGGGCAGAAGAGGCATCTATAAAGGGAAATGCTTTGGCTGACGTGAAATTCATGGCACTTGCCGTCAACCTAGAACAGGCCTGGTCGAAGTTGTAGCAGGTATAGGCGATTAGCGAGTCGCAAGAGACGAAACCACACAGGTCATCCCTCTCGACATCGTCGATCCTTGATGCGCATTTTCACACTTCCAGCCAGAATCTCAAGAGAGTTTCTTCCTCCTGGGTTGTGTCGTTTTCTTTTTCTTCTCCCCCAGCAATTATGATCGCTATAATTGATGCGACGCGCGACTCGAGTTACCAAGAACGCTAGGCAGGCAGGCGCGCGGGCCTATGATTAGTGGATGATGGGAATTGGCTGTCAACAAGAAAGAAGCAGCAAAGAACAAACCAAAAAAGGGCAGGTTCGGGTTTGCCCGCCTTTCTCGAGCTTGGCTAGCTGCCCCACTTGGCTCCAAGATGTCTTGCTGCCCCTCGGCACGGTGCGCTCTCCTGATTCGTCGCGGTGGGTCCGATTATACACTTTCCCCGTCCACGTTGGCTCGTGCCCAGAGTTCCCCGTTTTGGCAACTGGCCTGCCTCCGCCAAGCCCCCTCCAGCACAAGAGCGAGGGACAGCCCCCGAAATAGGGCGGGAGCGCGGGTAAATCACCACCTAAGCCCTGAGAGGAGAGAGCAGCGCATCGCAGGCAGTTTCATGCCCGGACGTACAGTGCTCACCTAGAGACCTCTGACCTGCTAGCCAAGAGAAAGGGCCGTCCCTTTTTGCGCCCAAGTTCTGCGTCTGGTCTGGTAGGTTCCGGATCCCTCCTTCTGCGACGCACACTATTTTTCTTCTTTTCCCTTCGGCGGAGCGCAAAAATGCCGCGCTAGTCCCGAAAGAGGGGTTTCCAAGCAACACCACCCCGGCCGCATCGCAGAAGTTTAGTTCAACGTCAACACAAGAACGTCATTCAGAGGTTTTCCTTGTCGCAAACCGTCGCGCATCCCTATTTACGCCCATTTGCGATGCGCAGGTGTATCTTGGGATGTTATGAGCTCATAGGTGTGGTTGGAATTCATTTGCGACAAAAGGCGCTGCCCGTATCACGGGTTTGGGTAGTCCCTCGCGGCAGGTTTATTCCGCCGGGGGGGAAGCGCTGCTGGCATGGCCGGCCGGGTTGGGCTCCAGCGCCAGTGATGCCGCCCTGCAATGCTGCGCTGGCTTGGTAGACTGAGTCGCGTGCGTGAGGAGTCGTGATCGAGCTGTCTGGAAATAAGTCTGTCCACTGCCGCGCTGCTATTGTTACGTTTTTGTCACTCTGAAAGTGCCTCTGCCGGCAGTCTGGATGAGGCGCATTGTTGACCGCTGGGGCGGGATTTGAAACAAAGATTAGCTTGACCTCACGGCGCAGACTCCGAAGCAAGTAATTCTCGCGGGCATAGACATGAGGTCGTATAGTCGCAATTCCCTCTACCTGCAGATGCTGCGCTCCAGAAACGTAGTGCTCCATTATCTGTATAATCAGGTAAAAGAAAAAACAAGCTGTGCGTTACCAATGTAAAAACCGGATAGAAATATAGGAGGAGGAAGCAAGAATCAGGCAGGCCAAACGACTTTAAATCACAACTATTTACCTTCTAACATAGGAGACAAGAGGACTCGAGCGTCCCCTCGAGCGACTTTTTAGCTGTACAAGCCATTTCTAGAGAGATTCAATGTCGCAAATAACTTTCGGTTCCAATCCTGACCACCCGCTTGAGCCAAGAAAAACACCTCTCCACAGTTTACCCCTCGACAACCGGAGCCATCATGACACCGGTTTTGCTTCGACTAATCTTCCGTGTTTTGTTCTGTTCTGATAAGCGTGATCCAACATCTGCTTCAACGACTTGAACCAAACGCCCCAAAGTCCAGGTTTTGAGTATAAAAGAGCGGATGGCCCTCCCAAAAAAGGCCGCTAAGCAGATTCCGTTCGCCAATGCGCCTGCCGCCTATCTGAACTCCTGTAAATCGATCATATTGAAACAAGTGCGAGGTTGGTCGCAAAGACCCGCGACGAGCAAGAGCTGACTGCGAGAAAGCGGGTTGCTGATGTTCTCGGGGCATGATTTAGCTGTCATCGAGACATGGTGACAATGGTGTCCCCAGGCCGAGAGCAGCCGATCACTCATCGCTTTCGCTTCTTATTCTTGTCACTGAGAGGAGGAGGCATTGGAGCGGTAATCGGGGCAGCTGGGAGTAGGGTAGGCTGAGGGAGACCCTCGGACGTCTTAACAGGAACTCCCATGTGGCGTCCGTAGCGACCCTTGCGACCATTGCCTTCGTCCTCGCTGACGCACTGATCAGCGCTGAGTCCGGCATCCCGGCAGCGACCGCATGGCCTTTGGCGATCGCAACCTTTCTTGCTCTTGCGGCAACGCTGGCAACGGGGCTTTGTCGATAGGTCGGGCTGGTCATCATCTCCTGGCTGCCCAGGCACAAGGACTCCGCCTACAATCGATGGCTTGCGGGATTGTGTGGGAAGAGATGTGGGAGACATTGGCCCAGAAGTCGAGATGCTATTCGACTTCTTGACCTTGGTGGCGCCTTGAGGCTTGGGAACCTTGGACTTGGGCTTGGGGTTGCCTGTCTTCAAGCTCGGCAAGCGCGGCTTCTCTTGCTTGGCCTTGGAGCCGTTCACGAGATGCGCATCCTCGTTGCCATCCTCATAATCAGCATCATCGCCACTAGCTTCGGCTTGGGCTTTGAAATGGCTCTCGGTAGTTTGGTACAGTCTTGCGCTGCTTGCAACTGCCTCGACCTTTTGACGCCGAGCAGGAGGTAGGTCGTCCCCGCTGTCACTTTCGCCATCACTAGTAGCGCCAGTGGAGGAGGCAGCATCAGCTCTACCACTGAAGGTATCATCCAGAGTGGAGGCAGAGGTCCTTCCATGAGAGACATTGGACATATCACCAAGCCTCATAAGCTGCAGGGCGACATCTTTGTCCTCCTCAGACATGTTGCTGCCGATCGTGGGATCAGGAGTTGGCAGGATGCCAGGCGGGTAGCCAATACTGTTGCGATGGCGTCTCGAGTCAGTGGTAGGCGTGGCATACATGCCGAAGTGGCTATAGCCACCGTGACCATAGTGTTGAGGAGATTGGAGAGGTCGGGGGTTGGTGAAGGGATTTTGTCCCGGGTGGGCGAAAGGAATGGAGGAACGGTGAGGGTCGGCCCGTCGAGCAGGAGAAACAGACGGGTTGGAGGTCGCAGCCGGCATCTGAGGCGGCGCGAATAGTGGAAGTTCCTGTATTTTACAACCAATGTCAGAGAATGCTTCATAGAGTGGAGATTAGCTGGGGGGCTTAGTGCCAACAGCACACTTACGGAACTCTCGAACTTGGCACGCTTCCTGCGTCCCCCTTCGACAATATTCTCTAGGCTAATGTCTGTGTTGCCGATGGGCTCCTTGGCCTTACTTGAGACGGATGGAGCGTTATTGTCATCACTGCTATAGCCGTTGATGCTGTCGCTGTGATTCTCGTAGTTGGGGCCACGAGTCTTGGACGAACGAGACCTGCCCTTCTTTCCTGCGGCAGGATTAGGCCCAGTCGACATGCTGCTGCGGCCACGTTCGTCATTGGGGGAGACGCTTCGCTTCCGAGAAGTCCTCGAGGCCGGTCTAGAGTGATGTTGGTCAAGGTGCTGTGCCGATTGGCAGGAGAAATCATTGCTGCCAAAGCTGCGGGCTGCGACAGTGGCAGCTGGGTAGCCAGTGAGGAAAGGGACTGCCGGCTGCGGCGAATCCTCGATGATTCGGACATAGACGACCATGTTGTTGCGGAAGTTCTCGTATCCGGCAATTAGAGTATTGCCCCGGTCATCCTCAAAGCTGATGCCTTTGCTGCCGGTCGGGCCCGAGTATAAACCATAGAAATTCTTGACCGTCGTCACAATCGACTCGGTGCTGTCATGAGGAAATATCTGCACCCTCAGCGGGAGGCGCGCCTTGTATTGGGGCGACTCGGGAAAGAGAAGCTCGAATGCGACGTGCTTGGAAAGCGGTGGCCTCACGGGCGACTCGCTACCCATGTTGGAGCGTGCGGAATGAATGGGTGCCAAATCAATGGGAGAGCCAGAGTTCATATAGCTGGGCAGGTCCATTCTCGTATGGTCCTGAGGCCAGCCCGGATGTGGTCGGTGGAAAGGAGCCTTTTAATTTTGGAGTTGGCTTTGTGGTAGAGAGGTGGAGTCGCAGGAGTCGCAAAGCGGTCAAAAGTGACGTGTGAATCGGCCGGCGGATTGGTCAAGCAGACAACATTCGAGAAGGGCTTCAATTGGGCTGGCGAAAAGTATCGACCGTCAGCTTCTTTCCTTCATATTTGGCATTTTGTCCCAATGATGGGTGGTTGTGAGCAGGGAGGGCCCGTGAGAGCCGAGTCTGCCACCTGCACCGCCCACGGGGAACCAGAATCCTCGAGTTGGCCCGGGGAGTGCGGAGGGTGGACAATGGACCAGAAGACCGGACCAAGATGAAATCATGGGACGACCATGATCGCAATGCAGCAGAGAGCAGAAGTGACTGACCAGAAAACAAAAATGATGGCGGGGGCTCGCCTACAGATGCATTGAGCGTCCTGCACCAAGATCTCTATGCCCGGCAGGCGAAGTCAACAAGGAAGGCGGATCTTGTGGGAAGCCGCTGGAGAGTGGAAAGGCAGGCGATTTGTCTGTAAGAAGGAAAACCTGTCCAGGCCGAAAAGAGACGGATGATGGCTATTGGGGGTGATCTGGGGATAACTTTGGTGTTGTTTCGAGAGACTATGGAGAGGAGAATGTGAGTTGGGCTTTTTGTGACGGTAGGAGGAGAGCAGTAACTGCGACTGTGCGCAAGCAGTGAGTGAGTGAGTGGACTACCGCCAGCCAGCAGAAAGTGGAGGGCAGGCGCAATGCAGCTACCAGCACATTACTTACTCACCCAAGTTCGGCATAGAACAAGACTATCGTCGATCGAATGCGCCCGCAGGTTTTGCGACAGCAGAGTCCGTCTGGTTTACAAGATTCGATTTTATCTACATTTCACATTCATTTCTATTCTCTTTAGAAAGCTGTCTGGTCCTTTTCCTCGTGTTCTTCGTGGGGGAGCGCAACCTCTGACCCCCCCAGGCCTGATAGAGGATTCTTGCCGTCGCCGCCTCCACTCCCATTGCCCAGAGAAAGTCGCTGGTTGGGCTAGGCGCCCAGTGAGACTCCAGCAATAAATAGATCGTTGCTGAACACAGTTTGGAGTCAAAACCTTGATGTCCCTGTTCCTTGGAACTGGCTAGACGACTACATGATCCCGAATATAATGTATGTATTTATCATTCATCTTTTTGGTCTCCCATCATCTCCTTACCCATGCCTGCTTCCCTTCAATGGCTATCCGGGTTGTTGGCTTGGACAGACAGTGCCGTGTAGCTCAAGGTAGGTTCAAGTGCGACACGAGTACTGTACTGTGGACTGTCCTCGCCGTTCTGCCTTCACACCACATGGAACTCGGCCCACCCCAGACCAAGTCACCAGGCGGAAGGCGAGGATGGATGGAATGGCGAAAGATGTGTTATATAGAGTGTCCGAGACCCAGCAATGGATTATACTTGTCTTATGAGAACATTTCTTTTGGCGTTCTGTTTCAATGCCATCAATGGTGGTGGAAAGTGCTCAGCAAGGAAGGAGTTTGTGCACCAGGTATGATCGCAGACTGTGCTGCAGCCGTCTGCACACTGTCCAGAGACTCTAGGGCGCCCAGACGGTGCGTTGGCACACGCATTGAGCCGTTCAAACTATCTGGCTTGGGAGGTAAGCCCTGGATCGCATCAGCGCTACCTTCCGGCAGGTTGCTTCTTCGCCGTCTGAATTGTAGAGACCATATCGGTCGTTTGATCACATAGACATTTCTGTCAGAGGAGGACTTGAAAAGCGAGATCTTCCACCGGCACACAGAAAGTATGTGATTGTGAACTGTCAGGTGGTATTCGCTCGCGATGGCGGGAGGACGGCATATAGCCAATAAGTAGCGAGTTCCGCATCATGCGCGCCAGCTTGTCTGGGACAAGGGTCGCATCGTTGTAGGTTGTAGATATGGATTCCATTGGCTTTGAATACCACATCGACGGCCGACTCTGGACCGCGCGTCATGAAATGAGGGCCGGATGGGAGCAATTCCCCCTCATTCGACACATCCACCAGGCCATCTATCTGCCCACGTTTCACCGTTTCGGCCTGCAAACTGGAAATAAATGACTGGAAGCACGCACGCCTGCTTGGGATGAAAGCGACTGAGCGAGTGGCAGCACCAAAGCTGGGCGGACACTGTAGATTGCCGCCGGGCCTCGAGCGCCATCGGTCGGAGACTATTGTCTCAATTGCGCGCGAACACTGAACTGGTATCAAACTTGGCCAATTCCTTCAATGCTTCGTCTCGAGAGCAGCAGGAAGCAAACAGCAGAGACAGCGCACCAACGGGGTATCGAGGGCAAATTATAGACACAAAGAGAGAAACATGCATTATAATCTCCATGTTGCGCCGCCGTATTGGCATGGCGCCCAGGCCTGTCATTCATTCACATCGGTATCCTCCAACCCGCCTGGAATAATCGGCCGGCGTTCGCGAAACCCCAAGCTCAAGTATGAGAGAGGCGACCCACCAATTTGCCCCGGCCGACTTCTCTCGCTTGTTGTTTCATATCGCAAAGCTTCGGCTGCAGGTGATCGCTCCCAATTCGAAGTTCTTCAGCGCTCACAAATTGCCATCAGGTCGGTCACCTACAAGCAGGGCTGCATATCCAATAGGAGGGACGGCCAAGCTAGATATTTGTTTATGATGTCTGCTGTTTCTCTTATCCGGAGGCATCGCTATTCGCGCGCGCAGGAGCCGGGTACACCGCAGCTTTTCGTCGCGGCAAGGTTGCCGTGTTGCTTCCTTTTTGTCCCATCTTTCGCAGCCCAGATCGCTGAATGATTAATTTGCCATCAGACTATATGTCTGCGATCTCTTGATCACGCCCCAAGTGACCTGCGCCATGGTCATCCCAATACGTGCGATCGGCGTCTAGGTACGTAGGCGACTGCGACTGCGACTGCGCTCACAACCCTCAACTCTTTCCGGGTGGAGTGCCTGCGACCGACTAGCTCTGCCACAATTTTAGCTAAGGCGATGGAGCCTCCCAGACTCCGCAGTTTTGTCATGCTCCCACGATGATTCTGACTTTTCAAGCTGCATACGATCAACTCGGAATGCTCACTACTTAAGCCCGATGACGACCGGTCCTGATCATATTGAGCGATAATTGCTACAGCAGTCGCCCATGTGCTTTAGGGCCGAAGCGCAATCGTTTGCTGTTGCGATTGAGGCATGATTCGATGCTCGAGTGTGCTGTCTAAAGCCGGAGCACTACGATGCAGACGGCGGAAGGTCTTATTCGCGCTCAAAGCACCTCGAGAACCGAGCAGTTCGTAATCGATAACATCTACTCTTGTGCGCATTTGGCGGCGGCCAACGAAAGCCATTCTTCGCGCATTGAACAAAGCATGATATGTTCGGCCCAGTCTCGCACCATATTGCTTTCAGACATCATTTGGATGCTTCTAGCTTCTCGAGGAGTGGTCATTCATTCCTCGCACTGGCCCGAAATCGCAATTGTTCATCAGCATCCCCAACTCCACCATCGCATGCGAGCGCATGCTTTGCCAACTGTCGCACAAGATGCGCATGCTTTTGCACATATTGCGCCATACTGATATGTTCTTTTGATAGTATAATGAGTTCCACAGGATCGAATGCGCTCGACTTTTGCGACATAGTAAGGCGGACTTCGGGTATAGCCCATTAAAGTCACATGATTCCGTGTCAAAGTCCCGTTACCCTGGTCAAATTGACACAATTTCAAGTATACAGCGACTAGACTCTATAACGTATAGAAAAAAAGGTCTAGGTAGCTGTCATTAGTCTATGCGATGAATAGAAAGTTTTTAAAAATCATATTCGAACATATGCCGTTGAATGCCATTGATCTGATCACTTTGAGCGCGACCGAGGGACCCGCGTTCGAAAGTCATATATTGCTCGATACGTCATAGCGGCATATTCTGGGACTCCACTCAATCAAATCACGTGATATAGTTCTGCCACGTGACTCTGCCATCAATCGACCCTGTTGCATTGCAGCCATGGCGCTCCCTTTACTTGGCGGGCAGTCCCTGAGTAACAACGGTTTCTGACTACGTTTACGGATAAGTGCACCACCACCATGCATGCCCCGAACCTGTGATCCCCCTCCAACCCTCAATACGGGTTAGGATGAATAAGGTTTGGTCCAGAATGAATTCCTAGTGGTGATTGTAGATCATGGAAGGACACCCGAGTTCCGGAAGCCTCAATGCCCACCAGGCTATCTTGGACACACGGAGCATCCGGGATCAAATTTCAAGACGGTTATGCGGCCTCGTTCCCTATATTTACAATCTATGATTGAATGCAAAATTCCATGCGGTGGGTTGTGAGGCATCCCTCGAGGAGAGTCACGGTTAATTGAAAGATCTGTTGACTGCGGTGTACGAGGTATATCGCATCGAGGCCTGGGGGATCAGAGCATCCAAGGAAACGCACGGCAATCATCCTTGTTTACTATCGCCTTGGGGGGAGGGGAAACATCCCGAGTAATAGCAATTGTAGATGAACATGATTTTCCGAAAAAAAAAAAAAAAAAAAAAAAAAGAAGAGGCTGGCAGGGCCATCCGATCATGGACAGGCTGTTTTTTACTACTATTCCCCAGGTTTACAGTTCCTGGGCTGCATAAGTTATCAACGTCGTTGGCTAGCCAGTCGAGCCAATGCGACGTTATGCATCGTCGTATGCGGGAGCGTCCCCACTTCGCAGCCGCCGATTGGCTTCTTCGTCCAAGTTCCTTAGCATGGAACCCTTGCATTCCTCTATTCCCAAGGGTTTGACGTGAGCTTGGTGTCGGGTAAACAATTGGAGGGCCGTCGACAACAACAACAACAAAAACAGAGAGGAGGGTCAAGAGGGAGAAAAAAAAACACATAGAGAAAATCGCATCGCCCAGCGGTCGCACACAGTTTTTGGCCCGTTCTACATTCACCATTCGCATTGCGAAGAGCACCAGCCGGATATTTTGCACTGCGCCTGCTCCATATTGATCTATTTTCCCCCCTTCCTCTTCTTTCCCCTTTCCATTCTCCGCCCAGGCTCGACAGGGTACGCGCAATAGACTGGGGACAGCTCACTGCAAGGCCGGACCTCATTCAAATGTTTGATTACCCTCAACACGAGCCACATTCGGAATGAGCAAGACCTTGCCTTCATTTTTGGACGCGATTTCACCACGCTCTTAAGTACAACGCGCAACAGCAGTACCCATCACCGCCATCAATTGTCGAACAGCTCTGTCAAAGTATTCTGCCTCAGTTTTGCACCGTCGCCGCCCCAAGGTTCACGATATAATAATAGCCTCCCGCCATCCAAGGCGCGCAGCAACCTCACTAGTATCCGCTTCGGCGAACATACTTACGGAAGCCAATCGGGGGTCCTATCTTGATATCGACATCAGGAAACAATTGTCGCAATGGATGCAAAGGTAAGTAATCGCGCGCGTTGGTGGGTCTTTTTGCTGCAGAGATCGCTGGCGATTTGGACCCTGGAAAAAAAAAACCATTGGACCGCATCGTGAGATATATCGTCGCGGTATTGGTGTTTGCTTTGCCAATTCACCGCCTCGAATATCACCGATGCGGAAACTTCTCACTCTGCCTTCCAAAAACATCTTCTCTACCGTCGCATCAATTTGTCTCCGCCTCGCAATTGATCACTGCAACAAAAAGTCACCGTCCTTCAAGCCTCAACAAGCCTGCTAGTGCCTTGGGCAATACATGCGCCTCGGCAGCCACCAAACCTACCTACCCCCGTTGCCTTGACTGCTGCCCGGCACCACGGCCTTGAACTGCTGTCCCCTCATATTCTCCAAAATTTCGTTCTTCCTCCAAGAATCTGATCATCCAGCAATATCGCACATTCAGTTCTGACTTTTGACTGACCACATCTGAAATAGCCATTCCGTCCGCCGCGCGGAATAGCCGCCACGAACAACGAGAACCTCCCGCGTTCCAAGGACGCATCAATCCATCACCGTCACAAGTCAACGGGAAACCTTCGTGGCCCTGCCCCGATTGCTGCCAACTCCGGAGCTGCACCAACAGTCCCGAAGCGCGCTGTCTTTGCCGATAAGAGCAACGTCGCCCGAGTGGTCAATCTGAAGGACGAGGCCAAGATGTCCACTGTCAAGATCCAGCCCATCAAAAGCCAGGAGAACCCCGTCCCAGTCAAAGGTGCGCAGAAGGACGCCTTCCTGCGTCCCGCACAACGCCCTTCTTCCAAGTCCGGCAACACGTTCCTTCCCTCGACGACGCAAAGCACCGGACTCCTCCAGCCGCTGGGTGGTGGTGTCTCAAATGTCCCTTCTCAGCCGGCTGCCAAAGCCCTGAAGCGGGCGCCCACTTCCATCTACAAAGACGGCGATGACAGCACCAGCCGGCCCTCGACCGCCGAGTCAGGCACTATCGTCACCCATCATGTTGAAGCCGCCGATGCCGTTCGAACGGCCGCTACTGCCCCGTTCGCACGCAAGCCTCGCCACTACCAGAGCCAACCTGCTCTCAAAACCACACAGCACAAGCAACAACAGGCGGTCTCCCTTCTTGATACCGATATTAAGAGCTTGCCGAGTTGGGAGCCTCTGCCTGCCACCAAGAGTATCCGCGAGGACGACGTTACGAACACCCCCTACCTAGATGCCGTGGAGGAGCTGTCGCCAGAGCCGTGCCCTGCCCTTCAAACCCGCAAGGTTGACTCTTCCCTCTCGATCCGTGAGCCCGAGTCAGACCCCGAATCGCGATCCGAGTCTGTCGTTCACAATATCAACTATCAGGAGGACTACCCGATCTCGGCAGCCGGTTTGCTCTCAAACGACCTCTCGGATCACGAAGACGAGGATTTTTACGAGATCGACCAAGGCTACACAATTGCCCACACGTATCGATCCGCTGGCGACGCGACTCTTCCCGACGCCGGTGAGCTCCTCGAGGCTGAAGCTGAACCTAGCGTCACTGTCACCGTCATGGATGCCCCAAGGTTCTCCAAGCAGGTTCTGGACGAGATAGAGGCCGCCCGCGAGCACGTTGAAAAGAATCGTTCGCCTGATGAGGTCGAGGATGAGGCTTGGGACATCAGCATGGTCGCCGAGTATGGAGACGAGATCTTTGAATACATGAGGGAGATGGAGGTCAGTACAAACCATTCAATATGGTCTCTAGATTTCAGAACTAACTTGAGTATCGCAGATCGCCCTTCTCCCGAGTGCCCACTACATGGATATCCAGACGGAGATCCAATGGTCCATGCGCAGCGTCTTGATGGACTGGGTCATTCAAGTCCACGGCCGGTTCTGTCTGCTTCCCGAGACGCTGTTCCTGGCAGTCAACTTCATCGATCGTTTCCTCACAGTCAAGGTGGTCTCTCTTGGCAAGCTACAGTTGGTCGGCGCCACGGCTCTTTTCTTGGCGGCGAAGTACGAGGAGATCAACTGTCCCTCGGTGCAGGAAATCGTCTTCATGGTTGACAGTGGCTACTCGGTGGACGAGATCCTGAAAGCAGAGCGATACATGCTTAGCATGCTCGACTTCAACCTCGGCTTCCCAGGACCCATGAGCTTTCTGAGACGTATTAGCAAGGCCGACGATTATGATCTCGAGACGCGAACTCTTGCCAAGTACTTCCTCGAAGTGACCATCATGGATGAGCGGTTCGTCGCCTGTCCGCCCAGCTTCCTCGCCGCCGGCGCTCACTGTCTCTCGCGGCTTATCCTGGAGAAGGGCAAGTGGGTAAGTAGCTCTTTGTTTCCCCCTGATTCTTGGGCCGGCTCGTTGCTAACTCCCGAGTGCAGACCACCGAGCATGTCCACTATTCTGGTTATACCTTTGCTCAGCTCCAGCCAATGGTCAATATGATCCTTGACTGCTGCACCATTGCGAAGAAGCATCACCAAGCCGTCTTCGAAAAGTACTCGGACAAGCGCTACAAGAAGTGTTCCATCTACGTCGAGGGACAGCTGAACAAGGGATTCTACCTCGAAGCCCCTCACGCAATGCCGCCGGCACTGAACGGCCGCTACGAAAGCTTGCCCCCCACGTGGGGTCCAACCACGGCATCATATGAACGCAGTCATATGCGCATGCCTATCCCTCTTCAAGGTTGAGTAGATCCAGATTCGGGATATGTTAGCGCATCCGAGCTTTCAGATTTTGGGCCAGTCGTATACTGGCCACACTGTTTCTGCCACCAGAAGCAACAACCCAATCCGCAACTCTACTGTATCGATGACCGGTGCCGTACCAAGATCGATGCGCAATCCTATAATTCTTCACAACCACATCACTGGATCGGCCGACAGACCCATCACCTTTGTCGCCCATCACCTCTGCACCACAGCACTGCATAATGATTTCCCAGCCAAGGAGCGCATGAGCTATTCGCATCCATGCACCCTACACTAATACGGCCACATTCTTGGCCATTTTTATGACGCCCTACGAAGCTACGAGACATGTCTATACCCGCGGCAACGGCTTTGATTTTGTTTTTCCGGCAGTGAGCAAAACAAACTGCTTTTTGGCGTCTCTTTGCAGCAGGCAACACAGCGCCCCCCAGACTTGCCACATGCGGCTTCAAAAATACCGGCGTGGACGAGGGCGAGGCCTGGCGCGGCCCAATAGGAGACGGAAAACACACAGAGACTCGATGCCTTGATCTTTCTTCTTTGTGCATACTTGTTCCTTTTTTGCATCATGCGCCTTGCATCCAGTGGTCAATTCGACCGTCCACTTCCCCAAAGGATTGCAGCAAGAGGGTGGCGCCTTGATCTACAGCTAGCAGACAGGCTCCTTTCTCCCTTCAGATGGAAAGAGGTCTTGCCAAGCCGGCTTTTCTTTTTTCTTTACACAGGTTTTGTTAGAGTATACATCATTTCTTGCGCATCAGGGAGCAGGGCGAATGGCATCACAATATAATTTCTGGTACATATTTGATCATGGAAGGATGCCCAGGGAGTAATGGCGTTTATTGTATGTAGCCACTCGAAAATAGAGAAAGGCCTTTGATTCACTGATGTCGATGACGACCTTGCAATATTGCCGGAAGTGATTGTATATATGCTTGCCGTATTGCGTATTCTCTCTCTGCAGCATATGTTGTGTTGGCCATTTTCTATCTGACAACCACATGCTGTTTAGCTGCTCCGGGCTTGATAGTTTTCCCTGAACATCGACATCCAATCAAATAACTAACAATACTGACTTCAAGTCAATGGTTTGCATGGAAACAAACAAAACATTGTCACCGAACATTCTCTTCAGCCCCTTGGTTTCTGCGCACAACGTGTTATAAAAGGTAAACTTGATGCCTTTCACACATTTTCTCGACCACGTTGTAATTCATGCCACCGAAGAGACTGCTATTTGACTATATATGCAGTGAGACCAACAGTTGTTTTCAATAAACGTGCCACACATCAATACCATGAGAATGTCTCGCAAGCTCACTAACAACCATGAGTGAGGTGTTCTATGGCGTGTGCATGGCACAATTAGTAGGTATGTAATAAGAATGTTTCTATGCGCACTTTAACTTTTACAATTCTTAGACTTTTTCTCCCGGGAAGTCTTCTTATGACAACAATGTCGCACTTATTCAAAGCAAAAAATGCCATGAGCAACTTGCAGTTCTTTGAATTCTCTTGCAATTGCATTGGACATGAGATTTTGTGCTCTTTCGCACTTGTCTCCTGCTGCGGGAAGGAAAGCGAGAGAGCCCCGACCATGATACCTTCTCAATGAACCAGGTCATGATAGATCCGGCTGTCTAATCGCGGAAAGCGGTCTTGCACCGTTGCTCTCTGAGATTGAGCTCCGGAATGACCTTTCCCATCCTCGAGACATATGGCCAATTACATGCAATTCTATTGCGACGCGGTGAGTCTTGTTCCTAAGGGATAATCCAAGATGCATGTCAGTGCCCAGTATTTGGCCAAGACAGGACGCCCGCACGACGGGGTGTAAGTCCGATGCCTCGAGACGCGACCATTCCTATTCAGGCCCGAATGTCTTATAAAGATCCTTCTTGAACCATGGCAAGAATGACACCTTTGCCTTTTTTTGATGAATTTACTTTGCTCATCATGTTTGTCTGTCTCTAATAAAGAGCTCAGCATCGTCACCGACAAGTGTTGTGTGGTTGTCACGTCCACACTGTCTACTGTGTAAACTTCCAGTGACACAGAAAGGGGCAATTACCGCCGCGGGTTGCCCTTTTGTCAGTGCTATGCTACCCTATTATCTGCCAGCCAGGCACAAGGGACCAGGGACCAGGGACAGAGCCGAAGTCGCTGGAGCTTGTTGGAGCTTGGGTTGCTCGGGAGCTGAACGGTCAACCTATTATACCCCGCGCTAACGGGTCATCACGTGGTCGGCTGCTGGACCTGACGGGAAGGTACAAGAGCGCTGTAGGCCAGAGAAACAAGCGCCCCAGTGAGGAGGGATCATGCACCCAGGAAGCTTTTTTTGGGGCCAGCTGGTTTGTCACAAAAATTTCAAGGAAGAGGCGCGCGCAGTCCAGCACAGCACAGCAACGAGAATGGCGAGCTCTCTTGTCTGACCGGCCTTCCCACCATTTACGAGCTACCTGATCGGCGAATTGTCATCGTTGACAACCTCAATCCACAACAAGACTTGTACCAGGTTTTAGCACGTCCTCTCGTTTCCACTTCCCCGCCATTGCAATTTCTCCTTTCTGCGCTTTTCCCAGATTCCGGAGACCACCGATCTCGTTCGTCCGTCCCTTCGCCCGTCCCGTCCGCCGAGTCATTTCTAGTGTGCGTGCGTAGCTCGAAAACATCGTCGGTCAGACTAAAAGAACAACAAGTCTTGTTGCACCAACCAAAGGGGCACCTCCCATCCCAGAAAAGCCCATCGGCGCACCCCACAGATCGTGCTCCTCACTCCCTCTGCACTCACTGCCTTCCTTCACTTTTTGAACCATTGGGGTCTGCTCTCTCTGTTCTCAATCAGTCACAACCATGTCGGCACCGGCCACCGTCAAGGAGGCTGTCAAGGAGAGTCTCCTTGGCAGCGAGGACCCTTCCAACCTCTCCGCAAAGAACAAGGCCACCTTCCTCAGCCTTGCCCAGAAGGATGCCGAGACCGGCGAGCTGTTCATGACCGAGGAGCAGTTCATTGATGCCGTCGCACCTGCCGAGGAGGACTATGTACGTGCACTACCTACCTGGCATTGTCGACCATCGCCGCGACAACCTGCTAACATTCACTCCTTCTTTCTCTTTGACAGGGCAAGATCAAGCGTGAGCAGTACGGTCTCCTCTTCCACGTCGCCGATCGCAAGGGAAGGGGCAAGGTCAGCATCGCCGACTGGGCTACATTCAACAACTTGCTGTTCAAGGCCGACGCCGAGTACGAGATTGCCTTCCGCCTCTTCGATGTCGACCGTACCGGCGCTGTCACTTACGACAACTTCCGCCGACTTTATGAGCTGAACAAGGGTGCCGACAGCATTCCCTTTGACTGGGACTGCCAGTGGGCAAAGCTCTACATTGGAGACAAGACCAGGCGCCACAACCTGACATACCATGAGTTCTCTCAGATGCTCCGCGGTCTTCAGGGCGAGAGGATCAGACAGGCTTTCCTGCGCTTCGACAAGGATGCCGATGGCTACATTGAGCCCGAGGACTTTGAGCGCATCATTCGCGAGACCTCGAAGCACAAGCTGTCCGACCACCTGCTGGAGAACCTGAGCACTCTCTGCAACATCTCCCTCGGCAGCCGAGTCTCGTACGCCAACGTCAGAGCCTTCCAGAACATGATTAAGGAGATGGATCTGGTAGAGCTCATCATTCGCAAGGCGTGCCAAAAGAGCACCGACGGCAAGATCACTAAGGCTGAATTCTTGAACGAGGCTGCCAAGATCACCCGATTCTCCCTGTTCACGCCCATGGAGGCTGACATTCTGTTCCACTTCGCCAGTCTTGACGAGCCGTCTGGCCGCCTCAGCTTGATTGACTTTGCCAAGGTCCTGGACCCGTCCTGGAGAAACCGCGGTCTCGAGGATGGCGCACCCGGCGCACTGGCAAAGACGGGAGCCGGTGCTGTCCTGCGACAGGTGGCCGAGTCTGGTTACCACTTCCTTCTTGGTAGTGTTGCTGGTGCTTTCGGAGCCTTCATGGTCTACCCCATTGATCTGGTCAAGACCCGTATGCAGAACCAGCGAGGTGCCAACCCTGGGCAGCGTCTGTACAACAACTCCATCGACTGCTTTAGGAAGGTCATTGCCAATGAAGGTTTCAAGGGTCTGTACTCGGGAGTGCTGCCTCAGCTTGTTGGTGTTGCACCTGAGAAGGCCATCAAGCTTACCGTCAACGATCTGGTTCGCAATGCTCTGACGGACAAGAAGTCGAACACCATCTACTGGGGTTCCGAGGTTCTGGCTGGTGGTACTGCTGGTGCTTGCCAAGTTGTGAGTATTTTCTTGTCTTGACTGTGTCATGTAAACGTGGTCTAATTCTTTCAATCCTAGGTCTTCACCAACCCGCTTGAAATCGTCAAAATCCGTCTCCAGGTCCAGGGAGAGGTGGCCAAGAGTGCTGGTGCCGAGAGACGCTCAGCCATGTGGATTGTTAAGAACCTCGGACTGGCAGGTCTCTACAAGGGTGCTAGTGCCTGTCTGCTCCGAGATGTCCCCTTCTCGGCCATTTACTTCCCGACTTACAGTCACCTGAAGAAGGACCTCTTTGGCGAGTCGCCCACCAAGAAGCTCGGAGTCGTCCAGTTGCTCACTGCTGGTGCCATTGCTGGTATGCCTGCTGCTTACCTGACGACCCCTTGCGATGTCATCAAGACCCGTCTGCAAGTCGAGGCCCGCAAGGGCGACACCAACTACACCGGCCTCCGCCACGCCGCCCAGACCATCATGAAGGAGGAGGGTTTCAAGGCCTTCTTCAAGGGTGGCCCTGCGCGTATCTTCCGTTCGTCGCCTCAGTTCGGTTTCACTCTTGCTTCGTACGAAGTCCTCCAGAGCGTCTTCCCCTTCCCTGGCAGCAAGAAGTCGGAGCAGGTACACACTGGCGTTGCCGAGGTGGTCTCTTCTATAAAGGAGAAGGACATTGCCTCTCCCCACGCTCGCAGCCGCAATGCCCTCAAGATCATTCTCGACATTGACGAGAACTTTGGCCGCGTCAGACTTCCTGACGAGAAGGTCTGGAAGAAGGTGCCTTCCTTCTTGGGAGGAGCCAAGTCGTCGTAAAGTGAGACTCGACGATTGTCACCAAACAGCAATCTTTTTCATGACAGAAATTAGATCCAGCCCGCTCTCTAGACGATAGAGTGTTTTACATTAGAGGCTCGGAGAGATAGATACAACCCCGAAGACTCATTGTGGGTTAGTGTATACCTGGCATTTCCATGCTAGATTTGTGAAAGAAAAAAGGAGATTCATATTTGCATGGGCAAATCGGCGTTCATAGGAAAGGCAGGGTATTTTACGATCTTTATTTTGTCAATTTTTGAGTCTCAGTTTCAAAGGTATGAGACAGAGTCAAGCGGTTCTTGTGTAGCTAAATTTTTGAGAAGAGCGAGCCACATGGGGAATTACTCTTTCCTTGGCTGATCACTGTGACGATGGGGTTTTCACCTTTTCGAGGCCGTACATACAGTATATTCAGACGACGGAAAGGAGAGTCCTACGGCATGCAAGAGTCGTGAGGAGCAGCTCTAGAGAGACCTTAGACTAGACAAGATTCTGGGACGTTTTTGAGATGCTTGTTCTCTTCAGAGATGTGTGTGATTCTATGCGGTTCCTCAAAAACAGACAGCATGAGAGACTCCTCAGGCTCGTCAGGCTACGATAAAAGTATCCATAATTTAAGCTTGATGATAAGCCTTTTTGAACGACAAGGTCTTGTGAGGGCTGCAGTATATTTGTCAACGTCAACACTTATGGACCGACCACTCCTGACCATGATCGAGGATCCCAGTCGAATAAGTGTTACCTCCATATTACCACAACAAGCCCTCCTTGCGCCAGTACCACATGTCTCCCGTCTGTGTTCCAGGATGTTATACGAATGGAGCATGGGACATGTGTGGCGGTAAGCACTAGCCCTCTGGTCTTGTAACAGACAGGGTCTGGGGTATTCCTTCAATGGGGATTTCCCAACCTATCTGTCGCTCAGCTTTGCGAGCTTTGCTTTAGCAGGCTAAAAATGGAAACGGCTCGTCTATAAGGTGGGCGGAGCTGAGGTGACACCCAATCAGCACCCGACTGGTGATGGTTTTTGGTAGTTCCAGACAAGCATTTGATGGATCGATGGCACTTTGCTACAATTGTTATAAACGCTACTGCCTGCATTTATTTAGCGGATGGTCTCTTTGGTAAGCGATTCCGCTTTGGCGATAGAAAAGCGGACGCTTCTGCGCATCATTATCGCCATCCGCTGACCTGCTTGGTTCCGTTGAACAAACAACACATCTTTGTCGAACAAGCAGACACGACGAGGAGTGGTTCTTGAAAAACCGCACTCTGCAGAGATGTCTACCAACTACCAGCCAGTTGGCGGCGGGCACGCGTCGGCCCATGATTACCATCGCAACGACCACGACAATGTATCAGACATAACCGATCACGCCCAACTACACAACTATGGCTACGCCCAAGAGCCCTCCTACGGGTACGCGCAGGAGCCTACTTACGGTCACGGTGGCCACGCCGAGGAACCTGCCCTCTACGGCCACGCGCAGGAACCCATCTACGGCCACTCCCAAGAGCCCGCCTATGACCATGCTCAAGAGCCTGCCTACGGCTACGGCCAGGACGCAAAGTCCTACCCCACGGCGACCTCGAGCGCCGCGGCAGAGAAGCAGCGGCGCAGGAAGGCGAGGAACCTCCGCCTCTGGATGTGGGAGCTCCTCGGCGCCCTGTTCAGCTTCGTGTGCATCGCCGTCGTGGTCATCGTGCTCAAGTACGAGGACGGCCGGCGCCTCGACGGCTGGGCCCTCATGGTCGGGCCCAACGCCGTCATCTCCTTCATCACCACGCTGGCCAAGTCGTCCTGCCTGCTCGTCCTCGCCGAGGTGATTGGGCAGCTCCGCTGGGTATATTTTGCGGGCGCGCCGCGGGTGCTGAACGATCTCCATGTATGTATGATCGTATACCCCTTCATATCAACACCGGCAAATGTGCTTCAGCCCAACATTTCGTGTTATATGTGCTGAAATTCTTGTCCGCAGTTGTTCGACAAGGCTTCTAGGGGCCCGTGGGGCGCGCTGAGGCTCATGTTCCGGATGAAGTCGGCGGCGCTTCTGGCTTCCTTTGCCTCGCTGCTGACCATTGCCGCCCTCGTCATCGATCCGTTCGCGCAGCTGGTGTTCAGCTTTCCTACGCGGCCGACGGAGACTTCGGCGCAGACTGCCTCGTTCCAGATTGCGAACGTCTATGATGCCAACACGACCGTCACGGCGAACCATGGCGTCCCGTATCCCGTCGGTATGTGACATCTCTTTGATATTGATACTTGGTGTATGTGCTGAAGTTTGTCCATCTGCAGCACAAAATGCGCCGTTCCAGTTACAGAGCGCCGTCATCTCTGCGGCTTTTGGTGTCAACCCTGCATTCGATATCACTTGTCCTACTTCCAACTGTACATACCCGCCCATCAGCACGCTCGGGATATGCAGCACATGCGAGGTAAGCCATGTTCAAGAGCGGTGGCGGAGGTGAAAGTCTGGAGAATATAGCTGACCGGATCCTCATATCAGGACGTGACCTCTGCCACGAGTACCGCCTGCGGTAAAGACACGAGACCGAACAGTTACGGTACCCTGTGTAATACGACTGTTCCGCACCAGCTCCTCCCGGCGAGCAACTTTACATGGGGGTTCAGAAACGACGCGGCTGGGATGTACAGCAACATGTGGAACTCCTCGACCATGTCCGTAACGCCCAGCATGGCTACCTTGATGACCGGATTCGGCGACCCTGCCATTCTCGCGGCGTTTACGACGTTCAAGCTGGATCGGGACTTTTTCTCAAACTTGACCGAGGACCCCTCGAGTCCGTCCTCTGTCAACCAGTGCCTGCTCGCCTACTGCCTCAAGACGTACGACGTCGAGGTGCTCAACGGGGAGACCAAGATCGCGTCCATCAACGAATCCATCATGGACATCTCCAGCTACGAGTGGTTCCTCGACCCGCCCGAGACCGGCAACCCGTACTTCACCATGCGCGCGACCGACGACGACGGCCGGCCGACGGGCGCCAACTACACCATGAACTGGTGGGACCACCTCAACCTGGGGCAGTACCTGGAGGACGTGCTCAACAGCAGCGTGTACATGGACACGGCGACGCTGGCGCCCGGCGACGGCGGCAAGATGGCGCCCTCGTTCGGCCTGGCCATGTACAACGCCGAGAACCTGACGGCCACGGTGCGCGACGTGGCCGAGAGCATGACCAACTCGATGCGGACGAGCCAGGACAACGCCACGACGCTGCCCGGCGCCGCCCTCGTCCTCGAGACGTACATCCACATCGAGTGGAAGTGGCTGGCCCTGCCCATCGCCGTCTCGGTGCTCTCGTTTGTGCTGCTCGTCACGGTGATGGTCATTTCCAGGTCGCATAATGTGGAAGGTGAGTTTTCTTTTGTCCCGTTCTCCCCCGTGGACTGTTTACGTGTGTACTGACCGGTTGCCTTTTCTCTCTCATTATAGCTTGGAAGTCTTATAGCATGCCGCTGCTGTTCTACACCCTCGAGGGCTGGGGCAGCGAGTACACCCACGGGTTCAGGGACTCGGATGATTTAAAGCAGATCTCAAAGAACATGAAGGGCCACTTGTCCATGGAGAGCGAGCATCGCGTCTTTGTACGGGAGGGGTTTGACCGTGCCAATGGATCTGGTGAATAGTTATCTCACCGAGGAAGCCGACGATTTTCATGATGAATTAAGATATAGATATGAATAGATGATGCGTACGATATGACGGCTATTATTGGGTTCGGTGCTGTAAGCTGTGTGTATGGATGTACTGCTTATGGTAGTTATGACGAACTTCAACAAGTGCATCATGTGATACCAATCAAGTCCTTGAAGCGGCAAGTGTAACTAGATAAAGCTTGGAGCCCGGAGGGGAAGATAGTAAAAGTAAAAGACTTGGCCCTCAAAGATGGGCTGCAGCTCTTTGCGATCGCATGTGTTTCGGAAAGGATTTGCGACGATATTGTTCTCGCTTATTGGATGGAACCAGCTGCTGGGCGCGTCTAATACCCTCTTGATGCAGGTCTGCTTTTCCCAATTACTATATGAAAACAGTGATTCGGCATTGATAGATGGGTTACCCCAAGGTGAGATTTTTGTGCAACGAGGGCTTATGAGTATATTGTATAAGACGTATATGCAGCCCAGCACCGGGATTTGTAAAATGTATTTAGACGGCGATACTAACGTACCTGCCCGGCACTGTCTGGGGTCCAATATAATTCCATCTAAACTCGGATGCTGGCCCGATGTGCAACTAACTGGAGCTCGACTGCGAACAACATATCCATCGTCCAAGGAACTCTGCATAATGCCAAACTCGGCGGCTGCTATTGGTGCATATCCCTTCCTCTATAAGAAGATGCCACTGAGAGATGAGGGGACAATATGCTGTATCACTGCAGCCGCATGGGGTTCCGCAGCTTTAACTGGAGCAAGATGCCGCGGTCTGTAACGGTGCAACATGCAGCATGTAGAGCAAAACGTCACAATTTGTTGCAATTCAGCAGTGCAGATGGGTATTCACGAGCCGAGGGTGGGTAGGGTGAGCAAGGAAACAAGTGGATGGCGAATGACACCCAGAGAGGCACTGCATGAGTATAGTGTTACCCCGTGTGCCCTCGGAGAACTGGGTGCGGTGCGTCTCCGTTTATATAATGGTCTTGAATGGTCGCCGCTCTTTCATTTCTAACTGTCTCTGAAAAAGTCGCATAGCAGGTGTTCAAACCTCGTTGACCATCCCTTTTTTTTTTTTTTCATCATGTTTGTCGACCTGATCACGACGATTCAAGAGAAGTGGCCCGTCTTGGTCGCGGCCGCCGCGCTGGCCTATGCAGTCGTCACAGTGAGGGCATATCTCCGGCTGAGGCACATCCCAGGTCCGTTCTGGAACGGCTTCTCCGAGTTCTCCCATACCCGTGCATTTCTGAGCGAGAACTGCTACGAGTGGTATACTTCCTTGAGCGATACCTATGGTAAGTCTGAGCGCGGGCCCGTCAGTCCAGAACCGGTGGCCACATAGAACAAGAATTGGAAAGAGCGAGAGTAAAGACTGATCACCTGTGAACTCTTTTCCAAACAGGCCCCTTTGCTCGCGTCGGGCCCAACACGGTCCTGACATCGTCTGGCGAGTTCTGGGAGTCGGCCAACGCCAAGCCC
Source organism: Pestalotiopsis sp. JCM 9685 (assembly GCA_001599175.1). Lineage (NCBI taxonomy): Eukaryota > Fungi > Ascomycota > Sordariomycetes > Amphisphaeriales > Sporocadaceae > Pestalotiopsis > Pestalotiopsis sp. JCM 9685. Next base: position 3,491,265 of record BCGF01000004.1, read on the forward strand.
GGGTACAGGCGGTCGCAGTGGTTCTACAAGGCCGCGCGGTTCGACTGGCGCCACGACAACGTCTTCACCATGGTCGACGTCGACAAGCACGACGCCAAGAGGAAGATGATGGCGCCGGGGGTAAGCAGTCTCCTCTCTAACATGCTTCTCTTCGGGCTGTGTTGCTAACAAGTTTCGTCTGGAATGAAGTACTCTGGCAGAGAGAACCTCACACTCGAGGGCGACATTGACGCCTGCGTCGCCAAGCTGGTCCAGCTCGTCGGTTCGTATACCGAAGATGGCGGCAAGAAGGGCGCCTTTGATTTGGCCAACAAGCTCCAGTTCCTGACCCTCGATGTCATTGGCCTCGTGGGATTCGGCAAGTCCTTTGGGCTGCTCGACGTGGATGCTGACCCGGACGAGTTTGGTAAGTATTCTTCTGGATTCCCTTCCCGACCCCGATGGACTTTCCCTCTTCATCCGGTCTGAGGACCGATAATCTGACAAAGCCCGGCAAAATCTAGTACGTTCGACCGAGCTCGGCCTGAGGCGCTGCAACCAAATCATGGGCCTCGGCATCACCTGGGTCAACGCCGTGCTGTCGCTGTGGGCCTCGCTGACGGCGGACCCGAGCAAGCCGACCGGCTTCGACAAGATGCTGGCCATGAGCACCGACATCGTCGAGGGCCGGGAGCGCGAGTTCCACCGGAGCAACCAGTCGTCGTCTTCCGAAAAGGAGTCCTCCAACTCATCGAGCCAGAGGGCCGACATGCTGGCCTCCTTCATGCGCAACGGCCTCCTCGGCCAGGAGCTCAAGACCGAGGCCCTGCTGCAGATCGTCGCCGGCTCCGACACCACGGCCGGCGCCCTGCGCGGGACCCTGATTTACTTGTTGGCGCACCCGCGCGTCTGGCGCAAGCTGCAGGACGAGGCCGACGCTGCGGTGCGCGACGGCCTGGCGCCGCCCGCCGGCGAGATCATCTCCTATACGCAGACCAAGGCGCTGCCGTACCTCTCGGCCGTCGTGCGCGAGGGGATCCGGGTGTGGCCGCCGCTGACGGACCCGTTCGCGCGGGACGTGCCGCCGGAGGGGGACGAGGTGGTGGTAGACGGCCGCAAGGTCTTCCTGCCCGGCGGCACCAGCGTCATTCCGAGCTGGAAGGCCATGCACCGGGACCGCGGGCTGTACGGCGACGACGCCGACGTGTTCCGGCCCGAGCGCTGGCTCGAGAGCGAGCAGCCCGACCGCGACCGGCTGCGGACCATGCGGCGGACCAACGATCTCATGTTCGGCTACGGCAAGTATACCTGCCTGGGCAAGCCGGTGGCCATGATTGAGATTCACAAGACGGTATTTGAGGTGAGTCTTGTTTGGATTTCCCATGTTCATCGTAACTCATGTAGAGACGTTGTTGCTGACCCCGACTTCCAACTATTTCCAGCTCGCCCGCAACTTTGACATGGGCCTCGTCAGCCCAGACAAGCCGTGGAAAGCGGCCAGTCTCATGGGACTCTGGGTTATCTCCGACATGTACGTTCATGCCTCGAGGCGAGCGCCGGCTGCGGCCTGATAGATGGGCGGAGCTGTCGAATTGCACAGTCATATTATCATGTAGTTCAGATATCCAATGACCCCTAGAATATATTCCCATGCATTCTGCCATGGCTCACTGCGACAGTGGATTACTATGAGAATTTCTGGTTGACACAAGAGCTTCCAGCGGATCGCAAGAGGGTGAGCTCCTGCCTCATGGAACAACATATTGATATTTGATTTGTAACTTGGACTTAATGGCGTCGCATCCGATCCTGAATGTGCAGAGTAACCTATCGCCACAACGCTGATCGCAACTATGTAAACTTCCAAATTCCAAGTCCTTGGTATCCATTGCCATAACCGTGACGCCTACTGCAAGAAATTGTGCTTGCCTTTATGCCAAAAGTTTCTTGGCTGTTGATACTATAGCATGGCATCCCAACCATCGAGCAGGTCGGATCCGCCGCCAACGGGTCCCAGGGAACCGAAAATATCGTCGTCGCCCATTCCAAGCCCGCCGTCCGCGCCGCTCATATCCAAGTCCATCCCATGAGGGTCGGGTCCAAGATCTAGGTCCATGCTCGTGTCGTTGGGCATCATGACATCGCCCTGGGCGGCAGCAATGGCATCGTCGAGGGATGCCGCTGCGTTTTCGTCCAGGCCGAGTGTCAGATCTGTTTGCATCATGGCGGGCGCCGGTTGAATGACAATGTGCATCTGTGCCTCAACCTTTCGGTGCAGCCGCACGACATGTTCCGCCATGGCCGAGTCGACCTTTTGGATTTTCTTACAATCCTCAGCCTCCCATTTCAGCATCTGGCGCAATCCTACACGTTTTTGCAAAGAAATACTTTGTTGTTCAGGTTCGTTTATAAGTGCCGGAGGCGGTGCAGGCTGCTGATTCGTAACATCTGGAGCGCACACCAGGGCCATGGCGACGTCATAGGCGTAACTAGCACTGCCGGCTTCTGTATAACTCTGCTTGACCTCTTCCAGGATCAATCTCAGCAGCTGTTTAGGGCCTAGCATCTTGGTGGCAGCAATCATCTGGCGATGTGTATAAGAGGTCGGCATGATATTCACACCGGGGTGGAGGCTCCATTGTATCAAGCCTTGAATCGTGTGGCGGACAGAAGCGGCCATGCCCCCGTTAGCCGTGCCTGTCCACGCCTCGAGCTCTTTGTGATCAGCCCCGGCAGTCCTGGGGGGAACTTGCGTGTTGTCCCTGATGGCCTTGAGCAACGGCTCGATATCCTGACTCTTGGGATCCTGTCGCTGGTGTGATCTCAATGCATGTTCCAAGGGTTGAGCCACAATAGTAATGACAGCTGACAGCATGGTTTGTGCTTCATTTGAGCCTTGCTTCGTCAGCAGAATGAGTTGCAAGATCCTGATGACTGCCTTTGGCTCCGTTCCTCTACTAGTTCTCAGATGGTTGGCCAAGAATGTTAGAGCCATCACGAGAGACGGTAGCAGGAAAGTGTCGACCAAATCTGGTCAAAATCAGTACGCAGCCTCGTCGCCTAATGATAAATGAGAACCTACATTCGACACCGCTCTTCAGGCTCTCTTCTGTCAGCCTGTCTGTACTGAAAGCCAGGACAGTCTGGTAGAAGAGTGAAGAGATCAAAAGATGGAAATCCTGAGGCGTGCAGGAAGACATCAGCTCGTCACCAAGACCTCCACTTTCAGGATCGAAAAGCCCCTGTATCCAACCTCCCAGTTGGCCCTTCTCCTGTTCAGACAGATCCTCGTATTGCCGTGGCAGATGTCCGCTGCTTAGGAGTTTGGCCGTGAAAGAATCGGGGGTTCTTGCTCCCAAGTCTGCAATGTCGAGATTATACCTATGCACAAATGCCAGGACAAGCAGGAAAATTGACCCGAACTCTTCGTAGACCGGTTGATATTCACCTTGCTCCTCGTCGTATCTCCAATTGTCAAGCAGCTCGCAAAGGGGCTGCAAGATGGTGACGGGTTTCTCGAAGAGCAAGATCACGTCGAGAGACAAGGGCTTCTTGGCGAGTTGGCTACAGAGCTGCTTGAGAGTAATGGTCTCCTTAGTAGCACACAACCTTGCAATCACCTGTCGAGTCGAGTCAGTTCATAATCTCCAGGGAGCTACAGTCAATAAACAAGACTCACCTCTGTCAAGGCTTGGCAGACGGCGCCGACATTACCGTCCATCTTTTCAACATCACTAATGAGGCCTTGTATCCTCTCAGAATCTGACATGCATTCGTTCACCAATTTTTCCTTGACCCACTTGCCTCCCTCGGGAAGTGACTGGTATGTGATCTCGCCCAGAAGCCCCTCGATGGAGGACTCGGGTATAAGCCCATGTAAACAGCATGCCCAGCAGAACTCTTGCCTAACACCGTCGGTAAACGTGTTGTTATTGTTACTGCTTGTAATATCAAACATGGCCGAGAGCGTTGGGAATGCGTTGGTGTCGACCTGGCTCAATGCCGTCGTAATGCAGAACTGCGGCGTCACTGGAGGATACAGTGTTGATAATGACTGTGCCAGATTCGCGAGGAGCACTGGGAGCTTGTTGATGAGATACGAGCGCAGAAGATGAGCAGTCCTCGATCCCTCGCCCCGAAAGACGGCATTCGCCAGCACATCAAAAGATGCCAAGATTAGATCAATGAAGCAGGTTTGGTAATCGCCCTGTCAACTATCAACAATCATGTCAAGTAGCCTATAGCTTACAAGGGCAACTCACATTATACCGATTCTGAAGATAGCCGTAGAGAAAAGCGTCGTCGATAAGGGGGCGGCCAACCAGCTACATGACGTCAGCCGCATTCCGGAGCTCGAGATTTGATTCACATACCGCAGCATTCAGGTAAATATACAGACCGGCGCGGGTATTTATAACCGGAAGTTCGGGAACAGCCAAGTTGTCGAGGCCCAAGGTCGCGTCCATGAGATCGTCGAATTGCGCCTTGGCGGCCTCGTTCTTCTTGTCCATGGGCTCAAAACTTGCAAGCGTGCCGGTGCGAAACGACTCGAGCCGCTCGGCAATCTGGGACGCGCCGCTCTGCATGATGGATGGTATGAAGCTTCCTAGGCTTTCCGAAAGTGCCTTGCGCGCCTCTGTCGCAAGTTCCCGTTAGTCCGCCATCATTCATACGCCATATATTCACGGTGATCTCACCTCTAGCTAACGGACCGCTCAGGGCTTTGAGCACCGTCTGGTTCTCGCACACGCCCAAGAGCAGCATCACAAAGGCAGCCCTCGACGCCTCCATGTCCTCCTTTGACTGTAGGCTGTGAGCCTGGCCCATAATGTCCTGCGCAAAGGCCGCCGCCGCCGACGTGAAGAGAGTCATCCACTTGGCCACGACCTTGCACACGGCGGTCGCGTCCCCGGACGACTTGATGCCCGTACCGAGCGCGACCGACTTGGTGAGGCGGTAGAATATCGTCTCCTCCTGGCCGTAAGAGTTCCTCCATCTCGTCTCGGGGCTAGCCTGCGCGACCTCTGGATCGGCGTGACCGACTGCCTGTGCTTGGGTATGCGACGTCGAATGCTTGTATAGCGCTTTCAGTATCGACTGGGTGTCGATGAACTTCTTCTCGCTCAGAACTTGTACGTATCGAGGCACGCGCGGGTCGAGGCTCTCGCGGTTCATGGGCTGCGGCTTCAAGAAGACGTCGGCGACGGCGGCGGGCGGGAGCGGGTGCCTCGAGTGCAAGACGGGCACGTAGGTCTCGAAGGGCTCCGGGTCGAGGCGCTTGAGGATACACTGGGCGAGGAACCTGTCCCATTCGTCGACCGCATTCTTCTGGTCGCCGAGCCGACCGGTGCCGCCCAGGCTGGCGCTCGCCTCGGTGTCGATATCCATCTCCATGGCGGACAACTGCGTCGCGGTATGTAGCCGGACGTTTTGATCACCGCCGCACCGGATTCTGCGCTACCCCAGAACCATTTGACCCGCAGTCGGGGCGGCGGAGGGCTGGATAGGAGAAGCTCTCTGACGGAATAAGAGAGAGGTCTGAGGCGCATCCAACGCGATCGATTGGAACAGCTCAAAAGCCTCGCGAGGCTGAAAAGCAATTAAGCTGGGCAGCTAAGCAGAACAGTCGTAGTGTAGCAGATAGTGTTGGAAACTGGCCGCGTGCTACCTCCCAGCTGTGTGTTTGGGGTACATTATTTTTGGGGAACTGCAGTGGGAATTGGTTCGGTTCGGCATAGTACTCCGTACAGATTACCTAGCTTCAAGGCAGTCAAGTGGGCGGGCGGCTGGTGGCTGGGCTGGGGCAGGCGGATACAGGTAAGGTAGCTAGAACCAAGCTTTCTCCTGCCCATGTCCAGTGGTGTCGGTATCTGTACTTTTAGGTAGGTTAGGTGGGTAGTGGTGTAATTGTCGATACCCAGGTACTCTGTACCTAGCCTGTAGCGCCTAGGCCCCAAAGAGCTGCAAATGCGCATGCTAGCCGAAGCATGGCCTAGAATTGAAGATGCGCTAGAGCCGAGACTCGAGAAGGCCAAAGAGACCTATCAGAAAAGTGCTGGGACTACCCTGTCCGTGTGGCGTCTTTAGGGGTCTTGATCGGTGCGGATGGAGGGCCGACGACCTGGTTTTCCTTGCGAATGGCATCACGAGAGTTCGAGACCGCATGCAGGTTGCAGGTACCGGAACGTGCCAGGTCGGACAAGAGTCCAGTAATGGTTTGGTATGCTGTGCTCCTTTCCAGATTCTTCTTCCTCAGCGCGGCGCACCGCTGGCCGAGGGCGTCATCGGCAGTCGGCAGTCCTCACTCTTGTCGATCTGGAGTGCTTTCAACCGCTCGACGAGGAGCGCCAAACAGCGGGAGTTGCTCATGGCACCTTCGACGTCCTTTACGAGCGACGAAGCGTCTGTCAGGTCGTGCTGTTCAAATAGATCCATCCAACGTTTTGCGAAATTCTCGGATATATTCACAAGTGCATGTCGTCATGAGCTGGTGGATGGTAAAACTTCAGACTATATTCTCAAATGGTCTAATACAGAGAGACGCTAGTCATAGTTTGGACAAAAGCATGTATAGACTGAACCACAACTTCTTGGAGCTCAATAAGACCTCGCGTATTCCTCGGTGATAGCCTGACCGCCTGCGGCTTTACTATTGAAAGCCGGTGTGGGCAATCAAGATGCAGCTTGGGGGATTTGGATGGTGTACGCATCGTGTTTGCCATTGATTTCCACATGGCCAGCCCGTGCGCTTCCATCATTCTTGCTCTATCCCATCCGGCGTATTACAATTATATGGTTCAACCTCGGACAATACTAGGTCGTCTTCACCAGAAAGCCCTGATAAGTCTGCGCGTCGACCTCTTCTTGAGCGGCGTGAGAGGATGGATCCGAACACCGCAGGAAAAACCAAACACTTTCCAGTATCAGTCAACGACGTGGTAAATACCGTGCCTGTCGTCTGGTGGTTCTCGTTTGAAGCGCGGCGGTGGCGACGAAGCGGACGTGTTTGGGGCGTCGAGGTTGTCCAGAGACCTTGGCCCTATAAGCCAGTCCTGCATGGCCAGCCACTCGCTCCATTGCGAGTCGGCATTCGCGATCTCTTCCTCGGTGGAATGCTGCAGCGGGCGGAGAAAGGGAACACTCTGCCCCTCTCCTTCATCGTAGTGACGCTTGACGTCCAGCCAGCATGCGCTTTTTGCTGCGAAGAGATAGTTGCGGCGCTCGACCTCGTGTAATCGCCCGACTCCTGCCACCCAGTCATCCCCGAAGAAGCCATGGAGAACCCCGGGAAAGTCAAAGCCCGTTGCTACGAGACGCCTGATGTACGGAGTCAAAGTCACGAGGCTGCCAGAACCAGAAGAAAAGGCTGAAGAAGAGCTCGACAATGGTATGGCTCCACTGGCTCGTGTTGACGGCGAAGGGATCGCCGAGGGAGAACCGCCCGACCTGGAGGATAGCGTGGGATTGTGAGGTCGCTGATAAGGTAATTGTATGTTCACGAAGGCGGCCACGGCTTGGACGGGGCCACTGTACTGAGCGTGGTCCAAAAAGTACCTCAAGCAAGACTGAAATTGGGGGTACCACTCAAAGATATCAAACTGACCATCCTGCAGACCAAGCATCGGGCTTGGCTGAAAATGGTTGAAATCCGGTACTCCTCCGTGCCCGCGGGCCGTCGAGGAAGAAGGCTGCGGCGACGAACGGGATCTGCCCTGCGCAAATGGCATCTGGAAGGAGGACGACGAAGAGGGTCCGCCGCCGTGATGGGGATGGTGATACGCCATGGTTTTAACATCCGTGATTGGCGTTCCTGGTGCATAAATCGACTCAAGGATGATCTGCTGGATCCTGCCGACGAACAGAGAAGAGATCTATCTCTGATCCAGCCCGACGAAGCCGTATACCGGGCAGCCTCGACGTGTCTAATAACACTAGAAAGGGGGACTTGTAAGACCCAAGGTTATTATTAGTTTTGTGACTGAACGAACAAACGTCAAAGCCGTTGAGAAGTGGAGCAAAAAATATGTAGGTTCGGTGGTGTTAGGGACCAGGACCGGCCAGCCCAGCAAGTAGGTAGCTTAATACTTACCAGGTTGGTTTTATTTGCGCCTAGAGCCACATGGGATTGAATCACCGGCCGAAGTGTCTGCTACTGCCGGAGCCGTCCCGAGTCGTAGTAGACATAGCAATTGTGTGTGTACCAGAGCCTCGGGTGTCAGAGCAATGGATTCTGGCATGGTTCAATATATACCTTTTGGAACTTGAGAAAACCGGCCCCGAGCAGCAGGGTGAGAGTGGACTGGGGGTGGCCTCTTTTTCTGCTTTCATTCCTCTTTGAGTCTAGATCAGACTGAGCCTCAAGTAAGGACAGATGGATGCACCCATTGCCATGTGTACAGTAGTAGAAAGAAAAGCGAAAAGTGACCGTTTTGGAGGGGATGGAAGGCAAGAGAGACCAGGGGGGCAGGGCCGGTATCCAGCAGCTGAACCATGAACGCGCACGAAGGAGAAGGAGAGGAAGAGCCGCCCGTCGGTCTGGGTTTCAATTCTGCGTCACGCCACTGGAGGGAGGGAACAAACTGATCCTCGGACTGGCAGTGAAGCGCAACATGACGACCTCAGCTTCACTGCTGCTGCGGAGAAATTATGAACATGTAAGTAGGCAGGGTACGAAGTACGGTACGGTAGGAGATATGTTTTGCCCTGCAGGGACCTCTCTCTTTCTTGCGCGCGAAGGCGACGTTGCGGTTGGGTTTGCGACCAAGGAAAGAAAAAAAGAGTATGCATTTTGCGCAGAGGGTCCTCGGTACCTAGCGCGCCCGTCGTCTCCGCGGCCGCTTAGATAGCTCCCTGCATGGCCTTCGCTAGGTTGGCTGACTGCCTAGGTAGCGAACTTTTGCAATGTTTCTTATTCCCATTCACTTTCCGACTAACGAATGTATCCATTGATTCCCATTGAGCGAGTTGCGAGTCTTTTCAAAAAGAGAATCCGTCCATGATGCGTCAACGCATCATCGTCAGCGGCGGCCAAGCCAATCGGACTAGCTAGGTGTCTCTCAATATGTCCTCGGCCTTGGCACTCAGTATAATGTAAATAGCTAGCTAGGTAGGGACGGGATAGCATCTATTGAGTTCAGAGTTCGAAGCTCGGATTTCAGCAAGGGCTCTCGTGCCGTGACCAGTTACTTTTCATGTACATCAAATTGGAGGAACCTGAGATTGGAGGACTTTGACAGTCGAACCTGGAGTTGAAGGGTCCTAGGGCTGAGTGGCCCGGGTGCGTGGTCAAATTTCCTCAACGATAGAAATCGGAAATTTTTCTTCATGGCACGCTCCATCTTCCAGGTTGTTTCGGCGGCCCATCTCGAATTTTGACTCGGTGAATATTGTCTTTTCTTTTCTCTACTCTTTACTTCGTTCGCGTGAAGTGTGTAGCAATGACTGCAGTTTGTGCTCCATGCGAAGTACTGTATTATACAGGGCCGAGCTACAGGTAGGTAAGATGAGGGTTGCGCAGACTAGGTGCCAACCCTAGCCTAAAAGGAGCACTATAAATGACGGCACAGCGTCCGACAGGCTGTCCTTTGGGGACTAGCCGGTGCAACGCAACCCCAGGCCCAGCGGCAAGCGTTGGGCTTTGTGGGCGCATTGGACCCTGGACTCATGTATGTAAGGTAGCAGCGTCTCGAAGCTCTTTTCAAACCAGCAGCTGCGCCCCTCCTTCATGTTTCCTTTCCCCCCTGGGCGCTTGTGCATTTTTCCGCCGAATTCCCATTCTCTCATGCAACAATCTTGGGACGAAATGGCTTTTACAAATTCTCTACTCAATGGCAGCGAAGTCTTTTGGGCAGTGCATGTCAGCACTCCATTGTCTACCTACTTGGGTAAGGCTCGTGCTGCAGCTCGTCCATACAGAGAGAGGGAGAGGGAGAGACGAGTCTAGCTCTTTTCGGGGTACACGGCAACCAAGGGTGATCTGCAACGTCTGCCGGCGGCCTCGCCCGCAGATTTTCACCCACACTCCACCGACGGCTTCGGGCCATTCAAGGCGCTTCCAGTTGTCTGGAGGACTCCATCCAGCTGGGAGCCGGGCTGTCACGTTGCGGCGATGTCATGACAAATGTCCGAGGTCAGCCGAGCTATTGATGATTTCACCAGTCCTCGACACTTCACCTGGATCAGAACCGCGATGACTGGATATCATGACCGCCCGGCTCGGATCCTTGTCACAAGTAATAGGGCTACGATGGGCAATGATGGTCGAAGAATGCCCACACGATTGGAATATACTACTACTAATATCAAAGTGCACGAGCACTGCAAACTACCTATACCTCCGGATTGGCGAGCCTAAGATACATTCGGTATATGCACATGATCATCGTTCCTCACATTCACATTCTGTCAGTGATTGTGGCTCTGACGACGACGTCAAGGATCATAGAACTGGCCAAGACGAACAAAAGTCCAATTCCGGACTTGGTCGTCGCTCTGGTGACACTACCACCAGGTGGGCGAAGCCTAGCCGTTCCTGATCAACCGTGTCTTCCCTCCTTCGGGCGTTCCGCTGCGTCTGCAGGTGAGGCCCGGCTACCTCCCGGGGTTCCATTCAGCCCCCTACCTGGGCGATCTACCCAGAGCATTGTACGTACCTGCCCACATACGGACATGCTTTTCGGACTTAGGCTTTTTCGAATTTTGATGCAAGCCACACTCGGCAGCTTCCGCAGACACCAGATACTGGAAGATTTACGATGTGATCTTCATCCGGAGGGAGCCTCAGGCCGAGCCGTGGTTCCTGTCCTTCCAGCTAATCGTGATAGTTGCCGCGCGTCCCAGTCCATCACTGCTGATTTGTTTTGTTCTTCGCCGCTCTGCATCGGGTAGCGGCTATACGATAAGGTTTCGCTGGCAACGGGGTGCAAGCGAGTTTGGCGAGAAGGAAGACAGCATTGGAGGAGCTGAAAAAGCAACGACGCTCTCCTCAGTTTAAAGACCTGTCAAAGACAAGGGTCTGCAAAACCGCGTCACTTTAACATCTCGGCAATCTCGCATGGACGTTGTACACCGATCCGCTCATGACACTGAACCCATCATGGTTACATTAGGCATCTCGTGCTGAGGAAAAGTACGTATTCCGCACTGCCTTGTTGCTCCAAACTCGACAGACACCACCTGTATACATTGGCGTGGGTCACATACGACTTGGCCTTGCCATACTTTGGCTGTAACGCTCTTGTAGAAGCATGTGAGCCTCATTCAAGAAGCATCAAAGTTTGTCCCTTTCGTCGGCCTTGCCGCGCAGTGAGCGGCAAGCTAGCGATCTGTCTTGTCGCTTTTCGAAAGCACGGCAACTCTGTATCGCCTTCGAATACTGAACCAATGAAGAAGTTCACACAACTTGGACTATGACTTTTCATACGCACTCATGCGGCTGCAGGCATCACATGTGGCGTCCGCGGCTTCGATAAAATTCAATGGAAAATGCCACCATGGCTGCAGAATCGGCAATCGGTGTGGACATTTGGCCATGCAGATGATCACGAGATCCCAATGGTATCTGGAGTTTACAGCTTGGCTGCTTCGTCGATTCCTCAGCCTCCTTCTATTGCTCCACCGGTGAGCATAAGTCTATTTCTTTTGTTGTTTTTAGCTTCCAGGATGACCGAGTAATGGATGGAGACTCTTGCGTTAGCAAAGAAACAGCCGAGGGTCGCTATCAGCTCCCATTGATGGAAATACCCTTCGATCTCCTGCCGAAACCAATGAGGTCGAGAAGAGTCAGCACAGACTGTCCATATTGGCCAGTGTTTCTCGACAATCCGAGAACATACATGTCGTGCTCCGATAGCCATGAGCATGTGCATATAAGCCGCTGTCGAGTCAAATCGTTCTCTCGATAGCATCCAGCAAAGGGCAAAAAGTCTGGATCTGTTTCTTTTCTCGGCGGGCAAAATAGCCAGGCTGATTCGCCAGTTTACGTGTTCGTAGTTGTCGTCGGCGTTTTCAAGCCTGGACAGTCCATATTCCGCAGCGGATATTCGGTACTCCGGATCTCAGCTGCGAGGAATCCCTTCAAATCTTTGCATATTTTGGCGTCTGCAAGGTCTGATAGGCGAGTCCAGCCTCTCGCTGGGGACAACTATTGGAAGTAGCGGCATGCCTATACCATCCCATGATCGCCCAGCTTCCGATCCACACAAGGTCTTTCAATCCAGACGCCGATCTCGGGTACGCGGTGAGAATCCCAGTCAGGTACAGCGAGGCAACAACTGGTCCCGGCAGCGTGACTGGATGACCTTTAATTACCCCTGGATACCGATAACTCGGTCTGAGACATTTGATATGGCAACTCTTACAGGCGCGACCTACTGGTATGAGACATGGTACTCAGTATCACAAAACATGATCACCAACTCAAACAAATGTCACTCGGCCGAACAAGTACTCCAAGTCAGAGCCGGGTGCACTTGGCCAGACCGAGTGACAGTTGCTCAACCAACAGGCCTCCCGGCCATGCTATATTTCCTCGACTGTCTGGCCAGCACTTATGTCCGAACCGTACCCGTGTATCCTGGCCATGCAACAAACGACATCAAAGCATACCAACAGCCTTGGAGTCATTAAAATACATTACAAAGACGTATAGTCACACCCAGGAGACGAAAACTAGTACTGACCTTGCAGCCACCACGGCAGGTTCCTTTTTTGCTATTCGATCACAACTGTCAGCACCAACCGTCGATGCCAATCAAGGGGAATGCTTGAGGAACGAATTAATCTCGCTTTTTTCCTAACGCACATTTTTCACGGGAGGGTTTTTTTTTTTTGGGGGGGGGGGGGGGGAAACATCATGCTTCACCAGTTTTGTTGATGACTATTGACTGTCCAACTGAGCATCAGTTTTGATAGTGCTCAGACACTGGCATGGGCGCAGAGCACTATTTCGTACGACCCACGTAAGAAAAGCACCATAGTGCGTGTCTTTATGCAGCCCTGTGGCACGAACAGGATAAAGTAAGGATTCGTCCATGTTCCAAATCCTTGTCTCGGATATCTCTAGATCTTCCCGCATTCCTGCCGCCGCCGCAGCCACAACCCGAAGGCCAGATCCGAACGCTAGGTGCAATAAGCCCGGAGATGGGACAGCACAATGGTAAGCTGGTAGGTATGTTTTCTCTCAAAGTCCCGCTTGATTGCATCGGGGATGAAAGAAGACGTTGCGAGTGGACAATCACCTCAAGGCCGCCTGGTGCAACTTCGCAAGCCTTCCGACATTTGGCGACCGGTGACTCGGCCGGGGCTCTTTTTGTTCTTTTTTCCCCTTTGCTCAACCCCGGCAGTAATCCTGAGCGACCGGTAAGACACATGCATGACAAAAGCACCGCGCGGGGAGGGAAATGCTGCGGTGGTACCGACGGGCTTACACGGTTGCACTCGGGGCTCTATGCTTTTCCGACACGTGGGAGCGCAATTTCGTGCATCTATGCATCCAGAGTCTCTCTTCCCTGCGGATATGCTGCTGGCTTCAAGGAACGACGCCGCAATCATCTGATTTTCAAAGACGTTTGCGTGAGCATTGCACAAGGTGTCTGACATGTGTATCTGATACGTCACGAGGGAAATCGGGTCGCTTCGAGAGCGACTACACAGTCCCTAGAAAACCTATGCTAATTACTGTAATGAACAGACAAGCGAAACGATTACCCAAAAGTTTCGATACGACATGTCTTATATTTACGTTTCTTGAAATACCAACGCATATTCCATGTTGCGAGTATTGAAAAGATGGCATAGTATTTATCTCAGCAAGCCCCTTGTCCACAGTACTGTGAGTAATCACTATTGCACGGCCCTTGATCCACGATATTTGCTTTTCTCTGTTACAGAAAGCTGCAACGGCTTTTGCTGGCCACCAGAGAACCCAGCGTTACAGCTGGCGACATGACAAAACGTATAATCGTCAATTGTAATGTCTGAGACACGATATACGATGTACGGCCCAAATTTCCCAGCGGCGGGAATTACAAGTCAGGGCAACATGGCGCGCTGCTACCATAGAAGGCGACCGACATGGATCTGTAAAGAGTCATCACAATTCCCCATGATACCTGGCCCTTTCGGTCTGACAAGTCCCAACGACCATTAACCAAGCCATGTCAAACTAAAAGCTTACCTACCGGCCTACCCTTTTCCAATTCCGGGTTCAGACGATCTGCCAAAAAGTGAAGGATGCCTTTATTTTCCTGCTAGCCCAGGGCATTCCCGCCAACAACCCACATGGCTAACCCTCCGCTGCAAGCGAGACGAGCTCGTGATTGGTCAATAGGCTGATCAGCAACAGAGCGACGTCGTTGCCAAGACTGGACCTTTTCAGCTGTGGTTGACGACTTGTCTGCTTCCAGCTTAGTTATGGCTTAGTTTGGTATAAGTAGGTATAAGGTTAAAGGTTCGCGTGCTCCACCCCAATGCTATTTTGAGATACAGTCGTGGGAAAACGGGGAAACCTCGCAGCAGGCGGTGGGATAAGGGGTATGGAGAGAGTTTGAGGACTCTATCTTCTGGTTCTTCTGTTTTAAAGGAATATTATTGAGAAGAGAAGCAGACACTTACAAGTACGGGACATGAGTGGGACAGTCTAGATGATGGGAAACCAGACTGCGAGTCAGCCAGTTCTGGCATCAAGTGTCACGGAAGTGAGTCTGGGACCTGGGTTTATATAGATCGAAACTAGTCGACTAAACGCGGCCGCGTCGAAAGGTGCCCAGTGGAGAAGCAACATCTTCAGCTGAGGTATGGAGCCGTGGTCTGGCGTGAACAAGGTCGTTGCAAGACGGGCAGATGGGCCTTCGAGCTACACGCGCTATGGATCGCCAGCAATCTCACTCTGAGCCTGCTTACCTTGAGGCAATGTAGGTAGCCGATTGCTAGGTGGGCAGATAATAAAAAGTTCCGGCAAGGCACACTATTGGTCTTCGCTTGGCTTTCCGTTGGGACTCTCATTTTTCATCTTTCTCTGTGTGTGCCTTTCTTCCCCTCGGCTACACTACACTACCCCACCTCGACTCGACTGCCATTGATCTTGTTTCCAAAAGGCAAATAAACAAACGCAAATAAGCCAGGAAAGGTCGACTGACCGGGAGAGAGGATCAAAAATGGCTTCGGTTTCGAGGTGGACAGTCCTCGGCTGCGCCGTCACCGCCGCCAGCGCGCAGTTTGTAAAACGCGGTACCCAGACGACCGAGAGATGGGAGCCGGCGCGACAGACAGACATCGGCATCATGCCCATGGACCCCCGAGGCTGGACGCCGAGGCCAACGTCGGCTCCGGATTCTGGAGCAGTCGCAAGGGAGCTGCTCAGAAGAGATGGTACTAGTACCTGCGGATACTATACTGGATACTCGTCATGTATGTTTTCTGATACTATTGCCTGCTGCCTCCCTCCACTTGAAATTGTACTCCCTGCTGACCCGAGTCGAACGAAATAGCCGCCGCCGTCGTCTGCCAGGGCTCTGCACAGTGTATAGTCAACAGCTATAACAGCGCCATGGGATGTTGCGCTTCGTCTGATGTTGGAGCTTGCCAGATTTACACCTCTTGCCTCGGATCAACCGAGGTCTCTACAGTGGTATCGGCGACTGGTTTCGACTATACTCTTCTGTGGTAAGCAAATTATCGTAATCTTCAACGTCATACCCACAGCATGACAATTGACGCTCCAAATAGCACCGAGACGGATTACCCCAACTGCGTCACATACTCATATGACCAATACGATCCCTTGTACGCCGGCTACAGCGCGCTCGGGTGTGGTGTCGAACAGGGCGTCTACGCGGTCGAGTACTACGCTCCGTTTCTGGGGAGCGCCGTCACTGGCTCGACGAGAAAGACCTCGTCGCGGACGAGAACCACGGCGACCTCTGGCGACGACACCATTCCGGGCTCCACGTCTGCATCGTCATCTTCGACCAAGACTGGCGGCGCGACCTCGACCGCCGTCGCGGCAGCAGCCTCGTCTTCCGGAAACAACACTGGCGCCATCGTAGGAGGCGTCGTCGGAGGCGTCGCCGGCCTGGCCCTCATCGCGCTCGGCATCTTCTTCCTCGTGCGCCACCTCAACAAGAAGAAGGGCGCCGACGCGGCCCAGCAGCAGCAGCAGCAGCAGCAGCAGCAGCAGCAGACTCCTCCGGCCCAGAACGCATACTACGCGGCGCCGGGACAGCCCAGCCCCGGCCCCGGCTACGACCCGTCGGTGTATGGACCCGGCGGTCCCCAGATGTCGCAGCAGCAGCAGCAGCAGCAGTTCGCCGGCGGCTACCCGCCGCAAGGAGGAGCCGCCTACGACCCGCGCGCCAGCATAGCCCCCTCGACGTACTACTCGCACGCGGGCTCGCCAAAGTACGACAACGCGGCGGCCGGGCCCGTCAGCCCCGCCGGCAGCCCGCCGCCCATGGCGCACTCGCCGTCCGCGGGCGACTACCAGGCGTACAACCCGGCGCAGGGCAATGCGCAATACGCGCATTACAATCAGCAGCAGGGACACATTGCGGAGCTTCCGGCGTCAAGGCCCGATGGCGAGTTGAGGGAGCTTGCGTAATGGAAGGAGACGCCGCGCCCGGCCCGCGTCAATTCGAGTAATGTCGACATTTGCTGCCATGTTGAATATCTTGGAAGATATGTGGTTTAAAGGCTCCATGATGGCTACATGATTATTCGCAGCGAAATGTCGATTGTTTTCCACGAAGATATGCATCACGTCGAAAAATGCTTAAAATTTTTAGAACGAGTTAAGATTCCCCCCAACGAGCGGTTGGTTCGTCGTTGAGATTAGTGTCTGTTCATGTTTTGGGGCCTGGCCTGGCTTCGAATCAGGGATTGATAAACCAATTATAATTTACATCTTGTACCGCGATGGATTTCGATGAGATACGATTGCGGATATAGATGAAAATTGACCGGAAAGAAGTCGAACCACGGAGATGACGTTATATTTTTGACCTGCCGGTAACCAAAACACCCTAAAATCAGTCTGTCCTAGCCTCTAGGCGTTAAAGATAGCACTGCCCAATCGGCACGATTGACTTTGTAATCCCCCACATGCCAGAAAGAGACTCTCTTATCCAGAATCTTTCATTCATTCATGAGACTGAGATAAGACTTGTAGTCGACAGACTCATTATTTGTCACATTTCTCTGCTGTGAGGAGCGATCCATAGACATGCCTTCCCTCCAAGATCTCCCGGAAAACTACGCGGCAGCCCTGAGGCTGATAGACGAGGCCCACGCCGAGGACCCCCGAACCGCCGCCGGCGAGGACGGCGGCACGATCCCGTACGAGCTGCACTATGCGCACAAGATGACCAGGTGGTTGGCGGCGCGGCGCCCGGACGCCTCGCCGGCGCTGCAGCTGGCCTGCCGGGCGCAGCACTTCAGGAGGTTAGCTTTCTTCACGAAATACTCAACTCTGTCCGCTGACTGATGCCATGTAAAGATGGGAGATACCCAGGAGCTCGTACCCCATGACGCGCCCGGGCTACCTGACCTGGCGGACCAAGCAAAAGGCGCAGGCGGCTTCGCAGGTCGCGGAGCTCCTGCGCTCGTCTCCCGCCATCGCGCCGGCGATCCCGGCGGAGGATATTGATAGGGTGGCCGCGCTGATCCGCAAGGAGAACCTGCGGAGCGACGAGGATACGCAGGCGCTCGAGGACACGGCGTGCCTCGTGTTCCTCGACGACCAGTTCGACAACTTTGAGAGCAAGGACGAGATCGACGAGGACAAGATTATCGGTATCCTGAGGAAGACGTGGGTCAAGATGAGCGCGCCCGGCCGCGACCTCGCGCTGGGCATGCAGCACAGCGAGAGGGCCCAGAGCTTGATTGGGAAGGCGCTGGCGGGATGAGTGATGATGGTGGATCAGGATGGCTATACAATTCTATAATCTAATACAAGACACATTGAAATTGACAGGCAGGTATGTATGACGGGATTATGGGTAGTAAATTTGTGTTACTTGAACAGAGGTGTGCAGCCGTCGAATTCAATTGGTCGGACCAAGAATGCAGTATACACTTTTGATGTAGCGAATCTGGCTGATACAGGAAACAGAGATCATACCTCCACTATTACTGCCCATCTTGCGTCGTCTCGACAAGGGGAAACCAAAACAGCGGAATTGAATTAGTTTCTCCTTCTCGAGTTACCCCTCAGGACTCGGTCCATTTTCGACCGAGACTACCAATGTGCACCAAACTTATAGCGACTATAGTTGACCCGAAAAGACGGCGGTCATTGCCACAGGAATAGTACTGCTAAGTGTGCTTGACAACAAAAGTTTCCGTACCTAAATTCTTCAATGGCCATATTTGGACGACTTGGTTGCTCATATAGTTCTTGCGTATTCCTGTCAAGACCTTGAGCGAGTAGACATCGGACACGAAAAAGAAGCAGCATGCCAACACGTCTCATCTCCGTTGAGGAGATCACCAAACACTCATCGGCCGACGACTTGTGGTTAGTCGTCGACGACATCGTCTACGATGTCACGGCCTTTGCGCCCGAGCACCCGGGCGACATCAACATTCTCCTGCAGTACGCCGGCGGAGACGCCACCAAGGCGTATTCGGCGGTGCACTCGGCGTCTCTGATCCAGACGACGCTGCCGCCGTCGTGCCACGTGGGAAGACTCGACACGGGCACCATAACAGACTCCTGGACAAGGACCGCAGAGAAGCATGGTTCAAGAAGCGCACGGCAGGAGGAGACGCCGAAGCCGCCGCTGGACAGCCTCATCTGCGCCCGCGACTTTGAGCAGGCCGCCGAGCGCGCCTTCACCCCCAAGGCGTGGGCGTTCGCCTCGTCCGCCGCCACCGACTGCCTGACGCGGGACCGGAACCGTCTGGCGTACCAGCGCATCGGCCTGCGCCCGCGCGTCCTGCGCGACGTGCGTGCCGTCGACCGGTCCGCGAGCATGCTGGGCCTTAGCACAAAAAGCCCGCTCTTCTGCTCCGCCACGTCCATGGGCAAGATGTTCCACCCTGACGGCGAGCGGGAGATCGGGCGCGCCTGCCGCGGTCTCGGGATCCCGCAGATGGTCTCGACGAGCGCGTCGTTTCCCTTTGGCGAGATCGCCGAGGCGCACTGCGAAGGGGACGACAACGAAAGGCCGCCCCTCTTCTTCCAGCTGTACATGAACAAGGACCGGGCCAAGTCGGCGGCGCAGCTGCGAGAAGTGGCGGCGCGGGGCGCCAAGGCGATATTCCTGACCGTCGATGCCCCCGTTACGGGCAAGCGCGAGGCCGACGAGCGCATCAGGGCCGACGAGAGCGTCGCGTCGCCCATGACGGGCCTCCGTGCGAAAAACGACAGCAAGGGCGGCGCGCTGGGCCGCATCATGGGCAGCTTCATCGACCCGTCGACGACGTGGGCGGATATAGCGTGGATCCGGGAGTGCGCTCCGGGGGTGCCCGTCGTGCTCAAGGGCGTGCAGACGGCGGCCGACGCCGTGGCGGCCATGCACGCGGGCGTGGACGGCATTTTGTTGTCGAACCACGGCGGCCGCAGCCTCGACACGGCGCCGGCGACGGTGCTGGTCCTGCTCGAGCTGCAAAAGTGCTGCTCCGAGGTGTTTGACCGGCTCGAGGTCTACGTCGACGGGGGCATATCGCGGGGCACCGACATATTCAAGGCCCTCTGCCTGGGCGCCAAGGCCGTGGGTATTGGTCGGGGGGTTCTGTATGGTTTGAATTATGGCAAGGAGGGTATCGAAAAATATGTCGACAGTAAGTCTTCGATTTTCTCCCTATGCTTGAAGAAGGGAATAAAAGTATTTGGAGCTGATCCTTTGAAACCGACAGTCTTGAACGACGAGCTCGAGACGACAATGCGCATGTGCGGCGTCACGAGTCTCGACCAAGTCCATCCCGGACTTGTCAACACTGGCGCCGTTGACCACTTGATCCCGTCGGGCGAGGACCACCCGTACGCCAAGTGGCGGCCCAAGGTTAAGAGCAGATTGTGAGGCAGCGAAGTATTGTTTCTGCCTTGGTGGCATGCGACCAATCTCACCTTGATGCTCAGCTCTGGGTGACCAATGGATGACCAGAGAGCCAAAAGGATCACCCAGTCAACGACATGAGAGCTTTCCAGTCGTCGAGCAACTGGCTATTGTGAAACCACTAGACCTGCCTCTGAGACGACGCAACAAACAAAAGGGTCTGCAGCAACAGTTTGTCGCCAAGGCCAAGACCAACTTCGTTTAATCTACATTCTCTCAGAACCCATTGACAGCTCTCATCCAATCGACCACCTCATTCCCACCATCACACCCATCCATCTTCCAGCCTGACCCTCCACCTCACCGCCCACCATGCCCGACATCGCCCAGGACAACAGCAAGTGGACGACGGACCAGGACGGTGCGATCATCAAGCTCAAGAAGGACGAGAAGTCCTGGGCCGATATTGGACGGGCCATAGGCAGCACCAAGGGCCTGGTGAGAAATCGGTACAAGTTCCTCGAGGCGCAGATCCGGGCTGCCGGTCTCGACCCGGCCGAGATCGGCGAGAGCTGGGCCGCGGACATGCGCCGCCAGGGCCAGGACATTCCGTCGCCGGAGAAGCCGATGTCCTCGCCCGAGAAGCAGAATGAGGTTGTGGAGGATGAGTTTCCAATGATGGGTCTCGCGGGCATCGTCGAGGAAGAAGAACAGGAGAAGGAGAAGGAGGCAGAGGCCGAACAAGCCGAGAAGCAACCCTCCCCCGCCGGAAGCGGAGGCAGCAAGACAACGCACAAGGCCCCCACCGCCTCCCCCGTCGTCCAAGACTCCCCCAAACCAGGCAATATCAAGCTATCGGGGCGCGTGATCGAGAAGAACGGCGTCCGCTTCGCCGAGGTGGCGGACTCGTCGTCGTCATCCTCGGAAGACGACAGCGACAGCGACAGCGACGACAGCGAGGGCGAGCGGGAGGAGCAGAAGCGGTTCCTGTACCACGAGTTCTGGAGCGAGTTGTACCCGAACCAGAAGACGTACAAGCCGGACCGGCACTGGACCGAGGGCGACTGCAAGGTCCTGGCCGTCATCGAGGCCAAGGACGAGGCGCTCAAGTACAAGCGCATGCAGGCCGACTTCTTCAACGCCACGGGCCGCATGATCTCGGAGGAGATCATCAAGCACAAGATGCAAAAGTCATCGTAGGGAAAGCTTAGTGGAGCCTCAGATTGTTGGTATCGGTGTGTTTGACTGTCTCTGCGGTTAGATGAGAGGCGTTTACGTAGTATCATGTCTCACTGGCGAAAAGATATGACTGTGCGCTTGTGAATCAATAACATTATCAATAATATGACCTCCGGGTCAGGCTGTTCATCTCGCTTGTGATAATTAGTACAAGCCAAGATGGATGCAAACCATATGCTCCTTAAAACTCCGACCGGCTATGCAAATCCGCTCTGAAAAACAAAATATGGCTCCTGCGGAGACAGCATCTATTGCCATCTCTATACACAGTTCTCCCCTCTTCCTAGCGAGATGCAACGTTGACCAACAACCATACCCAGAGATTGGGTGGTGAGGGCAAGACAGCCACATGTTTGCACTGGCCTTGCTGTCGTCGATAAATGATCAAGCTCGTTTTTTGATGAGTCGGATGAATGAATATCAGATCGGGTTTTGCATGCCAACAGGAGGTACCGCTGTGGCCACACTGTCGGATTGGGATGGTGCGACTGTGGCTGGGCTGGCGCCTCGACTTCTGGACGGGTTGCTCGAGCCCAGTCCTCGTTTCATCATCTTACCCAAAACTGTGACGAGCTCGCATGCGTCGTTGAACATGTCGTCGTCCATACCCTCTTGCGCGTCGTAGACCTCGGCTATCGTTCTCTTAGCCAACCGCCGGCTTCCTTCAAAATCGTGCACACATTCGTACAGGAACGCTGCATATTCCGTCTTCACCGACAGTCGCAACGAGTGAGAGCCCCAGAGGTGTGCATCAGCAAGCTCGACGGCTTGTCTGAAGTAGTTGTGAGCTGTGGGCAAGTAGTCGACGTGGGGAAGCAAAAAGGACGCGATCGCTTCGGGTGGCGGTGGGCCGAAACCTGGCGGAGGACCAACAGGACCGCCCTCGAGAGCGTGGGTAGGCTGCAAAGATGACCTGGCTGTCTCGGGAAGGTCGTCTTCTCTAGCCAAACCTTTGCCCTTGTCTGGTCGTGTTGAGCCCAGCGCTGACAAGGCAGCCGCCGTCAGCGCTTCGGGCGTCATGTTCGACACGGGCGGGTTGTTGTGGAACAGGACGAAAATATGGTAAAATGATGCGCGTAGCTTGTATGCGAGCACCCTAAGCTCGATATAATTTCCAACCATTGGTAGGACGTACTGCTCTAGCATGACAAGGCCTTCACGTGAAAGCCATATTATGTGTAGGTAGAGGTCGAGGGACTGCGTCATACGACTCGTGTCCAGACGTCTTTGTTTCCGCGCCTTAAGCAGATGGCCTGATAAGTTGATGGACAGGCCGAGAATCTTGTACAGCATTGAACCCAAGAGGGCATTGCTTGGTTCGACGGCCCTTGCAAGCCTGCCGAGAAACTTTTGGTCCACCTCCGAGGATGCCATTGAAAGCGACCGGATTGGACTGTGCTACGCCCTCCTAGACTATGGTCAGCTCAACCTCTCGGCAGGTCATGGGAATTGGGTGATTGTGTGGAATGAAGTAGGGCTTGGCAGGTGTGAATATGATGTACAAGAATGGCCATGATATGTTGAATCATCAGTTGTGCGAGGATAAATCAGGAATAACAGAAGTCCAATGTTGCAAGTGGTAGTGTCATACCTACAACCCAGTTCCTGAGACTCAATTGGATGTCTACCAATTCTCAGGATTCGATATAGTGAGCGTTGGAGGTAATTGATGATTTCGTGTCGAATATCGATCAACACACGGCGAAAGTGTGGATACTGAACAGAGAATGTCGAGTTCAGAAGGTTCAGTATGCTACTGGAGCTCAATTTCGAGTCGTTGAAAGAGTGTCCTGTCGATCCAACGAAAAGAATGACACTGAATTCCAAAGTGTTGATTTGGTTGTCTTAAGGTTTTGGCCGTGCCGCCTGCATAAGATTATAATGAGAGGCAGCCGTTGGATTTAGAGGTACAACCAAAGACGTCGTGTATCATGTGAAAGAAGGACTAAGCCCTATCAGACAGAACCCCGAAAATTAATAGGAGCTATATTCGCCATCAGCTTAAGATCATTGAGATAATATGGGTCACCCTCCATGATTGATTGGGATGACCAAGAATTCAACTGACCAATATGATACAGCCGAAGAACCGCAACGCCAATGGACCAATTCGCCTACTGAACTGAGAAATACCACAAACTCGGTCTCAAGGAGTGAAGTAGGTCAAGAGGAGTGGGCCGGGCGGGAAAGAAGCTGTGACGAGGAGGATGCGGCGGATGGAGTTGCTGAGGCCCGTCTGTCATGAAGCATCTCGGCGTCGAATCGTACGGCCTATGACGATGATTGGGGAGCCAGGCGCTAGATTAGGCGGCTGTATATATATGATCGCCACGTGGCGGGGGCTTCCTTGATACCGCGATCGC
The DNA here is from genome assembly GCA_001599175.1 of Pestalotiopsis sp. JCM 9685. Lineage (NCBI taxonomy): Eukaryota > Fungi > Ascomycota > Sordariomycetes > Amphisphaeriales > Sporocadaceae > Pestalotiopsis > Pestalotiopsis sp. JCM 9685. The sequence continues at coordinate 3,514,840 of BCGF01000004.1, forward strand.
TGGTAAAGGACGGTTTCCTGGCTGCTGGTGGCGGGAGGCCTGCCTGGTTCTGGTTTCCCAGAGGCGGTGTGCGGTCCACCGAGCTGATTTTTGGATCTTGTAAGTCCCGAGTTGAGTCGACGGTTGACTATTATGTGGAGCAGCTGGCTGTCGAGAGGCTCAGCTGTGGTGAGATCAACCCGCGAGTTGAACCGACTGGCCTGAGGTCTGCAAAAAAAGATGCTCAATGTTTAAGCAACCGACCAGACCAGAGAAAAAAGGACTGATGGACGAAGAATAAATCCACAGATGTAGGGTCACTAGCTTGAGGATGTATGTGCGTCCCGGGGGTACGCAGGTTATTATGTATGAGCTAGTAGTATTTTGCAAGGAGCGGGTGGCAGGTTGCTTCTAATGCATGAACGACAGTGGGTCGTTTTTTTTCGTGAGAGTCGTGCAGATAGATAGATTGGCGCCAGAGAAGAAGACTCAGTGTCTTTTCTCCTTCTCTCACCCGGGCTTGGTCGAAAGCTGGATAGGCGAACCAAGTCCTCGGTATGGTATGGATGAGAGAAATCGAATGGCGGGTAAACGAGGTCACAAGTGGGTATGTAACCAAAAGTGAATGTAGGTATTCGTCCAAAAAAAAAAAGGACGCCGGGGCGACTAAAAAACGGTCGGAGCGGTAGTGTTCCAAGGCTTAGAAGGGCGTTGGCGCGGGAAGGACAGGCAGGCTGGCAGGCTCTCTCTCTCTTTCAGGGACGGAGCGAGCGAGCGATTGACAAGGCCCTGTGACTTGGAGTTGACGCTTGGGGTCCGCGGTAGACGTCAACGAACAAGGGGAAGCCAAGGTCAAGAGAAAAAGGACAGACAGGCGGCCCCTGCTAGGTGGTAGATGCTAGAGAGGGTTTTCCAGAGGTCAGAGATCGGGGGCCTCGGGAAAGAAATCAAAAGGGCAAGCGAATGGAAGCCCTCTCGAGAGTTTTTCTGGTGCGGATGCGTTGATGCAAGATGAGTTGTCCCAAGGGAAAATCCAATCAAACCCCCTACCAGGAAGAGGCTCGAGGTCCCAGCCAGGAGGAGGGACGAGAGACGAGAGACGAGAATCGAGAGAGCCGAAAAAGGCGGCCAGGTGGAGCGCTGATTGGGACCAGCAATCCCGCCTGCTTATGTACCCTTTAGCCAGGCCCAGCTTGTGAGTGAATGAGTGAGTGCGAGTCGGCAAGTCAGGCCAGGCCAAGGCCAATTCGACGGTCCGGGGCCGACGTCCCTTTTTCTTTTCCTCCTCGAAAATCCAAGACTCGGTGATAAATGAGCTGGAAAACAAGTGTGAAGTTTGCGACGACTCTCGCGCTGGACAAAAAACAGGGTTCAGAATCGTCTCTGTTGAATTCGGCTCAGTCTGTTACCAGAATTCAACATGTCTTGCGGACGAGTTGATTGGCTCTCCGACCGAGCTTAGGCTTGTAGCAACGGTCACCTCTATTTCGCAGCTGCTGCGTTGGAAGCCGGTAAACGGTTATCCCAAACGAATGCGCCAGTATATCGCGACACAGCAGATTCCAATGTGTCTGTCTTCTCTCCCAGTATCAAGTATATGAAAATATGAATCAGATCGTCGAGAGCTTGCATTCAGTGAATGAATGCCCTGCCGTCGCTGCAGATGTCAGATGCAAGCGCGCACTCACCTGCTGCTTTGACAGTCGGGGCTACTGTTGTCATTATTTTGGCAGACACATTCTCGAAAGAAAACATCAACTTTTTTATTTTCTGCGCAAACTCAAATTGGTCGCGCAAGTGACTGCTTCCTGGACTTCTCCATGGCAACCGCAGCGCCTCTTGTGCAGGATTGACTTTTGTTCCTACATAGGCGCCCGCTCCGGGTGTCATTGGTGCTTCTCCCCCACGAGGGCGACATACTCTTGTCTTAGACAGAAGGAAAATCGTAGGACACCGCCGTCACCGTCAGTCATCGAACGGGACATGGCAAAGTTAGTCTCCCTATGGCAGACTTGAAGACTCGCGCATGTGCGATCCCACCGCGTGAGTTTTGTGCTGCGTTCCGCCGCGGCTGGACGATATACTTAGAACGGGGAAAACGTCAAATCATGTGGGATTTTGGAGAGTGGCCAGGTAACACAGCACGACAATTCCTGTCCGCGTTACACAGTATCCGTGTGTCTACCTGACCAATTGTGCGTAACAAACTCGAGCAGTGACACGACCATGTTTCCCGCTTCCCCCTTCCCGCTTGACGACTTGAGCTATGCAATTGACACGATGATCCCGAGGGATGCCAACAGGCGCGATACGGACCCTTCAGTATGTATGTGACGCCTCAGGCCGCCCGGCGGAATGAATGAATGATGCATTGTGGATGCAACGGGGCGGATATCTCATGTATCTTGGACACAGGGCCCCCGGTCTTGGATCGATCGGGTTTCATGATATCGAGGAGGAGTGACCCCGTCCAGTCCAGTCTGAATTTCCCAATCTCTCGAACCCCTGACGCAGCTGCATACCTACTACATATATTGTACCGTAGTCGCGTAGGTAGGTCATCTCCCGGTACATGCAGACTCACATAAGATGTGCAGCGCATCGCAGCACTTGTATGCGCATCAGACGAGAGACGAGAGAGGCGCGCGCAAAAAAAGATAGATATCAAATAGCCTCCAGTTGGACATTTGAAGCAGGGATCTGGCCTAGGTCAGACACTTCTGCCCGCATATGACCGCATACGATGCCTAGACAGCACTTGCAGGCCTGTCGCCAGTCCCCTAGTCCCCTAATGTATCTCACCCTACCCCACGTTCAGTTGCTTCTGTGCCGCCGCTGCTCCCAGAACTTTGACCCCTAGGCCAGGTCAGGGTAGGCGGTAGGGGGCCCGTCCATTTGGATTCGAAGCTCCCAACCTCCCCAATTTTCCTTCCACAGCGGGAACTAAGCAAGGGGAAGGTCAGGTCACCTTGAAGCAGGTACCTTATTACTCCTCTAACCCAGCTCAGTCCAGTGCTATTTTCTTGCCTTGGGTTGGTGATGGAGGCCTGCCAAGTAACTTACACGGCTACATTTGAAGTTGGTAGGGCCCGGGTATGTAGCACACTACAGCTGGGAACCGAGGGAACTTCGTACCGGATAAGACTAGAATAGCACCCGCTGTCATCAATGATCATCCTCATCAATCATGACGGCCATTGATCATTTCATGAATTGCTTCCACCCAACCAGCTCTTGACAGCACATCAAGCCGCTAATAAGTCACTGGCGTAAGCCACGGGATGACCTCACAAGAAGAAAGCAGGTCCAGAACGAAACTTTACAAACCTCTCATCCGCGGACGTCGGATCCATGTCCCTTCACCTGTGCACCCGGCCTTGAAATATGCGGCCATCCCCTCCATGATTCTTTTGTTGTTATTACAGAGTACTGAATTTCGTAGAATATCCTCGTTTTGCTACATACCTTACCTGCCCGTCGCACCCGGAACCCCAAGCCCGGGGCTCGCTAACTCGTGGAGATGGAGCGCTGCTGCTGCTGCTGCTATATTTGGCTCCCATCGAACATACATCAATTCAGTCACCCACCCGGTTCCCTCCATTGTTACCATCGTCATGTCGTGAGCAGACATACAGACATGATGCCGGACTGGCGGTGAGAGGATGCACCTCTCGCAAACGTCAAAATTGCCACTCCTGCCGATGGAATGACTGGCGCTTGCAAGTAAGTTGCTTGCATATCGGCATCTTGCTCATGCTACCTTGAATCTGCCCGACCTACATACATACATACATACCACCTACACTCCCGGATCCAATCACCAGCTCATACCGGACACCAAAACGTGCTGCTTGCTGCCCGGGTCTTCCTTGGATCCATTAAGGCTGTACAGCGTCGATTGTATCTCATTGCTTCAATCTCACGGCTTGGGCGAGTCTTGATTTCTCGCAAAACCTAACCCCGCCTCGCAGTATGGGCCAACGGGCGTTGATGCCACTGACAGACTGTAGGTTGTACTTCGTGTAAGCGCAAAAGGCAGAAACACCAACCAGTATCCTGTTTCTTTTCCCATCTTCCCTCCACCGCTTCTCTCATTGAACGTCCAACTCCCCAAAAGAAAATGTTCACGTCGACATGCTGTCATCCGTCAAACAAGAATGACTCGTGCATAGATGACATGGCTGCCACGAAGCACAAGCAAGCCCTGGGGGTTCAAGGGTTTCGGGCGCAATTGACACGCTTCCGCCCGCCGGGTTCACACCTACATACAGGAGGAAAAAAAAAAAAATGGCACTGGAGTATAATGCGACCCGGGCCAGCCCAAGATGCAAGCCCAGGTTTACACCTGCGTCAAACACAGCTATCAGGGTCGAGATCCCCACACCCGCACACATCATATCGTCGGGAGCGAGACCTTCTTTTTCATATTGCTCCACGTCAAACACGTTCGTTTCTCTCCCCCATTGAGGAAAGAAAGCACATGTCCGTCCGCGGCCGTGCCCAAAAGGCTTCGTGCACATCATCTGCAGATCACGGACCTGATACTGGCCGGGCGAGAAGGAGGCTACGTACAGACATGACGACTACCCTACTCCTCGGACCGGACACCTCGCTCGACGTAGACAGAGCCAAACGGTTCCTGCCCAAGACTTTCTGTCTGAGGCAATAGGGACAGGTGTTGCTGGCCGACAAAGGGTCCTATAGCGCCTTCATGATTCGCTCCAAGTTTCCAATCTTCACATGTTGTGGAACTTACCTCAGCCGTGCTGAAACAGGCTACTCGCAACCGAATGCCGTTGCCAAATTATGACCATTGGGACCCCCCCGAAGGGCCTGTCGTCCCAATCGGGTTCGTCTAAACTGACCCAACATCACGGCCCATTGCCAAAAACCGACAAACACAACCCCCGGATAGGTGATCCTTTTGATTGACAATATAATCAATCTGGGATGGGAGTCATACCCAACCAGGCATTGCTCGACTGCTGACTGATCCGGAACCCAGCCCAGGTGAGATGGGAAAGGGATGCCTGGTAGGCAGGTAGGTATCCATATCTGCGTGTCGACTCCATACGTCCCGTTTCGCTGGTTCAAAGCAACTCCACACGGGTCAGACACAAGACAGTATTTAAGAATAGCACCAATTCTCGACTACTGTTGGAGAATACTCCTCTGGCTTGAAACGTTTCCCGGAGCCGTCTGAATGACTCGCACGTTGCAGCCGTCAACTCTACTTTTTTTCTTTGGCTGTCCGTAATTCGTGATCAACATTCCCCAATTTGGCCACTTTGCTGTTTATTAGAGGTTTAGAGCGAGTCCCCTTTCCCTGCCCTGCATACAATACGTCGATCGGATTGGATTGGCACAAGGCCACGACTCGGATACTCGATCCATCTAGACTGGATCACCACCACACAACCTTATTCGCAACCTTGCTGCCCGACGGGAAAAGCAAAGACACACACGCAAGGCTCGCCACACACGTCTTTCCTTCCGGGCTGCATTCCGACTGACTGGGTGTATACCCGATTTGCTTCTTGGCATATAAGCGACCATAAGAACAACCCATCCATCGCTCTTCCCTTGCCAGAAAGAAGAAACAGTTCAGAGCAACGACACGTTCACTTACTCGAATCACATTCACTTGTTCACACCGACATTCACTATTTCAATCCTTTTATCTTACAGACTCGACATTCATTTGTATATCTAAGAACCCAGGAGTTCTCACTCGACTGTCTCTCTCTAGCTCATCAATCTTTCGCTGGTACTCATTCGAATCACCACAACTCTCGAATCACTCTTTACTTCATAAAAGACATACATCAACCGCTCTCTATCACCATCAGACCAGGCGGGCACCAGCAACTAAAACCCCCGTCTCTATTCTTACACGGACATACGTGTAAAAACCAACCACACAAAAGCCACCACACCACATATACAGACTTACACAGCCCACCATGTGTAAATACTACGCCCACGCCTTCAGCTGCAAGCACATGTCTTTCACGTTTGCGCGGTTCTGCAACCCGGCCTCGTTCACGCAGACGCCCTGCGACAAGCGGACCATCTGGCACACCATCGGCCTCGAGGAGGCCTGCGACGAGTGCCAGGTCTGGTGCCCGGACAAGTGCGCGCCGCCGCCCGTCGTCAAGGTCCGCCGCGCCGGCGGCGTCGGCGCCCGGATGAGGAGGTCTTGAGCGTGGGAACTCATCCCATCTCATGGTTTCTCTCTCTCCCTCTTCGATGGCACCGTCTCGATCGTGGACTTTCCGGTGCTGCACCAGCCATCATTGGATGAAACACTTTTATCAGACGCATCATATGCTCTGTATCATGAGAGCGCCTGCTAGTACAACAGCAGAACGTCACATCACACACAGACGGTCTCCAGATCACCATCTTTCCCTTTCTTCATTTTTAGAATTCTTTTCGGCGCACACGCGACAGGGCGTACACAGCAACGAACAACAACAGACGACAGACTATGTTATGCGAAGATGAAATTTTTGCTATTTTCTTCCTCTTCTTCAACGGCTTTGGGTATGTGGGTCAGCGGGATAGATGTGAGGCACCGGCGTTTTTATTGTTCTTTCTTGTATGGAGCTTTTGGAGTGGTTCTTATTCAGCAAGGGGATGGTTATTGGTTTTTACGCAGTCTTGCGTTTTATGTGGGCGGTGGTTTTTACTTCTTTCTAGAGCTTGGGGTTGGGAGTATTATTCTTGTTACCAGGGGGAGTTCTTGTCATGGCATCTTTGTCCGGGCTTTTTGTACGGATTTGTGGAAATTTGTTTCTTGTGTGTGCGATTGCTGGCTCATGAGACACATACATACAGTACAGAAGGGACAAAGGAAGATGGAGTTCCGAGGACAAGAAGGGCCTACACAAAAGGTGTCTCGGGTATGAGGTTGCTAGATTCAAGATCGTGATAGACTTTTGGGACTTCAGTGTGCAGGATCTAAAATCATTATTACGATTCGTATATACGCCAGTATACTTTTACTGTTGTGTTTCCTGTAAAGAGGGTCTTCATTATATCCAAGTAAAAGTGAACCCAACCTCGTGAAAGCGCCGGAGCCCATGAGTTTATATAGAATCGTGATATAGTGGTATCCCATTCGAAGAAGTAAATGCCCGTGTATGTGCGACGCCGATTGTGATTTCCCCCCAAAACCCGTGTTTTTCCAACCATGATCCATACCCATATGAATTAGTTTATAAGTATATACAGCGCCGTGGCATGAGATCTCCGAGTGCATTATTTCAACATGGCTGCGGGTCTACCTCTCAGAGTCGACGGCTTATTACGTCTTCGACTCATGACGGTTCCCAGACCATCCTCTAATGCCGAACTCTCTTCGCCACCCTCGAACCGTTCGTTGCCAACTAAAATCACCTTGATAACGTTGCTGAGTCCGATTGCGACGCTGCCTCTTCCAACGCGGACCATTGGCCCAGTATCGTTGACGAAAAGATGTTCATCGTCGTCTTCCCGGCAAAGTGGCAGTGTATCCCAGGTCTCTACATTGCCCGCCTGAGACAGCATCCATATTTCCCACATGTCTTCCATCTTGACAGAAGACATCGGCGACGGGGTATGACTTGGGCGCCGCCGCCGCAGTCCCGCGTTGCCATTTTGATGGGCATTCCCGTTTTCTGTCCTTGCTTTGTGCGACGGCTTCTTCCTAACACCAAGTAATATTCTTGATGGAAGTGCTTCCCATGTACCAGGGTCCTTGACGACGCTTCGCATCTCTTTCGTTTCGGGCCATCGGCAGCATGTCTTGCTCACTGGCTGCCCAGGTTCGCGAAAACAAATGGACGCGCCTTCGTCCTGAGGCGTATATGTTTGAATGACGAGATCCCGAGTAAATGCATTCAGGTAGGCAAACGTAAGGTACTTGAGACCGACTGAGCCGCATCGCATCGTTCTTCTCTTCGAGTGGAAGCATTTTAATGTTTTCGGTTGTATCGGATCAGTCTTGAAAGAGTGTATGGCGCAATACGAAGTGGCGTCGACCAGGTCAATCGATTGCACTCTGACCACAAGGATGAACCCAAGCTCTGGCAGCGCCACAAGCGACATGAACTCCTTGTCCCTGGGCCGAGGAATGTCGACAGTGTTGCAGTTCCAGCCCGATGCATCTTGACTCAGGCAGTGGACCTGACCGTCGCGAAAGGAAGTCATGACTTTTGTTGTAGCTTTTGCTTTGAGTTTGTTAGCATACGAGGAAACGATTGCATGTATGAACATCTTAAGAGAAGGGCTAATTACCTTTCTCGATTAGGGCACCAACAGAGACAAGAGCCCCATCGGAAATCAAATAGCTGTCAGTCTCCATCTTCTCGGGCTTGATCTCAGTCATGATTCCATCGCGCCGGAGAAGTATGACCGGATGGACCCCCTCAACCTCTTGCGCAGCAAAGAAGAAAGCTTCAGGTCGGTGGCGAAAAGGGTCCACGGGTATAGACGGCCCCCACGTACGCTCCTGCAGATCCCATAGGAGGACAGTTTTTGTCATGAGCAGAGCGAGCCACCGGGAGTCATCGTCGACACACATGGCAAGGATCGGAAAGGCAACCTGTGATTCTTCGTTTCCAAGAAGAGGGTAGCTGCCACCAGCTTTCACATCCCATACGCGGATGATTCTGTCTAGACCGACAGACACGACGTGACCGTCAGATGACGCAGACATGGCCACAATGTCAAGCGAGTGGCCTTTACCCAGAGTCTTGACTGTCAGTAGAGGTTCCTCTTCCGCCGGGTTCGTGGATGACGTGGTTTCGGCTAGCTCATCAAATAGCAGATAGTTCATGAGAATGCGCACCGCGGCCCCGATGACTAGGACCGTCGCAAGAAAAGGCAAAGTTTGATGCCGTGCAAAGTCGTAGACGGCAGGCAAAAATGGAGGCTCATTCGTCGTCAACATTCGATCCGCTCCTTTTTTGACGAACACGATGGGGTCAAACACCCTGGCGACGTAGCTGTGAGCTTCTGGTTTTACCACATTGATGACTTCTCGTGCCGTCTCATGATCTTGTAGTCGCAGCCAGGATGTAGGGCTCCTGGCCTGATGAACGTCGATAAGTAGTGATGACTTGGGTGTAACGTCCTTGTATTTCCGGGATATCATGGTGATGCGTCCCAGAGTCCTGAGTAAGCTCTCATTCTCGAAAAAGTGCCATTGCGCAATCAGCACAAATCCCACCATGACAATGGTGCCGGCGATTCGGGTCGACATGGCGATTTTGCCCTGCAGCAACGCATCGACCCATGACTGCCGCGCTTTGGCTTCGGCGGGCGTTCGGTGATTTCGAATAGAGGCCTTTGCCAGTGCATCGCTGAGCTCCGTCCGCCGAACATCCACACTGAGGACTGATAGGAAGAATGTCGACAGGTAAAAGAAGTCGAATATGATGGCTATCGCGGCAAAAGAGCAAAATGCCTGAACACCGGGCGACACCATATGGGACAGACCCCACAAGATGAGCAGGTTCTGGCCAACGCTGGCAAGCGCAACGTGCCCGGTTGTGCCGAATGCATGCCCAATTCGATTGCTGGTGTTGCTTTCCGCCGGGGTGAGAATGACGGCATTGATGAGGCGAAATATATTCTCCAAACTCATGGAGAAAATCGCAACTGGATATGCCAGCTGCGGGATCTTTGAAAGATCAATCTTGAATATGGCGCAGAGTGTAAAACTGGACATGATTGAGAGGACCAGTTGCGCCAATACTGTCACGACCAACCCAAACTTGGATTTTACGGCTCGCAATTTGGTGAGACTGACGACAAAGTAGGCACCCGTGAGAAGGTATGCGGCGCCCAGCGCAAGACCATCTTGAAGTGACATGGGCCTGAACTGAAATTCATAGATCTGGCTTCGATAACTCATCCCGTCGGAGGGATACACATCCCATTTGTCAGCCATCTTGCGGGCGAGCTCTTCGGATTTCGCCTGCCAGATGCGGCCAACAGGAGAGTTTCGTCGATGAATCAAGGTGATGACTAGGGCATCAGCGGCAGCCAGCCTGCGATCTTCGAACCGCTTTCCACTAAACACAATCGAATGGCGCAGGGTGACATTGACCGACGTGTGCTGAGTTTTCTTGTCGTTCACCGTCGCCATGATATCGGCATCAGATTCAAGCTTTTGCTTGTCGCACGACCAGTAGAGTAACGGGGAGTGAAAGAACCACGACTCGTCGGTCAGGCCGTTGATGATGTGAAGAGCATCGCGCTGGCGCGGGTTCAGATCGAGGGCGGTTGTGTGCGAAAAGTCAACAGTCTCGAGGGGTGGAGGAAGCTGGCGCGGACTGAAGTCAACCGTCTGCCCGAGCAATTCGTTCTGCAGTTCCAAAGCGCCCATCAGCACATCCCGATCGAGAGCTCTCATGTAGTCGCCGTGGACCCAGATGTAGCGCATCATGACATCTGGCTCGATGCTGGTCTTCTCCTCGAGCGGCTGCGCATCGGTCCACACATGGTGAGGAAGATTGGAGGCGCCATTAGTGAAGTCGGTCGTGTACAGAAACGGGAAAGGATAGATCAGAACCGAGGCGACGGTGACTGAAATTAACAAGGTGGTGATGACATGACGGGCGGCATATCTGCCGTATCGTGTGAAGGCATCGCGTAGAGGATGGGTCGGACTGAGTACAGGAGCTTCGGTCGTTCTGATTCACATGTATTAATAAAGTTCTGCGGAATGCGGGAGAATGCAGCGCAGGGCTGGACAGAGCACGGCGGCGAGGCTACGAAAAAAAAAAAAAAAAAAAAAAAAAAAAAAAAAAAAAAGGGAAGCAATCCGAAGCAGCGTACGCACCCTCTGAAAGGATACAGCAGGTACCAAATCATTCTCTCGACGCATTTGTCGGTGGTCTGGTTGTTTCTATGGCTGGTGGTGTCTGAATGGTAGTTGTGATCGATTTCGCCACATATGGCTGTTCGTCGCAAGAGCAAGAGGGGGCATGATCTTGAGGGAGCTGAGGACGAGAAAGAGCGCCGCTAAAACCCGAGGCGCAAGTCGAGCTTCATCAAGTGCTTTTTTGCTCCTCTCCGTCTGTCTCTCGTCGGCGAAAGCAGAAAGGGTGTAGGTTATGTAAGGTAGCAGCAGACAGACAGTCACTGGACAAACGAACAGACAGAGGCTCGACTTTTGGTGGAGGAAAAGAAAGGACCAATTGTCGTTAGCGCCAATGGGTGGTAGCCAAAAACCACTTGGTCGGATCCGAGGTTGTTTTAGGCCAACCGCCACCAAAGCTGGAGGATTTGAGACTACGCAGGGCGATCGGCGGGCTTGGATTGGACCAGACCTCTGTCGAAGGCGTCTTCTTCTTGTCTGGACGAGAAGAATTTGAGCACGCGCTCCAGAAGCAGCAGCAGCACAGGTAAGACGAGGGCGCGAACGGTGCTTCTTTTTTTCGGGCGGGCGGGCGTCTGTCTTTCTTGAACTATGGGAATAAGGTAAGGTAGGAGACTGGACGTCTATGCTACAGTACATCCACTAATGCGGCCAGGCTCATGTCATTGACGACCCGGAGTCAGAACCCTACCAGCCCATTAACTCGAACTGGAGGTCACTAAAAAACAAGGGGGCCCTGGGAGGTGCGCCAGTCGCTGAACAAGCACAACACTTGGTCGCTTGGTGCTAAGCTAGGGGGCCCATGCTCTGTGGCACCTCTTGTAGGCTTGGCGGGGTGCTGCCCGCTTCCCGCGCGACCTGTCTCCCGTGCGTACCGAGTGGCTGATCGATCCTCTTTGCCTCTCTGGTACATACAGGAATGGATTGACCAGCAGTCCCGGTTCTGATTTGCTTCTCAGCACCTTCTACGGAACACGTTCCGTTACATGGTGATCATCATTCCTGGGGCAGCACCAAAGTCTACGAACTGCAGAGTGCGTCAATGGGAAGCGAGGGCGGGTATGCACAGTCGAACCTTGAGGATGGAGTCTGTAGGTAGGTAAACATGCATTCATCACGATTCCTGCCCAGTGCTAGGTATTCCAAAACACAAGAACAACTTCTCCTGGACAATCAAAGCAACCTGGAGCAGCTTCGACGTAAGCTCTCCCTGAATGGAATACACTACGGATGCATCTGGTCTAGCTCACCCCCACGGCCTCGGGGTCCCTAGCTGAAAGATAAAATCCAAGACAGGTTACTTTCGGTGCTTTATGTTCTGTAGTAGTGCGAGCCTGACTCGTGGCTGCTGATCATACCCTGCGCCTGGCCTGGGGACCTGGGAACTGATGAGAGCTGTCTTCCAAGGTTATCAATCTACAAGGCTGTCAATGACAGTGTCAAACATTGATTGCTGCCCGACAGCCGCCGCTGATAGTGATAGTGGGCAGAAATGTCGGTCTACTGGCTGCAAGATGAATTATCATTTGTGTTATAGGATGCTAGGGCTCGGTCGCACATACATATGTAAGTATATCAAGTAGGTAATTCTAAGCAAATACTCGGCGTAACGGATGTGCTGGTGCCCCACCAGAAGTTACCAGATCGCGATGCATCATACACCACCATCCTGCCCAGAACTCCATACGTACCTGGTAGTGTCGACAATGTCTCTGATTACACAAAAGTGACTTTTCCGGCATAAAGCATGATCGTGGACACTGCATGCTGTCATACGAGTCTAAAATAAATCATGCCCTGATGATCATTTCGTGACTCGTTGACGTTCAACATTACAGCTCTCCATCAGTGTCGCATGCAATTTCGAAACAATGGCATTTCTCCCGGGGACCAAAATTACATGCAATAAATACAGCTGGAGCACAGGTCTGGCTGGTGATTAAGGTAGGCCCATCCACAAATTCTCCCATTGGTTGGATTGGGGCACGAGGAAAATGGAGCACCCTCTTTCTCTCAATTCCCGCGGGCTCGTCCCGCACGACCAACCAAATTTGCGGAAATAATGTACCATGTAAAGCCTCAGAAGACGAACCACATGTTCCATGCTACACTGCTATCTACGAATCTCACCATCGGCCTTCTCTGTCCTACCCTCCCTATGGGCAAAATATCTCCATGATCGTACGACAAAAATCTATCACAAGCCCCAACTTGCGCAATTCGAGAAAGCTAGCAGCCCGGCCGAGATTCCCGAGATAGATCTTGCTGGACAGCCTTATTAAAATTCTCCGCCGAAAAGGGATCGTCCGCAGATCCTAGCTTGAGATTTATCTTAAAATAAACAAATCTCAAGCTGCAAGGGCAGGGCCACCCGCTTCTGCTGAATATCCTGCTTCAAGCGCCCAAGTTTCTTAGACATTTGAACAACATGTCGGGGGCCGGTGACGACAACGACGACAAGGTCCGGGAGCTCATCGTGAGCTACAACGAGCTGAACTCGTCGGCCATCGAGGAGCTCTTCGAGGAGCCGAGCCCGCTCGAGTTCATGCGCTTCGTGGCCAGGAACACGCCCTTTGTCGTCCGCGGCGGCGCGAGGGACTGGCCGGCCGCCAGGCAGTGGAACGTCGAGTACCTGCGAGAGGCGCTGAGGGGCCACCGCGTCAATGTGGCCATCACGCCGTACGGGTATGACTTCCCCTTTGAGTATATAACCATATAAGACCGAGGAAGGAGGAGGGAGGTCACACACTACACTACACCACACCACCACCCATCTTTCAGCCCTAGACAAATAAGAAAAAAAAAATCTCGATCTCTCGCTCACCGGCCTCGTAGGAACGCCGATGCGCCGACGCTCGATGCGGACGGCAACACCGTCTTCGCCAAGCCGTACGAGGAAGACCAGCCTTTCGAGGAGTTCATCGACTACCTGACGAAACAGGAACTAGACTCTGCTACTGATCCCGGCGAAGTGAGGTATGCGCAAACACGTGGGTCTTGAACATGCCGTCTGTACATCTTCGAAAACACTCATCTCACGCCTCTCCGCCACAGAAAATGACAACCTGCGCCACGAGTACTCCTCCCTATTCTCGGAAACCCTCAGATCCATCCCCTTTGCCCGCATCGCCCTGGACCAGGAGCCCGACGCCATCAACATGTGGGTGGGCAACTCGCTCTCGACGACGGCCATGCACCGCGACAACTACGAGAACGTGTACGTGCAGGTGGCCGGGCAGAAGCACTTTGTCCTGCTGCCGGCGCTGTGCCAGCCCTGCATCAACGAGCAGGAGCTGCGCCCGGCCGCCTACGTCCGGGACGGAGATGACAGCGACAAGCTGCGGCTCGAGCTGGAGGACGGGCCCGCCGTCCCCTTTGCCGTATGGGATCCAGATCGGCCTCACGCCAACGTCACAAAGTATTCCCATCTCGCGGAGCCCGTGCGAGTCACGCTCGATCCGGGAGATATGCTTTACCTTCCGGCCATGTGGTTAGCTCCATTAGTCATGGCATCTTGCAGAAGGTTTGCGGCTAACTTCTGTCAAAAGGTACCATAAGGTATCACAGTCCTGTTCAGAAGAAGGGCTTTGTGTAGCCGTAAACTACTGGTATGCCCTGCCTCATGCATGATTATCCGCTGTACATGATACTGATCCATCTAGGTACGACATGGACTTCAGTGGGCCACTGTATCCCTTGACATCGTTTGTCCGAGACATGTCACGTAAGGCGTAAGGCTGTTGTTACTTATCCAGTCGTAAGTCTTGTTCATTATAGTCCTATCTATGATATCGCAATACACATTCATGATTCTGAAAGTTCAGTTTGATCTGTTGCCCGCTTCGTGCCCCAAACACCAATGCCCTTCAATGAATTCTTCCAACGTTCGAATCGATTTCCTTGAGTAGCGCTTTATAAGTTGACGCGCACGCCCAGTGGGTTTCTCATATTGTCCTCCACAAACCTGCCCTTGTCATCGCCGATCTTCCTCTTGAACAAGGAAAGATCCTTGAGCAGCTCATGCATATAGTCTTGCATCTCGTTTGCGCGTTCCTCGTGGACCTCGGGAAGGTACTCATCTTCGTCCTCGTCGTAATACTCGTCCGGCTCCGTGCTCGTCTCCGAGTCTGCATGTATATCGGTTGCTTCATCAGGAGTAGCATTCTCCTTGTCGGCACTAAGCTCCTTGGCTGGGTCCGTATTATTGACAACAACTTCCGGGATAGGGTTCTTCAAGCTGTCGAGTGCCAGTTTAAGGTGTAATCTCAATGCTTCATTCTCCGTCTGTAAGCTGCGAATCTTGCCCTCGGAGACCAGACTGCGCTCTTCCATCATGCGCTGCATTGCCGCGACGCGATTCTGGTATTCCTCGAGCTTCTCTTCGCTGTCTTTCTGATCCTTCTCCCGTCTCCGGGTATCCGCGACTGATAGCTGCAAAAGTCGGATCTCCTCGGCCATTGCTGCAATCTGCGCATCTCGCTCGGCAGTGGAGATTTGGTCCTGGTTGACCACGGCTCTGGTGCGGATGCGCTTGGCCTGATCGGCGTAACGCAATGTCGACAGTGTCTCTTCGTAGTCGGACGGGGCGATGCAAGCAATCATGGCTGTCTTGCTGTTGCCGCCCAACGAGTCCTTGAGGAGCCAGGTCAATATTGAGTCTCGGTACGGGACAATGTCGCCCTTCCGTTTGCCGCGCCCGTGTTTTGGATCTGCCAAAGCAGCAATGACTCGACCGAGGGTGGTCAACGACTTGTTGATATTGCTACCTTCTCGAAGCCGTGCACCAGTGGCCTCGGTGGACTTTGCTCTTTCGCTTCCCGCCAGATCGACCAGCCTGATACGAGAGCTGCGCTCCGTGGTTTCGTCCGTCTCCATGTCGTGGTGAATTTGCTTCAGCATGATCGTGAAGACTGCGTGGCTGCGACTACTGGTGTCGTTCATCTTGGTGCTCGCCGTTGTCCGGGATGAGTCGCCTATCTTCATATACCGTAAAATCTCGTTCAAGTTTCTAACAGGGACCTCGGTTAAATCCTTCACATATGGGCCTTCGGCCGGTGACTCCCGGATCTTGAGATAGTACGGTGCTTGATTGGGCACCACGGGTACGAGCAAGTCGCGCACATGCTCATTGTAGACCTCGAAATACGACGCGCGCACGTGGTACGAAATGTTGGGCGTCTCCTGCTGTGCAGACTCGATGCGCTGGAACAAGTCCTCGCAAGTTCGGGGGATAAGACCCGGCTGGTCATTCGTTCCCATCATGGTGTAAGATTTGCCGGATCCGGTCTGCCCATAGGCAAAAATGCACGTGTGGTAGCCCTCAAAGTTGTGGTCCAAGAACTCCTCGCCCAACACATTGTAGACATCTTCCTGGTGCGCATAGTGCCTGTCGTCCGTGTCGTGGCTCCAGAAGGAATTGTCGAATGTGAAGTTTTTCTCCTCAACCACCTTGCGCGTCCTGGCCTTTGCGTTGGTCGGGTCGCTGTCATTTGGAACGTGTAGGGTCGTCGATTGCATGATGGGGTCCATGCTGATGAGGCATTGCGCTCCCCTCTCGATCTCTATAGTCGTGTTAGTCAAACGCGCCCCACGGCGGTTGGAGCCGTCAATGTGGTTCTCCGAGGAAAAGATGGATGCGCACCTCTGGGCAGAAAGGCCCGCACTCTCACGACGACCTTGACATTTCCGGCCCCGTCCATCTTCATGTGCGAAGGCAGGGCGCCATCTCTCGATCGCAGCGAGGGCGTGGAGGCAGAGGAGCGGATGACGCTCGATCGCGAATCCACCGACGCCATGGATCCAGTCGGGCTGGGTGGAGGAGTGGTATAGGAATCGAAAAGGGCGACGTCGCGGTGATTGTTTCGGCCGGGTCGGTAGTGGCGACTCAGATCAATTAGGCAAATTCCATTCAGTGTCTCGCAGATATCGTCGACAACGTCGCGGAACCTTTGTCGATGGAATGTGCCGTACATCTATCCAACCTCTCGAGCAGCTGCGTTGCGCATGTGGGGTCCGACAATAATATGTTGACTTTGGTTGCCACGGGTACCCAGGGCCAGTAAATTCGCAGCGGTGTGGGGAAGGTGCTGGCCTGGCCTGGCCTGGGCTTGGGCTGTAACAACTGCGTGTGACGTGGTGGGTGAATTGACCAGTGGAAATGCTGGGAGAGACGAGAGCCTGATCTGCGCTAGGATTGTTTTGAGAGAGCACTGCTGATAGAATCAGAGTGCAGCTATTTCCAAGCCTGCCAGCTCGACATCATCTTTTGTTGTCAATCAATAAGGGGGCCTTTCTTCGTGCGATGAATTGTAGAGACGAGAAAATGGGAAAAGGTGAGTAAACATACAGAAATACATACACAAGGTTCCGGTTGGGGACTAGCTTCGTTTTCCATCTGATGGTGTGTAGGTTTGGCGCAAGCCTCTTTTATTGGAAACATGCCGAATCCTTGTACGAAGTATTTACAGATTGAAAGACAGGCAGAGCTTATCGGTACAACAGACGTAATATTGATACAGTCGAAGAATCGCAAACGATGTTCTATTCAGATCTAGAGATATGCAAAACTTTGAAATGGTAATATTGGGCTTCCGCTTATACTCGACGTCAGGTAGAACAACGGATTGGCGATCATGTTTCTGCCAGTATTCACAGATGTACGTCGCCGAAGCCGGAAGACTGGCAAGTTCCTACCTCTATATTGTAGTATGTTATCTTCATCAGGCTAGGTATCATGCTCGCACCTTCAAGCAGAAGCCGTGCGGGGCAACAATGGTGAATCGTAGAATTTCCCCAAGATAGACATCCAGCACTGCCCCTCCATGATGAGCTGAGTGTACGAAGAGGGATACATGCAGGCCACCCAAGATGAGGGGAATTCATACACGAGTGGTGGTAGCCTGATTTCACAAAAAAATTATAAGAAGTCCGTTGCCCTGAAATAGCCACCACGTTACTATTTCTAGACTTCCATTTACATCTCGCCCTTACATCCCGTCATTTTCATCTATCGTTTTTCTTCATGGCACCATCTGTTTATACGCCTCTACAGCCGGGAGAGATTCGTCTCTTGTATCCGGATATTCAACCTAATGGAGACATTTCTTGGCTGCTCAAAGTGGTGCGATTCCAGGATCAGCTTGGCAATCGCACGACACTCGATTACGATGCGCTTTCCTACACCTGGGGAGATTGTTCGCAGAGACCCGGCTTCACCATCATTTGTAATGATCAAGAATTCCAGGTTCATCAAAATCTGAACAGTGCGCTACCTTTTCTGGCTCGCCGAGACTCGCAATTGCCCATCTGGATTGATGCTATCTGTATCGATCAGAGCAACGATGCGGAGAAGGTGAGGCAAATTAGGATCATGAAGAACATCTTCGAAGAAGCCACACAAGTTTGGGCGTGGCTGGGGCCTGGTAATGGAAAAAGCGCAGAAGTGATAGCAAAGCTGCCAGATCTACTTAAGGAGGAGCACGTGGAGGTAGAATTCGCATGGCAGCAATTGACTCCGACCAAACCCAAAGTCTTATCATGGCTTTCCTCAGACGACGCCTGGTCGACGTTTTACGACTTGGTCAACAACAGTTGGTACAGCCGCCTGTGGGTGTTCCAAGAAGTGGCGTTCGCCAAAGAGCTTCGGGTGTTGCTAGGAAGCTATGAGGTAGAATGGAACGTGTTGAAAAGAGTGATACAGAGCGCAAATAGTTGGAATTTCGTTGGGGCCGACGGAACGAGAGCTGAAAGACCCGCCTTGCGGAGTGGCATCATTTTCGACACGCGTAAGATCACACAAAGACTTGTGGCACAGGGGCAGCCATTCACCACCAACGATGCCATCACAATACTTCTTTCCACTCAACACGCGGACTGCCTTGAACCTCGAGATCGAGTATTCGCCATGTTGGGCTTCTTCGCATTACACGTCGAGGAGAATGCGTCGCTCGAAGACATGTACTCACAGCTGGCGCTCTTCATGCTATCGATCCTCCCTCTTGCATCAAACGATTGGTGGATGCTCTTGCGTTCAGCAGGATCAGTAAACAAACGCCAAGGCCTACCTAGCTGGTGTCCAGATTTTCATGACGTTGGAAGCCAAGATCATTTGTTTTTTCGATACCAGGACCATTCAGCCAGTAGAAGAGAGGCCGCCTACGATGTGACTTACGACCCCCAAAATAAAAGGCTCTTTTTAGAGGGACAAATAATCGACACAATCGGAACAGTACTTCCCGAGTTCCCCAATACTTCGGGCATGATGAGAACCGATCAAATCATTGCTTTCCATAGCTGGCAGAGCTCTCTAGAGACGACTATTTTGGCAGACTGGTCATCACGACAAGGCCAAACGCGGATATATTCTGACCGAAATGAAGTCGCTGAAGCATTATGGAGTACTCTCAAGGCCGGCGTGGCATATGCTGAGTTCCCACACGAGACCCTGACTCAGCTCAAAGAGGACCATTGCGTAATATTACAAAATCTCGAGACAATTGATAGGTATTTGTTTTCGTTGCCCATTTCTCTCCCTTCTACGCATTTGTCTCAAAATGTGTGCCCAAGACTGTGTTGACCTGAACATAGCATCGAGGCGGACTCTCTGTACGAACTTTACACAAACCTGGAACATTTGCCGGGTCTTTTTAATTACCTGCTGATGATGAATTCGTTGATATTAATGGTGAAGAATAGACGTATCTTTGTTAGTTCCGAAGGGCGAATTTGTCTAGGTCCGTCAAGCATACGCCAGGGCGATCATGTATGCATCTTCAGCTCCGCATTAACGGCGCATATCATTCGCCAAACACCAGACGTGGAGGGCAAGACATATGACCTCATTGGCGAATCCTATGTTCACGGCATGATGAACGGGGAGGTGGAAGAGCTCAACATTGAAGAGGAGAAAATCATTCTTGTTTGATCGCCCACCGCGCACAATTCCAGTCACGTCAATTTCGAACATCTATGCTGCCTGAGTCAATCCACCTTTCATCTCTTCCAACTTGTTCGCCGCTTTCTTGGCCTCCAGTGCCGCAAAGTTTCGTTTCATGGCCGCTTGGGTGAACTGTGTTCCAGTAACCATGGGATATTTCTTCCAAGGGCCCTGGATCTGACAATCCGTATTCGGCTGGTTGAAATACGCCATGCTGTATCTGGGACCATAATAGTCCACTTCTGGGTTTGTGGGCGTCTTGACACGATGGAAAGTCGACTTGAACCGGTCGTCACTCCATGACATCAATAGATCACCACTTGTCCATATTAGCACAACCTAAACAAGGTATTTAACTGCAAAACTTACATGTTGCAAACAATCTCGCCAGCGGCAGGCTCAACCTTTGTCCAAGTGTCACCCAGCCCAAAGGCCGTAAATGCTTCTCTGCCGGGACAGATCTCCAACCCGCTCTGGCCTGGCCGTTGGAACAGCAGGGTCAAAAAGTCCCAGTCGGCATGCGCGCCAGCGCGGCAGTACCCATCCGGCGTCGGCACCGACGGGTCGACCGCAAAGTAGTGCAGGGCGCGGAGGACGGTCTGGATGTTGGGCCTGGAGATGTCGTGCACCTTGATGAAGTAGTCGTCGGGGAACCCGAGGCCCCTGGCGAAGCACACCATGAGCCTCTCCGAGACCTTTTGCACCTTGGCCATGAACGCCAGGCTCTGGTCCCTGAAACCGGGGATGGCGTCCTCGGGCAGCCACATGCCGTCCATGAGCTCGCCAAACTGCATCTGGTACGACTCCTTCTGGTCGGCCACGCCCGTGCTGGGCCGGATCTGGGCCTTCTTCTCCCAGCCCGTGTTCTTGTGCGAGAACGGGACGGTGGCCTTGACGTCGTCCGGCAGGGAGAAGAAGCGCTCGGCGGCGTCGAACTGTGCCTCGACCTCCTCGGCCGGGATGCCGTGGTTGACGATGGCGAAGAACCCATCCGTCTCGGCGGCGGCGACGAGCTGGGCTGTGATCTCGTCTATCCTCGACTCAAAGTCGTGGAGAGAGATCTTGGGGATGCTCCGGTCGGAGTACTTGGTGTCAGCCATGTCGTCCGGCCGGCGTGTATTGGAAACAATGAACAAGAGATATAAGGGTTATCCGAAAGATAATACAAACGGAACTGTCAGGGCTACAAGAACTTGAATCTGTGACTTGTAAGTTGTAGGTCAGTAGTGAAGGCGATCTCTCTTGGACTATATATGCCCATGACCTTCCGGTGAGACCCCACCATTTCGGCCGCTCACTATCAGGTCCATCTTCCAATCGCCTTGTTCGGGATGCGCTTTACCAGCGAAAAGATTAAGAAAATGACCGGGCCTACTCGGCCTGCTCCGGTGTGGGGAAGGACCTGGGTGGCTACCAAGGCCGAGCTATCTTTTGGCACGAAATGCCGAATCTTATCAGCAACGGAGGCGGCCGCTTCACATACTACTACTCGAGTTATACTTCTCTTGTTCCTTAGATGTTTATTGCATTGGGCCAATGGACTGGACGATTCAGTTCTTTCGAAAATCTCTTGGCGTGAAGAATGCATGTCACACTCGGAAGCGATACGTGGCGATACAGGCCCCCAGCCAACGAGTGATCTTGTACTTGGTGTTGCGCATACTACATACTGTACAGGCTTTCTTTCATCACAACAAAGCATGGTCAATGATCATGTCTGAATGCTGCAAATTTGTTCGCTCGTATCAAGTCTCAGATATCGATACTTCGACCCAGGCTCGCACCGCATACTTCGTACAGGACAGAACGATACACGACGCACGTATCTTCACGTCATGAATATGATTGTTTTTTTGTTCCTGTGCGCTGATCCAGGGGGTCAATGGGTATAAAAGCCATGCAAAAGCAAAGTCATAATTGCCCCTGACCCCAAGCATATTGTTGATCACACGAGAACAGAAAACAATAAGATGAAAAAAAGAAGTAAATAAAAGAAAAAAAAAGGTTGAAGAATTAATACCGTGTTCACCAGCAACGCTGTGCCTTTAGCCTGTTTGGCACTGGAAGATTTAAGCACGGGCCATTTTTTCACGTACCATAGCAGAGACGCGCCAGTGCTGGGAGAGGCGCGTTTGTGTCTATGGTACCGTAGCTCCCCTGGAGGCAGTTTTGGGAAAGCTCGAGTGTGTTGCCCGCGACTTGTCCGTCCTCCAGTGCGCCTCAAATTCTCTTCTCTCCCACCGTTTCCATCAAAACAACGAAGCCCGACCCATTTCCAATCCATTCGGCGATTCATTGTCGGCTTACTGCGACTTGGTATTCAATTTTTCCGATTTATTATAATATCGGATTCCCCCAGCAATGGCTCCCTCTCGCACGCGCGGCAGGCCGGCGGGTCGTGAGCAGCGCGCCGCCGCCGCCAAGAAGGATGAACCCATTACCGCAGCCGAGTCTGGCGCCCCTGCAGACGGCGAGAAGCCCAAGCGCGGTCGCGGCAGACCCCCGAAGAACGGCGTGAGCAAGGTCGTCAAGGTTCCCTCCGGCAGACCTAGAGGTCGCCCCCCGAAGGACCCCTCGCAGAAGGCCGCGCCCAAGGCCAAGCCTGCTCCTGCCGCCGCGACCACCACTGGCACCGGTCGCCGTGGTCGCCCCCGCAAGTCCGACGCCGCCGAGACTCCCAAGAAGGCAGCCTCTGCCACCAAGCCCGCCGGCAGTGGCAGGCGTGGCAGGCCGCGCAAGAGCGAGCCCATCGAGGAGCCCGAGGACAGCGGTGCCGAGGAGATCGTAGCAGGCGCCGAGAGCCCTGCCGAAGATGAGGAAGGTGAGTCATGAAGCCCCCAAGACAGCGTATCCGGTTGCTGCGCGTGACTGGATGCGCGATTCGTCACAACAACGTGACAGCTCACATCCCTCAGATGCTGGGATTGATACGGGAGCCGAAGCTGATGTCGAAGCGGGTTCTGCTCTAGATGGTGAAGAGGTCCTGAACGTAGAGGGAGAGGACGGAGAAGAAGAGGAAGACGCCGCCGCCGAAGATGACGATGACGCCGCAGAGGTAATGCCACAGCCTGTAAGACCACTTCCGCTTTCTAATCAGAGTCCTTTGTAGGACGAGTAGCGAACCCACCGGGTAAAAAGAGCCACGGTGGCAGGGTTCGCCTTGAGCGCGTTTCGAAAGATAGCCGCAAGGAGAGGCTTTTATTCCTTCTGATGTGCGTACCTGTCGACGGTATCGTGTTGTATTGTATTTGTTCTGCGTTCTGGATGGGTTTCGTTCAGAAAAATGTATACCTACGTTGCGATAGGCTGGAAGAGACGGTCGTGTGTGCTGTCAGGGAAAGGATTTCAGTCAGTATCACCACCACACGTTTGGGGTGTCTCTTAGGTCTTTGTTGAAAAAGCCCCCAGTGTCTTGCGTATCAACACATGATGATTTGGTTTATGCATTGCGCTTTGCAACTTTGGTATGTGCCTGTCCTTGTCTCGCCTCTTATGTAAACTGGATAACAGTATGATTCATGTTTGCTCAATACTATTTCTTGCACTCGGATTTCGTATTTCTGGCTGCACCATGGTATCTATCATTATATCAATAAACGCTGGAGCGTGGTATACAATACCATCTCGGACCCGGCGAGTGACGTGGAAAGGTCATGCGTTCGCATCTTTCTGGCATAACCCTGATATATGAGCTATCTACTCCCTCTTCCACTCTTCAAACTCCTCTGCCAAGTGATCCTTGAGCTGCTTGAACTTGTTGCCAAAGTTCTGCCCACATCGCCAACAAATCAGGTCGGCATTGAGATAGCCGGCTCGCCCCGGATGCCTCCTGGGGTCGTCCTCGGCGAGCGGAAAGTCTGCCACGTCGACCAGGAACGGCGTGTTGAACGAGTTGTAGTGCTTCCGGTGCCGCATGCACTCGGACGACATGTCGCGGGATATGACGTGGACGTGCAGGTCGCTCATGCTCGGGTGCGCGTGGATGCCGACCCTGATCTCGCGCTCCCAGTCGCGGCCCGGCGGCAGCTCCCCGTCGTCGCCGCCGAGCTCCAGCTCGCCGCTCAGGACCGCCTCTCGCCGCTGCTCCGCCGCGCTGTACCTGCCGAAGCGCCGCTGCAGCTCCTTGGCCGCCAGCTTGTGCAGCTTGAGCGCTTCGGCCTGGACCCGCGCCAGGAACGCGGCGTCCTCGAGGGCGTCGAACGGGTGCTGCTGGCTGTGCGCGGGCGACCGGGGCAGCAGCAGCGTGTGCACGGCCGACTTGGGGTACAGGTCGTTGATCACGACGAAGGCGTCGTCATGATAGATGACGCGGCTCGCCGGGAAGGAGGCCGGGTCGTGCGTGTATAGTCCCAGGCCGGCCCTGTTCTTGAACGACCGGCCCGGGGCGGATGCGGCCTTGGATGGTGACTGTTTTGGTTGAGCGGGAGCTTTTGGCTTTGGCCTCATGAGTTCCGCGACTGTGAGAATTTATTAATATTTACAAATTGGAATAGAAAGTAGACTGAGGCGTACAAGCATTGTTTTGTGTGGTGGTCTTGGTCACTCCGGCTTTTGTGGCTGGTGGCGCCGGAGCTTCACCTGCGATTTCGTCTTTGGTGATGGCGTCCTCATGGTCTGAATCTGTTGTGGACATGGTTGTTGCCGAAGGTTCGAAGATGGACCTGTTTACTATGCTTCCATGAGGTGCAAATGTCTTAATTTACGAATCGTCCAATTTATGAACCTGAGGTTCTGAGGCGAGGTATGGTCTGTTGATCGAGAATGAAACTGCAGCATCATTGAGGAAGTAGGTAGTATTTAGAGGGTTGACACTGGAGAAGAACGAGCACTGTGCATACAGCGAGGTGTCTCAGCAATGTGGACGCTATAGTGATTAAAAACGTGCCTAGCGCAGTACAGTCTGGTGATCTTCAAGCACTGTATGAGCAGGAGTGGAGAAGGTGCGGTTAAAGGGATTTCAACGTAGCTCGCTCTCATCAGCGTTTTCATTCAATGTCAACTCATCTAATCTAGGCTGATACAGTCACAGGCCATGTCCCATCACACGGCAGATATCTTGAACATTCACCGATAATTCGTGATCATGGCCAAGAAGGGAAAGGAGAAGGCACCCGCCGCCGCACCTCCTAGTGCAGGTACGACAAATACAGCGGGGGGCTCGTCTAAGAAGTCGTCATCAAAGCCAAAGGCGCCCCCCAAAGAGGACGACTTCATCGTCTTCACAAACTCGGACAAGGAGCCAAAGGCCAGGAGGAAGCAGAATGGCGGCGCATCGGGCAATGCTGGACCTGCCGACGCGGGTCCCCCAGGCCCTCCCAAGCCGACGGTCAAGCAGATCGTCGGAGGCGCCAGCTGGACGGGCAAGCTCCCGGTGAACCTGCTGTCGGAGCACTGCCAGAAGCAAAAGTGGGAGAAGCCCAGCTACGACAATGTGAGCAATCCTTCTTGGAGACTACAGCGAGATGTACCTAGTTAATAGAAATGAATTCTTTTTAGATGCGCAAGGACAAGGAGACCGAGGGTTTCTGCTGCTTTGTGACGCTCGCTGCCAAACATCCCAAGACGCAGGAGATGCAGACGCTGCCGCCTTTCAAGATTCCTGCTAGTCATAAGCATCTCATCACAAAGCCGACGGCCCTCGAAGCAAGGCATGCGGCAGCCACGTATGGACTGTTCAGGGTCTGCAGCATGAAGAACATCCACACGACGCTGCCGCCAGACTACAAGTCCTTGTGGAAGGAGTTTGAAGTTCTAAAGAAGGAAGACGTCAAGAATGGTCTTGCTTGGCACTATGCCGCCGATCCTTTTGCTACAATGAAGGAGCGAGAGGACGCAAAGGTTGCAGCCGAGAAGAAGAGAAAAGAGCAAGAAGCCATCAAGGAAAAGGCAAAGAACATGCCCGGTGCTGCTGGCTTGGTTCTCCGAAGCAACGCGGCCAGCACTTCTGGTGGAGGCGGCGGAGGTTCGAACCCGATGAAGGGCTGGACGACGGTCCCAAAGGTCGAAATGGGAAGAAAGACACGCTCGCAGCTTGAAGACTTGCTCCGCCGAGAAGTGGTATGGAATCCTTATGGCGTCCAGTTGTCAGAATTCCAGAAACATACCATCATCAAGGAGTTTACCAGTTCGGGATTTCGCAAGAGCCATGTCGAGGAAGCCGTCGACGAATGCAAGGATCGCGAAGAGTCTTTGGAGTGGCTTCTCATTCACGTCCCCGAAGATGATCTACCCAAATGGGCCCTGCCCGAGAGCTATAGCGCTGGTGTCTCTGTCGCCGCGACTTCAGATCTCAAGCGAGAAGCTGCTATCAAGAGGTTATCGCAGTCTGGCTACTCCGTGGAGCTGTGCCGAAAGGTATATGACGAAAAGGGTAGCGACGAAGGACTCACTGCTGTGGCTCTTCAACAGATCCTCCTTACCAGTGGTGATGACCAGGTTGCAACCGACAGTGCAGAAGAACCACTCATACTTGGCACTCCCGAAGAATGTTGGGCCGACGAGACGGAGAGCCTGGAATCCGTGTTCGGAGAACATTACAAGCGAGTCTCGGATGATATCTGCCAGATCCGCATCGACTCCGTCACGAACGGACCAAAGAAGAATATCGAGACGTTCATCCAAATTCGAAGGTCTCCAGACTACCCCACAGATGTCATTGTCTCGATAGAATCCGATCTGCCTTCATACATCAAGCTGAGCATCGTCAAGAAGACGCTCGCTTACATGAAAGAATCACTCGGGGGAGAGCCTATGAAGGTCTACTTCTTGGTTGATTGGGTACAACAAAACATCAACGACATCATATTACGACCAGGTAAACTCAAGGATATCTCAGGTGTCACTTCGACAGCTTCAGAGGTGCGAAATGTTATTGGCAAGATGAAAAAGACAGCCAGACATCCGGCACCACTGAAGTGGATTGTCGATTCCCGCAGCAAGGAAGAATGGCAAGCGAGACAGAATGACCCGTCTTGGAAGCAAATGCTCTCGCAGCGCCAAAAGCTTCCGGCGTGGCAAGTCAGGGAAAATGTGGTACAGACCGTCACACAGAACCAAGTGACGATCATTGCTGGAGAGACCGGTAGCGGCAAGTCGACACAATCAGTCCAGTTCATTTTGGATGACCTTTACAGCAAAGGATACGGGCGGGCTGCCAATATCATCTGTACACAGCCTCGTCGTATCTCAGCTCTCGGTCTGGCCGATCGCGTGAGCGATGAACGATGCACAAAGATAGGCACCGAAGTTGGATACTCGATTCGTGGAGAGAACAAAGTGAGCAAGCAGACCAAGATCACTTTCGTGACCACTGGTGTCCTGTTAAGACGTCTTCAAACGTCTGGTGGTCGGACCGAAGATGTCGTGGCATCACTGGCTGATGTCAGTCATGTCGTTATCGATGAAGTCCACGAACGCAGTCTGGATACAGACTTCCTGCTTAGCATCATCCGTGATGTCCTTCGGCGAAGAAAGGACTTGAAGTTGATATTGATGAGTGCCACTCTCGATGCTGCAACATTCAAGAACTATTTCACGTCTGAGGGATTGCAAGTTGGGCTGGTAGAGATTGCCGGTAGAACTTTCCCCGTCGAGGACTATTACCTGGACGATATTATTCACATGACAAATTTCACTATCAGCAGCAGAGGCTACTACGACGACTATGAGGATGATTCAAAGACAACCTCCCAAGACCCTGTTAACAAGATCATCCAGAAGCTCGGTTCTAGAATCAACTACTCTCTGTTGGTGGAGACGGCCAAGGCCATTGATGCAGAACTGGCCGAAAAGCAGGGTGGAATTCTTATCTTCTTGCCCGGTGTTGCTGAGATCAACCGGACTGTCAAAGAGCTCCAGTTTGTTTCGTCTCTGCATGTGTTGCCTCTACATGCTTCCCTGGATACTCGGGATCAAAAGCGAGTTTTCGCCAAGCCGCCTCATGGCAAGCGGAAAGTTGTGGTCGCAACCAACGTCGCCGAGACATCCATCACCATTGATGATATTGTTGCCGTCATTGATACCGGAAAGGTCAAGGAGACCAGCTTCGACCCGCAGAATAATATGCGCAAGCTGGAGGAGACTTTTGCTTCTCGTGCCGCCTGCAAGCAGCGCAGGGGACGAGCTGGCAGAGTTCAAGCAGGTACTTGTTACAAGCTCTACACGCGCAATCTGGAGCAGCAGATGGCTGAGCGACCGGACCCTGAGATTCGCCGCGTGCCTCTTGAGCAGCTTTGTCTATCGGTGCGAGCCATGGGCACGCGCGATGTAGCCGGTTTCCTTGGAAGAACTCCCACACCTCCCGAGTCGACTGCGGTCGAAGGCGCCATGAAGCTTCTGCAGAGGATGGGCGCACTCGACGGAGACGAACTCACTGCTCTGGGTCAACAATTGGCCATGATCCCAGCTGACCTGCGGTGCGGAAAGCTCATGGTCTATGGTGCCATTTTTGGATGTTTGGAAGAGTCGATCTTGATCGCTGCGATCCTCAGCACCAAGAGCCCGTTCATGTCTCCACCAGACAAGAGGGACGCAGCCAGAGAAGCACGCAAAAGGTTTACCAATGGGGACGGAGATCTCCTCACCGACCTACGTGCTGTACAGCAATGGAGTTCGATGGTCGACGACAGAGTCCCTCAGCGACAGATACGAAACTTTTGCGACGACAACTTCTTGTCATACCAGACCCTCTCGGATATCGCAACAACGCGCACACAGTACTATGCGGCGCTGACGGAGATTGGGATAGTTCCTCCGTCTGCCCTCAGCGACGCCCGCCGTCCCGGCCAAAGCACAGCGTCCACTGCTATAGTGCGAGCGTTGACAGCTTCTGCGTTCACTCCCCAGATTGCGCGCATACAGTTTCCAGACAAGAAGTTTGCTGCGTCGGCAGCGGGTGCAGTGGAGCTGGATCCCGAGGCAAAGACCATCAAGTACTTCACGCATGAGAATGGAAGGGTATTTATCCACCCGAGCAGTATGCTGTTTGACAGCCAGGGCTTCTCGGGCAACGCCAGTTTCGTATCGTATTTCACGATGATGGCGACAAGCAAGATCTTTATTCGCGATCTGACCCGTTAGTCGACTTCTCGAATAGAAGAATTTGATGGAGTAGCTAACATCTTGGTCGTTTCTAGCATTCAATGCCTTTACGCTGCTCCTGTTCTCTGGTGCCATCGAACTGGATACCCTCGGAAGGGGTCTGGTCGTTGATGGGTGGCTGAGGTAAGTAAAATTCCGACGAGAAATGCTACAACAATGATCCAGGAACTGACAGTATAATCTAGACTACGCGGATGGGCACGCATTGGAGTGTTAGTATCGCGTCTCAGAGGCATGGTGGACAATGTCATTGCGCTCAAGGTGAACGATCCACAGGTGAGCGTGCAGGACAACGAGGTCATCAAAATGGTGACGAAACTCATAGAGCTAGACGGTCTAGATGCATAGATGAGGAATATAAAAGCGTATGTGATTGTATCGACAGCCATGCCTATTTCTGCTGTGTATACTGGAACCTTACGAGGTATACTATTATTAACTTACAGGGAACAGCTATCGTGGGGCTTGAAGCTTAAAAGCTGAGCTGAGCTTACCTAACCCCCGCGGCCCCTGTCTAACTCAAAACGGGACCCCCCGGCCAAAGCGGCTTTGGCACCCCCCGCGATGACACGGTTTCTAAACTGGCTGCGCCAGAAGCTAAAGGCATCCACTTAACTTTGTAAGCGCGTTTCTCTGAGCCGCTTCTGCCTTTTCCTCCTTCTCATCATCATCACCATCGAAATCGCAGTTTGAAGCCATGGATTTCCTCCAGGTAAGTATTGTTCACGTCGTTGCAACCCTGGATGCCATACTAACTGCGATGTCCCTTCTCAGCGGCTTGCTCGGTACATCGACCGCCCACTCTTCCCTTGGAAGAAGGTCATCATTGGCTTCTCCCTGGGCCAATACCTGTTCGAAGAATTCCTCTCCTACCGCCAGTACCAAGTCCTTAAGAAGTCAAAGCCCCCGAAGGTCCTCGAAGCCGAAATCACCCAGGAAACGTACGACAAGAGTCAGGAATATGGTCGCGCCAAGGCAAAGTTTGGTTTCATCAAAGGCATCTACGGTCAGATCCAGAACATCGCATTCATCCACTTCGACGTCCTCCCCAAGCTGTGGTCATGGACTGGTCAGCTCCTGCTCAACATTGCTCCTGCTCGGTTCACTGGCGAGATCTCGCACTCCATCGTCTTCATCCTGTCCTTCATCATGATCCAGCAAGTCCTTTCCCTGCCGACCTCGATCTACCACACGTTCGTTCTCGAGGAGAAGTTTGGATTCAATAAGCAGACGCCCAAGCTGTTCATCACCGACATGATCAAGTCCAACATTCTCGCCTTTGTCCTAGCTCCTCCGATCTTGGCCGGTTTCCTCAGCATCGTCAAGAAGACTGGCAACCAGTTCTTCTTCTACCTCTGGGTCTTTGTCGCTGGTCTCCAAGTCTTCATGATTACCGTCTACCCGATCGCCATCCTCCCTCTGTTCAACAAGCTTTCCCCTCTCGAGGAGGGCAAGCTCAAGGACAACGTCGAAGGCCTGGCCAAGAAGCTCAAGTTTCCTCTCCACGAACTGTTCGTCATCGACGGCAGCAAGCGCAGCGCACACAGCAACGCCTACTTCTTTGGTCTCCCCTGGAAGAAGCACATTGTCATCTACGATACCTTGATCGAGAAGAGCAAGGAGGAGGAAGTCACGGCTGTCTTGGCCCACGAGCTCGGCCACTGGAGTCTCGGCCACACCACTAGTCTCTTTGGCATTTCTCAGGTATGCTCTAACCTCTGTCTACATCTACAATGCGCATTCCTAACCTTTTGCTAGGCTCATGTCCTCTACATCTTCACGCTCTTCTCGGTCTTTATCAACAACGCCTCTCTGTACGCCGACTTTGGTTTCGTCCTGGAGCGCCCCATCATCATTGGTTTCCTCCTGTTCTCTGACGCGCTCGCGCCCATGGATCTCATCATCAAGCTCGGAATGAACATTATTAGTCGCAAGTTCGAGTTCCAAGCTGATGACTTCGCACGCAACTTGGGCTACAAGAAGGAGCTCGCTGCATCTCTGATCAAGCTCCAGATCCAGAACTTGAGCACCATGGACGCCGACTGGATGTACGCCAGCTACCACTTCTCGCACCCCATTCTGTCCGAGAGACTCAAGGCTCTTGACTGGGTTCCTTCCGAGAAGGTGGCTGAGGACAAGCCCGAGGCCGAGAAGGCCTCCGGCAGAGAATTGTAGACCGCGATCTGATTATGTGTACGAGAAAAAAAAGCAAGAGCATCAGAGGCTCTTGTAAATTCATAGCTGTTGAACATGTACCAGATCAATGGTGAACATCTACCACTAAGTCAAGAAATAATCCAAAAGTGTGTTAGCCATGGAAGAAAGTAAATAATACCGCTGGGGACCTGCTCCTCTGATTCGTTGACTGTTTCTCATGCATGCATACACTGCCGCCGGGCGTTGCCACACGTGATTGCACCGCCTGGAAACAGGGCAACAATGCAATTCTGCTAGTCCAGTCCCAAAAACATTTTGACTTATACAACAGCACTCGTTTTCTCTTCGGAGAGAGCCAGGATGAGTACTACGACGTCTGCGCGGTTGCCATCGCGGAATCTCTCCGACGAGACGGCTTTCGCTTACAAACCGCTCTCAGCAGAAGCGGATACACGCCTCATCGAACTAGAGCCGGCGCCTGATGCATCATCTCCACTTCAATGTCGCATTGCAGACCTCTGTCTATCGTCCGAGGACTTGATCGAATATGAGGCGCTTTCGTATACGTGGGGCGCGCCCGACTTCACAGAGACCCTCCACGTCGTCGAAGACGAGGACAAGACGAGCGTCATCAAGATTACAATAAATCTCAGCGACGCTCTGCTTCGAGTTCGATTGAGAGACCGGAAGCGCCTGCTCTGGGTCGATGCGGTCTGCATCAACCAGCAGGACGATTCTGACAAGAGCAAGCAGATCCCAGCCATGGCACGTATTTTCTCCGCTGCGTCTCGTGTCCTTGTCTGGTTGGGTACCTCGCTCGAAGGACAAATTGCTCTTACACCTATCAAGAAGGCGTTGCGTTTCAATAGCCAAGAAAGCCAAATGATCGAGGCTCACCTGTCAAATCTGGAAACTTCTTTCAACGACTTGGTATTACTTCCATGGTTTAGTCGGAGATGGGTCATACAAGAGGTGGTGCTGGCTGCTGATGTCCTTGTTATGTGCGGCCCTAAGGAGATTCCATTGATTCAACTCTTTCGTGTGATGAATGACTTGATGCGAAGGAGCAAGACGCCACCGGACTTTGCGCCATTGACGACAATTTCGAGGCTGTGGAAGACTTGGGTTTTCGATCCCGATCGGGAGAGTGGCTTGCGACTCTTCGAGCTTCTATCACTGTTCGAAAACTCCGATTGCCAGGTCGACCTGGACAGAGTATATGCACTCTGCAATTTGGCCTCAGATTGTGTAGTAGTCAACAACAAGGATGAAGTCGAGATCTCGTCCAACAAGATTTCGATTGTGGTGGACTACGGTCAGAGAGCAGAGAATCTTTATCAATCGGTCGTTGAGCAAATCCTCGATCTCCAAACCAATGACGAGGGGATCACAAATGTGAGAGGAGATTACACATCAAGACCAGCTGAGGTCGAAATTTGTCGGGAAATACTTGGTGCTGTTGTAGAGCGATGTGATGGTTCAAGTCGAAATACCGAAGCCTGGGTCCCGGATTGGCGCTTGCCCACGAAAAGAGAACCGCTCTTCGAGTACCTGGATGCAGAACGGCATATCGATTACAGGCGTAGCGTGTATGACGGATTGGTCAATCCCTACAACGCAGCCCAACGCCACAGATCAGAGGTAGTCAACATTGTTCTCGAGTCCTTTCCCGAGCATCCAAACATTGCCGAGGTCAAGAATTGGCTACAGGCAATGCGGGACAGATTCGCGGATTACCAGCGGCAATTCCCCGAAAATCCGTTCTTCTTATATGATCATAAGAGACATTTCAAAAATTTCGTAGGGAACTCGTTCTTAGGCCCTAAAATTTCACAGATGTCTCTAGATGATGTATGGTGCTCTTTTCTGTGCACTGTCCTGGACGAAGGCACATGGTGGCATCCCACACGAGACGGAAGAGATGTGGTAGAAGATAATGCCAGGAACCTGTACCTCATTAGCCTTGGCGAGTCTGAAGTGCGAATCAATTACAAATGCTGGTCATTTCTGTCTTCACTCTTCGCAGCGAGGTGCATTTTCTTCTGTAGGTGGGATCGTGGTAAGAACGACAAAATATGGGGTGTAGGAATTGGCCCAGATCATTTGAAGGCAGGTGCCTTGATCAATCCGTTTGGCCGAGTTGGGTATAAGGAAGGACTTTGCAGTGCCCATGCGCTGTTATGGGATGCTGTGGCACAGCGAGTATCGACACTTGTCGGTGATGCATGGATTTTACCATTCGTTCAACAAACACAAGATGCTCCGGGTACAAAAGGAAATAATGTTTGAATAAACAGATACTCTATTGATCTAAGTAGATATTATGTAGACTTTGAACTAACATACGTTCTTATGTTATGAGGCATTGCCAATCGTGTAAGTCGGAGAAAGCCATAAAGGCATCGTCGAAGCTGTATTTCCGAGTAACGATCCGTGATTGTGGGAGTGCGGAAATTGTCGTGTTGAGAGATAAGTTGTTGTCGTATCCTTGGTTGCAACTTATAGAAGATGATCTTAAGATTGTGCAGGAACGGGGCTTGCAAAAGGGGTTTACACTCAAATATGATACAGAATGGTGCTCATCCTATCGTTGGAGCTTTGGCAGAAAAGCAGTGCAATAAGGATTGGGAAGCAGCTACGGAGTACAATGCAGCTTGTGCATAAATATGCTGCAAAAGGCGTTTGCACTTTCCCACACGGCTTCAGCAAGAACAAAAATAATGACAAAGTAGCGTTAGGCAGCAACGAAAGCACCTTGATGCAGACCTGGTCAATCATCAGCAGGCAACCGTCAACCACGGTGCAGCAACAAAACACCAAACCGCAATGACGTGAACAACGGTACTCTCTACCCAAAGAGATCAACGTCACCGACGGTCTACACAGAATGGCAGATTTGACAACTTCTTCCTTATGACCGCGCAGCAAGGCGCATGTACACAACGAAAAAGAATCTTGGCGAAAACAAAAATTGCTCCGACTACGACCCCGAAGGATAGTAGAGAAGGTAGAACGCCACGCTGTGCAATGTAGGTTCCACCGACTGAGACCCCATATGCTTGATCATGGGAGCTCTCAAAAAGGTAAGTATAAAGAAGAAAGGAGGAAGAAGTTTGAGAAAGCTGGGCGGGTGGGCAGGTTTATATAGACATTGGGAGAGGTGCTGGCGGCGGTGGAGGGTGGCAGAATTCTGGCTAGGCAGTAGCGGCGGCTTTGCATTTGCTGCAAGGCAGGAACACTTGCATGAAGGATGCGGTTTCAGGCAGTCGTCGAGGTTTGGATAATGGCTGGTGATGGAAAGTGGTATATTACGACAGTTGTATAATCAGACCAA
Source organism: Pestalotiopsis sp. JCM 9685 (assembly GCA_001599175.1). NCBI lineage: Eukaryota > Fungi > Ascomycota > Sordariomycetes > Amphisphaeriales > Sporocadaceae > Pestalotiopsis > Pestalotiopsis sp. JCM 9685. The sequence goes on from BCGF01000004.1 coordinate 3,549,214, forward strand.
AGCATCATTATGGGACTACGTGGGACAGGTGCAATTTATACTCTGATCTATGTTTCTTCACGTTACAACAGACAAATTGATCTACCTACAAGTTTGTCTATGTCTTATAAAATAAATAGCATGGCAAATGATTACATTAAATACAAATAAATATTGAAGTCCTGAACTGAACTGAACACTGTAGATGTGGGGCCTTCTATTGGTCGTTGGCCCGCCAAGTCCGACTAATAGTGTGACCTCATAAGGTACCAGTGGTCTTGGCACAACGCCAACGCGCGAGACCCCTAAAATAACCACTTAATCCCCCAGCTGGAGCACGGACCACTTTAGGCCTGAACGCGACCTTTTGCCTTTCTCCCTCCTCGACGCGTGGAAACCGCGTTTCTCGTCGTTTCTCGAGCTGCCTCCTGTCCCACCAAAACGTGACCGACCACTACAACTTGACACGCCCACCCCCATTGTCAATACAGGACTCGGAGGATCCAACCACGACACATTGCGCATCAGTGTACGAGATCATTGTTGTCGATACTTTTCGGAAACCATTCTGTCCTCATCTACCTCCACGCTTTGCTACTTGATGATTAGACAATTGCAGTCCACCGTCAATTCTTGAGGGCTTTCACAATTATAAGGCGGTGTTCGCGTGTAGAGCCTGGAGCTCTTTCCACACGACATTCCAATGCCTTTGTTCGACATGTCTCCAAACATTCAGGAATCCGAGTCGTCCTCCAGAAAGAGAAGCCACGACCAATTCTCGGAACCTGCCCTTAACGCGGAAGGGGCAGTCTCAACCGAGAACCCCCCATCCATCAAACCAGAAGATGCTTCAGCCATAAACGGAGCTCTCCAAGGTGAGATGACCCAACAAGGGTTTCTTCTTAATGCTTGTTTTCTGACGTATTCATGTCTAGACATTCCTCTGGTCTCCATTACGAAGCACGGCGTCAAGAGAGAAAAGAGCGGCAGCCCAGCTCCAACTGCCGAGTCGGAACTCTCTTCAGTGAGAAGCTCACCAGCACCCATGGGAGACGACCCAACCCCGTCCACTTCGCCAATGGTGCCGGGCTCCACCGACACAACACAGCAACCGGCCATGTCTTCTTCCACCACCGCATCCGCGAAGAAGAAGCAGAAGCGAAAGACGCCAGAAGAGAAGTTGGCCGAAGAGCGGGAGCGTGCTCTCAAGAAGGCCAAGAAGGAAGAAGAGATGGCTGCCAAGGCCAAAGAGAAGGAAGCCAAGGAGGCCGCCAAAGCCGTCAAGGCTGCCGAGAAGGAAGAAGAGATGGCAGTCAAGGCCAAGGAGAAGGAGGCCAAGGAAGCCGCCAAAGCCGCCAAGACCGCAGAGAAGGAGGAGAAAGAGCGCAAGAAGAAAGAGGAAGAAGACAGGAAGAAGCGGGCTCAGCCAAGCATCTTCGGATTCTTCAAGTCCAAGCCGGCCGCCCTGGGAGAGGTCTCTCCCAACCAACAGCCATCTACGAAGACTGTGAACACTTCTCCTGTCCGGGCGAAGCTCGTCACGCCGGTGATGGCCAGTCCCTCGGCCACGGAGCCAAAGGCCGAAAAATCGGCCTATGAGAGACTCTTTCAGCCTTTCTTCGTGAAGTCAGACGTGAGAATGGCTGGGAACCCATCTGGCATGGATGCTGAGACAATGGTCGCAAAGTCCAACATTTTGGACGAGTATATTCGGGGTGACCGTGGCGAGATCAACCCCAGGCCGTTTGACCCGGTGGCCGCGTTTAACTTGAGCGGCCTGTCGACGACAAGAGGCAGGCCGCAGGTTGCGGTCAAGAAAATAATGGCCGAGATCTTTGGGGAGTCATTGGACAGTGATTCGCAGCAGGCACGCCTCACAAGGGTGCAAGACGATCTTAACTGTATCCCAATCAAGGTCTTGAGGTTTTGGGAGGATGTGCGGCCCGCATACGTGGGAACCGTCACCTCGACGCCCCAAGTCCAGCTGTACAAACTGGCCAGAAAGCCCACCGGCAGGTTACTCAAGCTCAACTATGACTATGACTCAGAAGCTGAGTGGGAAGAAGAGGAGGGTGAAGATCTGGACGAAGAAGAGCTGGAAGATGAGGACCACGAAGGAGAAGAGGAGATGGGCGACTTCCTGGATGATGCCGAAGATGTCTCCGCTGCCCGCCCCGCGTTCTTGGGCGATGCCGAGCCGGTAAGCACGGGCATCTGTTACGAGAACCGGAAGAGACTGGCGCACAATGTCTCCGGCGAAGTCTGTCCAACCGTGTACAAGTATAGGATGGAGTTCCTGTTGGGTAAGTGCTTTCTCTTCAGATGCAGTAGCTTCCCCCAGGGGACCTGCCTCCTGGCGCCCTTTGCAAATACCATCAATACTAACGAGACTTAGAATCATTGGAGCATCATCACTCAATCGACCCATTCTCAACGGAGTATTGGCAACCAAAGGTCGCGCCTGCAGCGACAGGCTCGCAACAATCCAAGGCCTTGAAGCCGCTCAACCACAACATACAGGCCGGCATGGCGCCTCCTCCCTTACCTGGCTCGTCGCCTGCCGACCCTTCCTCATCGTCACAGCCAGACTGGAGTGCCATGGTGCCAAAATCCATGTTCCCGGAATTTAAGCGGGCGATAATCAGCACTGATTACAATTTCCTAACGAAGGTTGGCATAGTAGACATGCTTTCGAAGAAATTCTCGACCGCGACAAAGAACCAGGTCAAAGCAACGCTCGACTTTTTAGCTGAAAGATCCAGTCTTCCGGGTGCGAAGAAGTCGGCAAAGGTCTGGGTTCTGCGGTCGGAACATGCTCTGGATAAGGACTAGATCATGTAAGAGGCTCGACGGACGACCTGTCGGGCGTAGCACTGTTGGTTGACATTATGCTTCGTTCTGCTACACACTTTCGGAAAACAGGGAGACCATGGGACAAAAGATCGACAAGGGATGATCGATCGGAGAAAGGCGTTTTTGGAGTTGCTGTCATGCATAATACCTCGCTAGAGCAGTGTTGAGAAATGATGATGATGAACATGTATATGAATGGTACACAATCAATGATACCACAACGTATGGTGGGCACTGAATCTTGCCAGTGCCGCTGTGATTGCTGGATTGTTACACGAAATGAAGTACAAGTTCGGATTGTATCGGGAAAAGTCACCGTCTGAAATCTGCATCTAGAGCACCATGTTTGTAGATAGATTCTCTGTTCCCAGGAACTCTCTGCCATGTGCTCCTTCTTGTCCACCGCTGCCCTCAAGAATACATACTGCACAAGCTAAAGCCGAAAAATGAAACCGAGATCTCATCATTTGTCGCTGGCCAGTCGTAGGTAGTCCAATTTCCTCTCAAGTCAGCTCTACCTTTCATGGCCATAACAAGCATCCATCCGCCCCTGTTTGTTCGCTGGAAAAAGAAAATCCCAAAACCGGTCGCTATGAGAATGGCCCACTTGATGGTATTACACACGTAAAATACATAAAGCCCATTTGCCTCGTGATCACAATGTCACCCCACACATTGGCCCCCATGTCCCCCTACGAGCATTCCTCTGAGTGTGTATGCGTGTGTATCATAAGCCCCCATAAGCCCTGCGTTCTACAGCTAGGACTCGAGTGCTTGTTCGTCGGGAAGAATCAATCCCTTCTCTCCTTCGCCCCATCCCGTGTGACAGTTCCTAGACTCTCATTGGAAGGGGGCGCGGATACGGTAGCGGCGATCGCAAGTTGTCAGCAGATATCTCCTATGACCTCTGCTCTTCATGCGACTGTCGGTTCTCGTTGTTATTGTTATTATTGTTGTTGTTGTGGCGCTTGTCGCCGTGGTGGTTGTTGGCCGCGCGCTCGCGTCGCTGCTCGTCGATGGTGGCGCGTTGAGTCAGACTTTCGTCGTGACTCTTGAAGTCGAAACGGGTGTTGGGCGGGCACTTCAGAATGGACTTCATCGACTCTCTGCGGGTTATCAAGTCAGCGTCTTTGGCACAAGGCGCGATAATATCTCCAAGAGCGGGAAGTTTACGTACCTAATCTTGAGAACCTTGCCTCCGGTCGAAGCGGTCCAGATAGAGATGACGTCCTCGCCGTTGCGCACACTAAGCACAACGCCGTTGATCTGAGAGCTGTCGTCGCAAAGCTGCCCACCAATGCAGGCAAAGAGAATCTCATCCCAGTATCGGTCGGCCACACCCTTCTTCAAGCGCAAGACCCACTTGCCGCCCTCCTTGTTCTCCTTGTCCTCCCATATCGGCCGGATTCCGTTCTTGAAGAGGTGGTAGTCGGTCATCAGCGGCACCTTGGAGGGGGGCTTCAGGCACTTGTAGATGGCGAAGAACTCCTCGGCCGACGAGCACTTTGCCATGGGGTGTAGTGTCTTCTCGTACGCAACGTAACCATGGGCCTTACCGATGGGCGGACGAGTCCAGAACACCCAGCTGTCGGGCAGGAGGTGGGAGCCTACCTGCTGCACAGGTGGCGAGGCATCTGAAGCGGTAGTCGAGTCGTCACCGGTGAACCGCGACGCTTCCCTCGCAGACTTCTCTGCCGAGGGCGTCTTGGGGCCGCTACCGACGGTTCCCATGGCCATGTCGAAGGGGTTGCCGGTGGACTTGGGCGTCTTGGCGGAGCCGAAGGAGGCAAAGGCGCCGCCGGAGCCCAGAGCAAAGGCATTGGAGCCTCCGGTGCCGATGGGCGATGCTAAGCCGCCGCTGGGCGTTGTTGCGGCGAATGGGTTCGCGCGGCCGTGGGACGATGTGGCGCCATTGCGGCGGGACAGAGACGAGAAGTCTCTTGCCTGAGTGGTGGTTCCCTCCTGGTTCGTCGACAGAGACAAGTTACTGGTGCTGTAGATATCAGCTGTTAGAGTGGGTTGTCCATGTATCTGGGGGAGAAGCAGGCAAAAAGTTTTCGGGTTGGGTAGAGCAGTTCGGACTCACTTGGGGCGGCGGCTCCAGATGGTATTCTTGTTCTCCATTGAGAATAGGTGGCGTTCGAACGAGGAACCGGGCGGGGATCGAGTACGACTTTCTCTGCTGCAATGCTCTTCCTCCACGAGTATGCTCCGCACTGAGCCTTTGCTGTTTTCGTCCGAATCTGGGTCAAAGGTGGGATGTGGTTCGATCTGATGCGCCACGGGAAAAAAAAGATGCGCCGGGTGTTGAGCCTAGGTGAAAACGTGGCGAGTGGAAACTGGACTGTTGAACTGTCGGTTCGGGGGTATACGAGGAAAACACACAACGCGCACGCGCAGGCACACACACAAACAGGTCGACGGAGGAGTTGGTGATGTCAGGGATGTAGGGCGGGTTGATTGGTGATTGGATATCGCTTTTTGGGGGTCTCTTTGCTTGGCTTCGCCTTTGGGTATTGCAGAAAACGTGATACACGACTATGAAATGCTTCTTAGGGAGGTGGTCTCGATATGGCAATGCAGGTTCGGAGGATACGTATGCTTTGTAGGCAGAGTTGAACAACGGGAATGGTGTCTTGAGAATGGTGGGAGGGAAAAAATGTGTCGTTTGAAGCGGTTTGGGGACTTTGGGTTGCAGCAGTGGCAGTCTAGTTATTTTGGCAGCGCGGAAAGGCAAGCGAGGTGCTGATAAGTTTTGCATATGCGCCCCAGTTAATGGGAAGTCGCTCCGTGGATGGGTACCTAAAGGCTAAGAGACAGGCTAGCTCGGGCCAGTGGTCGGACGGTCATAGGCTGTGAGTGCGCTGAATCTGCAGCGCCGACGCTACGATTCGTCTTTTTTTTTCTTTCTTTTCTAGGGGCCCGTCCATTGTTGCTTCTTTGCAGCTGCCCCACACCAAACAAGGCCGCACAACGTCTATCTGTCGTAACTCTTCTTGTTAACGGGCTGCTATTTACCCTTTTTTAGGAGTTATTATGTATGCAATTGAATACCAAACAATGTATTTGAAATATAGATCACACTTAGTATCGAGCATTTGCCAAGTGGGAATACCGAAAATAAATAGAGGCTGGCATCAGGTTTCTGAGAGCTCCCAAAAAGATCAACCACCCAAAGCTCCCCATCAAATCAGATGATCCTCCGCCTGCTGGCCCTGCTCAGAGGTTGGATTCGAACTGGAGCCCCGTCGCCTCGATTCTTTTTTCGGCCCGGCCAATAATTCCCGGCTGGCGCGCGGCTGGCCAATTGATGCTTACCTACAGGGCAGGTAGGTAGGCACCTAGGTTAGGTGGGGGCGGGCGCGCCGTTTCCCAATTGTGGTCCCCTCTTTTAAGCCGCTGAAATTTTTCGAGGCCGCGGATTCTTCCTTTCCTTTTCTTCTTCATTATGCAAAGACCACCAACTCAAATCATCGACAGCCTGCACTTGATTCCTCACGCTGCTGCCGACTCCGATGTGTGCGTCGAGATTGACCAACATTCACTTGCCTAAAACCATCATCACGAGGGCCCCATGTGCGCGCTTCCCATGATGCGGTGATGACCTGACGCAAGATACATTTCTTCTCCTGAACTTCATGTATTTTCTGTAGACGCGCAGTTGACTTCGGACTTCATCTGCAGTTCGACCTGCGCAAGAGTAGTAGTCGCCCCTCCGACGACCAAGCGCACCACATTGATATTCCCGTGCTGCGGTCAGTCAGTCCAGGTAGGCCTATCTTGCCCTCTTTCATGTTCAGCCTTTGAAGATAGATATCGCGTACACCTGCTCGCAATGATGACTTTGTATTCTGGTAATCCGACTCAGCCCACCCAATCCTCTACGTCAGCATTGCTGGCATCGTGGATGTGGTTGAACGTGTCGAGAAAAGGCCCCGTCTGAGCATGAGCCCGTCAATGCAAATACTGCACTTTAGCCTACCTTGTTCCATGGCATAGGATGCGCCAGATAGATATACCGAGACTGACTCGCAGTCCTCTAGAAGATCTTGGCAACTTGGCTGGTATTGAAAACATCACTTGTCACGCCAAAGTAGAACGCCGAGGCCATGCTTGGCAACAATTTTCTCGTCAATTTATTTCATCAGCGTCTAGTGCGTCGTCAGGTCTACCTATCTCCAGCAACTGGTCAGGAAAGAGTACACAGAGCAAGCGTAGTACGTTGGTCATTGACCATCAGATGACAACGATAACACCGGTCATGCAACGCATCTGACCGATTATCAGATCAGAGCAAACCACTCAGGTCATCCTTCTCCACTACTGCACAGGTCCGGACTTCTTGGCCACCTTCAGCTCCTGCTTGGTACGACGAGTTGGGAAGGGCAGGCTCTCATAGAATCTCTTCGGAATGACATAACGCGGGGATCCATCCTTCAGGCGATCCCGGGGGCCGTTCAGTCCGTTGAGCATACCACCTGTGATGTGGGTGACGAATTGGCCAAAGTCGGCCGTCTCGCGGATGTTGCACGTCTTCGTGGCGTTCTCGGCGTGGGCCATTGCTGATGCCATGGTCTTGTAATCGCGCAGGCATCGAGGGCACTTGTACGCGATAGCTTCTTTGTGGGCGGCTGACTTGAGATGGGCGACCAAGGCTTTTGCAGACGGGAACTTGGCCCTGGAGAGCTGGTTAGCATTGGCTACACACGTGCCTGGGCGACCCAGTGTGAGATGTTCACTTACTTGCACTTGGGTGCGTGAGGACAGACAAACTTCTTCAGAATCGAGTGGTAGAAGACGGCCGAGTTGAATCCATTCTCGTCCGGATCAGTCACTTTCTTGTTGGGGGAGATGTCCTGAGTAGACGGAGCTCCTGCCGTGAACTGCTCGAGCTGGCCAGGCGAGGGACGAACGACAGGGCCGGCATCAGGAAAGAGTGCTTGGTCCTTGCCCTTCTCCCACTGGTTCTCAACCTTTACAGCTGGGGAGAAAGTCGGCTTCTTGGGAGGCTCACCCGTCAGCAGATCCGGCTGGGCCGAGTAGCCATTGCGATAGTCCTTCAACTCCTTTCCAAGCTCGGGAAAAAGCTGTTGAGAAGACACCTGGTACTTGAGAGGGTCTGCTTCAAGCTTCGGCTTGAGACTGTCGTCGTCCTTCATGTTCAGGCCTACCATGTCAATTGCCTCGGCCAAGGATATGTAGGTAGGTTTGGCATTCTCGATTTGGATCACCTTCTGTCTGCTCTTGTGTAGCGTGGAGGGGAAGATACGAGAGCAGCGGTTGTCTTCGATGTGTCCGACGAGGTGAGCGGCGCTTATGAACTTCTCTTCGCAACCGGGGCATTCAAGGTCTTGGACTTCTCGATGAACCTAACACGTCAAGATGCTTTAGCTGCGCCGCAATCGTTGTGAGGTTGGATGATTTGGAAGAAGGCGCAAATATGTCTTTTGGAGTGATTGGGGTAGGTGTTCGTTTGGAGAAATGGTCTGCAGATTCCTCGTTCGAGGTTGCAAAGTCTGGAGAAGAGAGAAAATCCCGAAATTCTCGCACTTACCTTTTGATCATGGACGGTAAGAGCCTCTTCATCAAGATAGTCGATCTTGCATTCGACACATCTCCAGTGACCCTTGGTCTTCTGGTGCTTGCGGAGATTGGCCTGAGTGTCAAACGGCAGGAGACAATCAGGCTTGGGGCACTTGAACTGCTGCTTAGCCTTGGGAGGGATCCCGGCAGTCTTTGAAACAGGAGCTACGGGAGCTGCTGGGAGATACTGACGCAGATTCTCAGGAATCCAGGATGCGATGTCTCCCTCGGCGATGCCTCCCTTGACGGAACCGTTGCGGTTGTTCGACATGATGACTGCTTGCCGCAAGAATGGGGAGTATTGGGGGGCCAAGTCAGATCGATGTCCTTTGGTGTGGTGGAAGGAAAAGAGCAGAGAACCCAGACCACTTGGTTTGGAGTTTTATTTTCTGCTCCGCCCGGGCAATGTATGAAGTGAAAGTACGACCCGCCGACCATCGCACCTGCACGTCATGTGAAACACGCAAACGCTGTTGGTTTAAAACATAAAGAAATGGCTATTGTCTGCATAAACTGCACATCGATGTTTATTGAATACCAGTCATGATAGAGTACCCGTTTGACCAATCAGTGCATAGAACAAACACACTCTCTAGGTAAACCAAATGAATCCATGCATCAAATCTACATCCTGTATGATATATAGAAAAACAAAAGACAAACAGACAAAACTAAAGCAAGAATTCTTCTGACACATCAACAAGTCGTATGAAGACAAACCGTGACTGAACAACTCGGCCATGGAGTTCCTGGAAGTCCGAGTCAGAATGTGCCCATCCATGGGCGGAAACTTCGTGATATCTCCTCATGAACTTATGCACTAGACTCGCGCAAGTACCACAAGTTCGATGGTCCATCAGTATTTCCCACAATATCTTTGCCTGATTACCTGCTGCAAGTCAGTCTTGGCCTAGGGATTCGTGATCTGGATGAACCACACGGTAACTTCTGAGGTACGCCTGCCATGCTCAAGGTCTTCTCCTCGGTGCAAATATTGCCTTCTTGCGATTATTGTGCATTGTGTCTTCATTACGGGTGAGATCGTAAGGCCGCGAGAAGATAGTCTTACATGACTGACCGATCTCCGTTTCTCTTCCTGTCGGTTTAGTCTGTATTTAGATTCGATTATGTACAAAAATGGTTGCAGAGGCTACATGATCGTGTCAGACATGCTCGTCTGCGTAGATCACAGATGGTTGCTATGTAAACCACATCATTCGCATCAAAGTCCCTTCAGCCTCGGCTCCGGCTGACAGTCCATATCTCTTCACTTTCGGTTCCGAGTCATCAGCCTCATGCCGGCGGCTCCTTGCTGCTCAGCATTGAGTTACACTTCCAAGTCATAAGTCTCCGCAGGGTTGCCGAATTCCACCAAAACACACTATCTTCACACAGCTGTACCTACCACAAATAAACTTTTATAAATCAAAAAGCCCATTATATAAACAAAYTGTCTCTTTGAAATACCATTGATTCTTAATTTTATTAATGATACAAAGTGTGCCGTATATTATTTATGTTTGCATTTGGCCGAATCGGATTCTCCGCCAAATCCCTAAGAAGCACCCGTGCGCAGACTTATGACCGGTTAGTGTACATCCAAGTCACATGTGAATGACGGCCACATTCCGTTGTGACGTCGCGCCTTGAGCATTTCGGGCTGAGCTGAACCTCTCCATGCTGACAGAGAATGTTGCACGACCTACCGCGCAGACGCGCTGCGTCTATCAGCGTGGTATCTGACGCTCTGTTCATAATTATGTGCGCTACTCACAAGATGTCCCATGGAGGTGGTACCAACCAGAGCTCTGGAACAAGCGCAATGTCAGCTCACTGCCACGGAACTCCGTCCATATTGGGCGTTCCACGACATGTCCACATCGCAAAACAGGCCAGAGCCCTACACCCCCTTCTGAGTAAGCCGACCACAACTGGAAGCAGATGTAACCAATTCCGGCGTCTGTCGAGCCTCACGGCCGACCAGGAAAAAACGGGGCTATGTCGGCTATGTCAGCAATGGTTCACGCCTGGACGAAGCAGAGGCGAGGATATTTGGGGAAGATATGCGGGAATGATTTGAAATATGCGAGGGACCTTGATCTCATTGGCTTGTAGACGCGGCTCTGGCGTCTATGCATGCTGCTGACCGCACCCTTTCATTTCAACTGGTAAGTAGACGCGATGAATCTGTCTGCTTAGCCTCAACGGTGCCGAAGGAAGGATGGAGAAAGAAGAAAAGAAGGTTGCCATATGCAAAGTCAGCAATCAACGGCCGGGTTCCTGGGTGAGGCTCTCGACTACATGGGCTTGCCGACAACGGGACGGTCGAACGCCGTCGGCTTGGGAGATTCTTCCGCGTATGTGTGTGCGATCCTTCGCGGACAGGCCCCGCAATGTTGCTCTCGAGCGGGTGGCGTGGCAACCAATAAGAGAATACTCGACTGCACTGTCCTTTGTGACCCCAGTAAAGACCGACTGCAATTCTGGTAGCCAGGCCCTGGCAACACTCAGTGTTGGTTGGGTGTGCACACTCGCCAGTTTTGTGAGACTGTCAACTGGGGCTATGGCCCCCAAATAGCTTTCGCACTCGACTGTACACATGACTGCAGCTGGAGAGCTATTCTTTCATGGTAATGAACTATTTTTTACACCAAACATAATTGTAATGTAACTGCAATGATGGTCTCACCGAGTCATGAGGGTGCTGAACCCATGCTTCATGTCGATGCAGATGCTGGGAGCCGGCTGCTCACTTGCTTCTACTGCACTGTTCTGTGTTCGGGTAACACAGGCCCGGACTATATATCATGGACGGCACGATGCCTCAAGACAATGAACTCTATCAGCAAGATTCCTGCATACTTCAGCCATTGATTCTTTGCAATCGTCAAGCAATCAACTTGCCTCAAGAGCAGCTTCACAAGCCAACAAAAGTAAATAAAAAAATCATTCAACATGTCTTCCACGAACTCTCAGTTTTCGGGGTAAGTAAATTGAGTTTTCAACCCATTCAACAAAGCACTGACGATTACTCTTCTTAGCCACTGCCCAACCAAGTCACCTCATGCATTTTCCAGCATGTCTACTGACAGTTCCTCCGATCTGTCGTCCCAGCGCGTCGACTGCTACTGCCAGTCGTCCGCCGCCACGGGCGTGATCGTGTCTTCTACGACCAACTCGAGCACCACCTCTCCTCAGCAAGCCCAACAAAACATGGCTAATCAGATTGGTGGCATAATGGAGCCATTCACCAAAAAATAGCGTATCGCTTGACTTCAACATGGCATCCGGCTCAGGTTGCCATTAGGGGTTATCTACCACGGCGGCATGTGGTTTGCGTGGGGTTTGTGAAGCTGTAACATATTGTACGACCGAAAACATGTTCTTGTACGATTCGTTTGGGGGGCATATCTTGATTTGGCGGGGCGGTTTCTTTTCTCTTATCTTTTCCTAATGGTGGTCTGTAGCTTGAGGTTCAATTCTACGTGTATTATTTGTCCAACAACAGAAAGCTTGTGGTTCATCTTGAACTCCAGTTGATGTTGCGCAACAATTCTGTGCCACTTAGTTCATTCGCAATGCAAAGACGGCGTTCAATACCACTCACTCTTTATTGCTGCTAGCTCGCAGAAACACGGTGCTGTGACATGAGATAAGGAGGGACATCAGGCGACTGGAATGACTAGATTCGAGGATCAGCAAAACTCTCATGGTCGTATTCTCTTTTAGGTCCGTAGGATTCTGTGTTTGCGACGTCGGACATGCACACACCCGCGATTCTTCCTGGAAGGACCTGGGAAGTCCTATCTTTCTCTAAGCGAGGTCCGGCATTTACTCCGGGTCGACACGACGACTCGGCGGGTTCCCGCAGCGCCAGCGCCCGGCCGAAGCCCTCCAAGCTTCGGGTGCACCAAAGGGATACGTGCAGATTCCACGGTCGATTGCATGATAATCGAAGATTTATTTGATTAATACGCGATTCCCATTGGTCGGTTCCAGGAATTCGGTAGACTCACACGCTCCGACCGGTCGCACCTCGACCGCACGAGTACGTGATTATGCTTTTGACTTTTACTCGTGTATTTACATCATTGGTCAAATGCACCCATGTGGCCAAGATTCGGGAACTTGCTGTTTGGCTTCGATTCCAAGTTGCTTGGTCATGCCTTAATCACCGTTCCAGGTATGATGAGCAGGCTCTACTCGCATGCTCCACCAGGATTCACAAATGCTTGCTTGCGCGAGGGCATGCTTCTCACGGTAGAGCGCTGTGACGATCTCCTCGATAAAAAGCTCTGTATAACACACTGAGCTGTGTTATTTGCATCTAATCCAAGTAATAGGGAGTTAGACCTGAACGACACTCTGAATTTACGCTCAATGACCCAAAATTCAAAATGAGATCGTGGTCTCTAGAGTGAGATTGTTTGAGGCTCTTAGAACAAGCGCGCACATCACATGAAGACTCACTGTCGGTTCGTTGGGACCCATTTGCACAAAATAGCGTTTGAAATTGCCCAGTACACAATCGCTTAAGCAGAGCTTTGTGTGCCCGAGGCATTCCCAATACGCCCTCAGGATGCATGCTGCCAATAGACGCGGTGTTCGTGGCCAGTATATTTGCAACTTTCATACCTCGTGTTGGCACAGAAATATTCTTTGATCGTAAGACTATCGACCTAGTAGGGCTATACATTGAGGGTCTCGACTACGAACAAAACTGGTAATACTTCAGTTATACAAGATAAGGACGGCGCCGATACTGTGAATGGTCGGACTGATGACGAAAAGATCTTGGTCAATAATCAGTAAAAGTGAATAGCACATGAATCAAACCATACTGAGATAGATCTTGAGAATTGAAAGAGAGAGAACCCACGAGTACACCTACGACAATTTAAAAGATGATCCGGGTTTGTAGATACACCAGTCATAGCCGTCCAGAGCTCAAATAAAAGAAGCAAGAGGAAACAACTTGATACTTATGGTAACAAAATTTGTGCCTAATCTTCTCTTTCTAACAAATTTTATGTTATGCACTCCTTAGTTATGGTTACTTTGTCGTCGGAGCATATCATCCTCGTTCCTGCTGTCTCTCAAGTTAGTTTTATTGGCCCATCTCATTGGTAGGCCTTGGGAGTACACCACAGTCTAGTCTGAGCCAATGGTCCACATGAAGAATTATCATGATCGCGCTGAGATAAATAGATTCTGCATACAATTGAAATCTACATACTCGCCCAGGTAGGCATGGAAATTGGGACAGCCCTCGAGATTGGGACATCAGCACGGCGGGCCATCCTTTTCCGGATGCAATCACTATGTTCACCGTGGCATGGTGGATATCGTATGCAGCCGTGGGCATCGCCTTGTACACTACGAAAGGGCGAAGGCATGTGGGAGAGATCCAGATAAAACGATGGACAAAAAGGGCAAGGGCTGCTCAACTGCGAAGGTGGAGGACGGGGGCGTGGCATATGCATACGGTGGGCTAGGTAATGTAGAGAGAGTGCATCTATCCCCTCTTTACTATTCCACGCCCTGAAGATGCTTCTGCACATGGGCATGGGTGCGGATGATACTACACGTACCCCTGGGTCTAGATACGTATGGTAACCCAAAGTAGGTATCAAGGTCCTACTTTCTCTCCTCGTGGAGCACTACAGAATACTAGCTGCATATCACTCCTTACACGATGTGTATATCATCCATTGCTTCCAGGCGAGGCTCCATTCTTCCTGCGCTTTGGGGCCCCCCCAGTCCGGTTCTACCATCCCATGTATGGCGCTAATTCTAGTGAGGCGTCAGACGCATGTCAAAAATGGGGGCGTGCAGCCATAGTATGATACTGTTCCATCAACGTCGAGTGTCACCGTGCTTGATATGCTTTATAATGACGGCGGGAAAATTACTGCAATGTCCATTCAAGTCAGGTTTTGCAAGCTGTATGAATGCGTGAGGTACGACCGGGTCCCTCCATCCGAGTTGCTATTGGATATCGTGAAAAGGTTGCCTTGTCCTGCTGATGGCCATCTTGCACATCTTATAAGTACCAGTGCGCCTCAACCGTGCTTTGCGACTTTCCTCTCCAGTCTTCGATCTCTTGCCAGCTATCAATTCCTTTCCACTGCAATGGTTATATTTTCCTGTGCGAACCTTTCTATTTGATAGTTTTCTTTTCTCTCCTCATCCTTCTCCGAATTACGTCGTTAATTGTTCCAACCTGTCCATTAGGCCCCCATCCAACACTCTTGTGGTTGACTGTGCTTCCCGTACTTGAAAATAGCAATTGCGAAAGCAACTCTGCCATCCATCAATATCATGAATATGAAGTACCAGCTGTCCCTACTCCAATCACCGTATCCAAACTGGACTGATACGTTTATACTTAGGAACGAACTCAAAATCGAAAGTCAACAACCGTTGCAGCGAGACGCCAACGCCCAGAAGAGGCTACTTCACCAACAGCGCCTCGATTCCTACCTGAAAGAACCAGTCTCAGATGGCAATCGCTTGGTGATGATTTCGGATAAGCCGAAACCAATTGCTGGCCAGCATGACACTACTTTTGCGATGGAGAGCATGGACAAGAAAATACAAAGCATTTTGAAGCCTTTATATAGCGACAGCAATGTCTAATGGCCGCGGTCTCTGCTCCAGAAACGACTACACTGTGACGAGTCAACAGTAAGAACGCTATTTGCTTCTCTGCTATACCATGTTTGAGCTAACTCTTCCAAAGTGTTCTCTTTTCAATCACATCATTCCTGGGAGACTGCTTCTTCTGAACAACACTCTGTCTTTAATTGTATTCCCGAAGCCTTTCAAATTATGAGCAGCGTCACAATATCTTCTACCCATTTGTGTAGATGTAATCAAGTCTGAATATAATAAAATTGGGGTTCTTTGACACACAAAACTTTGTATGGTATGAAAAAGAGTGTATACTTAGATTTCGTGCCACTTGGATCTCTCTCCACTGCTTATCTTGGATGGACTCACTCTATATGGCCTGCATGATGATACACGTTTCCTTTGGGAGCAGCTTGAAGAAGATTGAACAGATATGTGAACTATTCTCTAATGTGTGCGCATCCAAAATTCGCCTATCAGGGATGTATAGTCCATACCGGATTTCAATCGAGCCTACCTCAACCTTGCAAATCCGTCGGTCGGCTCGTCGTAAGGTCTAGGGGTCTGATTGGATAATGTAGACTGGTCGAGGGAATTCACAATGTCCACTGAATCTGTAAGCCACCCTATTTCCAGACCAAGATAGTGTTGGTGCCAGAAGAGTGCCTGTGTGCAGTGAGATGACCATCCTACGTCGGTAGGCCACTTCTCGGTCGTGAGGTCGTGTCTACCTCCGACCGGCGTTGTCGGTTGGAAGGGGCGGTAAAACCCTTGGGTCGAATGGGCGTAAACGCTGGCAGGTGAATTGGAGATACTTGCGAATGCGGGACACTGATGGCCGATAATATTGAACTGGAAGCGATTCGGAACCGTAGAAGTGCGGATCGAAGCAAAAATGACATGGGTATATAGGTACATTCTTTGCGAGGCGACCCCATGTCCGTCGCCTGCGAGATTTTACCCGCAAATCTACTCCAGGTCCTCGCCGTTTGTATTGGTCCGTTACTGTCGCCGGATGACCTCCACTCACCCCTCTTGTACCGCGCTCGTAGTCACCTGGGAAGGCCTACCTAGCCACTACCTATTGATACGGTATACCTCCCTACGATACATTCGCGTCCCATATCTTCGTACAAACTAGTCCTCAACACATGTCCTTTGCCTGAGTATGGTGCATTTCACACCTGATTGTCACATTCAGGCGCGGAGATCTCTAATCGTCAGGCATTCACACAAGCTAGTTCTCAAAAATGTCCTTCGCCCTGGCACAGTGCACATACACCCGCCTGTCACATTCAGGCACGTATATTGCTAAAGGTCAGGCCTCAAGAGTCACCGGTGACCAATGGCAACCACTCAAGCGACTGCATAGAGCGCTATCAAGCGACATCTGAGAGTTCCAAAAACCTGCAACAGAGCTCACCGTGCGAACCCCTCTCAGCCAGTACTCCGGCTGCTCAGCGGTCATCCTCTACGCCATCTCTACCACCCGCTAAGCAATAGGATCTTCTAGACGACTTCTAGTGGCTATAAGTGAATGCCAAGAGGAGCGCTCTCGCTTATGCTGGCTAGCCAGCTGTGGCTGATGCCGGCGTCTGATGGCGCCGCAGGTGTTCGCTTGGCTTTCTTCCACTACCGAGAAAGGAGAGCCACAAACGTGGAAAAATGAAGACTTGGACGCAAGCGGATTACCACAAAATCACACGCAAGATTGATACACCGAATAGAGGCCCCAAGAACCCTGTATTGGCGAATGAGTAGATATCTTGAGAGTCAAGCCTGACGTGGACATTCTACCTACCAGAAGTTGTTACTCCGTGCGTGCTCAGATTGCAACAACCTTTTACATTTGGTCTGGAAACTTCCAGTTTTGGGAAGCTCTCTCCTTGCGGCACACGTAGAGTTTGTCTAAGTCATTGGTGTCGAATACAGTGAAAGGCGGACTTCGGGAATGTCATCAGGAGCGTCAGTGCCAGATGTGAAAATTGGCGGCCCCCGGGTATCAAGTACATGTTAATAGCCGGCCCAAACTTGCGATGCCGCCCTTTGCATGAGCGCATCGGACTCTCTTTATCACTTGTGAATGTGTGTTCCTGGAAACCGGTAGAGACAATGAGACAGACCAATCAGGGCATTGCGTGACCCCTCCATACTCGCCCGCCGGCCCACGCACATCTCCGAAGAGTCCAGGACCCAGATACAGTACTTGAGTACGGCGCGGACTTTTGTCTGGTCTGCTAATAAATGGTAGGACCCCTGGTCGCTGCATGGTCACTGCTACTGTCTTGAGCTCTATGGTTGCCAAGATCCCTGTTTTTCCTTTCCCACGTCCAACATATATGGGCTGCCTACGAGTTACTCGGGCTAGCACCTGCATCATGCATGCCACGACAAAAAAGCCGCCCGCAGCACATCTATCATGACATTCGGTCATCTCAGGATGCGGACCAAAGCTGATAGATGTTGCCTCGCGCGTGCCACACTTCAGCTTTTCGTCGATATCTATTAACTTCAAAATACCGATCAGTCCATTTGAAAATGGTCTACAGTTGCTGCTAAATATTAATGCCACTTGTACTTTTTAGTATCTTCTTTTCAAATGCATCGAGCTCTCATGATCGTGTTTCCTTTGCTATGAAGCGTGCGGGGCACGCTTGCTGTTTATATAAAAAGACACATAAATATGCAGTTAGTCCTGGGTTTCTTCTTTCTTGCAATCTGGTCTTCAAAATATACTTCTTTCTCAGGCTGTGGTCCCTCCTATGATCCGCCGTGATTGGGAATCTCTCAGAGCTCGCGTTGTCCTGATATTCAACTTGTCTGTGTCCACTTTCCTCTACACAACCTCACCTTACGCCTTAAAACGACTAGAAATAACTCAATCAACCATGTCTTTCACTACTATAAGGTATTGTATATTTAGTCAGTTCTCCAAATCTCGAAAATCACTTCTTAGACTTACCAACGTTGCTTATTTCTAGGAACTACCCTACCCCAGTACCACAGTCTCCTTACGACAAAGGGATCCATTCACAAGAACTACTTCGAACGCAACGACTCGCGTTCTATCTCGACGACTCGATCCCATACGAAAGTCGCCTAGTTGCGCTTCCTGACCGTCCTGTTTCAACCTCTCACAGCAACATAGCCAGAGAGGCCGAGTCCAAGATGGCAATTAAGATCACTGACATCATGAAACCATTCAACAACAACGAAGAACGTCGGAGAGCATCTCTTTAGCTCATTGTACGTTGACTTGGAACTAAACGGAGCTTCAGTATATCAGTTTCTTTGAGTAAAACTTCACACCCTACTTTCAAGTTTGTGTATACTGACTTCCGTAGCAGATTGTTGGAAAGGCCTCACCAGAAACCCCTATTGACTTGTGCTGCCCAACATAAATGTAACCTTCCGCTTATGTAGGGCTCTTTATCTATTTTCTTGTTCATTTTTTCTTAGTACACTTGCTCCATACTTGGATCTTTTGTTTTTTCGTCGGGGAGCCTCTTGGCAATTTTAAAACGACAGAGTCAGCATATTTGTCTAATACATATTGACCTCCATTTGTTATCAATCACGAGTCAACATTCTTTATTTTTTCCCCCATGTGCATCCGCTTCGTTGTCGCCGAGCAGACTTCCTTTGGCATTAATGATACGTCTAGCAGCTGTCGCTCTTGATGAGATGGAAGACACTAGGAGGAGCCATTGGTCCGGGTTCTGACGAATATGTGCTTACGCGGAAATCGTCTATGAAATTGACTAAGTGCATCCATTATTCTCGATACTACAAATCAAGTTTTGTAGTAGTCTCTACAATAGTAAAGATCAGAGGCTTTGGAGTCATCACGAATCCCTGCCTTAATATGTGTGAGTGGTAGCAGCAGGATCAGACCGTGGACAACAGTGAGAACGCCTGAGTCGAGCAGGAACGGCGCTAATATACCAGACACGGAGTATTTGCACCATGTGGTGATCCTGGGCCGCCTTCTATAATCGACCCACCGGATTGGGTGGTACAGAGTAGTGCCCCTCATAGATCGGCAACTGCCGGGAAACAGAAGCTATCATAACTTGGTCTCACCTGAGCCAATGTGTGAAGGGGGAAAACGGGAACGAAGAGCTTGTGAAGAAGTCTGAGTTGATCCTGAAGAACTACAAAAGAGAGGTGCTGAAGAGCATCCTGATATACCCGAGCAGGTGATCTGCGGTGGGTACTATCTACGTCAGTGCGACACCTGGTTACAACAATCCATCTCGTACCTGCCCCAGTGTTCTCCAAAACTCCAAAACTCCCTAATTAGAGACAATGTTGGCTCATATCTGTACAACATTCCCCATCTTCTCCGTATCTTGTTTCTATTTGTAACATGGTCTACACGTCTATATCTACATGATAGCCTAGCTACCAGAGTAGAGCTTCACTTTTGGCCCTGCTGGCGCAGTGGTAGACGTGATACTATTATATCTCGTCGTTATCGTTTACCTACCTAGGTATATAGCCAGCTGCCATGCGTAAACTGTATTTTGTGTTCTGCCCTGTCGCGCTGACATGCATGAGTTCTATACATGCAATACATGTGACTCCACACAGAGGGAGGTGCCTACCACTGTCCTGCGTGTCCACCCGAGCAAAGAGCAAAAGCTGTGCCACCCACTGCACCAGTGCGGCGGGTGTTTCTGAATTGAGGCTCGATAGTACAGCTTTCCCAATCGGGAACTCGCGAGTCTTATTGTACTCGATACCCCGTAAATAGAATCCTGTGAGGTGAGCCACTGCTAAAGGAGCCCACATGCAGTCAGGACCCTTGCATCCAGCTGACAGGTAGGGTGGTAGCGGCATGCAACGTGGGTGAAATTTCGATCTCACGGGCGCCCGATGGTTCTGTATTCGCAGCAGATTGGTCGAGTTTGCGGGGCAGAAGATTCTCTTTTTCACGACCTCCCTCGTACCTATGGAGGTACAGAGTACCTACTTGACAAAGCTCGAACTGATCGCAGTCGGTCCACTCTTACCCGTTACAAGGATCTCACTATGAAAGCTTGAGCCTGGGATTCCCGACTCACCAATATCCGTCAACACTTTGCACATATCAACTTGAAAAATGTCTGACTCTTGCTTGCGGACTTTTTTCTGCAGTACTTTGTAAAGAACCTCAGGCTAGCTCTTTTCAAGATGGTGCTGGCTGCAGCGACTGGGACGTTCCCTATACTACTGAGTACCTGGATATATACAAATAATGACCGTTGCCCATGGATTTCTGTATTGGGAGCAAACCTCTGGCTCGCATGGTCGCCAGATATACAAGTCTGGAGCCTCGATCGTGTTCCGAACTGGCACGAACCCCATCGATGCCATTCTCGAATTATAAAACCTGTCCCATGCCCGTACCTCTGCTCCCTAAGTCACCATTGCACTTCCTCAACAAGTTTGTACACCCCGCTCTTCCTTCCCTAAATATACATTGCCATATGAATTTCACATATCAACATTTATAATAGCTTGCTTCATCCTCTGCGAACCCTGATTCCTGCTGGTCAATTGCTCTTCCCAGTTCTTTATACCTCCTAGCCAAGGCGGAGGTGAAATCGCTATTACAACCATGTCGTCTCCCAACAACAAGTAACAATTCTCCATCTCCTAATATTTTCAATCGCCCAACGCAGTTACACACCTGCCGACACTGACTGTCTTTAGAACACACCAAGTCAATAATCCCCAGTCATCCTTCGGCCTTCAGGGTGCTGCTGAACAATCCTTACTCCGTGACGAGCGGCTGAATTCCTATCTGAAGGAGAGCACCCACGATGGGAACCCTCTGGCGAAATTGTTGACCGAGACGGCTCACAAGACCGACAATCACACCAGGGCGGTCGCCGAAGTCAACATGGTTATCAAGATACACAACGTGATGAGGCCCTTTTATAGCGCCAAGGAGGGTTGATAATTAGAGTTGTGGAAAAGCTCATAGTCAAAACGAAGGGGCCATCTTTGGGCTTATTGAACGTCAATCATTTGCAAATATATGAGAACATGCGATTTGTTCTAATACTTCAAATACATTTCGAGGCATCTGGATGTCTATTGTCTATTACAGAGCATGCCGCCCCAAGCCACAAACTAGATTCGATGAATGCAAGTTCACCAGCATGAACAAATCAGAGTGCATACAGTTGGAAGCAAATTGAAACTGCTCGCATGCAACACCGCAAAGCACCAAGGACATCCCTAAAAAGTCTTTTTCTTTGACCTTGAAGTAGTCTCGGAAAGATAAGATACCCTAACCATGCAATAAGACTGATATCAACGTATCCCATTGGCTACAAGCGTTTCTCGCTGGCACTGCCGGAACAGTGGTGAGTACTTGAGTATGTATCTTGCCTACCCAGGTAGTCTCACCTTGTGCCGGCCTAGCTAGGAGTTACTTACCTCGATGTGTTTCATTAGATGAGGTGGGCGTCTAGTCGCGTAGTACAACAGCAAGCAGGTTTGTAAGCTGTCATTTGGCCCCCATCGCCTATCAAGGGAACCGAATGATTCAGCATCGGTTCTATCCAATCATGGATGCAGGGTCGTTGGCCACGTTTCAGGACTCCGAGCTCACCTAAACAAGTTGACCATGCTGCAGCACTGGGAGCAGGGCCAAATAATTAAGTCTCTTGGGTCTTCGGCTATCCCAAAACCCTTGACATTACGGTGTTGCGGCTGCCATTGTAAATTTTCAATACTGCTGTTTCTTTCGGATAATGTCGACTAGGACGCGCAATTGTATCAGCTTCAAACTCCATACTGTAGTTGATTCTGAACCGTCTAGTCTCTCATGACGATAGCCTCCAAGACTTTGTGTGCCGTATTGGGCGGTTGTTGCATGTCCCACCGTTGATCTGTTCAGATTGTACAGCCCTCCGCGCATGAGGGTGCGTGCTACCCCAATCAACTCCTTTTACTTTTTTCCTGCACCCCATCAGCAGCAAAATAGTACAGCCATCGACGAGTCGCACGTCGTCCGTTCTAGCATACTGCCGCGAACCCAATTTCAGCCAGAACTCCGGCCATGCACGCCGTGTTCGTCCCCTTGGCGCATTGCCTATGTCGTGTATATCTGAGTTCTTTGCATAACAGCTACCTCCAGATGTCCAAGGTGCTCTCTTCATGCTTCAATAAATTCAACGAGCTTTGCTCATTTCTCAGTATCAACCTGGTCTGGCCGCACCTGTCAATGAATTCGGTGAATGCTCTACAGACGCTTCGCTTCGGTTTTCTCCAAGACTACGGCGTCAGGTTCGCCCAAAGCGACATGTATCCCGGGCGGACCTATCGCATGTTGACATGCCCATGTGAGCGGTGGGCAGGGGTTCTCTTGCATCGCATTTTGTGCGTGCGGCGGTCGGATCTGCGGCGTGTTTCTGCAAGACGACACGCCGGCCACAGAAACAGAAAACTTCGGTTCTCCTGCAGTGATGAGCAACGGGTTAGGCGGCGCAGGAAGGTGAAGGCTCATGTACACCGGAGGGTGCAATTAAGGTCTCGGCTTTTACTATCTACGTGGATATTGAGAGACCGAAGCGGCGTGTCATGAAGCCGCACAAAATTGGCATCATATCCTCTTGTCACAGACTCAGTGCATCCGAGCCTGCAGGAGCCATGGTAGGCTTCCGTCACTAGTATGTATGTATGTGTGTGGGTATGGTGTGTACATGACTGCCAGTGACACATTACGTTTATACAGTCAGTCAGTCAGTCAGTCACCCACGAGTGACTGAACAATCTGAATGACATGGGGTGGGGTGCGTCGATTGGGTACCAGGTATGGTCAGACCACAGCATTGCTTGTGGAAATAAGTGAACAGAGAAGTGGCCGGTCAAGAGAGCCACGCTCGCTGCGGCAGTACAGATTACGCCTTCTTGTGTGTGTCTTTGTGCGCGCGTTTTATCTTTCTTCCCTCCCAAGAGTCGCGGGCTCATGAACTACTGATTCTTGCTTTTCTTTACCGTTGACTTGTTGGTCACTGACGCAGCGGCTTGCTTTTGCTTTTTTTCGCCCAGTCTCCCCCTGCTTCCTTCCCTCGCCGTACCTGGACTCGCTGGACTGCTGGGGACCCTGGCAGCTTGGCTGTCTATAGGCCGCCAGCCCCCTGTCATGACTGGTAAGTGTACATACGAGTTACCTACAGTAGTAGATGGTGGCTTGGGGTGAAGCTCGATTGACCTCCGCCGAAGAGAAGCCCAAGCCGCATCGTCTGATCCCAATCGGTCCCTGTGTCTATCTCGCCGTTGGGCTCAAGGTACGTACGACCTTTGCTCGCATGGTCTGGGGTTTCTAGGACGAGGGACGTTGCCACGCCGTTTTTCTCCTCAATCCGCGCCCGTCCAGGTTGCACAGGAAGAGCGAGTTGCGAGAGCTACGAGGTACATTGGCATCGAATTGATGTGCTCATGTGGTGTAAAAATTTGCACATCAGCGATGTGGCGTCTGCAGGTACCTATACTCGAGGGTGGAAATAAGATTGATCTTGCCTTCTTTATGCCGCCCTTTCAGATCTCGTTTTTAAGTTTACGGATCAAGCTGTGAGCTTATCATACTTGCGATGTACGACGTGTGATCTTGTAACCCCACCATGCAAGTACTCAATCGCTCGAAAGCCCTGAGAGCCACCAAAGATACTATGACTATAATGGTGATGTGGGAACAACTAACGTTTTCTATCAGATATTTCCAACGAGAGATGGTATAAACATTGCGCAGTCAATGATGGCTTTGAGTCGGAAATGTAAAGCATGGATACGGAATCGGTTGCATGGGTCGGTAGCGCGCGATGAGCCTTAGAGGTACAGCGCAAAAGACAAGACAGAGTACGATGTATACGTGACGGTATCTGACCTGATTCCTAGAGCGTTGAAGCGAAAATGTGCAAGGCGAGGCTTCACAGGGCGAGATATCCAGCACCGAAAGCCATGGCTTAGGCGGGAGCCGGCAAGCGACAAGGATGAATTTTGCCTTCGCGCGGTGATTAAAGGCTTCGAAGCAGCAACACCCCGGCTACCAAGAGTGCTTAAACTTTAAAAGGGTCAAGGGTCGGGTTGTCAGGCTGTCAGGGATCTTGAGCCAGGTCAGGATAGAGAGAAACAAAAGGCAAGCCATTATTCTTTTTTTTTCAACCTGCTTTGGTTCTGGCCTTCTGGCTCTTCCGCACCCCCTGTGCCGTTGCCGAGTTTGTTTCCGCCGGGAATCTAGTACACAACCTCCCCGGTGCAAAGCCACCCCACGCTCGGGTTCACCAGCACTTGATCGGGGTGGAAGGGGTATGGAAACGACTTTCGAAGCACAGGGGCCAGTCAGTAAACATGCCTTCTCCCCCTCTCTCAACGGCGTGTCTCTCTTTTTTCCTGCAGCACACCCTGCCTTTTCCTTCATTTCGCTTTTGCAGTCATCAGGAAAGAAAATCCGATCCCTTCTGAATTCCAGGACACTCACAAGCCGGGCGACTCGGGTTCTTGTCTCCGAGCAGGGGGGAGCTTTGTTGCAGCTTGAGCATGGCGATCCTCAACCCCAGCAGTGGACCCCTCTTAATGTCATTGTCTCTGTGCTGTATGACTTGCTTTCATGGCGTGCCTACCTAGCTACCCATGTCCATACAAGTACTTCATGGCATGGCAATGAAGGGGATGCGATTGTAAAGATTTCTGTGTCTAGATAACAGAGTATTTCAAAACAAAATGGCGTACGATTCTTCTACATTGCTTACGCATATGACTATATTCCGTAGCAGGGCGGTATGGCATGGAGTACCGCGCGACTGAGGGAATCGTCAGTCACCGCTTTGCTATAGACGCTGCATTGTGATGGGTGGTTGTAACATTGATCATCGTTGAATCCACGCCCAGTTGCATGGATTGAAAATGGTTTGCCCTGGATTGTATACAAAAGCGTTTTCAGGGGCAAAAGTGTCCGAGTCAGCAAAGCCGACAGCTATGTCGTAATTATGGTTCTGTCGAACGCAGGGCCAACCAATCATATGTACCAGAGCTTCGAGACAATGCCATTCTGAAGTAATCTGTACCCTTGCTCAAACCACATTATAAACTTGGATGATCGTCTTGCGGGCCCCGTCTGGCCTAGACCACACCAAAGGTGCGCTGGACGATAGAATGCAAATGGGTTGTGACAATGTAACATGGGTTGCGTGCCCGCCGCCGACAAGCAGAGGTAAAAGGTATGCCGACTCGCACTGGTCCTGAACCCAGCCGGAGCAATTGCAAAGCCCAAGGTGGTCAGTTTCATGCAGTGCATGCAGGCAGGGGAGGAGGGACATATGAACATCTAGGACTGATGGACGAGGTACGCGGAAATTTGCAAGCCCCGAGGCTTACGCATTACCAAAGGGAGAAAAACTTTTGTCTATGTGCGTGTCGCATGGACAATAATGAGTGACAGGTCGCCTATAGTGACAAGCGCGCAAGTATACCTAACTGAACATCTCTGGTGTGTTACCATACCGTCGCCGTCCGAAAAAAAAAAAAGGTACTGGAATGCTAAAGAATAACTAAGTTTCGTCCTGGGCTATTAGAAGTATCTGATCATGCTTTATAATCCAACCCGTGGACGTGGAACCACCTTAAATTTCAACATGTGTAGAATAGCCCAGCCTACCCAACTCAGACCATACTTGTCCTGCTTCAGGGCCTCTTGTTTTATGGGCCGGAGTGATAAGGTGTTTGCATTGTCTGCCCACTCAGCTAGTAGTACTGTTTTGACAAGCTTGCGGCGTCCTGGCGGGTGTGTGGATTGGAAAATTTGTTCCCAGACATGTCATGTAGCTGATGGCTGCTTCCAATTTGCGCCATCCCACAGGTGCAGGGCCGCCCTTCGCTCCGGAGCAGTAATGCAAGTACATTAGGTACAGTAGATGGTCTGTAGGTACTTTGTACTACATGGCTTTTTGCTTCCGCCTACTGCGCCCGCCACTGAACACATGGTACCTGTTCCATGCATGTCCCTTTCTCTGAGGAACCATCATTCAGGATTTGCAGCAATCTTTGTTTGTGTGCCCATTTGTGTGTGCTGAAACGAGATACCTTTATTAGACTGAGTAAGTCCTCACTGGTTACACCAGCAAGCTTGTAGTCTGAGATCGAAAGAGTGAACGGCCTCGAAAGGTTCCACAATCCTTCACAGAATGCAATATGAACATGCTTATAGCTCTCGGGTCCTGATATATAGGTCGGGACCATGACCCATTTGATATCAAACGGGTTTTGACGCTGCTACTAATTGACTATTGAAGCTAGATCATCCAAATATAGCATAATATGTGGTTGTGGAATTGCATGCCGACTAGTGGCATGTAATCGCTAACGTCTAAGCCGTAGCCGCATCGGATTGTAACCCTCTGCTCGAACCGCCTTTCCAGGTGTGTAAGGTCAGGTACCTAAGTGCAGTGATTACCTGCAGACTAAATACCTAGGTACTCTGTACTGCAATTGCTGGTCTGTTGAGCGGCTGCTGACTGGGGGGCCTGGAGATTGATCCCCACTACCTGGCAGAGGATCGGCAGTATGAAAATGGTGTCATGCGAAGTGCACCGGCAGCCGGTCGGCAGAATGCGAGAGGGCTGGCCTTGGGCCATTAGTTTTCTACATAATTCCCAATGATGTCGGCCGAGAAATCTTTTCTTCCTCTCCCTCGGTGCCGCGCAGCAACATTGAACGAGTGGAGATGGTCGTTCGGAGCTTGAATTCTGGACTGCATCCTAGCCCGCTAATGCAGGAGATTGTGCTTGGCAATGGGTTGTACAGAGTACTGTCTAACTGTAAGACGAATTCACGTATGGCTGGCAACGAGACTTGTGATGCCTTCCAAGAAGTCCTGCCTCAAGAATGGCTGCCGGCGACGTTGAATTTCCTACCCCTCATGAAAGTTACAACCGCGATCGATGGCTTAAAACAAGACACGACAGTATACTCCATCCATATCCACGATGATGGCCCAGCTGATATTATATCGGGGTTCCCCTTTGGTACTGCTAGCACAGTGGTAGAGGTGACATAGACAAGGATTTGTTATAGGCCAAGTGCTAGGTACCTGATCAAAAATAAGCTCATCGCGAATAGCACATACGCATGTCATATTTGCTCAGTCGTGGTCAAGGATGTCGTTCATGGGGCGAGCTGGGATCTGTCCAGCGGCAGCGCGGCTTGTCCAGCGGGGTCGATCCCGCCTGTTCGGCCCTAGCAGGGCCCAGCAACACTTCTTTGCCCGCGTAAAAGTCAAGCTGGGAACAGGTTAGTAATACTAAGAGATCGAACGAACTCCCGGCCGAGCTGGCTGCCTACCAACGTAGATTAGGTACCTAGCCTACGTTGGTAGACAGCCAGCCAGCCACACTTCTGGCAGACAGACCAGACAGACGTCAGTTTATTAGCTGCGGCATGGGATCCTTCTTTTGTTTGAGTCGTAGCCGATTCGCCATGGTGAACCGGCTCTGCCTTCCACCCGTCGTCGCCATGCAAAGCCAGCAGCGATATGCTGATGTGTAGGTGACATCCCAGATCATTCCACTTCCTCGTTTCCCTTGCCCTTGCCCCTGGGCATCTCCGTCGGGCGGCCGAAGAACCCTCGTCCGCACGCCTGGAATGACGGCTGTCTGCCATCACCCACGCAGCCTGGCTCGCCTGGCAGCATGCTGCGTCCAGGCCTTCTACGTACCGAGCTGCTCCCTGCAAGTGCGGTGCGGCCATGCTTCTCCACTGCATGCTCGGGGTATCCATGCAACCAAACATGGTTGAGCATTCCGGACGAGCACTCCGACTGCTCAATGTTGAAAGTCCACTCCTTGTGTGGTAGCCTCTACTCCAGGCCAGAAAACCTTAAAGACACCTGCAAATCGTTATCGACATGAATTTTTCTATACGAAGTACACATATTGTTACTGAATTTGCGATTAGCCGTCAGAAAACCTTCCTCCTTCGTTATATATAATCTAGAGCTGCTGTGCAAAGAATAGGGTAGTCCAGTAGCGTCTGTGACGTTTGCGCGGGTAGCCAGGTAGACTTACTTATCCACTTGAAGAAAGAGTAGCAGAAGCTCTGGTGCTCAGTCAGATTACATACTGAGCAAGGAAGTGTAAGTCAAGTGAAGCGTTACATCCTGAGGTGCCGGCCAGAGATTGTGCGCTGGCACAGGGTCTATCTAAAAAAGCTCACTGCACGACAGCTTTGCGTTCATCAAGCGGCAAAAGGAGCCAGAGCTATCCGGCCAAACAAAGCCACAAAGGTTGAACCGCGAAAAAAAAGAGGCAGAGCATGGGTGTGCGATCACCGCACGCCGGCATCCTTGAGAGTCGATCCCTGCCAGTCGATCCCTGCCAGTCTTTATGCCAGGGCACAAAACAATTCGAGGTGGTGGCTCGACAAAAAGAGCCATGTTACAATGTAGAGAGAGAGTTACGACCACCGGCAACCACAATGGGATTGATACACTAGGACGGGGCGCTGCCAATCGTCCGCCAGCTCACCGAAACACAACTACTTTTGTCTTTTGGTTCCCTTTCCTTTTTCTTTTTCTCTCCATACGCTCATCCGTGTACTCTATGATTTCCCTATGTCTACCTGGTGGTACCCTCTCAGGCAGATTCGAGATATCTCCTGGCTCTTGTAAACACATGGGCTTGGTAATTCCGAGTATCACGCTTGTACATGTCATTCCGAATCTGTCTTTGCATATCGGGAGCGGCCTTTGTTGGGCTCTCTTGAGTGGTGGTTGGCCGTGATGCCGAAGCCTCTCAGAGTATAAATGGTCCTCCCTCTTTCCTCCTTCTTGTTCAGTCTGTCTGTTCTTATCCAAAGACATACGAGCTCCCCGCAAACCATCCTTACTTCCACTATTCTTCATTTGGTCCGTTTCTGATTCAGTCAGCTTGTGCGACTTGAACACCTTCACACTACTTTCCGACAGAATCTCAGAACTGAGACCCGTAGCAGCAGCCATGCCATCTATCACTGCTAAGTATGGGCTGCTCCTCGCTTGAAGACTCTCCTAACCTATCTTGGTCACTTACTGACACCAAATTTCTCCAGAGACGCCAATGCCGTTGAGACTCAATCTCCCTCGCAGAACCATACCAATGCCCACAAAACGGTGCTTCGAGAACATCGCCTGCGCCACTACCTCGGAGAGCCAATGTCAGACGGAAATCGCTTGGTGATGCTTTCGAGCCCATCCACCTCGGCCTCTTACCAGAATACTGCGACTATGGCTGGATCCAATATGGAGACCAAGATGGAAAACGTCATGAAGCCTTTTCAAGGCGCTGGCGGTAAACACTAAGAATCTCTGGACTCAACGAACCTTGGCCTCAACACGCACAATACCACGGTGTTTTGCTCCCAGAATTTGTCATTGCCCCCTATCCACACTCCATCATGAACCAGGGCTTCTTCCCTCCACCCGGACACCTGTCATCATCATCTACTCCATTAACGTGAATCGGTTCCTGGTATCCACAGGCAGCTGTTCCTGTATCTTATGGGTGTCTGTTGGATCATCCCTCGAGGATCTTGATGGTGTAGTGATTAGTTTTCTGGAAGCATAGTCATGATGCCTCACATGACCAGTGATCCATCTAATAATAATGTTACAAAATCACATCAAACCATCATCACTTGTTTCCCTGTGGACTCCTGTTATAAGATGCGGCAACTATATCGACCTCGTCCTCGTGTCAACCGTGTTTCCACGAGTCAGTGATTTCGCTTTCTCAAATGGAAAGCAATGCCCAGACAAACATGGCGGCTCATATCCTATCCATGAGTGTCGTATTCATTGAGTCACGATGCTCAAGAACTCAGTGCACTAGCAACGGGTATCGCTAGACAAACAAGACTATGGTGCACGATTTGAGAGCTGATACGTAGAGCTCAAGTAATAGTTGGCGCAAGAAAGGCGAGGACGATGTGAAGAGTGCCCAGCTTCTAGGAGGGAGAAGGGCCGTCGTGGGCTTGACAATTGCAGTATCAACTTTATTCATTGCTTTTCACCTGAGCGAACCTACAACCGGATTCATTGGCTACAGCTGAATATGCAGCCGGTGTCATCCGCTGCAGGCTTGCTAAAATGCTATTGGATTATATCATGCGCATATTATGCATGTACAGCGGGCTTGAGAGGTCGGTTTCTAAAACACCTCTCCCTGATTGGCGCTTGTTTTGCCTACTTCTGGGGTCGCAAGATCCTAGAACCTGTACGTGCTTCAAGCAAAGATTTCAGATTGAGCATTCGACGAGAAAATAAATCGCCTGCCGGCCCTTCTCAAACAGCAGATATCAGCTGAAGATCGTTTTTCTATCCAAGATATAGCCCCAAGACAGCACGCTCGCACCTTGAAGTATATGTGCGACCGGTTGGTATATGATTGTCATTCGGCGGGGAAGGCCGATGGTGATCCATGTATCATCATGACTGCAGCTAACTCGTACCTAGGTACGGCATACAAATCACCAGGATGTCCAAGATATTCAACGTGGTACGGATCAATACTTACCGCCCCGTGCACCATCACCTGTAATGGTCGGAGTTCGTGGCATTTTGTTTTGTTTTTGCTTTGCAACAATCTCGCACTCCTCTTCTTGTTTCTCACAAGTACCGAAATCTTGCAGGCCACGTTGTAGTACATCAAGCGCAACCTATGAAAAGATGAGCACATCGTGATACCAGGGGAGCACGCCACGCCACGGCACACCTGCAGTAAGGTGCATGAGCTATAGGTAGGTACTGATCTACTGTACACTGAGCGGCGCAACCTGCCTGAAAGAGTTGAGTTTTGAGCCGCAACAACGGCGCAGTCCACGTCCCAGATGTGGGGTTGAAATAGTAGAGTATGGCATCTGTATTACCCCAGCCCCGGTCAATTGTGGCCACTTTGGTGCTTCTTTTCCTGTCTAGTGCAAGTTAGGATTGGCTCATCGGACGCGGAATTGGCGAAGGGTCGTTGATGGGAAAAGGGCTCGCGAACTTCTCCTCCTCAAGAAGGCACGATCCACGCTGGCATTCTTTCCTTTTTCCCATACATCAAGCTGGGGCATCATTGCCTGAAATTGCCTCACATGTTGCGACGACTTGAGCATGCACTCATAATGACCTCGGGATGCTTTTGAACACGTGCGATATTGACATTTTACGGTAGACACATCCTGTATCTGAGTTGTACTGTTGAGTAGCACATGTAGATTATCATTGTCGACAAATACACGTCCGGGCCTTAGGATACATGGCGAGCCAACCTTTGAAATTCACTAGATAGAACAGACGTATGGCTCCATCTTGGGAAGTGCTAGGATGACCAAATTCCATATATATGTCGCCCCAAATCCCCTTTACTTCCTCCATTCATCCAAGTATCTTGACGAAACAATTAACTTCGATCTAACATTCTGTCTTCTATCCTCCGGTACTCTACGCGACCTCTTATATATCGAACAAAGTCACATATCTTTGTCATCACACCTCTTCTTCAGGTGTGATTTCCCCGACTACAAACTTCGTCATACTTTGCAGCCTGTGAAGAGTGAGAATGGTCAAAAGAACTATGTCACCCGTGACCACTAAGTATTGCCAATTCTTCCCTTGATGGCGAACCTCTTGAAATATCTACTAACATGAGATTCCCGCAGCAATCAACAAGTCGTTGTCAATGAACGACCAACCTACGACCAGACCACAAACCATCAAGAATCCCTTCGTGCCCAGCGCTTAGACTTCTCCCTCCAGGAGTCAGTCTTGGACGGAAATCGCTCGGTGATGCTGTCGGACCAGCTGAGTTCACACCCTGGCAAGAATGTCACGTCTGAGGCCAAGCTGCAAATGGCGGCCAGGATAGAGACTGTAATGCGGCCTTTCGAAAAGACCAAGTAAAGTCATTGACGATCAGAGCGGGAGGTTGCTATACACTTTCTTGGATCGACGGTAAGGCGCCATGTGCCGCTTCTTCTGTATCGGGCTTGTTCTAGCTATATTTCAGTACTGGTTCGCTTCTGGATAAATACTGCTTGAGTCGCCAGAGGTCCAGTCCGCATGTATTTATGACGGCAATAATTGACCACCATACTTGAACTACTTGACGTACTATAATAGAACAATTCCTCGGCATTTGTGTTGTGATGATCATTCTGCGGCTGCTCGCAAGACATCGGTCCATACCCGCTACTTATAGAAGGACACCTTGTCAGTTGCCCTCGATATCACCATGCACGTGTAGAATCCACGTGAAAATCTTTGGCTCGAATATCTTGCCGGCTATCCAAAATGTATCTGAGACACTGGCATCGCATACATCCTTTGGCGTAGAATGTTGCTGCCTGTAGCATCCGGGAAACCCTTCAGCAAGCCCCCAAATGTAAATATCAAGCAGCAGCGCCCCAATGAAAGCTAGAACGTCTAATGTTGCTTTCTGATGCATAGGCTGTGTAGAAAAGAATCAATGAGCCATTTGTTATATCGCGAGACTCTTCCCATTAGTCTTCGGCCTGCGCGACGTAGCCACTCTGATTTCCATGCTCTTATGTTACTGGTGCCTGTTGCCGACGTCCTTGACTAGGTATCATGAAGAAAAGACTCTCTAACTAGATACCAAACCATGAGATGCACGAGAAACAATGTTTGGTGAAACAGACGAGGAACCGGTGTTCGCCTTGGTACCTAAACAACGTGAGTGTCTCGACCGCACAGGCCAAGGTGGATGCGAGACAGGCGAGGACAATGCGAAGGATGCCATGCTTTTTGAAAGGGCAGTCGTGGGTCCGTGCCTTGAAGTGTATAACCAGATACTAGTAGCATGCTAACAATGCCTGGAGTTCCGCAACTTGCAAGTATAACGAACGCTAGACCGAGGCACGTTCCAAGTTAAACCGAAGACTGGATCGAACGTACTGCGATACTACGAAGACTAGATCGAACATCCTCCGTTATAACGAGGACTGCAACGAAAATCATTCGTTATAACGGAGGCCGTTGCAGCCCTCATTATAACGGAGGCCGTTGCAGCCCTCGTTATGACGGAGGCCAGTCCTATAGCCAACCCCTAAACGCCGCCTGCTCGGTTTCTATACCCCTGAGGCCCTGGCTTAGCACCCGCATCCACCTAACATGATTGGTCCCTCTCCAACGGTTCAAAAAGGTACGTACCGCAGTAGTCTTGAGGCACGTCCCGTAATAAGCTCCGGAATACACTTGCAAGGATCCCCCCAAGGATTGATGACCCCAACCAACCAGCCAACCAAGCATCAATGGCCCATCCGCTGCGGCTCCGGTTGGCTCCAATTTACCAATCCATGACATGAACCCTATCTGTACTCTGAATAAGCAGGGGGGGAAAAAAGCGCGATCCCGGGTATCGCGCATCCATGCCGCTGATGGATGGGTCTTTTACCTGGCTCATTCGCGGTGCTCGTGAGAGTTGGGTCCATTTACGAAAGTATCACCAAGGCGCCTTTGCAGTCAATTCACTATGGTAAGGCATGTCCGAACGTTATGGTGTCGTGCATTATCAGCCAGGAGTCAGACACCGCACCAAGACTCGCCCACCTACCCAGTGCCTATCAACAAGTCTGATGGGAGACCTGCTGGATCGTGTGAGAGGTATTGACCGCATGTAGACGCCAGGGGCGTGACCCAAGAGAAGGGAAACCAGAATGTATTCTGACGGACCGCACGGGCTCGAGTGACTGCAGCTCATCGTGATAAGAGAAGAGCATCATGCTTCTTGACAAAATTTCTTACGACAGTGTGGTACGCCCGGCACATATGGCTTTTGTCTGATTTCCTTGGGATGTCCACCGAGAATGTCAAATCGCGGGGCATAAGGGTGCCTTTTTCGTCTTTTCTTCTTTCGTCCTATTATGGCAGGAACCCCGGCCCCACCTAATACAGCTAGAAGTGGGCCTTGCCTTGTTATACAGATTACCTCCCGCAATGCTCATTGGATGTGACCACTCATCGACAAGGAGACCAATGCAAGTGGTGACCTGACCACACATGCTCGGGTATTTCTAGCTGCAGAACCACGACACCACAGTTGGTCTTGCCTTGCCATTCCGTCCTTGTTTGAAGTCTGCTTTTGTGTTTACTTTCAGATACTTCCGAAAGCAAATATTCTCGACGCGATATGGCAGCTGTGTTCCTGGTATTGATTGTACTTGTTTGTATCATATACAAGATTTGGCTACCTAAACGGCCCAGTCCTGGTTCGCCAGAGACTTTTCAAGTCATGCTAGGTACCACAATACGCAGTACAAATTCATGCGCTGTCCTCAACATCCTGATCTTGTTCATGTCTTTTCCTCCTACGGCTTGTTATATACTCTCCTAAATAAAACACACATCACAATCTGTGTAGTAGCCTTTTGCTCTTGCTAGAGCTTACAGTCTCCTTCTTTCCAGACAGGCTTCGAGGCAGACACATGCATGTGGATACAGCTGGTGTTAAGATGCCGTCCAGTACCTTTGAGTCAGTACTGTCTCTTGTTCCCACCCATGAGTGGACTACCTCAGGACCTTACTGACATGAGATGTCTCTAGAAACCACCAAGCTGCGGATCAGCGACCCTCTCGAGACGAACCCACTACTCTCAACGACTCATATCGTGCACAGCGCCTAGACTCCTATGTCAACGAGCCCTTTGCGGACGGGAACCGCTTAGTAATGATATCGGACCAGTCAAACTCAGCCTCTAGCAAGCATGTCACGTCCGTGGCTACGAACAATATGGCGGCCAAGATCGAGAACGTGATGCAGCCTTTCTACAACGTCAATGGAGATCGTTGACCACTACCCAATGAGAACTTGCTATATACTCGACCATTTTGATAGTGGGTATTTCCCCCTCTGCAGATTCATGCGCCTCATACTTGTTTTGACGCATTTCTAGTGTGCATTTGGCTTTATATATCACGTCTTATCAATAAAGCGTTAACACTTGTGTCGGAAATGGTGCTGATATGATGACGTCTTCGGTATTTGTAGCGAGAATCAAGTCTGTTGCTTAAAATTGAATCAATGTTCAAGTAAGGGCTGAGTACCTATCGTTTCTGTCTCCAAAATGCGCAATTGATTCAACGATGGAGTGCTTCTCTGACATGCCCCGAATGGAGCATGGCAAGACACCTACGTTACCATACATTCGGCTGCTTCATGATATACGCGCAGAATATACTTGGAGAATCCGTACGCGAATCTATGTGACTTGGCTTCAACATGAATTAGATATATCCGTTGGGTTTTCAGGCGTGCAAATTTCACCGGTCTGCATTTGCAATGGCTAATTCTTCGCAATATTTCATGCTGGCCACTTGTTGTACGTTTGTTTTCATCGCAGCTCACGAACATTGGAGCTTCAAAATATAGAGATGTTGAAATCTTTTGGATTAATGGGCGAAGAAGCCTTTGACTGCTGCAGCCACGCGACATGGAGTGAGAGCATGAGGCAGTTTTGCGGTGATAATGAGGAAAGCAAGAAACTGTTCCGTGTTTAAAGCTATCAAAAATCGAAAAACCAAAGGAGACACCATGACAGCACCCATATCAATATGCGACCAGCACAGCGTGTAAGGTGGGCTACATATTGAACGTTTCAAGGCATCATCACACTATTGTAGGTAGATTCAGCAGCTGGCTCGCCCAAATCGAAGACTGCCAAGATCCGGTTGGTGGTGTTTTGCTTTTACCTAGCGCCGCAGTAACTTGTTCTGTACAATGCGGTAATCCAGCTTCTGTTGTCAAACCCTTGACCCCGGCCCTCGGAGCCCGCGATTTCGAAATTCTGGCCATGATTCTGGGCAAAGGTCTGTAATATCTCTATGATAAGTGGTACACGTCCTTGCAGAGACTCACCGAGCAGATCTAATATCAATAGAATACTACAGGTGGCAGCATGCTTCAGGTGACTCATGTAGTGCGCAGCAGGGGCAAGGATACCTATATGGCCCCTCGTGTGCTGCACGTAAGCATGCACGTTTGAATAATGGGTGTGGAGAAGCAAGCAGGTGCTGGCAACATGCATGCCACAACATTATTGATGATGCAAGATTCAAGAAATATGCATGCGAATCGTACTGCTTCGATCCTGTCTAAGTGCTCTCTGTACTATGTTTTCTGTACCACTCGGCATCAGACATGTATGGATTGTCACGGAGGCAAGTATCCAGTTGGCCGTAGGAAGACACTTCTTTTTTTTAAAATTGGTTCGCCATTTGGATTGCCTTTATTTATATCGCCGTCGACCTGAAGATGTTTTGTCGAACTCTCTACATTCCGGAAATTTTCTTCATCTGCTGCACACGCCTTCTTCTATAATTTTATTTTATGTAAACCCAGGAATTACTATCATAATCTGGGCGTTTTGTGATACTTACTTGCTTGTTTTCATCTCACCATACTACATTGCGTGCATTTTCAGATATTTAATCGATCAAATCAGCCATGCAATCCGCCGTCTTCAAGTATATCTTTGTCTACTTCAGTGGTCACTTGACACATCTACCAATATCATTTTCTCTTAGGAAGCTCCATACCGCCTCCAGCCAAGATGCCTCTTACTACGAAGAGGTCGACCAAAAGAAACTCCTTCGAGACCAAAGGCTAAACGCCTACACCAAAGAACCGATTAGCGATGGGAACCGCCTGGTCACACTTGTTCACAGGGTGTCGTCCTCCGATGCATCTAGCTTCCAGGACGCCGAGTCCAAGATGGCAGCCAAGATAGTGGACGTTATGAAACCTTTCGACGCTGCCGCCGCAAAGCAATGAGCATGCTCTCAGCCGTCCAATACACCGCTTGAGGATGAGCAATACCATGGTGTGTTTATCATGTCAACACCGCCCTATACATAAGATATCGCCGCTAACGAACTCGTCATCAATTTAGTCAAAGACTCACGGAACTCCCTTACTTCAACGCAGTGGATTCGTGTTTGCATCTACCTTGCCTATCTTTATATTTCGTTCGAGATCTACATTCATCTTGTCTCTTTTCTCGGTCTTGGAACTGTTCTCTGGTTGTTTCTAGGATATGCTTTTGCCAAGTCAACACGCTATCATCATATTCTCTCAAAGTTTTCAACTTTCCCGTGTGCTCTCAATGGTGATTGTTTGTCATGCAAGAGGAAACCCATTTCGGCTGTGTCACCTCGTGCTGTGTACTATGGACATTGACACAATTTCCGCCTAGATGCTATACATCTCAACAAACAAGATACATACTGCAACTATCTATACCGGCCCTTAGCAGCAGCTCAGGCCACTTTGCCATGATATCATGACGAGTTCGACGACAAGTGTCGGAAGGCCTTTGTTGGAACGGCAATATCATGATCTTGTATTGTATCCCATTAGTGAAAGTATTGATTGAGCGGATATCCAGAAAACTCCATGATATCCCTCTCGCCTTCAATCCACCTTGATTTCACTGTGTCAAGTGCCATGAGTCAAACTCCGCACATCCTCTCAGCGTATAGGGACAAGTACTTGGCCACTATACAATTCAGCTGCATTTAGTGGCTACAGATTCACATATACATACTGCATGATCAGGAGCTGGCCGGTATCGAGGCCTTCCAAGTACCAAGTTGGTAACATCTTCACAACAACCGGAAAACGTGTGCAAAAGTGTCAGGCAAGTCTGATGCCGTGCCCAGAAGATGTATGCATCTACTTCCTGGGTGGCGTTTGATAGCGGGCGGGAGCGTGTTCCAAAGAAACCACTGAGGAATGCATGCGGGCTAAGATATCGTGTTTTGATCGCATCTAAGTCACGCTGAGTCTCGCATTAAACCATTTTCCTTTAAAGCAACGCTCGTCGTCTGCAAAAGGGAGCTTGAGCACATGACATGAGATGTTTGTTTCTTATTCTTGTTCTATGTATCGCAGTGAAGACGCGACTGTTGATCTATCTTGTCATATGGGTATCGTGAGTATATAGACATTCCTCTTACAGTATTGTACGTTTTCGTCGCCGAGCGCTTTCCGCCTCCTCGAGACCTTGGCGTGGGTACTTTTGTAGCCATGCCTCCTTATTTTTGACCGAGTAGTCATAGTAAACCTTGGACGACTTCTCATCAAACTTGCTGATTTGTGTCTGGATCTCGTTGATCGGAGGGACGAGCTCGGACCCCCAGGCTTCGTCAATCATGGACTTGACTTGACCCAACGAAAACAGGTTTGTCCGTCTCGCCAGTCGCCGCCTCTTTGATGCCACTGGACGCCTTCCATAAATATCGGCAAGGCGAATGTCAATAGCCTTCTGAACCTTCAAAGTATCAACTGGCAGACCACGCTCCTTGAGCCGGCGCAGAACGTCAATTGCCCTCAGAAACCTTGGCCGGTGCGATTCACTTCCACGTCCACTACGCGAAATCCCGTGGAATGACCACTGAAGAAAATCGCTCTGCCATTTTCGCGAGAAAATGCGATTCAGAGGATGCAGTGGAAGATTGACCGGAGTGTCCATCGGAATAAAAAGCCCGATCAGATCCTTCACTTCACTCAACGGCTTCCTGATTTCGCGGGGGACATCGGCTCTGTGAATTGGCACAAAGCCCGGACGAGACGAGCGCCGAGTGGTATAGAAGTCCGTCAATTCGAGAGCAAGATTGTATAGGTCATCGAGGAAACCGCCCCGACCCAGGCCATACATGACACGCGTCCAAGTGTCAATCGGCACAGGTACGTCCATGGCAGTGAGTCGTTGGCATAGGGCCAAAGCATACTTGAGTCGTCGCGGGCCGCTTTGAGACCTGGGTATAGACCTGTGCCAATTGACCTTGACTTGGATCCAATGGACCAGGAAATCGCACGTCTCGGCCTCGAGGGGGATGCCCACACTTCGCAGGTCGTCCATGATGTGCAGAACAGCCTCATATCTGCGTTGTTGCAATTGTACACGTATCATGGTGTTGGCCGTTGTTTTTGCTGAATCGGCGACACATGCCAATCTCGCCGCAAGGAGCACAGTGTAAGTTGACATGTCTCCCGCAGCTGCGCTTGAAGCCATTAGCTTGGCTTGCAGTTCAATGTCGTCGAAGACATCTGGATGTATGTCGCATTGCAAGAGACGCATCATGAGTTCTTCGTCCCCAGTCCTAGCGAGATGCAGAATCGTGCTTTGGTACCCTGAAGTTGTAATCGTAATACCGGCTTCCTCAAGTTTCTTGAGCCGGGCCAAGACACCTTGGGCAGTGCCTTCTCGAAGGCAAATGGACTGCAAAGACAAGGGTCCAATCTGTTGGACTCCGAGGGCGGCGACAACGGACGTGGCCAAATCCAACCCAACCCAAGAGCTCGCGAACCACCTGGCTCCAAGTTGATCATTGTAGGTCTTGGGATTGAACCCAAATGTTTTGCCGTGAACTTGATTCATGAACTCTCGACTTATCCCCACTTGTTGCTCGTTCATTTTGGATGGCGACAGAGTCTCTTCGATAATTACAGCAACCTCTTTCTGATGCAAGCTGAGTGGGTAAAAGTAGCTGACCAGGTACCTGAGGAACTGTCGCGATGGGGCGTGAAAACGAGGCCCGTCATCTCGATTGATGCAAGTCATTCGCCAAGTCCGCGCAAGCTCTGCCTTTCCGTGCCCGTAGAGGTAGGGCACAATCGCGTCGTAGAAGGATCGTTCAGGGCTTGTAATGTAAAGGGTTTGCAGCGTGAACAAAGAAGTAGACTCTCCATCGGTGGAAAATTCTCGGATCATGGCGATGAACTCTTGAGAGCCAGGATAAAAGTTGGCGACGAGCCTAGTGTGCCATTTGACGGCCTTTGCGTGTTGCCCAGTGCGCAAAAAGTGAGGAACGATGTTCATGTACAATTCGGGCCACTGTGTACCATGAAGCTCCACCATGTACTCGGCGTATGTGTAGACGCTGTCCAAGAACTTCTCATCCTCCAGCCTCAGAGCTGCCTCCACAATAGTGATCCAGAACATCTCCTGAGGCGTCTTCTCGAGCTGGTGTAGGGATTTTCTGCCCCAGAACGCACGCCATAACTTGTGTACACCCTTGTCGCCCTCCATCCTTTGAAGGTGTTGCAAAAGGCAGATCCAGAGATCAAAATCGCCGTGGTTATCCCATCGATCAACAAGTAGAGGCCGTGCCCCCTTCGCAAGACCCTTTCGGTCAAAGTCTGTCTCGAGGCTGAGTCGCTTCGGATCGTTCAGGAGCCACTGCCATTTTCCGAACGAGGAGGCTCCCTGTACGTAGCTCTTGTGCGGCTTTGACTTCTCGGCAAGCTCGAGTGCCTGCAGTGATCGGGGAAGATGATGTGATGCGACCAGGTCCGGATGGTTTTCGATACTGGTGGCATACGACCGCAAGTCGCTAGCCAGACATTGTCGACTGCATTGCAGCTTCGGTCGTCGCAAGGACTGACATCTCAGGGGAAGACGTGAGTTGATAGCAAGACGTGCCGGCTTCACATCTCGGATGGTCCAATTCACCAGTCGCATTACTGCGCCGGTTACATCGCAGCAGTGTCGCGAATAGAAAGCGAAATCCAGCGTCACCTCATTGAGACGGATTGGCGGGTGAAATAACTTCTCGCGAAGGGCGACGCTTTTGAACAAAAAGACAAGGCAAAAAAAGTTATCCCCGTCCAGTCCCAAAGCTTAAGCTCGATGGCGATAGCCAAGTTTCGGGCAGAATCTCGGCAAAACGGGAGCTTAGTCATTTTAGTGGGTCCTCTCTGGCTCGTGGTTCGATGGACCTCAATTGTCAATTGGAAGCCTCGGATTGCTTCATCCAAAGCTTTCACAAGAGCTCAACCGCCAGACTTTCTCACCAGCCAACACTTCCAACTCTCCGCTCAACTACCGTCAAGATGGGGTAAGCCTTCTCACCCGGCGCGATTGGACCTCTGCGAGCACGGCGCCGCGCTCAATGGCTCGCCGCGATCCCCCGAAAATCGCATCATCATACGATCCAACGCGCAAACCCAGCGTCGTCTCCTCGATATACGGTCGCTAATGAGAGTTCCTCTTGCAGTCTCGTCGACGCCCCCAACAAGGTTCCCCACAACCAGAAGTTCTACCAGTCCGCCTACGCCCAGCACACCCGTCTGTGGCAGATTGTATGTCGAGATGATTGCGAATCACCGAACCATCGAGGGGAATAATGTGGTTAACGTTATATGACGCAGGGACCCCGAAGCAACTACCTGTTCCTTCCCTACAAGGTTCTCGTCTGGGGATCGCTCGGCGGTACGTCTGGAACCCGACCATGATGGTAGAGATACTAATGCGGGATTATAGCCTCCCTGTACATGATGGGCCGCAAGATTGGTGGCTACAACACTTGGTTCGGCAAGGACTAAATGTACGCCATGAAGGGAGATAAATGGGCCTCGGAAGTAAATATTAAAGCTTTGAGCGACAAGATCCGTGGGCGGTGTGTCGATAGAGTGACTGAATAGACAGGCATTTCACACGAACAAGAACAACTCTCTTTTGTCATCAGAAAACGCAATATCTTTTTGAGTCACATATCTATGCCTTCCAAGTGAGGCAGTCAATTAACAAACCAGCCCATATTTTCATGTACCGCCAGAAATGCCATTCGCGGTATCTCGATCTCCCGAACGAAGGTCTACAATACATTGTGCTTGATCAAACAGACCAGCGCGCGCTTTCCTGGTAACCTGAATCTATCGATTGGTGGGATTAGGTAGTAGGCATGCCCAGAGCATTCTCATGTTTGGAACGCAAGCACAGAATCTTAGATGCCCTCAGCACCGGGAGCCTTCTCATCCTTGCGCAGGCTCATCAAGAGCTCACGGAAACGCTCCTTTCCAGAGCCATTAGCGCCACCCTTCTGGCCCTTTCCGCTGATGTCGACAAGCTTGGCGATGCGCTCCCAGCTGGTGCCGCCAGAAACCGTATCCTCACGGCTTGCGAGGAACTGCTCAGCCTCCTTCTGGGTTTGCGCAATACCCTTGTCCTTCTTGTTGTTGTAGTTCTCGTAGAAGTCGTCAATGTTCTGCTGAGCCTCCTTGATGGTCTCGGCCTTTTGCTGTGCGAACTTCTCTGCCCGCTCGGCGTTGGACTGGTCGCGCTTCTCGCGCCACAGCTTGATAACCTCGGGCTCCTCCTCTTCGTCGACTGATGCCTGGAAGCCAGAGTTGTAGCTGACTGATGGGCCGGTGATGGTACCGCTGGGTCCCACTTGCTGTTCACATTGTTAGATGAGCCTGACATGCTTCACTTGGACAGACCAGGAAGGCGCTCGTACCTGGTTGCCGCTGTTGATGTCGGGAAATTGGTTCTGGAACTGCGATTGCTCGAGGTGCGAAACGTCGCCGCCTTCGCCTCCACCGAGGAGGTCGTCAGATGTATCTACGAAGGCAGCCGAGTCATTGCCGGTCGTGAACTGGGCGGCATCATCGCCGAGGAGGGCTTGTTCGCGGGCGAGGAAGTCATCTGCCGATGCAGAGACGTCCTTGACGTCTGTCTGGGCTGGGGAGTACAAAGTCAGCCATCATGAGTGATGCAATACCGGGCCAGGCCAGGAGCAAGTGACAGGTCTTACCACCAGAATCGAAGTCGTCCAGAGACGGGAAGCGGTCCGCCATGGTGAGCTGTGTGTGGTGGTTATTGAGTGTGTCGTGCTTGTAGGAGCAGTGTGCGAGAAGGAAAGCTCGTGAGTGTTTGCGCAAAAGGATTGTGGTGTTTGAGTGCTGGAACGCCTGCGTCGTTGCGAATGCAATGCAACTTGTTAATTGGAGTATCTGGTTACTACCTGGATGCGCTATCACAAGGCCACTAAGCAGGTACCGCTGCACTGTAGCTGGTCCACTGGCCTCCTTTCCAGAGCTGGTTTGGGAGCCTCATTCAAGCAAGCTCCAGTGAATGTAGGTACCTTGTACCTAGCGTCATGGCCAGGCTACCTGCTCTATTTCTGCCCAATCAAGCAAAGGAGATCCGATACCCGGGGAACAGAAGACAGGGGAGGGTCGGCGTTACTTTTCTGCGCGCCTGCCTTGTGGAATCCAATCCGCCGTCCACTAGCTGGGCCTTGCCGGCAGCTCGGACCCACCTAGCTTTTCCAGTGTTTGATGTACCTTGAAGAACAACACCCAACTTCACATCCAGACATCAAATCAGTTCACACCCTTCTTGACAATCAGCGCTGTTTACGCTGCGGCGAACACCAACTGCTACACTGTCAGGAGGAACTGCCTTTTGGACGGCACATGCAGGAGTAGCTAGACTGGCACCCTTTGATAGTGCCTAGCTCCAGCTCACATTGTTGCTGCCCCACTGCCGTAGACGAGATTGTGTGATCTTGAGTAAACAACCAGCCCGCCCAGCTTGAGTGTCGAGCACCAGTATCTGGCACAAAGCACGTCGGCCACCGCTCTGCCTGTTGTCGTGACGCACGAGCGCCGAGACACAAATTCTCAAAAACCACACACCGTTGGCTTGTGTCGTGATCCGCGCCGCCGGCCATTACCAGCCCGCCTCCACTAGAGCCAGCCATCCCGTCCCATACCATCACGATGTCGTACACGGACGATGCAGTGCTTGCAAAACTCTCGACTCTTGCTGAGACCCAAGACAGCATAGTCACTGTTGCTCAATGGATCATGTTCCACAGGTGGGTTTTCGAACATCATATTATTGTTTTCATCAACTGACCGTCTACTTCAGACGCCATGCAGACCGCACGGTACAGATCTGGCACCAACGTCTCAAGGACTTATCCAGCCACAAGAGGCTGAATCTCATCTACTTGGCCAATGGTAAGAACCCATGCTCTCTCTTCAGATCGTCGACTGTAGAGGAACTCACACTGACATGTCACAAATGTGTAGAGGTGTGCCAGCAGTCCAAGGTGCGTCACAAGGAGGACTTCCTGGTCGCCTTCTCGCCTGTCATCGCAGAGGCCACCGCAACCGCCTACAAGGGTGCACCGTCGGATATCCAGACGCGAATTCGCCGAGTCGTAGATGTCTGGAAGGAGCGTCATGTCTTTGAAGAGCCTATCCAGACTGCTATCGAGACTCGACTTGAAGGTAAGCCACATGCGACAGATCTGTTAGTATCCATGCTTACAATCGAGCAGAACTCGAAAAGGCCAAGGGTACCGCCAAGTCTGGTTTTGGGGGAGCCATATTCGGTTCATCGTCATCTATGCCATCCGAGTTGTCTTCATTGACCACCCCTCAGCAAAACGTCTCCAAGCTTCTGCTTTCCACCAAGACAGCTACCACCAGTGCCAGCCAGGATTATGATAAGCTGATGGGACCTTCGGCCACTCCCCCGTCCGCTCCAGTGTACGCTGCTAGGCTTAACGGACTGCTCAAGACTCTTGCCAATGCCGAAGGCGCAGTTGAGCAATGTGTCAAAGCTCGAACAGCCCTGGTTGGGGAGCTACAAAAGATTCTTGATTCGAACAAGGCTGCCTTGGCCGCAGACGAGGAGCATCTCACCAGCCTGAAGAAGCGCAAGATCGAGGTGGACGAAAAGAAACGCGATGTTGAGTTCGCCATCATGCAAGGTCTTTCTGATTCCGAGTCGCCAGCACCGAACGGCCCTCACGAGTCTTCAGCCCCTGAGCCAGAACTACCAGAGGTCGAGGCTCTCACCCCGCCTCCTGCCGGCCCCGATCAACCCGAGGATCCAGAGGAAGCTCAGTGGTCCTCGGAGGTTCTGCCAGACGAGAAGCCTACCCAACAAGGCCCTGCTCAGGGAATGGAGCTTCTTTCCAACCTGGCATCTCACTACAATTCCATGCCGACTACTATGAATGGTTCAAAGAAGCGTCGGTTGG
Source organism: Pestalotiopsis sp. JCM 9685 (assembly GCA_001599175.1). Taxonomy (NCBI): domain Eukaryota; kingdom Fungi; phylum Ascomycota; class Sordariomycetes; order Amphisphaeriales; family Sporocadaceae; genus Pestalotiopsis; species Pestalotiopsis sp. JCM 9685. Next base: position 3,594,068 of record BCGF01000004.1, read on the forward strand.
ATTCTGGAGAGGACTTTCCAGATCTCAGCGCCGACGACGGTATCGACACAGATGTTGCCGAGATGCTTCGCAAAGATAGCGCCTGATGGGTATTAGGGACAACCAGATCTGCGTCGCGGAACGGAAATTTTTCACGATTTGCGCACCAAGAGCCAAGTTCCAAACCTGATGGCAATAATCCACCGGCTTCGGTGATGTATACAACCAGGATTATATATGCGACAAGGGAACTCGAGATATACCCACGTTTATTTGAGATCCGGACTCTTTCCTCAATGGCACATTCGAATCGCCATAGTAGCTTAGAACCTACGATGTAATACACCACACTGTTCTCCGGCACAATCTGATAACAGCCGATCATGCATCAAAAGCCATAGTAAGCTTCTGGCTGCGCCGTTCCAACTTCCCATATCCAAGTCCTTTGATGTCGTGAAAAGATAAGCAGAAATACGATCCTGTCATGCTTACCTACCACCAAAGCACATAATCTGGTGTCCAATCAAAGTAAATCATGCAGCTGTGCCTCAACTAATCAATATTTCGTACGCCAACTGCGAGACACGAGTGATTACTTATCATTTGAAAGCGACCAGAAACACCACAGGTGAGAGACGTCCTCGGAAGACGATTGGCTCGTCTGGCTTGCAGATATACTGCGCCGTGGCAGCGAGCGCCGTTTCTCCTAGAAAATGGGGTGATGTTTACTTTCGCGGCGCCCGCTGCGGTAACATTGCGACATCAAGCTGCCGCCTCATGATAGGTCCGCCGTAAATCAGCTTCCCCTCGTCCTTTCCCAAAAATAAGAAAAAGGACTCGCCTGGCTGGTCGCGGGACAAGAAGGAATACATGTGCCACTCGAGTGACAGACAGGCCCGGCCGAATAAGCAAGACGTGGGACAGCCACGCGCAAGCGGCCGAGGCGTCCAGCTGGGGCGGCATTTGCCATGTGGGATGAACAACGGGATATTCCATCCGCCAAGCTGGTGTCTGTCTGTCTGCAGGAGTGCGGTATTTTCCTTGAGGCCATACCTAAAGCCTCCCACCGGGCTTCTTCGTCTACCGCTTCTTAAAAACCCGTCTATCGATTCGATGCAGGAGTGGAAGCGATAGGGTCTCTCGGCATGCTAACCGCTCTCTCTCGCTCCCACGCACCGCACATTCGATATGGCCTCATGTTTATCTGCCCGCAGCGATAAGAAGGCGCGGGGGGCGAATGAAAGATGCTTGTATCTGTATCTGAATCTGGCGCATTTCAGGAACCAGGCTGTTCTCGGATTTCCCATGCTGTCCCATGATAGAGCTCGATGAAATGATTACCCAAAGGAGCATGGCCGTGCCGTGTCTCGCGAACCGATGGTTGTCGTGCAATGGCAAGCCGCGATAAAACCTCCGAATGGCCAGCCAGCATCAGTAATCTCTTTCCTCCAACCCACGTCGTGTTCTCCTTCTAGCCTGCCTTGCCCTGCCGCCACGCCTCGTCCCTTGGTAACCACTCGCTCAGCTTCGAAGGAGGGGAGGGGTGTGTGAGAGTGAGCGAGATTGTGAGCGTGACCATGGTGAGAGGGAGCAATGAAAGAAAACAGGTTTCTGCGCCCCCTTGTCTTTCTGGTTTGGCAGCGCGGTGGCTTGCAGGATGCATCTACCAAAGCACATGGCATTTCCATCTCGAGAAGCGGTCTCTCGCGATCTAGACCTCTGCGCACCCCCCATGCGGATGGAAGCGAAACGGCCGTCCCCACAGTCCCAGCACTCTGGGACGGACGGGGGCGGGAAATTCGGGAAGTGGAAAGGGAGGGAGGACAGAGAGAGGTCGAGTCATTGGAGCCACATCAGCCACATGTATTATGTGCCTATAGTATAGCAGAATGGCATCTCGAGGGCCTAGTATAGAATGCGCACACGTGCGGGCGGCGATGCCCGAGAGCCAGTGAGGCCCCGAGAGGGATCCGGCTCTCGCTAGCCTGAGCCTCTGGGCGACAGTAATCTGTACCACGAGAGCTGACTTTTGAAGCGCTGCGGCTGAGCCATTGGCTGCCCGCGTCGACAAAATATCTCTGCATATTGGCGTTTCGCAAGTTTGCGTCGAGAACGATGCAGACCTGAGATGAAGAGGGCTTCTGCCTGGTCTGGCCAGATAGCCGGGACGAGGGACGCTGGGCCTTGCATCTTGGTGTTGCAGATGCTTGATCTCTGCCTCGAAGTGTGGCCGTTTTGCTCTTTTTCCCAGATCGGAACCGAGATCCAGATCCTTTCAGCCTTAAGAGATGCCCTGATAGGTAAGTGATAGGCAGGCACGCTGGCGGTCAATAGCGCAAGCAGGTGCAGCTCCATTGGGCAATCAGATAGAAGAAAGACATCGTGAGCACGAGGTGGTCCTGCCATGCGGGCGTTGTTTTACACATGCGCCACGAATGCCGGCTGAATGTGTTTGTGAAGAACTCCGGTGTCCTCAATTTCCCGAGGGCATCCTGGCCGCCAATGTGATCGAGAAGGAGGAGAGCTTACTGGCAAAAGTGTTGTACCACGCTCTGGAACACATAGACGAGATAAACACCCTGCCGAGTCAGCCCCAAGCCCCGCCTCACTTACCCGCCCAGACTGGCAATTCTCACTGAAGACGTTTCATCAGAATTTCCAGCATGGGCTGTGTATTGGCTGGAAGCACGCATGGATGCGCCTTTTCGACGGTGCAGACGCGGGATACGTGCGAGCAATATGTTTTCAAGAGGGACGAGCCCGTTTCCGAGCGTTGTCACCGGTGCAGCTCAGCCAATATATTCACCCTTCTCAGATAGATGCCAATGGCGGTTGCTTCTTTGTGGTAAGAATCATATGTAGGCGAGGTAGGGAAAGAAATGTCTGCATTAAGCAATAGCGAACTCGCAGATGGAGGTTCCGATTGGACGGCAGAGGCCCTATCCACTCCTCTTGGCTCTGATCGGGATGCTACCCTGATCACCAGATCGTCAGGAGAAAAGAATGCGGGGGGACAGAGACCTCCCCCTCAACGAGCAATCAATTAATAGCTTGCGCTGGCAGGGGTGTGGGAGCTGTCACGCAACAGCTTCATACCTTGCCTGTTTCGTAGCCATTCGATACTCATATTGTTCTGTCACTTGACCACTTATCTGACACGATGCGAGGCAAGTTAAGCGAGCATAATCCTGCAGCAATATGATTTTGGAAACCAGAGGGGTATTGGGCTGCTGTCGAGCCCGTAAAACCATTGGTTGCTAGAGTTAATCTCGTCCAAGGTGACAGGGCCTCATTGGATTGGTAGATCGGAGTTGCCACAGTCTTGCATGATATACTCACCGTCGACATTGCCTAGAAACCCGGCTAGAGATTGTCAGCAATAAACATGCTCGACAGGCGAATACCGCATCTGGAGGTCCCTCACTTCATCTGTTGTCGCCGCCAAAAAAAGCATCTTCCCATCATGGGTCGTGAGTTGAGTCACCGTTGACGACGCGTTTGTGGCGTCGCGCGTGCATTTGATGACATGAACAGTGCTGCGCAATCTGGTCGCGATCGTGGGTAAGATCGTGCTAGTATATCGTGTACGAATTTACGGGGCTGGGGCAAGTCTTGATTTTTAAGATGACAGCATCAGCTGGGGCACGGGTAGATGAGAATAAGGGTCCAGATCTTGCCTCATGGTCTTGTTGCGCTGCGGAGCCATGACGAGATTTAACCTCTTGCGTGGAGAACAGAACAGAAAAGAAAAAGATGAGATGAGGACGGAGAGGTCGGTGATCGGCTCCGATATGTCCCAGGGCTCCGGGCTTGCCTCAGTTTGACAGTCAGGGCATCCCGGTCTGTCTTTGTTCGTACATATTGCCTGCTTTAGAGTTTTCTACCCATCGTTTCAAAAGCATGCATTGACGGATGACCCAGGAACAGCAGTGCAGAATGCAGAATGCAGAATGCAGACTGCAGCTTGAAGAAAGAATTGAGGGTCTCGCGTCGAGCTCAGGTCCATGTCCCAAGTGAGATCTCGCCTTGGCAGAGCGATGAGTAGGTATGAAATGCATCGCGCGGGCATCGCGGCCGCATTCCCGTGACCCGCTGCTTGCTTGAATGTCGAGTCATTGCGCGTAGCTATAAACAGTGATGCAAGTCGAGACAGTTATTGCAAGACGAGGCAATGATCAAACATAGAGTAAGAGAGCGTATCCCGGAAAACCTACCAAGCCACAAGGCCTGGAACTGGAATGCATCACCATTCTTCGAGGAGTGGCAAGTATAGACGTAATCTTGGGTTTTGTAGTGTCGCAGATTTGTTTACTTTGCAGATCCAAGACGATCGATTCCCTCGTCTTGCTTGATAGGATCATCAGGTGACAAGAGCAAATGTATAGTTTTCCAACGGCATTGCAAGGTTTTTCTCTGTTGCCCTGTGACTGATATCAATGTTCCTTGGTTAGTGCATATGCAATTTGACTCTTTCTGGATAATGCCGTGGTCGGTCAACTTTTGGTTTATACTCTGTAAGTAGTTAGTTGCCTCCATAGCAATTTCGTTGCTAATTGCCACAATATGCAATCAATTCGCAGTCATCATTAATACCCAATCTGTCATAAAATATATTGCGCAAGAATCGTCGTGGACAAAGAAAAGTCCTACGACTTGACCTCCGGGACCGAGGAGTACTTGCTCAAGAGAAAAATCGACTCTAGAGCGCGTTGATCATCAGTGCACCCGCCCCTACCGACCCCTCCATCCATTTCAACCCCCTTCATCCCACCAGGGAAAAGGAAGCCAATTGTCGGCATCGAAGACCCGGGAATGCCGACTTGAGTCAAGTTGCCGTTTCTGGCGGGTAGACAGACAGTAGCTCTGGTTTTCTTTTCTCTTTCGCCCAAGACTATCTTTGTAGTATGGTCGCCCGGGTCGAATAGTCTGCAGAGGCCATGCAGCGTCACGATTCGTTACCCGTCGCAAGCCACGTTGGTCTGAGGCCGATATTGGTGCCTTTTCTCTCTCTTCACTGAGCACCTGGCCATACTGGAACGTAATAGTAGTATGTAGTAAATGCTATACTAACCTTACTACACACGCTTGGTGAGATGGACAAAAGTCTATTGTGTGACAGAACTGCCTTTGCAAACGGTCTCGCGTGTACGATTGGATTGACGACCAGACCTTGACGCCAATTTCCCGCCGTTTCCCAACCAATGTACTGCATTACTCTCGTGGTTTGATTTCTCACGATGCCACGGCTGCCATGACTACAATGATGAGCTCGCAGTAAACTGAAAAGGTAGCGAGAGTGGCCATGCCCGCGGACCATGCTTGCTGCTTCACGAAAAAAGATGGTACGCGATCGATGCCGGACCTAGGGCCACCACTGGGGCGCACCAGTGCTTATGTCGTCTTTCAGTCTTGCCAATCTATTGAGATCCATGTGCGATGCACCGCACACTTTGTGGTCAGTGTTGGGGCTGGACGGGGTTGTCCTTGGATGGGCAAGGCGACGCCAGCGAATACGTTGCAAGGAAACCCTCCCTTCCTTTGTCATGCAGATTTTGGAGATAGAGTGAATGGTTGGCAATTGGAGTAGCTCGCGGTGCCAACCAGAAGCAGTTGGGCTTTTTCGAGCTTTCACAGGCTTGCGAGATGCTGCAGTCAAAGCGGTCCGCGGCGTCTACGACGTCCCGGCTCGACACAACTCCCTCCCACCCTCCCTGATGACCATGTCTGCTAGCGGTAGGGTTCCCTTGCCTTTTCCTTCCCACCCCTCGGCAGCCGCAGCAAGCAGGCAAACAAGCAGCAGCATGGCATGTCATCCATGGTCAAGTGGTCACGGTCAAATCGGCGTTCGCCTTTGCTTGCCTCGGAGTTGCACTGCATGTCCTGTGTCTGTTGGTCCCTAGGTTGAATTGATTGCTACCTAGGCTTACTATGTACGTACCTTACTCCCGCTGGCTGATCAAACCACGTTCCAGTTGCCTGTGCCCGTCGCTATGGAACAGATTTCACCCACCCGAGCCACCCTGGCCGCCTGGCGACACCAAAGCCACCACCACTACACACGACTGGGGTGGGGCCGAAGTCTTCCATCCTCGCTTCCCGATCTGGCTGCATGTCTGGTCTCTCGACACGGAGAGCTACCCTAGGCTGGGCTGCCGGGGTAGCTTCTGTGATCGTTGGCTGATCGCGCTAGGTTAGTATCATATCTACGGTACCTAGCAAACAATAGCAATAATAATACATAGAGAAAGAGATGAGACCCTCCTCACAAATCAGCCGGGATGTTGGTGAGCCTCGGAGCCCCTCCTTCAAGAGCCCCCTTCGTGGATCTCCTATTGCAATCAAGTCTCTGCTCTGCTCAGCAGACACATATATACACAGCCGCTCCCACGGCCTCGATCGACGTGGCACTGCACTTTGGTCTTCTCTTGGTACAACTACACGACACGATCATAAACGGCCTATCTTCTTGGGCTCGTGTGCTAATTAACTTTAGCGTCTGCTGTGTCTCTTTGCCAACTCTCATTTTTTTTTTTACGGGGCGTACCTAGCAGCTGCTACTAGTATACTATAGTACCTACGTCGAGGAACTCGGTACACTAATACATTGCCACCGACTGACTGCGTACACACTTATATCATACCAAGAGCACCGCCCATTCTACAAACTTTCAGGATTTCAACCTTCTAGAAAAGAACCCCTGACTTCACATATCTTTATATACCTTTTATTGCTCCGATCTCCTGTTTTTCGGACCTGCGAGCAATCCAAATCTCTCATCGACCAACTCACAACTCACACCACATCCATCATGGATTCCACACAACATACCGTGAGCCAAATGGCTCCCTCGTTTTCCAAATTCAACGACCTACCCCCAGAACTTCGCATCAAGATCTGGCAAGCAGCAATCCCCGAGGCTCGGACTGTTGTCGTCAAGTCACCTCTCACCCACAAGGAGGACGAAGCCCCTCAGCCATTAGAAGAGGCATTGATCGAGAGCCCCACCAAGACTTGGACCTCAAACACCCCAATTCCAGTTCTGCTTCATGTCAACGCCGAATCGCGGCATGAGGCCTTGAAGCACTACCAGCTTGCCCTTGGCGTCGAACAGCAACAGCCGAGAGTTTACGTCGACTTCACACGAGACACCATCTTTCTCGGCAATGCAGAGCTCAAGCCCGAGTGCTCATCTCTATGGTCTAACACCAACGATATGGAGAAAATTGAGAGACTCGCAGTGGTTCCCGAGGGTGCTTGGCGAGTACTGCGGTGGAAGAAGGTCGACTTTGACAGGCTACAAAAGCTCACCTTTGTTCACGACACGGAAAAGTTGAAGCTGGGTCCTGCTTTGCAACTCGTGGAGGACAAGACACAGGACGAAGGCGAGGAGCTCATGGAGCGCATCGAGCAGGCCCAGCGAATCCCCGAACCAGAGCCCACGGAGGAGACGCAACCCGAGAGCGAGATGAAGCAGCGCATGCAAGCTGCACGGGAGGAACTGGACACTCTGATGATGGTCCTGCCAAAGACGTGGGAAAAGGAGCCCGTTATCTCGACGGCGGTATTCGCGTAAGGCTGCGGTCGCAATTGCAACCATGGCGGCGGAGCTTCTCCATTCACGACTTGTACGACCTACATTAGACATTCTACTTCTTAGATGATACCCACCATTGACTTAGGATCAATGGTTTTTTACTGTACGAATTCAATCACCTCAACCCAAGCATTCCAATTGTCTCCCGAGCGACCGGCCATGACGCTGGAAACGTGACATTTTCATCCGCGACAAGAAAACACTTATCCTTTCCAATTCCTACCGACTAGGACACATCACATGGTGGGGTTTTCTACAATGTTGTGTCTGTCCCCAATGCCCATGGCCGAAACTCTATGGTTCACCGTTACTACCCCTCTCCACTCTTCCTAGAACAACCCTGCATTGTGAAGATCGCTGCAGCTAGGTACTACATACGGCATGATTTGATCATACCGCGCGCCCCAACATGCGCAATATGCCGACACCAGCCTTAGCAATCCCTACCGAGGCATGGTACCCAGCGAGCCAGCCTCAACCTGGCTATACTGACCGCCGCGACGGGTTATGATCATCGAATATACAGCACAGGCCGGGCAAGATCTCCATGCCCCCCGAATCTGCCTTGGGGTTCGCGCAATGAGATCAGTTCATTCTTGTCAGGCGCAATGTCGGCGCTGCCCCAACCAGACCGCCGATCACTTTTATTGAACTCCGAACGGGTGAACAAGACACATAACTTTCAGGATCCACGCTGCCATGCCGGCACTCATCGAAGAGGGTTGACAGGCCTCCAGGGTAGTCAAACAAGCGTGCAAATCAAAACCCATCATCTCGTGGTAGGCCAACATGGGGAAGGGAATTTATGGTTTAGGCCTCCTGGTCTACGAGACAAGCGCGGAACAAGATGCGAAGCCGTCTCATCAGAGAACGTGGTTCTTCTTCTACGCCCAGCGCTAAGTCGTGGTCACCACGCGTCCCGCCAGAGGGGCAAAAAAGGAAGGGCCTTCCTCGAAGAGCGGCGACAACTCTGTTCTCACAGGCCAAGATAGCTTGCATCATTGGTCTCACCTGTGTGCGCTACCGGATGTTTCCACCCCACGAAGAAGGGCCACGAGACATCTGACGTCGTCCCTCTCGAGCGTTGACGGCATTCCCCGTGCACGTCTTTCTTTCCTAGACCTCAGGCTGAGGAAGAATGCGCCAAACTCTTGGGATTGCTTCACAGTCACACCACGGTGGCTGATGCTTTCGACATACATGGATTTCGGATTCCCTATATGATGAAGTATACCTAGATCAACATCCCCAAGCCGTTCTCCGAAGGGAAGATCATCTCACTTCCGAAACGGGGATCCTGTGATCCACTGATCATGCTGCAACGGGAAGAGGCTGCGCAGAACCCGCGATGGACACGAAAGAGCGAAACACAAAAGCGCTGCGCATAGGGACCTACTATCATTGCCTTTTGACTGTTAGCCGTCACTCCAACCATATTCTTCTGGTTATCCAACACCAAACCCCCATTTGGACCGAGAGAAACACCCTCGAGACAGGAATGGGAAAACCTTAGCCACATCCCTCCAAGAGCAACCGATGTGCAGTTGGGTCAAACGGTCGAACCACGGCCGTTCCGCTGTTTCAAGATGCGGCAACTTTGGAGGTTAGATATCGTATCGTCGGGCAGTCGGCGGTCGACTTGGCCGGTCATCTAGTATAGCACCGTAATTCATTGTCGCCGTCCCTCCGTGCTCCACTTTATATAATACCTTGTTGACTTGCAAAACGCGCCGCCGGACTTGGCCGGACCTCGTCGCGTGTTTTTCGGACAAGCACGCGGTGTATCTACCTTGCAGTGAGATCATGGATTGGTTGTGAAAGAGTGACATCATCTGATGGTGACTTTGAGACTGAAAACTCTCTGATCGTATATTACCCATCTTCGCAACATGTCACTGACTAATCTCTGAAACCGGAAGTTCTTTTCTGCGCAAAAGGTACTACATGGAGCACGAACCCCGAAGCTCTTCCATGACTACAATTTGCTCTTGCCCTCGGGCGTGAGGTATCCCTGTCCGATCTTGAGCATCTCGACGGCCTCCTGGACAATGTCCCGGACGATCTCGGCGGCGGGCTGGACGCTGGTGATGGCGCCGGCGACCTGGCCCATGAGGTGCGGCGGGTCGACGTCGTTGCCCTGGTCAAAGTCCCACTCGATCGGGACGACGCCCTGGTCGCAGAGCTCCTTGACCCGGCCGGGCTGCGCGTGCCACCGGGCGATGTACTCGTTGGTGCGCATGCGCAGGGGCCGGCCCGAGACGACGAGGGTCCGCTCCGTCTCGTCGAAGCCGCAGTCCACCACGGCCCGCTTGTGCTCCTCGGAGCAGCCCGCCTCGGCCGACGCCACGAACCGCGTCCCCACCCAGACGCCCGCGGCGCCCTGCATCAGGCTCGAGGCCAGGCTGCGCCCGCTCGACATGCCGCCGGCGGCCACGACGAGCGCGGGCGACCCCTGGAGCGCCGCGGGCCGGTACCGCCGCGCCACGTCCACGACGGCCGGGATCAGCACCGAGTTGGCGATGTCGCCCGTGTGCCCGCCGCCCTCGCCGCCCTGGGCGCAGACCAGGTCGACGCCGAGGTCGAGGGCCTTGACGGCGTGCTTGGGGTGGCCGACCATGTTCATGATGAGGATGCCGGCCTTGTGCAGGCGGTCGATCACGTCCCTGGGCGGGACGCCGACGGCGCTGATGAACAGCTTGGCGCCGCTGTCGATGGTGATGTCGATGAGCTCGTCGAGCTTGCCGGCCGTGTAGTCGTGGTTGGTCTTGCGCGCGCCGCCGCCGACCTGCGGCAGCGCCAGGTCCACGCCGAACGGCAGGTCCGGCGACCGCAGCAGCGTCTTCATCTCCCGCACGATCTCCCGCAGCTGGTCCGGCGTGTACATGAACCCGCCGATGACGCCCAGCCCGCCCGCGTTGGACACGGCCGCCGCCAGCGCCGCCCCCGACGTCCGCGCCATGCCCGCCAGCACCACCGGGTGCTGGATCCCCAGCAGCGTCGTCAGGGGCGTCGTGATGGGGCCCGTTGGCGTGAGTGAAGGGTTTGTGGATGTCATTTTGCTGGTGAGTTATTTCAGGCTGTGCTGTGTAATATGTAAAGTGCTTGTTGTGATATGTGATATCACTATACCGTTGTTGGTGTATCGCGGTTGTAGGAAGCAAGTAGCACCAGGTAAGATCAAGTTGATCGCGTAGATTATAAATCTTCGGAATTACTGCTCTGTAGCTATGACACGAAGAGCAATTCTGTGAAATAATCAATTCTTCAAGAAAAGCAGATGGACAGCTTCAGCACTGGCGGCTGACAACATAAAGTATCGACGTGACGTTGCGGACTTGACCTGGTCTGGCGTCCGCACAGCATCCCCGATATGGAGAACTCGGGTGGGGCGTCCGGGGTAAATTTTGCGGGGGATGATAGGTGCCGAGGCATGTTAGCTTTCTTCGAGCTACGGCTTGCCGAAGAGGGATCCTGTCGAGCCTATTCAGTACAATAGAACATATTTTGCCGAGTTAGAGGAGTCGATCTTTGTTGCCAAGCTCTCGAGTCAGCTGAGCGTGTTCGAGCAGTCACTTATCTCAGTCGTGGTGGACATGGATTCTGAATGATACACGTATCATAGAGTCTGTAGTTGGTCAGAAGCAAACATGCACCGAAACATCTCCAAGATCAATGATTCCAAACCCCAATCACACCTAACGCCTTGGCTTTGAATTGCAATTTTGCTCACATAACGCTACTTGAAACTTCAATGGGTATACAAATCGTTACGAGCGTACATTTCGTTCATAGGTCCTCCACTTTGATGCCGTGGTCTGAATCTCATCCATTGGCCATGGTCACCTGAAGTAAGGCAACCTCGCCGGCACAAACTCGTCGTCTGTTGGCGAGCCAGAGTCTTGAGTTTGAGATGTCGCGGTGACGGGGCCGTTGGTTCTCAATGGAGGCGGAGGCGAGAGGTTTTGCACATCGTCCAAGACTGCCTGCTCTGGCATTGGCACATCTTCCACGGTGACCAATTCTGGCTTCGCCTCCGGGACGAATCCGTAGTCCACACTGACGTGACCTAGCCCTCGTTCGACAGCTAATTGTGCTGCCGCCTCCCGTCTGCGTTCAATCTCCTCTTCTTCTTCGCGCTGCATTTCCTCTTCTTCGTGTCGTAGATTTTCTAGTGATAATATCGATGCCTCCATGGCATCGTCTTCGTCCTCATCAATGATGGGGTCTTGCACCTGACGTAGCGAGCCTGGCCGCGAATTCATGAATGAGTCCATAGTGGCTCTGGACAGGCTCCTTGGTATGGTGTTGCTAGCCGTCCTTTTTCCTTTGCTGCTTCTCGTCCTGTTACTCGATCTGTCATCCACATGATCAAGTGCGACGGCAAATTCATCGTCCAGTGGTATCGCGTCTTCTTCTCCCTCCCCATCGCTGGGGAATAAGTCGCCTCTTGACCTGAAGGAGTCGCTCGTATCCCCACTGCCAGCCGTGCTGCTGCGCTTCCTATTCTGCGGTACCGGCTCTTGTGGATGGTAGTTGTCATGCCGGCCTAGTAGTGGCTCATTCTCGCCTTCCTGATGCCTTGAGGCACCCGGGTGCTCTTGCAAGTTTGCGGCACTTGGCTTGTAACGTAAAGTTCCTCCAATTTTGAAGGGCAGTTTTCCGAGAAATCCGATGGGCTGTGTGCTTGGGATAATAGTCGGATCCTCAACGGTCACACTAGATTTCCGCCTGCCTCCTCTCGTTCCATAGCTCATTCCTCGTTTCCGGCCGTGCGGCTGTTCGTGCACTTCTCCGGTGGCGGCTCTTTTGCTTCCTCCAGACCCCCCAATCAAACGGTCCCAGCTTTCGCCGCGCCAGCCTCCAAAACCGCCTTGGCTTTCATCGCCGGCAAGATCCTCGTCCCAGTCGTCATAGAAGTCAAAGCTGTACTCTGCGGCAGCTCGCTCGCCAGCTCGTCTCCTGCGCGCTCGCTCTTCGAGATCTCCGCAACACGGTACAGCGCAGGATTTGAAGGCCGAGCCGACAGACGACAGGCAGGGATTTATGTATTGATGGCCAAAGCTCCAGATTCCCGCAGCGGCATTTTCAGTAACAGCTTCCGTGGTATGAGAAATCTGATTCCATCGCTGACGCAGGCGCGGATCCTCAAGAAAAGCCATTGCCGCGGTATTCCAATATGATCGGGTACCAATGGCTGCACAGACGGCCTGCTCTGCGGGTTTTCGAGGCGCGCCGCAGGGAGAGTCCCAAGTATTCGAATCGAAAGCGCCGCTACGCTCGCAATACTGGTCGAAATGCGCTGCGCGATGCTCGCAATTGCTCGGGGGTTGACTGAGGTATTCGAGGTTGTACGATGGGCCGTCAGCAGGAAGGAAGGTCGTGCTTAACAGTGAGGCGCTCGTCGTAGTCTGTGGCCATCAGACAGATGATGCGGATGCAAATAATTCGATTGGGCTTTGCCGTCAGCTGCGCAGGAAACAATCGACTTGTTGGTCAAACATTGATGCTGGGTAATCTGCGCAACAAGAAGATCTGACGAGAGTGGGAGGCATTGAGTGGCCTTTTTGCAGAGTTGGGGCCGGGTCGAAGTGCCGTCGAGGTGCGACGCAAAAACAGCTGTGCTGTTCAGCGGTGACCTCAACTCAAATGGGAGGGGTTCAGGCGGAAGAGCCAGGGAACGATCCCGCTACACACGAGCTAGGTTAGGTACCTTAGCTGTCAACATTTGAATGTACCGACAGCCTTACTCATTGTTTATTACCTTATTTCTCACTTTTATCGACAAGGCGTTTTTCTCTCTCTAGTATAATGGGAAGGTTTTGTTATGTTTTAGTCAAGTGGCTTGCAATTACTTCATCAGTAAGAGCGATTTTGATAATATATCGGATTAAAAATAGTTGACCATATTGAACAGCACGAAAGTCGGCCAGAACCATGAGAGGTAGAATACAAAATGCGATTTCAAAACCGCGAGTTTGCCCGCAGCGAAATGGCAGACAACATATGCAAAGCTGTTGCTTGACTTGACCTGTTCTGATCATACAACTCTAGTCATACCTACTTATTGTATTCGACTTGGAACATGACTCCGAGTTCTGGCCTCCATCTTCCCCTGTGCATCTCATTCAATTGTCCGCCAATTTCCGTGGTGTTGACTTTGGCCAGATTTTCATGGTCATTTGATCCCAACGATAGATTGTACCTGCAGCTTGATCAGAAGCAGAGAGCAGTTGAGCTGCAATCAAATGCGCTTGCCTGCCAGGGACCATGCTCTGCTGCCAAAAAGAGGTTTTGAGCGAATCTGGGTTGTAGTACGCCGAAAGTAATAAGGTACGAAGCACTTATCACTTATCGGGAGGTCTTTGGGGGTCAGAGCCAAAGTCCTGCCAAGCTAAATGCGGCAATCAAAAGTGGGGTTCTTTCACGCCAGTCCAGCGGCAGAGACGGCGTTTGATTGGCTGTAGCTTCCGCATCCAGCTCGACATTGGAACTTCAATGGGAGTCGTCGCCTTGTGATCCCCTCCAACTTGAACTTCGACAACAAGAACAATAGGAAGCGCCCTGATTCATGACACCCCGACCTTGATCACTCCGGCGACAACCGATACAGTCGCGTCTGATTGACCAGAGGCGTTGCGCACTCTCGTTCCATCAGCGCGACGTCACTACATCGACCGTCACCCTCCTGTCTGTTTGGCAGTGGTTCCATCACGGTTCCCAGCCTCTTCGCAAACAACACTTGAACCTCGACGCCCCCCACGCAACTTGCTATCTCGACGCGACATCTGCAGCGCTTCGAGTACCACATCAGTCACATGTTCGCGCCACCCCATACACATCAATGACCACGCGGATCGCTGTTCTGTAGTCTTGACCCGCAGCCCTGCTGCTGGTGTTGAGCTGAAGCTATGGCGACCAACAACCGTGAGTTCCACGCCTCTCTTTCAACCCGATCCGATGGCGACGTCGCTTGCTTTTCCCACGAAACATTACGCGACTCCCCTCGACGATGCGCTCGGCAGCACCCGTGTCCTGTGGGATTCGGCCGAATGAACCGGTGGACCGCCGAGATTTGAAGAGTACATGAGTTCTCGACTGGAGGGACAGATGACGCGCCAGAGATCACTGCTGGATCTGATCAGATGGGATGCGGTTCGGCTGCCGCGACAGCTTGCGGGCTCATCCCCGTTACTGCACGAGGCCTCAACAACGCCAGGATGATTGTGTTTCCCCGAGGCCATAGACTGCTCCATAATCGATATGCGTGATGATTCCGAAGGTATGGCAAATATTCATGCTCAACTAACTTTTCTTCTTCACCTTAGCTTTTGCTTCCTTTGGGCAGACCCAGACACCCTTCAACCCGTTTGCAAATATGTCTGCTCCTGCTCCAAAGTCGGGCAACAACGTTTTTCAACAACCTGCGAACAATTCCGCCGCCCAACCAACGGGAAGCAACCCATTCGCGGCTGCACAACCCAACAAGTCGAATCCCTTTTCGAATAATACTCCAAACCAGCCTCAGACCTCATTCGGAGCTGCGCCATCTGTCAACGGCAACAGTCACGTAAAGACTGGCGGATTCCAACCACCCAAAGGTCCGAAACAACTGAATGGCTCCACGGCTTCACCTTTTGGCGCCCCGGCGGCATCAACCCGCAATAATGGTCATGTTGGTGGCGCAAACCGCCCTGCGCTACAAAACGGTGTACAGCATGGGTTCTCGCACGCCGGACCGAAGACACAGCCAAGGGGGCCACCAAGCGAATTTGCGAACAAGATCTACAAGCAACTGGCCAAAGATGGAATCAAGGCCCCGGCATGGCCAAAGGATCCAGACGCAGTGCGACAAAAGGGCACAATGGACGACCTTCGCCAGGCACATCGTGCATACCGAGAAAAAGCACGAAAATCTTTGATGAAGGCAAACCTCATCGATGATCCCGATCAGCGACGGCGTTTGGATGAAGCATTACCTTTCAAAGGCATATGCGAGGAAATGTGTCCAGAGTGGGAGAAGATCCAGCGCATTGTCGAGAGCGGCCTCTGGGGCCCCGAAGGCTATGACGACAAAGGAGTTCGGGTTCCCGTCCCAGACAAGATGCTCAAGCGTTTGGCACGTTCTGCCGCTGGACAGGAAGCAGCGCTGCCGATGGATGTACGATCACCGGCAGCCTGTAGGCGAACCTTGAACTATCTGGTCGACGAGCTCATAGCTCAGGACGATCGATTACCGACTTATCACCATTTTGCTTGGGACCGATCAAGAGCAATCCGTATCGATCTGTCAATGCAGACGCCCTCAATGTCGCCGGAAGAGATCAAAGACGAAATCTACTGTCTAGAAACAGTTGTACGGTTCCATGCGACGTCTGCTCATTTGCTTGCGCGGTCGTGGGTTGCGTACAAGGACTACTCGGAACAGCAGGAAGTTGAGCAGCTCAGCAAGGCCTTGATGACCCTGAAGCAAAGATACAAGGACTGCTCAGATATGGGTATCGTCTGCGAGAATGAGGCCGAGTTCTTGGCATACTATATCGTCTTCTTCGGTTGGGATTCGTCATTGAAGGAAACCGTTGAGAGTTGGGGCAGTGAACTGTATGGAACAGAGGCTATCCAAACAGCCATGTGTGTTGTCGAAGCCATGCAGAACACATCCATGCTCCAGGGTCCTCTCAGACCGGAATCGCCCACCGAGCTCGCATTGAATGCTGCTTCGATATTTTTCAGCATCATCGCATCACCCGAGATCTCCTATACTATGGCTTGCATAGCCGAGATCCACTTCGGCGTGATTCGCCAAGCAATGCTGAGAACCATTGTCAGATCATATTCGCGGCCAAAGGGTGCACCTAAGGATATTACGGCCGATTTCCTCAGGCGACAGTTGCGTTTCGACAGTGAAGATGACGCTGTCGCCTTCGTGGAGTTGCACGAACTTGAATTCCGGGAAGAAAACGGGATACGATATTTGTTCGTCGAGCCGCGAACACAACTGAAGAGACCACGTGTAACCCAGGCGTTCTCCCACGAGATTGTTGAGCGCAAGCGGAATGAGCGACCCTTTGCCGATATCATCCATGAAACCATTTACGAAGATGCTAGCGCGGCCAATCTAGCTAGCAACAACACTGGAGAGAGTCTATTCGTGGAGACACCGGAACAGTCGCCAACCATGATTGCAGACCCTATGGCTTCTCAGTCAGATCTGGAGGATACTGATACCTCAGCGGATACACCTGCGCAGAACCATGCCATATCTTCCCCATTTGGAGTCCCTGGGAACCGCGAGCATCCCACATTTGGTGCCTCAGCCAACACTTCCTTGTTCTCCGCGACTAGTTCAAATTCTGGGACATCCCCAGCTTCTCCATCGACAACGCCTTTTGGCCAGCCAGGAACAAGCGCAATGTCGACACCCACCCAACCCAGTTTGTTCAACCAAGCTTCCCGAACGGCGGATCTCACAAAGACACAGGAAGCTTCAGACTCAGGGAAGAAGGTGACATTCGGCGAGACATCCGTGAAGTACATTGAATCTCGCGGGGACAAGGAGAAAAGCCCGGCAAAGGGAGTATTCGACTTCTTCGACAACAGTTCCAGCAATGCCGCTCCCATAGCGACAGCGCCACAAACAAGCACGTCTTCGTGGTTTCCCACAGGCGCGGCAACACCCGCCCCTGCACCAGGAAACAAAGATGGCGAATCTATCTTTGCCGGGTCACAGGCAGCAGCAGGTTCGGGTTTCAAATTTCCCACTCCTGATGAGTCTGCCAGTAAGAGCGTGTTCGGAGACAAACCTCAAAGTACCCCATTTCCATCAGGCATCCAGACCTCAGCAGGAACCGCGGGTCTTCCTCCATCCACACAGGCCTCTTCCCTTTTCGGCTCGGGTGCAAGCTCTCAGACTACCACCAGTCCAAGCATCTTCACCTCGACATCTCCCGGAACCATGGCACCTCCATTCCCATCTACTCTGCAACCCAGTTCTACAACTGCAAACCCACCAAGCATACCGCCAGCAGTAGAAAGTGTGCCAAGTGCGGCACTAAAGCAAGATGCAAAGAAGCAGAGACTTGACAAATTCGCCGAATGGCTCGTCTGTGCCGACCGTGGCTTATTGCAGGATTTAGAAGAATGGGCAGTCGAAACAATGTTACGAGACGTTTGGACCAACTTCGTGAAAACGGAAGAGGAGAAGAGACAGAAAGAGGAGGACGAGAAATCGTGGGAGGAAGCCCGGAGGTTCCGAGCTTACAGTCTATCAGTCACGTATTTCTACCGCTGGCTTGAAATTTTCAGGAAGCGACGGGCGATCAGTCGCATCAAAATGGAGAAGGAGAAATTCCGTCGATGGAATGCGCCGGAAAATGTTGCGAAGCGAGAGGCAGCGGAGAAGGATGCCAAGAAGAGAAAGCGGGAGACGGTGGTAGGATTATTGCAGGAAAGGGCGAGAGGTCAGGCAGCAAAGGATAACGAATTACGCCGTTCTACTGGATCGCAAGCCAGTGTGGAGGATGCTTTGCTGGCAAGCGGGATTTTCAACGGTTTGCGAAACCCCGAGACGACAGCGCGGCAGATTGCCATGGAAGACGACGACGACGCTGGCAAGATGCTTTCGCCATCAGAAATGCTTTACAAGCAAGAAACCAGGCGCCGGGAGAAACATGGCTTACCACCGCTCAATCGACTACAGCAACCTCGAATTCACAAGGAAGGGAGCAAGACAGCCAAACTCAAGGCTCAGCTTACCGGCAGAGACACCATGTCAGTGTCGACTGGAAGCTATCGGAACTCGACAATCAGCTCAAGCTACAGGTCCAGTTTGGGCCTCAACAGCAGTAGAGTCTCCAAAACGAAGAAGAGCAGAGTGTCTGATCCATACTGGCGCCTCAAAGCCAATGGATTGGTGCAGATGCCGAATGGAGAGTATCTCCACGAGTCGCTGGCTCTACCGATGCTTCGAGAAGGCAAGCGATTCCCCGGCCTTGGCGATTACGGATTGCCGCCGTCAGCATCAGCATCACCCTGCGGTTCTATTGCCGACGACGAACTCTTTGAGGATAGACCATCTCTAATGTTGGGCGCCCTCGGAAGAAGTCGCGTCAGTCCCTCACCGTCCGTCGCATCTAACATATCGTCGAAACGGAAGCGCGCGTCATACCATGCGGGTGATACCGTGGATGAGGATCTTGCTGCGTACAGGAGCGAAGCGTCTGCCGACGTCCGAAAAAGGGTCAGGAGCAATGGCTCCTCCATCAGCAACGAGCCCGATCTGCTAGCACAGATGCAAACGCTACTGAGTGATGTCCAAGCCGTAGGCAAGAAGCTGGAGACGCGGTAGAGAGAAGCCAAGGCGCATCGGGAGACAAACAATGTACACTGATCTTAAAGCTGTTTGCCACATACTGGCAAGGCAAACATATATCATCGAGCGATTGGCATGGATTTGCATTGGGAGGCGTTTTGGTTACAGAAGCATGATCATGGCTCGGAGTCAGGGCGGAAAACATGGTCTTGAAACCCATCAGAGATGACTATAGCAAATATCAGTGCAACACTTGCATGATTCTGTTCCCCATGCTTTCCTATACCACCGATTTGTATGAAATGATATTCCAAACCAAAGAGATGTTAATGAGCTTCACAGCTAGGCTACAAAGCAAGTTGGAGACGATGTTGGCGAAATATTGCCAATGCTGTTCCGTCCTACCCCCCATTTGAAGCTCATTACCATTACACTTGCCCTGAACTTGTGCCTAGCCCATATACCACAAAGATCATACTGTGGAATGCGAGCACGGCAAAGCCTCCTCGCCTGACAGCTCCCGCGTCGGATCGCGATGACTGGCTGTTCATCTCCAAGTCTACATCTCCTCCTTCGTGGATGGTACTGGCTGCCGGGGTGGTAGTCTCGTCTTGCCGCTGCTGATTTTCCTGCTGCTGATCTGGCAACTGGCGGTCCTGATGCTGTTGGGGTTGGCGTGATTGTTTGCTGCTAAGTGCCGGGGGCCTCCAGCGTGCAAAGCTCAGAGGTGCATACCTCTCAGTATATCACCGGCCGAGCTCTGGTCAATCTGTCCTTGTCCGCACTTGGTCAGCTTGGTTCATGTATTTAGGTGGAGGACAGCATCGGTCGGCTCTGGGGTCTTCTTGGCGGCTTCGGCCCGAAGCTACATGGCCCAAAGCCTTTTCACAAACAGTGAAATGGTTGGTTCGCAATGGTTTTCGGTTGCCACCGGCTTTTCTTTGTGCATATTTATTTCTATAAGCCACAGTCCGTGGAGTTTCCAGTTTCAGACCGCCGATAACGAATGATCGGTTTGTGGTTCTTACTACTAACCCTTAACAGTTTGCCACGAACCCAGATCTGGATGGCCGCCTGGCACACAAGGGCGTTGTTAAGGGAAGCCTGAACGTCACAATATATTTTGCCACAGTGGCAGTGCGGCTGCGAAAGAACATGACAGCGCATATTCTCTCAGGATTGATATTGAATACCCGGGGAGAAAAGCCACAAATTTGACAAATGTCTAGTCGTACCTCTACTCTATATTCATTATTCTGAAGTTGTTTCGAAGGCCAGGGAGGCTGCGTGTCCGTCCAGCCGCTGAAAGACCTTGCGAGATATTGTCATTTGAGCTGATTTTGCATCTTCTGGGTCACTTGAATCACTACCTACCACGATTCTGCCATTAACTACAATATAATGGACGCATATATCGCCCCTTTGCAAACAAAGTCGATTCAAGCCTGTAATGGGACGTATGGTCTTGTGTGCGTTGTCGCCCTGCGCATGCACTCGATCAGAGCAAGGAGATTGTCGGCACCATGTGAGCCAAGCGGGACTGGTCGAAACATGTTAATGATCTAGAAGACATCGACAGGAGCCTTGCAGACCTCTGCTGCGGTTCCGAGTGTCTACCGGACCGTTTGGAGATCATATCTTAAGGAAACGAGTTATAAGTTTCTGGGACAAACAGTGAGTCGCAAAGTCGAAATCAAGTATACTGGCGCATTTGGCACATATCACTCAACAGAGAGGAACATTGTCTCACACTATAATGCATGGTGTGCAACACTATAAATAGCATGCCCCATATGCAGGAACAGGATCTGCAACAATCCTTCGTGGCACAGCAACGGTGGTCATTGGCCAATACTCAATGACCAAGGCTCTAAAATCTGACAGCAATAGAACGCTGGTCTTATCTGTTACTTCACAAATCATATAACTGATCCTATAGCCCCCAGCCCACGAGCTTCTCCATCATAATGTATACCACTAAGGTTTTCTCTGTTGTGAAGGCATTCCATCCGAACCAGCTTTTTACTACGGTGCTATGGACGTCAAAGGCACATCTTCGCTCGACAGCGGCCAAAGCGAGCATGATGGTGTTTCCCTAGAGCAGGACACTCCCAATTTGTGCGCAAAATGCATCCAGATCATGAGCGATCTGTCGAGCGACTCCCAAAACTTGGCGGAGTGGGATTGGCGCTTCAGCACATCTGCCATCGCTGATCGATATGCCGCAAACCTCAACCCAACCACTTTACTCGACAATGTTCGAAACTACCGCGGCAGTTCCAAGACGGGAATCTTCATCGCCGAGCTCGGACACCAGCTTCGACAAGCCATCGACCCCAATTGTACCTTGTGCCGGCTACTGTTGGCCTCCAAAGTCGAGACAACGAGCGGGAAGGCCGACGATCATGGAGACGAGCTGCAAGTCTTTTCCCTGCAAGACTACTTTCTCTTCAACCATAGAGGGAGCAACCCATTGAGCTCTCGTGAGCAGAAGCTCGGTGAGATGAAATTCTTGTCCGTAGTACCGGCCAACTTTTCTCCAGCCGAATCCGAAGACGACCGAAAGGCATTGGAAGCACGAATAGCGTCGGAAGGCTGCCTCATCATAAACAACACCGAGTCCGAACCGACTATTGTTAATGCGGTCCCGACGCCTCCTCTCTTCCAACCGCCAGTCGCACTCGAATGGATGGACTTTTGCTCCAAACACCACAATACCCTATGTGTGGAGGATGCAACGTCCGCCGCCATCACCATTGAAGGCTTCAGATGGATTGACTGTGAGACGAGGAACGTCGAGTCTGCACTATCTATACAGTCGTACATTGCTTTGAGCTATGTATGGGGCCCTCCCACTCCCGGTGATTCCAGCGACCCCGGCGACCAGACGGGGGATCAAGTACCTCTCCCCGAGAAGCTGCCGACGGTGATCGAGGATGCGATCAACGTGACCAAGGATCTTGGATTTCGCTACTTGTGGGTGGACAAATACTGCATCAATCAAAGCGATTTGGCCATCAAGCTCAAGCAGATCCAGCAAATGGATCTGATCTATCAGAAGGCCGAGATCACCATCATAGCTGCCGCCGGCGAGACCCAGCAGCATGGCCTGACCGGCGTTGGTGGCAAAGAGCGAGCCAGCTCGAGAGGGTCGACGGTCAAGTTCAAGAACATCGAGATAACGTCCACACTGAAGGATCCGCAGGGCGTCATTCAGGCATCAAAGTGGTACACTCGAGGCTGGACCTTTCAGGAAGGGCTGCTGAGTCGCCGCCGTCTCATATTCACCGACGATCAGGTCTACTTTGAGTGCAACGCGATGAACTGTTTCGAGAGCGTGACCGGCTCTTTAGACAACCTATCGCAGAAGGACAAGTCGAGGGCAGCTACGTTTATGCGTCCCGGTCTGTTCGAGTCGCACAGACGACGGACCGCCTCGGCTGTAGAGGGCCAGCGCGTCCGAAGTGTAGAGGAAATGGACTTTTCGGCACTGTTCAACAGCTATCTCATCTGGTCGCAGCAGTATTCAGCCAGAGATCTGACCATGGACATGGACTCGATGAACGCATTTGTGGGACTCATACACAAACTCGAAAAGTTACCAAAGCCAATTCTTCAGAGCTGGGCGGTACCCTTTCCCGACCCCAAGCACAAGGTAGACCCCGTCGACTCCTTCGCGGAGGGCTTGTCGTGGCGACATAAGTACAGCCACTGGGACGACGCCCCCACTGCAACGAAAAGCGGGGCGCCATACCTATCATCGTTTAGTTTTGACTCTGTAGACAGTGTATCTAAAGTAGAAACAGCGCCTTCGGAATAAAGACGGACCGTATTATGCCCTATTTAGGGAAGGCGGCGTATATGTATTGTTTTACTCATATTTATAGGTCTGGCTTTATTTAAATCGTAGGTGATTTAAGCTTTAATATAGTATATTGGTCGTATATTATTAAATACCTCGCAATTTAAGCTTATTAATAATTAGGGTATATAAAGCATAATAAATATACTAGTCGCATACCGCACGCTTTATAAGGCCGGTTATATTATAATTCCAGTTATTTAATTATTATATCGTTTATAAAATACGTATTTTCCAGCACCGTAAAAGCCTCGAAATACTCGAAATGCCTTTTATTATAAATTACGACGAGCTTAAAAGTTTTTGCTAACCTAAAAAAATGGTAAAATCGTCGGAATTTATATAAAGCTTTTCGAAAACCTAAATTACGCGAATTAAATTCGCCGCAATTTCGTCGATTTAGTGTCGTAGCACGGATTTTTGCTTTTTAATAGCAACGATACGAAATTCGATATAAGGCTATAAAACCTCGAAGTCTTTAAATTAACCTTATTTAGGGAATTCTCCGGGCAGCAGTGTTACGGCGCTGGACCCTGCCTATAAGCAGGAAATAAATAAACCCCGGGCGCCAGCTATAAGCTGCCCGGGTAAACCGATATAAACCCGCAAACTAGTAATATCTTTATTATCTCCGCCCGAACTAAAAATATAGCTTTTCGAGCTACGTCCTATCAATAAAATTACCTATAACCTTGCCAAAACCGTAAAAAATAAACTATTATACGACCGCCTATATTGCCCGCGCCCGCCGACCGTAATATTACGTAGCTCCTACCCTATAAACGCCGTATCCGCCCGCGAAAATATCCGTAAAACGGCCCGAACCGCCCTCGGGAGCGGACTCTCCGAAAAAGCTCGTTGCCTACGTTACCGACAACCCGTCCGATTAGCTATTATATTTGCGTTATATTAACGGCTACGCTATTATTTTAAAAGAAAAAATCGATTATTTTCGTTTCGCCGAATCCGATTATAATACCACCGTTTTGTCCCTAAAATCCAGGATTTCCGAGCTAAAAGGCGTCGTAAAATACTAAAAAAAAACTAAATTACAACGCCTAAAAACAAATTACCTTGTTTAAAATCGAAAAATTTCGCTTGCTCGACGCCGCCGTCCCCGCCGTATAAACCCCCCGATCCGCCCCCGCCGATACCCCGAATACTCCGGTTAAACAATTTATAAATTTAGCACCGGGACCGATTACGTTTATTCCTCCCGTCCGTTCCGGATTTTTTTACTTTAATAAAAAAATCCTTAACCCAAAAAAATTCGATAGCTTTCGAAACGATTTTCGCCGGTTTATATAGCAAATTTACGGCAAAATAACCGCTAACTCCGACCGATTCCCGATTATTATTATTCGCCTAATTTATATTGCTAAACGTTTAACCGGAAAAGCTTATAAGCTTATTTTGCCGAAAACCCGTTTTAAAATCCCCGAATTCCTAAATTACCCTAAAATATTTACCTACCTAAAAAATGCTTTTAAAAACCCCGACCGCGTTTAAAACGCTTAAAACCGATTATATTAATTAAAACAAAGGAACCAAGACTTTAGCACGTTTTTTTTTAAATTTTAACGCTTAGCACTAAAAAAAAAATACCTAAAAATACCTTCGCCCCGTTATTATTTTAAAAAATATCCCGTAAATTTTAAAATATATTTTTATATAACCCGACCCCGTCCCGAAAATATAAAAAATATACTAATTATTTATAAGCTTTAAATAACCGTTTTTGTTAATATTAGCAATAAATTTCCCGGAACCGTACCGTTATACCCGCCCGGATTTTTATTAATAATACCGCCGTTATTATACCCCGTTAAACTGCCACCGCTAACCCCGATTTATCGAAAAAAAAATAAAAAGCCCCGAGGCCTGCCTTACCCGTCGCTACCGGAGGAGACTTAATAAATTTAAATTTTTAAAAAAAATTCGTACCCGGTAAAAAAAAAAAACGCGGCGAATATTTCCGTTACGGCTCTAAAAACCACCGTATCGCCGCTTGCCCCGAACCGGATACCCGCCCTTCGTTTTAATTTCGTTAATTCCGTACTAATTACGTTTACCGCCCCGGTAGTCCCGATTCGGCTAAATTTATTAGCCCGCCTCCTAGCCCGCCGAGCTCGATAAATAAAATAAATTTAGGTTAAATCGCACTTAAGCTCCTAAAAAAAAACGCCGCCTAAAAACCGTTGCTACCGTCCGATTATTTATTGCCGCCGCTAAAAAAGTTTTTATTTAGGAGGAAACTAACCAAAGGTTTTATTTAATAATTTTATTTATTACCCTAAAATTAAAAAGCAAAACGCTTTTAACTTACGTTATAATTAATACCGGAGCCGAAAAAAAAAGCTTCGTAAACCAAAGCTAAACCGCGAGCTATAAACTACCTTTAAAAAAATTAAAAAAACCGTTCGGACTAAAAATATTCGACGGACGAGACGCTAAAAATAAAATAATTACCTATTATATCGAAACCCGACTAAAAACCGAAAACTATTATAAAGAAATTAAGCTTTTCGTAACGCAATTAGCCTATTACCTTATTATTTTAGGAATACCTTAGCTAAAAAAATACGACCCGAAAATTAAATTTGCTAGCTATACGTTTATATTCGATAACGAATATTACCGAAAATATTATAATATTCCTGCCCGCCCGATAAAAATTAAAACCTTATATAACGTCCCCGCCAAAATAAAACCGTATAACCTGCCTCCCCGACCACCTAAATTATAATACTTAGATATCGCCCGAATATCGCTAAAAGCTTATATAATATATAACCGGAAAAGCTGCCGGCTATTTATTATTATTATCGAAAACATCGACCGTTATTTATAAAATATAACCCCGCCGAAAACCTAAAATCTGCTACCCGAGGAACTAAAAAACTACGCCGACGTCTTTTCGCCTAAAAAAACCGAAAAACTACCGCCGTATCGAAACTACGACCACGATATCCGTTTGCAAAACGGTAAAACGCCACCGTTTAGGCCGTTATACCCGATATCCCGTAACGAGCTAATCGCACTTAAAAAATAGTTAAAAAAAAACCTGCGCAAAAAATTTATCCGCCCGAGCTCGTTACCCGTTGCCTCCCTTGTTTTATTTATAAAAAAGGCCGATAAAAATCTTTGTTTTTATATCGATTACCGAGGACTAAATAATATCTTTATAAAAGACCGTTACCCGCTATTTTTAACCAAAAAATCCTTAAATAATCTAAAAAAAATAAAATATTTTACGAAAATCGATATCGTATCTGCCTTTAATAATATTCGCATAAAAAAAGATAAAAATACCTAACCGCGTTCCGCACCCGTTTCGGCTTATACGAATCTTTAATAATGCCTTTCGGATTAACCGGAGCCCTTATAACCTTTTAAAAATTTATAAACGATACCTTGCGAAAATACCTAAACGTATTTTATACTACTTATTTAAACGATATCCTAATTTATAACCGCACCCGAGAAAAACACCTAAACCACGTCCGCAAAATATTAAAATCCCTAAAACAAGCCGGCTTATACGCCAAGATCCAAAAATACGAATTTTTTAAAAACGAGACTATTTTTTTAAATATAATTATCGGCAAAAATAGAATTCGTATAAACCCGAAAAAAATCGAAATAATTTAAAACTGGCAAACCCCGTTTTACCTAACAAATATTTAAATATTTATTAAATTCAGCAACTTTTACCGACGCTTTATAAAAGACTTCTCGAAGATTATTACCCCGATAATAACCCTAATTAAAAAAAAATACGCTTCGACTAAAGTCCAATTTATTAAACCGCTTTTAACCGCCTAAAACACGCTTTTATAACTATATTTATTTTAGCACCGTTTAATTAGGAAAAAAAAATTATCCTAAAAACCGACGCGTTTAATTATATATCCGCTGGAGTATTATTTTAATACGGGGACGATAAAATCCTAAAGCTAATAGCCTTTTTTTCGAAAAAACACTCGGTTACGGAGTATAATTACGAAATTTACGACAAAAAATTATTGGCGATTATCCGCTATTTCGAAAAATAAAAACTAAAATTAAAAAAAACGAGTTCCCCGATCAAAATTATTATAAACCACCGGAACCTAAAATATTTTATAACGACGAAATTATTAAACCGCCGCTAAACTAAATAATCCGAATTTTTATCCCGCTTTAATTTTAAAATTATTTACCGACCGGGGAAACAAGGAGCGAAACCCGATATTTTAATTAAAAAATCAAAAAACCTACCTAAAAAAAGGGATAAACGCTTATTATACTAAAGCCAAATAATACTAAAAAAAGCTAATTTTAACGATTTTTTATTTATAAGCAAGAAATCGGAGGAATAACCCGTCGAATTACCGTTATAAACCCCTAAAATCCCGGATCCCGCGCCCGTTATTATACCCGATACCGTATTAAAACCGGCCCGTCCCGTTAAACGAATATAATTCGCGGACCCGATCCTAAAATTATACCCGATTACCCAAAGCTAACTCCGAGGACCTAAAATACCGGATTATTAACCGTAACTTAATCGAAAACCGTCGCGACCCGTATTACCCGCCGAAAAAACCGCACCGCTATTACCGCCCTAAATACAAAACTTATTCGACTTAAAATATAATATAAACAAAAAACTTAAATCGATCGTCCTAATACTAAAAAAAAAAAAACCCCGGCACCGTAAAATATTTTTAGCCGAATACGAATTATTTAAAAAATATTTATATTACCGCGAACGCTTATACGTCCCAGCTAACAAGGAATTATACGCCGAACTCCTACGTTTATACTATACCAGCCCCGTCGCCGGCTATATAAGCCGAGCCCGCACCTACAAAGTTTTATCCCGGGAATATTATTAGCCCGGTATATTTTTTTATATTAAACGATAAATTCGGAACTGTTATATTTATAAAAAAACGACTACCTCGAAAGAGGCCCGCCAAAAAATATTAAAACCTTTTCCGATCCCCCAAAAAACCTAATAAAATATTTCGATAAATTTTATTATATACTTACCTAATAACTACGGCTACGACGTTATTCTGGTAATAATCGACCGCCTAACTAAAATAAAACATTTTATTTATTATAAAAAAACCTATAACTCCGAAAAAATCGCCCGCTTATACGTTAAATATATTTAAAAACTACACGGCCTGCCTAAAACTATTATATCCGACCGAGGACCCTAATTCGTATCCGAATTTTAAAAACACCTAACAAAACGCCTAAAAATTATTATATTATTATCGACCGCGTATCACCCTAAAACCGACGGATAAACCGAAATCGCTTATTTTTTCCTAAAATAATACTTACAAAGCCACGTATTTTACCTATAAAACGATTAAATACGTTGGTTACCCTTAGCCGAATTCGGGATTAATAATACCCTAAACAAAAGCCTAAAAATTATACCGTTCTTCGCGAATTACGGATATTACCCCCGTTTCGGATTCGAGCCTACCCTGCCCGGACGCTTTCCTACCGCCAAAAACGCCGAGGAAATCGTTTTAAAAATATTTATTATATATAAGCACCTAAAATCCGAGATTTATATCGTATAAACCCGTTATAAAAAATACGCTAACCGGAAACGCCAGTTTACCCGTAAATTTTATATCGACTAAAAAATTTAGCTAAATACCAAAAATATTAAAACCGTCCGCCCTTAAAAAAAACTTAATTAAAAAAACCTTAAACCTTAAAAAATCATTAAAATTATTAACCCGTACGCTTATAGCCTAAAACTACCTATATTTATAAAAATTTATCCCGTTTTCCACGTAAACTTATTACGCTTTAATTTTACCGATCCCTTGCCTAAATAACGTTAAAATCCGCCACCTCCCGTCGAGGTAAATAATATAAAAAAATAAAACGTAAAAAAAATACTAAATTCCCGCTAAGATCGACGAGGCCGTAAAAAAAGGCCTAACCTAAAATATACCGTTAAATAAAAAAAATACGACGAACCCACGGAATACCTTGCTGCCTAACTCGAAAACGCCTAAAAAATTATAAATAACTTCCACCGCCGGTACCCGAACAAACCTGGTCCCGATCGTCCTTTATTATAAAATTAAACTAAACCCTGCCAATATTATCAATTTACCTATTAAACCCTCCACCATAAGGCTAAACTAAACCTTATTAACAACCTGCCGTTAAACCTTATTTATACTAATCACAAAACCTAACCCTAAACCGCCAAAACTACGTATATTAATACGGAGCTATAAAAAAAAAAAAACTAAAATACGTCGCAGGAGCTCCGCCTTAAAAAAAGGAATATTATTACGGCGCTAAACCCTGCCTATAGGCAAAAAATAAATAAACCCCGGGCGCCAGCTATAAACTGCCCGGGTAAACCGATATAGACCCGTAAACTAGTAATATCTTTACTATTTCCGCCCGAACTAAAGATATAGCTCTTCGAGCTACGTCTTATTAATAAAATTACCTATAACCTTGCCAAAACCGTAAAGAATAAACTATTATACGACCGCCTATACTGCCCGCGCCCGCCGACCGTAACAAACAGATTTTTAATAAAAATAGCAAACTCGACCGTTTTTTAATTACCTTTTTTTCGTTTTTTTTAATTTAGCTGCTTAAATCGACGCGTATGCCGTAAACGGGCGGTATAAACGGGAGCGACGTCGAAGTTTAATCGAAAAACCCGGTTAAACAAGGTCGGCGATAAGCCGGCGAGCTCGATATATTTATATTATCGTTAAAGGTCGAGGTATTACGGTAGCGTTTCGTTTATTACCGTTAATATTTAGCTTTTTATAAGCACGGAAGCTATATTTAAATACTTTTTTCCGGGGCCACGGCGACGGTATTATTTTTTTTGTTTTTAAACGGTATAAAACGGCTTACGTCGTTATTTTATTTAACGAATTCGAAAATTTTTGTTATTATATTAGCTTTCGTGCTACGGGTCATATTACCGGGGCCGATTAGCTGCTTTAAATATTAGGTTATAATAAATTAGTTAAAATCCGCTAAAATACTAACAATCGGGAAAATTTTAAATAAAAGGTTTTAATTAAATAATATTTTTTTTGCTACGTATAACGATAAGCTCCGTTTTTAATAAATATTTACCGTTATTAATGCTAATAAATTATCCCCGGGCCTCGATAACGTTTTAAAAGGCCGAAACCGTATCCGATTATTAATTAGGCATAAAGCGACTTTTTAAAAGCTAAAATACTACGTTAGCGGTTGCTATAAAAAAAGCTATAATTAAAATATAATTTTGCGTAAAAAGGCAGCGGATTAAAATTAAATAAACGGTTTAAAAAATAAAAAAAAATAAAATAATAAGCAAATAAAAAAAGCCAATAAAAAAACAAATAAAAAATAAAAGCGAGACCACGGATTAAAAGGCTATAACGAAGGCCTGGGAACTAAACGAACCTAGTTTTTTGTGCCCCCGCGTTTTCTTAAACGCTAAAAGGTTTTTATAACGATTTTTTATAGCATTTTTAAAATACATCGACCCGGATTTTACCGTTATATAACAAAAAATATTTTAACCTCCCTGCCAAAAAGCTGTTATTTAATTATAACGCTAAATTATTTTTTAGTTTAGCTAACCGCTAAAAATACCGCCTCGATATTACAACTTTACGATCCTAAGCCTAATTAACCTAAAATCGTAATAGCCAAATATTATATTAAAATTTTTTTTAAAGGCTTATTATATTAACTAGCCTATTATTAAGCCTGTTATACGAGCTTATTATACGAGCTTATTATATAAGCTTATTATATAAACCCGTTATTTAAACGTTTACCGTACTAAAGGTTTTTCGGGTATCGGTATCGGTAATAAGCGGAGATAAACAGCCGACGGCAAATTGTATTTAGTTCCAAATTATACGCTACGGGCGAAAATAGCTTTTTAGGTAAAATTATTTGGTTTATATTACTCCGACCGTTTACTAACTATTAATATAATAGCCCGAAAACCAACCTAAAAGCGTCGGTATTAGGCTAACGGATAAGTTTAAAAATTTTATTTTCGCAGGTGGCATCGCGAGATAATCGTTTTAAACGGCCGTTTTTGCGACGCCGCGGCTAAATTTATTAGCAAAAAAACCAAAAAAAATTTTACCTAAAAAATTATGCCACCGGCGCCCGTTCGTACCGCAATTCCGCGTCGCCCGAGATATCGGGCGCGCGCGCCGCTAATAACGCGCGGAGCCGGACGTCGGGTAGCCTAATTTACGAGGTTTTATAATCGCAGCTTTATTATTTTATTAAAGCCTTACGTTAAAAAAAATATTTTTAATATTACCGCCGCCGGGCGGTGCATTAACCTAAAACGAAAAAAAAAACAAAGTTTTACGCGAGGTTTATAAAAAAATCGCGAGGGGGGTAAAACGAAAAAAAAAAAGGAAATTAAATATTCGTATATTTAGTAATTTTTGTAAAATTATAATTAAATAAGCCACGGCGGGTAGCGGGGATTAGCCACTTTTTTTGCCCGCCGTAGCCTGCGATATTAGGTTTAGTTAGCCTTATATCCGACGTTTTATTTTTATAAAATATAAATTTAAATATATTATACGAGTCGTTACGCCCGTGTTATATAATATTAATAAAATTATCGCTTTTAGCCTATAAGTCGTCCGAGTTTAAATAAAATAACAATAGCTAACGTATCGCGACCGCCGGCGAAAAGATTTAAAACCGGTTTAGCTTATACGTAAAAAAAAAAAACTAAACGGTAATAAGCGGAAACGTTTAAAACGTTATAATATTTTTTTTGGCCGTTATAATTTTTAGCGCCGGCTAATCGTTTTTTTTTTTAGATTTTACGATAAAGCCCGTAAATAACTCGGCGCTCGACGAGCTCGAAAATCCTAAATAATTTTTTAATATTTTCTAAAAAAATATTACCGAGCTCGAATCCGTCGTTAAGGACTCCGGCGTCGTCGTAAAAAAAAAGCTAAAAAACCTTATAAAACAAAGCTAACCGCCCGTATTTTTATATAATAAACGAAAATCTCGGCCGCGAACTAAATTAGCTTTTTAAGCGAAATAATTATTTTTTGCAAAAATAACCATTAATTTATATTAAATTTTGCCGAAAATAACGATATCCCGAAGCCTAAATACCCCGAAATCAAAAAATATAAAATCGATATAATATAACGTATCGTCGAGTAAATCCGGGGTTTAAAACTCGAAAAAAGCGATAATAACAAAAAGCTACGCGGCGCGACGCCGGATTTTTTCGCCGGACGAGCGGTTATAAAAATAATTATAACCCCCGATTTAGCCCCGTAAAGCGGCCGGCGCGGCCGGCGCGGTAGCGACCTCGACGGTTTTAACCGCGGCCAAATATTAAAAACGCTCGATTTTTATTTATTAGCCGTAGCCGAGCTCCGGCCCGGCCGTACGGCCTTTTTTTATTCGGATATAATAAAAACGGTAGGCCCGATCCCCGTTATACGTATCGCGGAGCTAAAAGTTTAGCTCGACGGATAAAAAAACGATATCGACGCGGGCGAATAACGCGCGGTAATAAAAACTAAACGCTTCGGTAATATTAAAAAAATATTTAAAAGTATTTTCGCGTATAACTCGGTCGAGTTATAAAACGAGACCGAGCCGTATTAAAATACTAGTTTAAAATAACGGAAAATAAATTAATTACCTTTAAGGCCGTCCGCGATTTTATTCGGCAAAATATTATATTAATTATCGGCGGCTATAATTTTACCGGGGGGCTAAACAATTTATTTTAATAATTTGTATTATATATTTTTATACGATTAAAATTACCCGTAAACCACGGGCCGTTACCGTGGGCTTATACGTCGTTTTTTGTTATAATATAAATTATTTATTTACGCGGGTATCGTAAAAATTTAGGTATAATCCCGATTTTAAATAAAAATATATATTTTATTATTTATTTATTACGGTATAATTATACGTTAGCGTACGGGCAAAGTTTTGGACCGAGGACTAAACTAATATTTTTTATTACCGAAAAATATAACTAGTTATAACCCGTTTACGCGGTACCGCCAACAACGGGGCACGGTTCGCCGGTTCGTTTATCGCCTAATTACTCGGTATAAATAATACTTTTAGTTTTAGCTTCGACGTGCCCGGCCCTTATTATTAAATTATATATCCCATTTTTATTTTTTTTTATTTTTTTAAGCCCGTATCCAAATTTTACCGGATAATAGCTACCCGACAAACGTCTCGGCTATATCGGACTTTGCTAAATATTAACTTTTTATATAAAACCCACCGCCGTTTACGGTAAAAATCTCGTTTAACACTAATTATAAAAACGTAAAATATATATTTATATTATTAAGGATACCCGATACCGTCGCGTCGGCCTTAAAACTAGCCGAATGCCGATCCGTCCTAAATATAATATTTTATAATTTCGATTTCCGCCGGTACCGAGCTATTTTTTAAATCTTAATTAATATTTATAAAACGTCGCCTTCGATTCGTTATTATTTTTTGGTTTTTTTTAAAATAATAATATCGAGGTATATATTAAAAATTATTCAAATATAAATAGCCCGAATTAATTTCGCTTTTTCCGTGCTTAACGTTTATTTAAAAAAATTATAAAAACCGTTAAGCGCCTCGAATTCGCGGTCGAAACGATTTAAGGCTAAAACCTAACCCCGCGAGGCCAAAAACGCGAATACGCAAAAAAATAAAAATAGCCACGCGGGCCCGCGCCCGTAAAAATTTTTAATTTTTTTATTAAAAAAACCGAGGAAAAATTTAAAATTTCGTTTAGCCCGACTAAACGTTCCGCGCTCCGGAACAATATCGAAGGCCAGGTCGCCGAAAAAAACTTACCGTCGCTTATCGGCCGCAACCCTAAATATACTCCGCTCGGGCTAGGACCGCCCGCCTTTAATATCGGTTTTTTTTAAAATAACTCCGACGAGTAACTTTTTATCGGGCTACGATATATCCGCGATCGATAACGTTATAAATATTTTTATAGCCCGCGAAGCCTAGCGGACTAAAAACGTTAAAAAACGCCGCGAAAACTAAACCCTTAAATTCGAGGAATAATAAAATATAAAAACCGGGTAAAACAGCTAAAAATTACGGATTATTTAAAAAAAAAAAGCAAAAACGCTGGTTCCGGCACAAAAAATAATATTATTATAAATATAAACGAGTATTACGAGTATAAAATTAATATAATTTAATAATAATAAATATTTTACCTTTATTTTTTTATTACCGACGCTTATTAGCCGCGCCCGGTTATAAAATAATATATTAAGCTAATAAGCGGCGTTTAGCTTACGATTATATTAAAATAATAAAATAATATACGACACGGTAATAATAGCATATTATATTAATAATAATCGACGCCGGATTAATATTTATCCCTAATTTTTTCGTTTTTTAAGCTACGTTTTTTTAATAATATCGAAAAGCTTATCGGCGCCATTAATATATCGTTTATTATCGCGCTAGGTCGCGATTTTTATTCGGTTCCTAGCTCCCCCGAGCCGAGCTAACCCCCCCCCCCCCCCCAAAAAAATAAAAGCTAAAAAAAACCTAAATTTAAAACTAAAACTAGGCGTAAACCCGCTAAAAATATATCGTTACGTTTTTTCCGAAAATTATAAGCTAATCGAAGCTAAAACAAATTACCGCGTAAAAAACCGTTTAAAACGCTTATAAAAGCGTAAAAAAGGCGTATTTTACGTTATAAAATAAACCGACGTCGCCGGACCTCGTCGCCTTCCTCGACCTCCCGGCGGTCCGGGAGCTACGGTATTACCCCGAAAATAAGCGTAAAACCGATTTCGGTTTATCGATTATTATTTAGGCCAAAAACCGTAATTTTAAAACCGCTTTATTTTAAACGTCGGCCCCCGCTTCCGAAAAAAAATATACGCGTTATTTTTAGCGTAAAAACCTATAAAACGTTTGCGTTAATAATAAAGGTTACGCCGGTTATATATATAACGGCTAAAAATATAAATATCGCCGTAAATCCGCCGTTTTTATTTTATAATATTTTTTTAATTATTAATTAATATTTTTTCCCGAAAAAAAAAACCCCCCGCCCCGGGCCCCAAAATATAAATTTCCGGAAAAAAATCCTTTTTAGGCCAAAAAGCCTCCGTATCCGTCCGTCCTACGGATACGGAGCGGCGCGTAAAAATTTAGGTTATAACGGCCGCAAAACGGGACGGCGTTTTACGGAGCGCGGTACGAAACCTCCGGTTTTTATACGAAACGAAAACGCCCGGTCCTAAGCCCGCGGGCGACAATAACGATAACGATAACGAAAATAATAATATCGGCGTAAAGCCTAATATTTTAAAAATTTTTATAATATTAGCGTATAACGCGGACGACGACGACGATATAAACGATAAATATAATAATATCGATTAGGCGTTTAGCCTGCTAAATTAGTATATAATTTATAAATACGCTATTTTGTTAATTTTTGTTGCAAATATGTATAAATGTTAATACAGCATCGTTAAATGTATAAAATTAGCTACCGAATGCAGGTTATTGCATATCCGTAGCTATGATATCCACTAAAATATCGTTGAATTATTACGGATAAATATCGTTGATATTAGGCCGGGCATCCTGCCAACAGCCCGGGCATCCTACCAGGAACGCTAGCAGGGCCTACCTTGTACCGCCTTGCAGCCGTGTACAACAGCTTAGTGTGTGCACACACACACCGGGGATCCGGGGATCCTTCGATCCCCGAACCACTTTTTCACCGGTTCCCGTATTACCGGTTCCCGTACCACCGGTTCCCGGGTAACTCCACTCACTTAGTTTAGGGTAACCACGCCCGTAGAATAAATATTGATAAAAAGACGTTATATTCCTATATTTAGATTTCCTTTTTTCCTTCCTTAAGCTTATAATACACACTTATTCGAACTATAACCTTCGGTGCTATTTTATGTGTGCTTCTTCGAATCCAACGCTTCCCTGTGCAGATATTATAGTTTATACCTAATTCTGACAATTAGTTTTGGCGGTTGCCTTTTTTTTTACGATCCGAGCTAAATATCTTTTTAGTTTTCGGAACGGAACGTTTTTTATCGGAACGCCGTTAATTTTGGCGCGTTATATTTATTAGCTAACAAAATCGGGGATATTATCGGCGTATATACTTTTAAAAAAAAAGCGGCTTTTCCGCCAGGCTATAATTTTTTTATCCGTTTCCAAATCGGTAAAAAAATACAAAAAATACTAAATTATAAAAAGTGGTTAGCCGACGAACGGACCGACCCGGACTATAATTTACCTCGCTCCGCCGGTATAATCTCCGGGGTCGTCGCTCGTTTAAAAAAATTAAAGCTACCTTAAACCGATATAAATAATTAATTACGCCGCCGAAAGCTGGCACCTACGGTATCGTTTTTCGGCCTTGGCCCGAAAAGGCTAACGGGAAGCTTTCGTTTTTTCGCCGACGGAAGCGCTTATATTTTATTAGCACGAATATTATAAAAGCCCGAAATATATTTATATTAATTAAAATTAAAAGCTTTTTATTTTTTCCTTTTTTATTCGGCGTTTTTGCTATAATATAAGCTTAAAATATATCTCGAATCGGCAAAATTAAATATATATAAAATATAACGAAAGGTTTAAAATCAAGGCCAAAAAAGTTATAAAAACACTTATTATAAAAGAAAATTTATATATATATTTACGAAAAAAAATTAAGGCATTTTTAAAATTTTAACTACGCTATTATAATATAAAACTGTCGTTTGCTCGTTTAAAACCTGCGTTTTATTTATTTTAGGCGTTTAAAAATAACGGAAATGCTTTTTTATTAACAAAATATTATTATATTAAAGGTTTTACGGGCTATTTTAAAGCTCCTAAAAACTTTTATATATTTTCGTAAAAAGCTTTTTGCGTAACTCCGCCTAAAAGCTTTTTATCGACAAACAAACACGTTAAAATTAGCACGCGATTAATACCGCAACAATAAATTAAAAGCCGTTAAAATATAACGCCGTAAAAACTGCTACGCAAAAGTTTTAGGTTTATATATATAAAACCAAAATATAAATTAAGGCCACGCGCGCCCGTAACGTTATATTTTAAATACTATTAGTTTAGGCGCGATAGCAAATATAATAACAAAAATAACAAGTTAAACGTTAAAAAAAATTTGTTTCGATAAAACGGGTATAAAAAAAACGGTGCTTAAAAACGCGCTATTATATATCTAAGGTTTTTAGAAAAAATCCCGGAAACGACAATTTTTAGGAAATTAAGCTTCGCGTATAACCTTTGTTATTATATCTAAATTAAAACTAATTAAAAAAAAACCTCCTTTTAAATAACTCGGTCCGCCGCCTATAAAAATCTTTTTCGGCGACTTTTATTAAAATAACGACGCTATCCTCGCTTTTTCGGAGTAATTACGGCTAAATTAGCCGCCCGGAACCCGATATATTTTTACTAAAACCGCCCGTTTCGCTTTATTTTATTTTGGAATCGATTAAGCTAACCGTCCGCATAAGTTAAAAAAAGTTATTATATTTTTTAACTTTAAACGGCGGGCTATAACCTTCGAAAAGCTCGGGTTGCTTTTTATATCCGAAAAAAGCCTAATTACCATTACCGAAATTTTTTTTAAAATAAATAATATCCGTACGCCGACGGCGGCCGGCTAAGCTAACTTTTATAAAACTTAGCGAAACGTTTTAAAAAATAAATTAAAAAAACAAACGAGGAGTCGCGTATTTTTAACGAAAAGCGGGAGCGGAAACTAAATAAAAAATGCAAAAAAAAAAACGGGTTTAAAAACCTAAAATCTTAGGCCCCGATAACAACACGGACTCCGGGACTAGCAACGGTTCCGACCCGGAGCTTAAGCGTCCGATTATTTTTTTCGTCGAATAAAACCCTTATAAATCGCCGTCGCCGGTATTTAACGAAAACGAAGGCAATACCGAAAACGACGAGTTATTTCGCTTTAAACCCCGTTTAAAATTTAATAAATAAAAAACGGCGGGCATTAAAAAACGCCGATCCTCCTACGACGAAAAAAACGCTAACAAAAAACGGGCAAAAGCTCGAGGTTAAGATATTCGCGTAGGATACGCTAAATAAACAAAGCCTAAATATTAGCGAAAGCTACCGCGGTAATTACAAATTAATTAAATTTATTAAAAAAAAATATTATAATAAATTAATAATCGAGGTTGGCTAGCCGAATATAATTTTATTATATCGGGCAACCGGAATATTTTATTCGAAACGGTCGTTATATAACTTATAAACGTTATATATATAATAATTTTATTATAATTTTAACTTTATTTTCGCCGCGGTATTTTTTTAAATACGTATAACTTCCAAAATTAATTAATAAACTATATATACGAATACCGTACGTAACTATTTATAGCGCTTTCGGCGCTCGTAATTATATTTAGGCATTTTTCCCTTTAAATAATCGTTTCCGACCGGTCGCGGTATTCCCGTTTAAAATACTAGATAACGAGCAGCAAAACGCGGATTTAGGCTACTTTTAAGGCCTTAGAATCGATTCCCCGTCCCGTATTATATATAAAAAAAGGCTCGATATTCGTTCCGTCTTTGGTTAAAAGCGAGTTTAAAATATTCGGAAAATTATCCTCGGTCGAGGGCGAGTCTAAAATATCCGGCGAGTTTAAAATATCCGGCGAATCGTCGGTATCGTTTAATAAAAAGCCGGGTTCGGCTATAAACTCGGAGTCGTAAAAAAATAAAAAGCGCAATTTCGGTATTAAATAAAATATTTAAAAAAGCTTATTAACGTAAAAAATCGGGCGAAGCTATATAATTTACGTATCAAAAAACAATCCCTAATCGATATTACGCGTTTTTATAATAAAAGGAGCTTAAACGTTTTTATAATAATTTTAGGAAGGTTTAAGCGGGAGGCCGGGTATAATAAAAAAATGTTAGTTAATAAATTAATACAGCTCGGGAATGCAAAAAATACCCAAAAAAAAACAAGAAACGAAAAATAAATAAAAAAAAGGAAAACGACAAATAAAAAGAAGAAATCGCTTTTATTAATAGCCGTATAATCTTAGTTTAAAAGCAAATTAAGCTAAACCGATAATTTTATAAAATATAAATATATTTTACCGAGCCTTTTTTGCGTAATTCGAGCTAATATTATTATAAATTAGTTAGGCTCGTTTTCGGAGTTATTCGGTTACCGACGGGTTTATATATACCGTAATATAATAAATTATTATATCCGGCTTATAGCTTTTAGTAATATAAATCGGTATATAATTTTTTATTTCGGGATTAGTTATTTAAAATATAAACT
Source organism: Pestalotiopsis sp. JCM 9685 (assembly GCA_001599175.1). Taxonomy (NCBI): domain Eukaryota; kingdom Fungi; phylum Ascomycota; class Sordariomycetes; order Amphisphaeriales; family Sporocadaceae; genus Pestalotiopsis; species Pestalotiopsis sp. JCM 9685. The sequence goes on from BCGF01000004.1 coordinate 3,633,190, forward strand.
ATAATTTTTCGTAAAAATCGTCGTTTGCTAAAAGGCCGAACTTTTATAAAACTATTAAAATCTGGCGGTTTTTTAAAGCAAATTTACCGCTTATATCGATCCCGCACGCATCCGCCAGGTTTTAGACTTTTTAAGGTTAGGTTTTAAAATTTTATATTTATACGCACCGGCTTAGCTTAAAGGACGTTATAGCTAAAAAAAAATATCACCGACGTAAAAAAAACGTATTAAATATTAATATAATAACGCGCCTAATATTAAATCTCGCGGGTGTAAAAAAACGCGGAGGTTAAATTCCTAAATTTTGTAACAGGCCGTTTTTATACGCAAAAACGATATATTATATTTTTACGGTGTTTTTAAACCACCGACGCAAGCTAAAAATTACGGTAAAAATTACGGGCCGCGGCGATTATTAGGTATTATCGCGAGCTTATTAGTTTTGGTATTTCCGGGTATATATTTTAGCAAAATAGCAAATACGGGTACGTATAATAGCGTTTATAATCTTTATAAGCTATTATAACCGTATTATCGGTGTTTTATTTAATAGGAAAAAACTTTATAAATATCGTTAATTTATATAAACGCTTTACGGCTAAACAAAATAAAATTTATAATAATTAGGGGCTTTTCGGCGAAATTATTTTTTGGAAACGTTATAACGCTAAAAAACGTCGCGGCGTCGCCGGAGACATTTAGTTAAAATTAATTTATATTAAATATTAAATATTAACGTAACGAAAAGGCGCAAAATTATAAAAAAATAAAGCTTACACCTTATTTTTATATGTTTTGCTATATATTCGTAGCCTGGATTTTATAGCGTACTATAAAAAAATAATTATTTTATAATTAAAAATTGTTTAAATAATAATTTAGGTTTTATAACTAATATCGATAAATAAACGATTACTAAACCGACAAACTATCGCAACGAAATTACTATTTATTAGCGTACCTTATTTGCTATATATATCGCAATATTCCCACGTATTTTTATTTTTTTAAACTATATAATTTAAATAAGTCTTTTTCGAACCGTTATATTTTGTTTTTAATTATATTCGATATTTTTTTTGCTCGTTTTTATATCGTTTATTTATTCCAGATACTAATATTATATATTAAAGTCTAGTTTAGCCGGAGATTTAGCATATTTGCTGCGGCGACTATTAATCCGCAAAAATAATATATATTTATCCCGATATTAACGAAAAATATTAATAAATCGGTATATAAAACTGCGTATATATAAAACACGGCGCCGGCTACTCCAACCTTTTTCCTTGTAATCGTACCTTTTTAAATTTAATACCGCTTTGCCGGCCAAAATTTTGCGTTTTATCCCTTAATGCCTAAAATATACCGGCTACGGGTTTTTTATATTTTATTATTTTATTTAATATTTTTATTAAGTCCGACGAGGTATTTATTATTATAAAATCGATTTTAGACGAATTTATCGCCTCGCTGCTAAAAAAAGCTGCCGCTAAACTCGAAACGGCCGTTTCGTACCTTAATTTTAGCGGCAAAAAACTTCGTAAAAAATTTATTTTAGGAGATTATAATATCTAAAACGATATTATTTTATATTATTAATCCCGGTTATTCGGCGGCGCTCGAAAAAAAAATAAAGGCAAAATTATTACTGCCGATATATTAAATAATTTTAATATAAATATCGATTTTAATATTTCCGAGGACGAAAATTATTAAGAAAAAAACTTCGATTTTAATGCTCCGGCGGACGAAGACTATTAAAAAAAAAACTTTAATTTTAAGGTTTCCGCGGACGAAAACTATTAAAAAAAAGACCTCGCGCGCAATATAACGGACGACCCGGATATTTAGACGTTATACGAGGAGGCAGCTTCGAATAGTCGCAAACCCGATTAAATATAATTAAAAAAATTAGCGGGGAAAAAGCCACCCCGTCCGCATTTTAAAAAGCCGATTTTAATGGCTTTTATATATCGGCTGCGAAAACGCTTTTAACTTTATAATTATAATTGCTACGAAAGCTTTAAACGAAATTTGTTAGGCAAAAACCAAATTATCGAAAAAATATTTAAAAAATAATTTACTTTTTTAATATTTGCTTTTTATACGCAATCGAGCAATAAAAACGAAATAATTTTTGCTAAGTATTTTTATTCCGGTCGATTTTTTTATTTCGAGCCTAACTCGCTTTTATCGTTATCCGCAAACGCCGTATACCAAGCGGCCGTTTTGCCCAACGATCGCTTTAAATATTATACCCCGGCCAACGTCGTATTAACGATAAAATCGTTTAATTTTACTAAATATTTTATATTTATTATAATCCTTTTAATTATAACAAAAATAATACGCGTATTAAAAACCGATTTTAGTTAGCCCGAAAAAAAAGATAAACTATAATAGCTAATAAATACGCAAAATAATATTTTCCGTATATACTAATTTTATAGCTATTTTAACTAATATTAACAACGATACCGGCGGTAAAATCGCAGGAATTATTCCGCGCGCAAACAAATAATTAAAATTTTGCGCTCGGGTAAAATAACCGACGATCGTTTAAAAACAACGCTTATCGAAAAAGTATTTAAAACCGGTTATTTAAACTATATTTTACTAAATCGATATTAGGTAATACAATAAAATAATATAGGTATCCCGTTCCTAGAAAAATAATTAAATAAAATTCGGGTCGATTACGGTTTTTCGAAAAACGAGTTTTAGAAATGTTATTATATCCAAAACGGCAAAAATTACGTATTTTTCCCCTTTTTTTTATCGAAAAATACTATAAACCGCGTTGGCTAAAACTAAAATAAACTCCGCGATTAAATAAATACGCGTTTATATTATTATACAAAAAAATATAACCGCTAGGCCAAATCACTTAATAACTTAAAAAAAGGCTTATTTATAACGAAATTATTATTCGATATTACTTATTAATTTTATTAAAAAATTAAAAAAAAACGGTTTATCTCGGCCGACAAAGACTTTATTAACGATAAAATATTTAAAAAGCTAGCGTATAACGCCACGGTTAACAAGGCAGGTATACCTTTAATACCGTAGGTCGGTTATGCCTTTGCGGGTTCGATAAACAAGATTAATAATTATTAATAAGCGATAAAAACGGGATTCGAGGACGGCGACGTAACCGAAAACTTTAACGTGCTCGATTAAAAACAAAATAAGCGTATTATCCTAATCGAAACTAATTTAATTAACAAAGCCAAATCGAATTATTATCCGTCTACTTTACCCGATATTTTCGGACTTATCGAAAATTTTTTTTGGTAGCATACGCTATAAAATATTAATAATAATTTAGGCAAAAGGGTTTAGGGTTATCCGCAGCCTTCCGAGCCGCTCCCCTCCGCTATAACGCTTTTTAAAAAATACGATTTTTCGATCTTTATACTTATCGAATTATAGATCCTGCCCATAGCCTAATTAGACCTTCGTTATCGTTATCCTTAATATTAGGTCGTATTTAAATCGGTCGCAGATTTAATAATTTATTACCAAAACCGCTATAGTTTTTTACGGACGTTTTGCTATAATAAACAAGGCTATTTTCGCAGGTTTTTTACGGAAAAAAGCCGGCAAAATCACCAGCAAAAATATTTTAAAACGCGGCTCGACCGATAAAAGGTATTTTAAGATATTTACCTAAAATACCACTAATATAAGGGTATTTTTACCCGTAAAAGCGATTTATATTTTTATTAAAGCCTACCGTATATTTACCGATATTTTATAAATTAATACGAGCTCCGGTTTAGGACTAAAATCGTATTTAATATTTACCTTTTGTCGTTATATCCGACGACGCCCGATGCTGCTAAAGTATATAACCTAAATAAAAATATCCGGCCCGTTTAATACCCGGTATACAAAGATGTTTGCTTTATTTAAGGTTTTAAAGGTTATATATGCATTTATAAGTCTAAAAAACTATATTATCTAGTTTAATTTTGCAAATCGAGAATTTAGAAATTTAAAAATATCCGTATTTATCTAAACAATCGGCACGAAAACCGGTAATACCCTAAATATTAGATTTTTTCGATTTAAAAAAGGAGCTAGCCTCGTATAATAACCGTTGGCATATATCCGCGGAGCCAGGTTATTTAAATTTGCGAGATTATATTTTTGGAACACCTAGTTATTAAGGCAAAAGCGATAAAAAAAACTTATAAATAGCCTAGCGTAGCGATTAGCGATATTATTTAATTTGTAATTTTAGGTTTATAAAAACTGCAAAAACAAAAAAAGATAATTATTTTAGGAATTATTTTCGCTATAAGCTTTAAGGCTGCTAATTTCGGTATAAAAACAAAAAATCCGTAAATTTATACTTAAACGAGCATTTAAAATATAACGGATACGGCCGACGGTTCCTCGACGATGCTATTATAACAATATATAACTATAACCGGATCGAGCCATTTTTGCCTAAAATTAACGCGTTTTTATCGTATTTAAAAAAGCAGCTAAAAAGCGTAAAAAAAATAAAATCGCTAATACCGGTAACTTACGTATTAATTTATCCGATATAAAGCTTTGCTTTTAATCCGTTTTCGTCGGGAGCCGCCTCGGTTAGCCTTTTATCCCGGCAATTTAATTTTCGTTAAAAAATATTTTTATTAAACGCTAACGTTATCGATACCTATCGTAAGCCCGATTTTCCCGAAATCCGGAAAACCCCCCAAAATAAATAGCCGCGGTAATAACCTAATAACGCGGATAATAACGTCGATAAAAACAGCAATTTAAACGATATTTAACAGCGTAAACGGCAGCGCGGGTAATAGCGTAAATAATAATAATAATTTAAACGGTAGCAGTAATTAAAACGACGTTTAGCAGCGTAAACGGCAGCGGGATAATATTTAAACGGCGATTTAAACAATAATAAAATAATATTTAGACGGCGACGTAAATAGCAAAAATAATAACAAATTTAATATTAATAAAATATAATATATCGAGCTATATTCGTAATAACTTCGGTATACGGAATTTTATCGTCGTATACCCGGAAATCTAATTACCGCAAATTTTATACTATAATATCGGCCTATATAAACGCTACCGTTTAGACCTCGGCTAATTTTTTCGATATAATATTTTGCCGGCGTTAACTATTAATACTCGATTTTTTTTCCAGGTATTGCCTCCATAAATCTGCGGTGCGGCGCACCTCGTTTAGCTTGTCCTCGTCGGTACGATCCCGGTATTTATATATTATATAATTTTAAAAAACGGCGACGTTTATAAAATTTTTAATCCGGGTATAAAAACCGTAAAAAAAGGTCGGCTTATATACTTACTTAATTTAAATTATTATATTAATTGGCTCGAGGCAAACGGCTTAGCTATTTAACGCAAAAAATAAAAAAAATTAGTATTCGAGGTTTTAAAACGGGTATATTCGTGGTTTCGATAATATCGGCTACGCGATACCTTTTTGTTTCCGCATCGCTTATACCTAAAAAAGGCATTTTTCGAATATTATTAAAGCGGTATATTATTCCGAGTTAATATCCCGTTAAAATATAAATAACTTATATTTATTTATATTATATAAAGCGGATCGTGCTTTTTATACCCGTCCGGTACGGTTTTATAATAACTTTTTAAAAAGCGCGCGTGCTTAAAATAATCGTATCGGTTTTCGTTAATACGGGTCGGCTCGAATACGACGTAAAATAATATAATATAAAAAAAGTTATAATATAAATAAAAGCCGTCCCGATATTCGAAAAAACTATATTTTATAAAATTATCGAGCTTAATACCGCGCCGTAGCTATTAGCCGAACCACGCAGCTACTTTTGCCGTTATAATAATATAATCCGAAAATTTATATATTTAAAAAATATTAACAAATCGGATTTTATATATACGGGATATACGTATTAGCTTATTTAAAATAATCGGCGGGCTATTTAGGCCGTCGAATAAGCCGGCGATTATTTTAGGCTATAAATTTACCTAGTTTTATAAATAAATAACGCAAATACTAAAACGGCTAATTAATAAAAACACGCCCTAAAAAATAATTAGGCCGGCCGACTATAAATTAAAAACGTTTTTGCTATTTTATATTAGCTAATAAACCTTTTTTTATTATATCGACGTTTTCGATAGCTTAACGTCGTAAACAGGCATATCTTTTCAATTCCTCGCACGGAGGGACTAACGCCGCTTAACGTAAATATCCTCGTCCGCCTATTTTAAATCGTGCCGGCCAAAAAACGGGCGGTTCGATATTATAATAATAATAATTATAACGTTTTTTTAAAAGCCCGAACCTGCGAAGCTCGATATTAACGCGATACCTAGGAGTTTATTTGCAGGAAACAACGTACTTTATTTTATTTATAAAAAAACCAGGCTAAAAATATACGCGATACCTAAAAATTTAGTTATAAAAACTATTATATTTTCCCCTAATTACAATTTTAATAAAAATACATCTAATAAAAAATATTATATCGTATATATCGGTATATTTTAACCTCGGGTATAACGATTATCCTATATTATTTTAACGCTTTTGCCGTATTGTTTTTATAAATATTTTTTAAGATTTTATTACTTTTTAAACGTAACGCCGTATTTTTTCCCGCCCGCGACGCGTTTAATATATTGGTATTAGCGCTTTTTTTTGTATTTCGTAACCGTTAGTATTTAAAAAACGATAGTCTTCGCTTTGCTATAAACGTTTATTATATATTTAACAAAAAATCGATTTATGGACCGAGGCTTTACCGGTATAATATCTCGAAATACGAACGGTTATAATAAAACTCCTAATATACTCGATATAAAATATAATTTATTTAAACACGTTTAGTATTTATAATCCTATAAATTTTAGCGTTACGCTTATATAAATTTATTTTTTTAATTATAGTTTTTACCTCTAGCCCTTAACGTCGCTTTTTTGGCATATTTTTTGCAAACGGAATATAACCGAACTTTTAAACAAATACGATTTTTGGTCGTATCGATATCGTTAACGCTAGGCTTATAAAATATATCCGATCCTCGAAAATCGAATTATTAATTAAATAAAGCTTTAATCTAGCTCGTTTATATTTCCGTACGCACGTTTTTCCGGCTATAAAATTATAAAACCGGCGCTTTTAGTCGTTTAATCCGGATTTTTTATTATATATTACGCAAAATACCGGTGCCAAATAAACGTTATTTAATATCGCAAGTTTTTATACGGATATTAAATATACGTTTTTATTTTTTAGCTTATAACGGAGTTTATAATATTTATTTTATATAAACGAATAAAATTAAAATTAAACCGCCGGGCCAAAATACTATTAAAACCTTGGCTAAACGGTATAAAATAAAAAAAATAATATATAAGCCGGCTTATAAACAAATATTTAGTAATATATCGTATTTTTCCGTTTTATATTCGCGTTATAAAAATATAAAAACCAGATTAAATATACAAAAATATCGATAATAATATTATTTCTATTATATATTTTTATTTTTAAGCGATACGATTAATTAAGTTACTTATCGGGTCGCCGCGTCTAGATTTTGCTGCCAAATTCGCGTTAATAACCAAATATTTTATTCGAGCGGTTAGCTTCCTACGGCAATCGACGTTAAAGCCTAACCACCTCGTTATAGTTAAAAGTCCGTTTAAGACTAAATTTTAGTCTTTATATTTTTTGTTTTTGCCGGTATTCGCATATATTAAATTTAGCTAATAATATTAATTAAACTGCCGCAACGTAAATTTATATTTTAGGCTAACCGGTCCACGGCTAAGAGTATTTCGATTTATTATATTTGGATAATCCCGGAATATATTAATTATATTTTGGTAAATAAGCGAAAGCCAATCGATTTTTAGAATTATTATATTAACCGCTATGCTTTTAGGTCTAAATGCCTGACTAACGATAACGCTTATATATTTAATACCGACGGGATAATATAGCAAAATAAACAGGAAAAAAATAGCAAAACAAATAACAGTAAAAACATCGCCGTTTTTACCTAAATACATATAAATAATAATTTTTTATTAAAATATATATAGCTAACGGTTATATTATTAATAACTGCGAAATTAATAACTTTTTAGGGTGTGCCAAAAATATAAACTCGGGATAATTAATTTATAAAAAACGTATTTTTATTTTTAAAATTTTCCTTTTTTTTTTACCTATTACCTTTTATTTTAAAACGAGTATTTATAACTTTTTAATCTTATTATAAAACCTCGGATTAATTAACTTATTATTATATTTGCAATTTTTTAAAAAGCTTAAGGCTATTATACGTTTAAAAAAATTAATTTCCGTTATAAATTAGCTTAATTTTTGTTTTTACGTAATAGCTATTAATTAGTTTTAAGTGTTTGCGGACGGACGGGATATATTAAATACACCGGTTATAAACCGGGTTTACGAATTAGTAAAAGTCGATACCGATAATTTTTGTATCCGGGCAATTAAAGCTATATTATAGTCCGGCTACCTAACGAATACCGTTTCTAATAACTATGTTATCGATAAAATTAAATCTACTTAGCAGCGCCTTGGCGACCGCTAGGTCGGTCGTATTAAAGTTATAAAGGTTCGTAACCTTTATTTTGTTAGGCACGGTACGTAAGTTTATTATTTTACTAAATATTTATAATTCGAATATTTGGAGGAGGATAAAAAAAAAAGGCAAAGGCGTGGCAGATAATAAAAAGGGCAACAAAAAAAAAGGCAAAAAAGGCGGCATTAAAAATAAGCTATCTAAGCTATTTTTATCGTTTGCATATTTTTTTTTACGACATTTATTTTACTTATTTTTTTAACGGCTTTTAACGATAAAATTAGCATATTTATTTTATTTTTTATATTAAAAGCTTTTAAGGATAAGTTATATTAGGTTTTTTTAATAAGCTTAGGTCCCTTTTCGGGACCGATTAAAATACTCCTTTAATATATATACTACTACGTTTTTTAATCTCGTAACTATAATAATTAGTAATTATAGTTTATGGTGATCGGTAGTGGTTAGTGACTATATTCCAGTATATTAAATAACCAGAGTTAGGTGACTACAGCCACTAAACGCCGAATATAGGTTTAGTGGCTGTGCGATGCTTTTGCTATCGCACAGCTATTCGAGGCTTGTTGGCGCCCTAAACCTGCAGCGGTATTAAACCATTATATTTGGAGTAAAAACAGTATAAAACAGCATAAAACAGCATAAAACCTGCGTAAAACAGCGCTGGATCAGTGTATTAGGAGGAAATATTCCCTTTTTGGGCCTGTGATCTCCGCCTTTTTGACTAAGAAAAAGCCGCGGCGCCGAGCCGACTTCCCCTCGTGGTCCTGGGTGGGCTGGGCCAGCGAGATCGTATACCCGACCAAGGACGAGTCGCTGGAGGAGAAGGTCCTCGGCAAGAGCGTCGAGATCCTCAACTTTCGCAAGATCACCCAGATGACGCTGGACGGCACGGCGCACAGCTCCAAGTGGGCGTCGCGGAAGCAGGCGCACCACGGCGTGCTGTCTTCCAACGACCCCGTCCTGACTCTGCAGTCGCGCGTGCTCCAGCCCGCCGACTTCAGCTACGACGGCAAGACCAAGCAGTGGAAGGTGTACGGCTATCCGGCCACGGTCTGGATGTCGCGGGGGCCTGCGAGCGAGGAAGAAGTGTTCATGCAGCTCCGACTCGGCAAGGACTGGGTGTGCGTACTTTTGGGCAGCGCAAGCTCGCACCTAACGCAGGTCGTTACGGCATTGATTCTTGAGCGGAATGAAGATGGCACTTACTTGCGGTCTGGTGTGTTGACTCTGCGGATGCCGGCCGTTTCTTGGACGGGTCGGATTATGAAATCGGCATTTGGAGATCTTACACGAGACGCGCGGAAAAAGACGAGCGAGTTCCAGACGTTTGTTATCAGATAGGAGTGGTAGCCGGCGTTGCATATATATACCATTCTCTACCTATATAAGCATATCTTGCTTTTTGTCCGAATCCTACAAATCTGCCGCTTGGAAGTGGACAAACCGCTACATGAGACATTTTTTTTTGGGGGGGGGGGGGGGGGATATATAGGAGAGATGTTTTGGATTCCCTTTTTGGATTGGGTTCGCAGCTTTCTCTCTTATATTGTTCAGTACAGCAGTGACCAGATGGAAAGGCGGTGCATTTTCACAAACGGTACCCCAACCTTTGCTAACCATCGCACGTATAAATGTGGGTACCATTGTCAGATCATCTGCAGGTGTACTGTTGGTCCTGATGTCCCTGGTACCCGACCAACAAGACCATTAATTATATCATTTGATCTTTTCGATCGATTGACTTGCTTGAAGTTGTGTAACGTCAATCTTCCACAAAATTACACAATCTTTAAAACAGATATACTGACCGCTTGATCACCATGACTACTGCTGGTGACGGATCATCCGAGGTCGAAAGTTTCGACTGCATCATCGTCGGTGCCGGAATCTCAGGCATCAATTGTGCATTTCGTCTGAAAAGCCACATCCCAAACGTGAGGATTCTCATTTTAGAGAGTCGCGGCGACATTGGTGGAACTTGGGATCAGTGGAAGTATCCGGGCGTTCGTTGCGACTCGGAGATTTCGACCATTGCCTTTCCCTGGCACAACTTTGCCTTTCCACGTCCCATTGTCTCCGGGGATGCGATACAAGACTACCTGCGCCAGGCTTCAGCGGAAGCGAAGATTGATGGGGACATTCGTCTGAACCACAAGGTATCTAATGCCGACTGGTCTCGGGAGACTCAACGCTGGCACATCTCGGCAGACAATGCTGGGAACTGCAAGCGTTTTACCTGTCGCTTCTTCGTGATAGCAGCAGGATTTCTGGACTTTGAGAACCCGCCAGATGTCAAGATTCCTCGTCTTGATCAATTCAAGGGTAAGGTGTTCAAACCTGCAACGAAGACGTATCTCAATTGACTTGGCACAAAGGAAGGGTCATCAACCCCCAATTCTGGCCGAAAGATTACGACTGGACCAATGAAAGGGTCGCCGTCATTGGCAGTCGTGCTACTGCCGTCAGTCTGATACCGGCGTTGCCGGAGAGGGCTGCCCAGGTCACCATGATTCAACGAAGCCCGACCTATGTAGCCACATGGGACAACAGTCCGTCATGGGCACATAAATATCTTCCGTTGTCATTTGTATACGCGAGCCGGCGCTTGTGGTGTGCCATCAGGTTGCAATTCTTCGTATATTACTGCAGGAAGTCCCCCCAAGCAGTGATCGATTTTCTTCGAACAGAGGCAAAGAAATTCCTCCCGGCTCGAGTCGATTACGACGTCCATTTTAAGCCGCGATATAAGCCCTGGGACCAGCGCATGTGTGTCGATGCCGACTCGGCGTTTTTCAAGAGTTTGTCTCTCCCAAATGTGGAGATCATCACTGGCGACGTCGGCACTATTACCGAGAGAGGAATCAGAATGGAAGACGGGAAGACAGTTGAGGCCGATACGATTGTGGCTGCTATAGGCTTTCGGATGCAGATAGATGGCGGGATCCGTCTGCGAGTTGATGGCGAGGAGGTAGCCTGGAATGAACGATTCGTCTGGAACGGCGCCATGGTGAGCGGAGTGCCAAACATGGTCTTTATGCTTGGGTATGCCACCAACTCTTGGACCCTAGGTGTCGATGAGTCGGCCTCCGTCCTGGTTCGTCTCATAAAACACATGGAGAAGAGCGGAACCTCTGTCGCAGTGCCCGAGGTCCCAAAGAATGCCAAAATGGAGAAGCTACGGTTGTGGGATCTGACGTCGACCTACAGAGTGGCAGCGGACTCGAGACTGCCGGTCCACGGCGATAAGGGGCCCTGGAGGCCTCGAGACGCTCCGGTAGCTGACTGGCCGCCGTTGGAATACTTGACGCCGTCCTGCAGGGCGTGTTTCATGGATTCGAAGGACTCGTCTGCATCGGCGTACCCGACGTCTCCGTTTGTCGGGAATGCCAGGAGGTCGAGTCCTTGCGAATCCATCCAGAGCTCCAGGGCCTCTTGCCGCATCGCCTCTAGGGCTGGCAGCGCTTGCTCAATGCCAGGAAAGTTGTACAATGTCTTATTCGTCCGGTTTCGCACCGATTCGATCATCTCGGGATATCGGACCTGATTCTGCGCCTCCGTGTGGCGCGATGGGTCATCCATGGGCGCGATGTGCGGGTGGATGGCGTCGGGATCGGCAGCCGTCAGGTCGGGATACTTGGCGCTCTGGTTGTTCCGCAAGAAGTCGTCCCAGGCCGTGGCTATCATCTGGCAGCGCTCGATGCCGACCCACGCCTCCGATACCCCGGGTACGTTGCAGGCCTGGCCGGGAAAGTCTTGCCGGGTGTACTGCTCCAAAAGGGGGAAGTCTGTCTCGATGACGGTGGCGCCAAGCGATTCGAGAGCGGCAGCTGCTTCCTGCCACAGGGCGCTGACGTCTTCGTGTATCATATGAAATGGCTTTGCGTCAGGGTCCCCAAGGAAGCATCGAGGCACCCCAACCCGTTTCCCCGATAGCGCGTTACAGTCTTCCAGGCTGCGGTAGTCTGCGGGGCGGACCTCTGATGCTTGAGGGATGGCGACAATGGTCTGGTTCCGCCAGAAGTCGATACCACTTGCCGCGTCCACGTCGTTCGCCACGATGACGTTGAGCACATCGAAAAGGTCCTGCATCGATCGCGTGTGGGGCACGATCACGTCGCATGTCGGGTAGAGCGGCCATTGCCCACGGTTCGGTATGATGCAGCGAGAAGGGGAATAGCCAACCAGCGCATTGTTAGAGGCAGGCGCCCGCCCGGAGGAGACTGTCTCGCCGGCGAACCCGAAAGCCGCGAAGCTGGCAGCCGTCGACGTGCCGCATCCGCTTGAAGAGCCGGATGCGTATGCCGTGGTCGAATAAATTTTGTTGTAAGGGCTCTCCGACCTGCCGTAGAGACCGCGCTGGCAACCCCCGTCCGCCATGGCTGGCATGTTGGTCTTTCCGAGCACGACGGCGCCGGCATCCCGCAAGAAGGCGACAATGGCGGCATCTTCAGGGGATATTAAATCGTGGAATGCCGGAGATCCAGCAGCCACGGTCATGTGCTTGACCATGAAGCTATCCTTGACCGTAAATGGGATGCCTTCCAACGATCTGGGTGGGTTCCCCAAAGTGCGGTAGTCATCGGACCTCTGCGCTTCGTCAAACACATCCGGGTTGAGAACGCAGACGGAATTGAGCATAGGCCCCCGACAATCGAATTTTCCGATGCGATGGAGATATAGCGAGACCAGCTCCACACTTGTTGTGGCTCTGATTTCTAGAGCATGTTGTAGCTCTCGAATGCTTGCCTCGACTAAGTTCAGATGTATTGGGAAGCTTGGAGTGGCCATATTTGAGATAGTGCTGGGAGAGCCTAATTCAGGAGAGAAAAATGTTGTATCAAAGAGAAGCCAAAGTGTAATATAAATCAGATGAATGCATTGAATGACTGGGAGTGAAATTTTGATCGCATTGTAACATGCTCCTTTATACAAGACCAGGAATTCTAACCGCCAAGCTGGACTGTCTATACAAGGCATGAGCCAATCGTGGGCTCAGACTGTGGCCTTATACTAATCTCGCCTCGAGCTTCCCTCCCAGAAACTCACACCCTAGCGGCTCTATACTCCATACTCCGTATCCTGTACCCACTGAAGCTGCCAATCAACCAGTGGAGTTCCCTGAGCCTGACCATAGAGTTCCGCGCCGGACTGTCAGGGAATTACCTATCTTCATTGCATACCTAGGTAATTATATACTCTAATATCAACTGGACACGATGTGTGTAACTTCTGGGCTCCCTTTCGGGCGGTTTTCAGATCAGCCTGGCAACCCAGTACTTTTTGGAAGGTACAAAGCTATCAGCAGTGTGAGTTGAACAAGCACGGTGGTTCGGTCAAATGAAGTCGCGGAAGTCGCGGAGTAAGAATTAAAGTATTAAGCTATTACGAAGTCCTGAGCTGTGCATGATGATAGTTTGAAGGCTCCGAGGAACTGGTCATCCACGATACCATCTCCAAGCCATATCTTTGCGCTGGTCTGAACCCACTTATCAGAAGGTGACATCGACGGCGGCAAAGGTGACGGCACCCGTGCGGCACTGGGCAAAGTTGTAAGTGGGCGTAACGGCGTACAGATACGCTCCGCAGTTGTAGAGCGCGTTGAGGTTGTTGGCATTGTTGCACGTGATCTTCTTGCTGGCGTCGGGCACGCACTTGAAGCCGGTGTAGCTGACCGGGTTGGTCGCGGCCGTCACGGGGTCGTACGCCTGGGTCACGGCGATGACGGCGTTGGAGTTGGTCAAGTACACGTCGTAGCCCGTCGAGGTGTCCTGGAGGTTGCCCGTAAGCGGGTTCACGGTGAAAACCGTGGCCTGGGCCACGTTGGTGGTGAAGAAGATGTAGCGCCCGGTCGGGCTCGTGCTGCTCAGCACGTAGAGATAGGATCCGGGCCTGAGGCCGGTGACTTCTTGGATGTGGAATGTCTTGGGAAGCGCTGTCGCCGTTGCCGTTGCCGTCACCGAGGAAGTTTGTTCGATATCCGTGGTGACGGTGGCAGTCTCGGTGCCAACGACGACGTCTGAAGTCAAAGTCTCGCCGACCGTCTGGGTGGTGCCGACGCTGGTCACAGACGTGGCCGTGGTTGACTCGGTGGTTGTCGTGGTGTCGAACACGGTTTCGCTGACTTCAACGCTGCTGATCTCGGTGGCTGTGGCCGGGTCGGTTTCCGACGATGTCAACTGGAGAGTCTCTGTAGCGGTCACGTCGACGGTAGCAGTGACAGTGATGGCGATGGTGGACACGTCGGTCACGGAAAGGAGAGTTGTAGCATCGACATTCGATGTGGCAGATGCAAGCACACTGGTAACGACTGTGGTGGTCACGTCAATGGTCATCGTAGAGGTTTGAGTATCACTTTGCGTTCGATGTTAGCACAGTTCGAGTCCATGTTCATGGTAAGAGCGCACTTACGTATACAGCGCGTCAACGTCGTCAATCGCAGTGACGATAATGGTAGTTGTGACACCTTCAGAATCCGTGGTCTGGATTGTTTGAAGGGATGTTACTGTCTTGGTGCCAATCGAGGTCTGTGAGTTGGACTCTGCCAGGTCTTTGGTAATGGTAAGAGTCTCAGTGTAGGTGACTGGCTGAGGGTCCTCTGCCGTGGCGGTCAAAATCTCATATGTTGTAGTGTACACCGTCGCAGGTCTTGTCGCGGAGTAAGACGGGGCAAATAACATTGATGAAGGCTGCTTCACGACGCAAGAGCAAGCGCTGTGAAAGTGATCGTGGCCATACTTGGATACCCAAGCCTCCTTCAGATCCGAGGCCGCCGAGGTTGGCAGAGATCTCTTCTGGAAGACGGTATTGGTCACAGTAGCGACCGTCTGAGTGACAGTATTGGTCACTACCGTCGTAGTTACCGACTGCGTGGCCGTTTGGGAGTTGGTGAATACTGTAGTCGAGGTCTCAAAGTCCGTCTCTGTCACCACGGTGAGAAAGTCTGTATGAACAGTCTCCACAACGGTAAATGTTGCTGTAGGGATCGTGGTATATGCTGTAGCTGTGGGGACGGTCAAAGTCTGAGTGGCAATGGTGGTGAAGATGGTCGCAGTGGCATCGAATTCGGTATCTGTGAGTGTAGAGACGACGTTGGTCTCGGTGATTTCCGTGGTCTGGAACTCAGTGTTGACAATCGTTGCGAATTGCGTGACAGTGGACGTCGTCACCAAATCCGTCACAGTTGAATACGTGCTGTAAAAGGTGTAAGTGTTGACCTCCGTATATAAATCCACTTCGGTTTCTTGGGCTGTAATCGTCGAAGCTGTCTGGGTGACCGTGTCGGTTTGGGTCTCCGTCGAAGTGGACGTCTCGAAATGAGTGACGTAAACAGTCTCAACATCAGTCATCTCGGCGCCAGTCGCGGCTGCGGCGTCCCCATCTGTGACTGTCTGTGTGACTGTCACGCTGCTGGGTGCGTTGGATGATGGATACAATGTCGATGTCAACGTCTGAGTCTCAGTGACGAGGGACTCGGGTTCGCGACGAAGCTCTGCTTTGCACACCATCTTTGCATAACAACTGACGCCCCTCGCGCCCATGGCCTGCAAAAGCTCATCATTCTGCCAGGCCTCGGAAACGCAAAACTCTGGTGCTGAGCTGACAGGAGAAGCATATGCCAATGCGTGAAGCACGGCTGTTAAAACGAGTGTAAAGAACCGTCCGGTCATATCTATTGGCACTCTGCAGTGTAGGAGGGTTGACTAGAAAAAGATTCGAAGGATGGACAAGCAAACGAGACGCGTGGGGGCGTGGGTGCGCGATACGCACTCGTTCAAGTAGTTGGTCCTCGGGGACTTCGAGAATAGCAGCCGGGCATCGTACCTGCATCCCCGATGGCACTTCATAAGGTAAATGTGATCAACATTGCGGCTGGTAGCTTCGGAGGACGTGGTGGAAATGATCCTCATGTAGGGCGACCTGCCAACCTGCTTCCAGTTAGGCAGTACCACGGTAATTCATTACTAACGAGTCGCATAGCTTGGTCGAGCAGTCGTGTTGAGCATAGGCATCAGGACTAAAGTGGAGCTAGATGTAGTCCGTCTGTTTTTGTGTTGTTTTCAGGTCTAGAATGCCAAGCCATTTACAAGTCGTTCATCGCTATAGGGCCTAGGTCATTATAGTAACAAGCCTAAACCACCACTTTAAAGAACTAGATCGCTCGAAACAGGGGTGAGCACCTAGGCGGGTAACTAGGTAGATATGTACAAATGAAGTCGGGGTAAATATGCTTATTTTCAAGGTCTCTCGCCCTTATTACTCTCTGCGCGACAGTCTCTTCTTGAACAGTCCTTGCAGCTGGGGGGACATTCAAAGGGCCTACGGAGATTGCAAGCGTAGTATTCGTTTACCTCAAGTCCACGAACGCTGGAACCTGGTTTGATTTATGCTGCAGAGTCCGTTTTGGTGTATGCTTCTGATAGTGCCGGTATTCAGATATTTGCAGAAAAGGGTGGAAAAACAGTCGGGAGGGTATTTTCTACTCACGAAGAACTCTCCACAACCTTGGCTTCAAGGCTAGGCGTAAGCGGTAGGCACCATTCGACAGCGGCAAAATGCACAGCGATGAAGACATAATCTAGAGCTGAATACACATTTTACAGGCCGAAGAGTGATGTCTGACTCACATGGACATGTATGGCACGTCCTTATCTAGGGGCTTTACTGGATTCAAGTAAGGATTCTTCATAAAATGGTTGCGACGAACCTATCACCATGATCTACTGTACCTGTTTCATTTCTTTTGCCAGTGGCCATTGCTTTCAGGGTTTTGGCATAAATTGCGCTGAATACAACCAACGGACTCAACCCATCATGATCAGCTGGTTTTTCTCCAGCATCAATTCGAGCCAGTTGATCTCATGGGCCCTATCCCTCCTGTCCCATAGTTCCTCCAGCAATGTCAAAGCATTGAGATTCGCCCTCAGATGATTCATCGAATACAGCGCCATGAACCGATTTCGCGCCTGCTCACGTTCCTCCTCGTCTTCCATTCTCAGCTCGGAGCTGGCGGTGAACAGGGGCATGGCGTGCAGGTTTATAAAAGGATTGCTCACGGGCACATCGCCGAGGAGACGCATCACCCTGCGCGCATAACTTTGAATCTTTGCATTGAGCCCTCGGCGGGAGCGCTCGTCGCTCATGGATCGACGATGGCAGATCGTTGCGAGGTTGATCAGTCCGTGGTAGCGGAACGCGTCGCTCATTAGCCCCAGTTCATGATTCTCGCGGTTTGGTTCCCACGTTATGAGCTCTTGCTCAAAGGTTGCCTCGACGATAGGATCCCGCATCCCAGTGTCTACTACAAGTCTGCAGTAGCGACCGATGTTGGCAATCAAGTAGAATATCTCGACGGAGTATCCACCGATGGGATGATACGCGAGACTTGTCTCGTACACGGCATTGGACATGGCCTCGGTGTTGAGGCAGGTTTATTGTGCCGAAGGTATAAGGAACGAATAGGCCATGTCCCAGTATATATAAGAGCCGATAATAAAGTCTTGAAATGGGGCTTTTTGGCCAGCATGTCGCGCCGACGACAAGACTCTGTCGACCAATGCGCGAGCACCAAAGAGGTGTTGGTGACCCAGATCCGTGTACGAATGATCGGTTCATGCCGTCGACAGGCCGAGCAAGAATACGGTGACAAAGACAGGAAAGACATTTTCGTTGGTCGTACTCAACTCGTGGCGGATATTTTGCAAGGCCCATGTCCTTTCTTCTAGACACCTTGTAAGCTTGGTAGGGCTGAAAAGGTTTTGGTGCGCTGCACTGATGCTCTGTATCATAGCACTGATGCTCTGTATCATATGGAAGAGGGAAGAGTTGCGCTTGATGTGGTTCATCATGGGAAACGACAGTGGGTTGATTCCGGGTCAATGACCATGATTTGGCTGGCTCTTTCGAACCAATACTGGACCAGGCCCTTGTCTGCGTGCTGCGGACCACGGCCGGGCAGGGCCGGCGAGAGACTGAGAGCAAAAGACACAATGTCGCCGTCCTTTTCTCTCGTCGGCTGTCTTTCTTCCTGAAGCCAAGGTAGCTCGGCCTGCCATTGACGTAGACGGGGCATTGATTCGCATATCGCCCCTCTGCGCTGGCAGGCTCGGCATATGGGATAGGTCTCATCACACTTGACACGCCGTCGCTTGCATTCACGGCATCGGGCCCGGCTCCTGGCCCCGTGTGCGGGCTGTGGCTGCTGTTGATGGGACTCGGTAGACACCTCGAAAGGGACCTGTTCAGACTGGGGCGCTGATAAAGCCACCTTGGCCGGTGCGAACCGTACCTTGAAGGTGCGGCTCATGATTGATTCCTGGGCATGATGAATCAATAAGAGCTCGCTTCGATCACCAAAGTAGAAGTTGAAGTGCTGGGAGCTTGATCAATGCCAGTAACGTCGACCTAGTCCGCCCCCGCCTCCAGGCCAGGTTAGGGCATCTTATGGTGGGTTGGGCGGTTTCCTCGCTGCCAGGACTCTGGAATGGGGCGCTGATAACCCTCCCGAAATGCCCTGGGGGCGGGGAAGCCCTACCAGGGTGCGGAGGGATCCAGGGAAAGTTCCAGCCGAGCTTATCATCTCGAGAAGACCCTGATATACGATTCCCTTACGTGTTGAATATAATCAGGTCTCTGAATCTATTATAGAACAAGCTAGTCTGACGTCAAGGCATACAGCTTACTGCGTATTTTCGGTACTTATCTGACATTTTTGCACAAGCGATGGATCTAGGATCTCAGCTTATCTCCATACAGACCACCATTCTCATGTGGACGAGTGCCGGGCCCCTCGCTAGGGTCTAGATGGTCGATATCAGTTGCAACATCTGCAGATTGATTCAAGTTTAGACTGATCGGTCTGGTGGAAACGCACGCCACGACGGTGCAACGATAGTCGCATACCCCGTCCCTACACACACCAGGAAAGTTGATGCTATAGAATGCCTCCACCATCGCAGCCCTACCATAGCCTTAACCTGACCCTGAACTTTCACAATAGTGCGAGCCTCGCTCATCTCGTTGTGGACATGACAACTCACTTTCAGGACTGACGCGCTGTTGTTGCTCTCATCTTCAACTCTTTTGGTAACTACGATTGTTTGGTCGGACCTACCATCATCTCAGAAGTCAAATCACACACGAAGTGCTACAAGGAAGAAACAATTGGCGCTGTCTTGGTTTGCCTCGACATAGATACAGTAGAGGCAGTCAAATCGATCAACGACAACAAATATGGCAACGGCGTAGCCGTCCGGACGCAAAACGGAGTGGTCGCAAACTATTTTCAAGGCCATGTTGAGGCCGGACAAATTTGTATCAATGTACCGATACCGGTCCCGCTACAATGAAATATGGCCATGTCAAGACCTTGCTAGATTTCATGCTTGTATGGTTTTGGGAAATGTGACAAGGAGGTGGTTGAAAAATGGCATATCTCCATTTGTTGCCCAGTTACATTTTACAGTCGAACAATATCATTAGGAATAAATTGTTTAAATGAGTAATCAAGACAGGCCTAGAAGAAACGAGCGTTTTACAATGGGTCAGTTCACTTGCGTCCGTGGAAAGCAATCTACAACACAGGCAACGAGAATAGGTTGACCAAATCTGTCCAACTACGAATTACTTCGTATGATGAAGACTATCCCAAGAAGAAAAAGGAATGCTGATATCCACGCCAGGATTAGCCCGTGCGAAATGCTTCAAACCCGCCTGCTATCTCCCCTTTGGCCCAATGGAGATACTTGTTCAGCCCTCCAAAATAGAAATTCGTGCTTGCCTGTCGTCCTGGTACGTTGACGCCAAAGATCCAACTGGAGGTCTCCTTGAATAACGATCCGGCCACCAGCTCGTCACAGTGGTCCCCCCACGCCGTCTCAGCCTCCGGTGATACCTCCATAATGGTCCGCTTGTGACGGGACGGCAGGCCATTCACTGCGATGCCGCCAGGGCCGGCGGCAGCTGCGGACGCAATGTTCTTCTCTGCGTGCTCGATGCAGGACATGATGAAATCGATTTCGCTCTCGATCACGGGAGGAAAGTTGGCAAAGGGGCCTTGGGGACCGGCCGCCATGAACATGTTGGGAAAGCCGGCGCAGGCGATACCCCCAAAAGCCTTCGGGCCGTTCTCCCAGTGCTGCTGAATCGTGCGCCCGGGGCGCCCGACGATGCGCAGGCGCAGGTAATTGCCTTGGATGGCATCAAAGCCCGTGGCGCACACCAGCACGTCCAGTTCGTGCACGGTGCCGTCCGATGTCTGGACGCCCGCCGTAACGATCTCCGTGATGGGCGTCTCCCGGAGCGAGACGATATCGACGTGTTCGTGATTGAAGATGTCGTAGTACCCACTGTCGCAGAGAGGTCGGCGGGCGTAGAGGTCGTACGGCTTGAGCGCCGCGGCCTTGCGAGGGTCCTTGACAGTCTCGCCAATCTTGGAGCGGATAAACTCGCAGGCCTCCTCATTGGCCTGGCGATCCGTCGTGAGATCTCCGAACGCGCTGAACATGAAGCGGAAGCCGTTGCCCTGCTCCCACACCTCCTGGAACGCTTCCCGGCGTTCCTCGGGTGAGGCTTCCATGGTTTTCCTGGTCGATTCGGGGACGCCAAAGCCCACGGACGAGCTCCATACCTCGTCGTAGATCTTGTCGTAGTTGGCGTTGATGGTGTCTCGATACCCGTCCGGGACTTGCTTCTGCCCGCTGGGAACCGAGTACTGGGGATGTCTCTGGAATGATTTGAGCTCCTTGACAATTGGGGCAATTGCGGTCATCACTTGGACGCCGGTTGATCCATTGCCGATGACGCCGACCCGCTTGTCCTCCAGAGACAACTCGGTATCCCATCGCGACGTGTGCACGAGCTGACCGGAAAAAGATGAGATACCGGGAATATCAGGCCAATTTGGCTTGGATAAGAGGCCCAGACAGGTGATTAAGTATCGCGCAGAAATGGGTTGACCGGTGGATAGAGTCACTTGCCACCTCTCGAGCGTGTCGTCCCAGACGGCAGCCGTCATTTCCGTGTCGAACTGCATGTATTGCCTCAGCCCGTGCTTTTCCGTGATGTGTTGTAGATATTTCAGAATTTCCGGCTGATATACATAGTGGTGTGACCATGGATATGTCTGCAGGTCTTCCTTGTCCCATGAATAGCGATACAGGTAACTTTCAGTGTCGCTCATGGCACCGGGATATCTGTTCCAGAACCATGTACCACCAACGTCGCTCGCAGTGTCGATGCACTTGACAGTGAGTCCCATGCGAGAGAGCTTATACGTCGAGTAAATGCCTGCTACCCCAGCGCCCACCACAAGACTGTCGATGTCAATTGTCTCCATGATAGCAACCCAATAATTGCAGAGATGGAGATGAGAGCTGAGAGATGTGAAGAAGAGTTCAGGGAGGTACAGTTGGCCTGAAAATCGCAATTTCGACAACCCGTGGGTGGCTACGGTTATAGCACGATGTATCAATATTCCAATCTCCGAGTATAGACCCTACATCTAGACATGTATCGAATGACCTAGTGGTCTTGCGGGGCAAGATTTCGCGTGCCACAACTGTTCGACCCCGCCTACCAATGCTACGACAATAAATGAATGATTTCTTCGCCTCGCATCTTCTTTGGGAAAGATGTTCAATACTTGGGCATTTTCCGGGTGGCGAGCCATTTGGAGGGTGGAAAGACGAATGTATGAACCCGATCTTGTTGCATCGAGCGCTAGAATGCGCAGCGATAGCGTAGGTAGCAGCCTTAGGTGCCGAGGAGGCAGTACAGAATAGCCACTAAGAAAATGTCATGGCCTCTTGAAAATACATTTCTGCGACATCATGCTCAAATCCCTACGCACCACCTCGAAAATCTCCTGGAAGAAGACATTTCGCGAGCTTGTCTCTGGCTTTGGACATCGGAAAACTTATCCGGGCCTATTGGCACACGCCACTCTTGATTGTAATCTGTACCACCTGGAAATGCCCGATTCGGCGTCGAAGCGACGTCCATGACAGGTCCCACCCACCCACATTCTCCAATTGAAGCATGAGCGACGAGTTACCGTTTTGGGATTGCAAACGAGGTCAGAACATACTCCGCCAATGGCGTGTGTATCCACTGCGAATAGCATTTTTATGGCTGAACCGATAGGATGATCAGCGAAATGGGAGATATGTGATCACTGGTGAGTGAAGCAGGCAGGACGTATCATCACCATGTTTGTACTTATCTCCAAGGCTTTCAACTCATTACTCGAGCGAACCACGTTGGCCGAGGTGCATCGAACCTAGAAACATACACCACCGGCCTCCCTTCGCCTTTGTTCCCTTATATTGTCTCGCCAGGCTTTTCGCGCTACCGAGCATCGCCACCAACCTGCAAAGGACACCTGTTGTATCACTCTGCTCCGTTTCACCTTCCAGCTTTCACCATGGCACCCTCCGTGCCCAATCCTCACGGATCAGAAGCACCCGGCGCCGTCCCCTACGGTCCGTGGGAGTCATTCCCCTGGGAGCCCCTGCCCGAGTACGGCGGATCCAAGTCCGTAATCTACCGCTCGGCCGACGGCAAGGTCGTGGCGGCCGCAGCCACGGAGACGGGGACTGCGACGCTGACGTACCCCTGCGACGAGTTCTTCTACGTCACGCGGGGCTGGATCAAGCTCGAGGTGCACGGGGGTGACATCTTTACGCTCAAGGAGGGCGACTTCGTCTACCTGAAGAAGGGCACCACGGTGGACTTTACCTTTGGGCCGCACTTTGCCAATGCCGCCGTGTTTATTGACACAGAAAAGGTGGAACTGCTGTAATGCAGTACGTTGTTGGTGTGTTCTGGACTGCTGAGGAAACATGAATGCGAAACCAAATACTAGAGAAAAGGACTTGGAGAACTAGAAGGAGGATGTGCACCTGCGTGAACATGGAGGCTTTTTCTTTATTGGGTGTTTCGGCGCTACCTCTGCTTTCCGACTGTGGTTTGTGAAACGTATGACTTGAGGAAATTCCTGAGTAGTAGAACATTTCATTGCGGATGCTTAAGTGTAGACTAAAGGTCTTTATTCCATAATTTGGGCAGCATAGCCGGATCTTTGGAAATTAAACGTGAAAAGAACTTGTGCGAAAGCATCGAGGTCCAATTTCAGCAATGTCGGCAGACAATGGAAGGGATTCATTGCGACTATAATCCATATCGAGATTGTGTCATCTTCCAAAGGCCCATGACTTGGTTCTGGGTATTTATCAATCTTTCCCGTGTTTCTTCAAAGAGACGCGGAACGCCGGACTCGTGGAACTTGGTTCCATCCCGCACCATCGTGGCCAATCCCGCTGCAGTCAAGAAGATTTCAGCCATTCCGTGCCCTGTGAAACCCGCCATGATGAACATGCCCGGGCGGTTCGGGACTGGGCCCACGCGTGGAAGGCGATCCGAGGAATAGCCCATCACTATAAACGTTTATGAGCATGGAGCGTGGTGTCATGGGGAAATGAGGCTTACCTCCAGTCCAGATATTGGACACTTGAGCGCCAGAATCCCCCCAGCCTCGGAAGTGGCGCTGCATGTAGCCATCAAAGTAGTCCCGGGCTCCATCAATCATGGTACTATCATCCGTATTGCCATACCAGTCTTCAAGCCGGTGGAGATATTGGCTCCGCGCTCCTCCTACGATGATGCTTCCGTCTGGTCGCGGAATGAGATAGTCAAAGTCCCAATCAGCAAATCGCAGGCTGTAGGTATTTGTCAGGAGGGGTGCTTGACCGTTGGGACATGCTATCCGGCAGCAAACGGCCTTGTACGGTATGATGCGGTCATTGTACTCTGGGAGGAGTGCCGCGGTGTACGCATTGGTGGTCATGATAACCTTCTTGGCCCGGATCATCCCGCGATCGGTAGTGATGCTCCAAGTCTGATCAGAGCCGATCTGCGCGACATGTGTTACTGTAGTATTTGTTTGCAAATTGACGCCTTTTTCGATGGCCTTGGCGAACATGTGTTCAACGAGCTTGTATGGCCACAGATGGCCGGCCGTGTAGGAATAAGCACTCTTGGCACCTTTGATCCCCGAAACCTATGACAGATGATGAGCATCATCCCGCCTTCCAAACTTCATCTCAAAGAGAGATGCGATGATATGAATAACAATGGGACTTGAACGACGAGCAAGGACTATACTGACCTTCTCAGCATGCTGCTCCAGCACCACAAAAGTCTCCTTGGTGGCCTCGACGCCGGCGTGGCACATCAGCTTGTGCGCTTGCTCGACGCTGCGGCGGGACTCCTCCGTTAACTGCACATCAACGGCGCGTGTGAGCACGAGATCACAATCAACCTTTTCTTTTGTGACGTATTCCGTCACTGCGCGGGCGTTTGCACTCTCGAACGCGGCCAATTCCGCCGCCGCCTCGACCCCGTAGTCTTTAGCTAGTCGCGCCATGGCGAAGTAGTTGTCGGGCTTGAGATGGCCGCCTACACAGGAGTTCCTTCTTTTCAGTGACTTGTTGCCTCAATCGACGGGCGGTTGCTTACCATTCCGCCCCGTTGCCCCAAAACACAGCTGTCGGGATTCCAACACCACAATAGAGGGTGCATCATCCCCAACTGTGCCCGACAAAAGATGGGTTATGAATGCTGCAGACGAATAACCAGCTCCAATGACAACCATGTCAGCGTTGGCTGGAAGATCGGGCGTGGTACGATGTTGTGCCAGAGGACCGGGCTCGCTGGTCCAGAACGAGCCCATGCCTTGAGGATTTGGGAATGCCTTGGATGCCATAGTGAGAGTTCCCGACATCCACGTACAACGATTGGTATGGCAGACTTTCGCCAGTAGTTCTTCAAAAGTGACAGTCGAAGAGATTCTGTTGCGCGTATGGGTAAGTAGCTTGTGATATGTGCCAAACGAGGTTTACTGCAACTTGATCTAACACATGGAGTCTTCGTCTCAGTTTTAGCTTCTACACCCTGGCGTTAGCAACGTACCAAGCACCCAACCACTGGTTACTATAAAAGGTACCTACATCAAAGGCAATCGAGGTGGTCTACCGTAGATCATGGTCACTACATTGGAGCTAGCCTTGATTACTATACCCACTTTACTCCGCATGCCGTTTTCGGCGAATATGCGAGAGCCTGGGGGTCGGGAACTTCGGGACTAGTCGGCGCATCAATCGGCGGCTTCGTGGACCGGTCGGTAAACACCCCCATGAGCAAGATAAGAATAGATCAGTGATGAACGAAGCCAATGCCTGCTCCGCGTCGTGTCCCCTTGTTCTGCGAGGTGAACTAGATACGCAATCTGGCACAATACCATAGCTCGGATTCATAGCCCAATCGATGAGAGCTTGCCAACTTGGGGCAACAAGCGAAAGCCTCTGGTAGCAGCACACCGGCCGCGTTCGGAACAAAATGCTCCACTCTTGTGCTTTGCGCATAGATACCTCTATCTATCCCTCCTCTCACCAAGGCATACCACGCCAAGAAGCTTTGGCTTGTAGACAACCGTATGGCTTATCAGGGTTGAATGCAGAAACCAGACGCTGACTCCTGGTACAATCAAGCAGTTGCACGCATTTTGAACATACTCCGAATAGAAGAATAGAGTCAGCTCCAGTGACTCATGGTTTTACAGCCTCTGGGAATTCTCATCAACTGCAAAGCTTGGGAATTTGGGCTGATAGATACCTAGACATCGGGATGTATGAAAGCCAGCGGATTGCGTCAGGGAGATCACAATGATGTTCAACATGTAGGAAACATCTAGTCTATCGAGAACATGGCGAGATCATTACGAAGCTGAGTAGCTCGTAGTAACAACCTAATTTACAGAGATAGTCTTGACGACACCACGAAAAGCTTTGTTGAAAGAGATCAAGATGAAATACGGTTTGCATCCCAGAGTTTCACAAGCTTCTTATTCTTCTTTGAGCTTGTGAAACTTAAGCTCTAAGCGGTGGCCCTTTGGGCCAGCCAAATACCCATCTAGCAGTTCCATGGATCCGCGGTCGTGTATAGTGAGAGTAAAATTGGCAAAGATGGCGGCAACAAGGAATTTCATCGCTGTCGGCACAGGTTAGTAAGAGCTCTCGTCAAGGCTTTCTGTAACTCACAGTAAAAAGCAAAGTTGCTCCCAATACACATCCTTCCACCGCTGCCAAAAGCCCAAAACCAGTGTTTCATGTTGGTCAACTCGGCCAGGGAGGCATCCAACCACCCCTCTGGTCTCCACTCGTGCGGATTCGGGAAGACGTCCGGTGTGCGATGCAAGATGTACGCATAAGACTGCACAATCGTCCCCGGTGGGATGTCGTCGTAGCCAGCAAGCGAGCACGGCTTTGGGACCACCCGGGGCTGACCACCAGGAACCGAGGGCCATAATCGTAACGTCTCCATGATGACGGCGTGGAGCACGGGAAGCTCCTCTAACACCCTGGGGTCGGCAAGATCCTCGACTTCCACCTTTTTGCCGACGTGGTAGAGAAGCTGGCGGCGGAGGTCGCGCAGCTCATGGCGCAGTCTGGTCTGCCACTCGGGGTTCCGACACATTTCGTAAAGCAAGTAGGTCTCGGTGTTGCCGCTGGTCTCAAAAGCAGCCGAGTTGTGGGCAAACATGTCACTGGCGATGTCGAGGCGCTGCGGGTACGACTTGGGCTTGGCCCCGACGTCGCTCATGGCCTTCAGGGCGTGCTGGAATACAATGGGCGAGTCTATAATCGGCAGATCCTCCCCGCTGGCGAGCAGCTGCTGCGCCTTGTCGCACTTGTCGAGATTCCAGTCTTCGATGGCGGCAAAGAGCTGGCCGACCCGGTCCGGGATCATCTTGACACCAATCTTGCGCAGAAGATTGGGAATATTTGGCAGGTAGTAGATCCAAAACAGATATGGGTATGGCGCAAAGAAACCTCGCAGATACATTTGGCGTTCGTCCTTGTCCTCGAGGAGGTTGCTCGACAGTTTCCGACCGTATTGCCATTGTATGAAAGTGTCCATTGAGTATGCGTAGTTCAGCTCGAGGATCTCGAGATGTGTGCCTGCCCTCGCTGCTCGATCCATGATTGGCAAATATCGGCCGTACAGGACATCGCGGGTAGACGCGCGGGCTCCGGGAGACGATAGAACAAAAGACTTGGAAAATACATTTGACACAAGTCTCTTTCTCGCAGAGTGAGTCGCATTGTCTGGGAAGGTGAAGAGATTGTGGGTACTGAAGGTGGGCGTCAGTATTTCATCATTTGTCTTCCTTTGCGCGACGGGAAAAAGACTTACTTGTAGATTGCAAACCCGTTCCAGTAGAACTTTGGTTTTGGAAACTGCTCGACCAATGACCGTTGGGTATTCGAGCAAGAGGAGGAAGACACGCTGGATAGATCAAGTACCTATAGAGCAAGACAATCGCCAGGCCAAGCAGGGCAATGGGATAAACCTGGTCCGTCATCGCGCAAAGCTGAACTTTCATTGACAACGAGAAAAAAAAGACAAAATGGTAGGAGGGACACCAGAAAAGTGCTTCAGAGGGGAGATCCGCGATGTAATGAATACTACTTGTGTTCGCCATTGGATGTGGCTTCTTTCTGTCTGCGTTGCGGGTGACGCAAGATGCATTGTATGCCATCCTAGTTGATTTAGATCACCTACAATAAACAAAAATCATGTCGCCAGGAATAGGTGAAGCTACACCTTTCTTAGAGCAATCTGCAACAAGCACTCGGTATATGATCAATTCAGGTAAGTCGAGAATCCCTACCTACGTGGATATACAACATGGCTATACCCACACCAAGGTGCCGCTTTTTCAAGACGTACTGACCTTGCCAGATTAGGCCAAAACCCGACCCGTTCGGCCCTCTGTTGCTTATCAGCACAACATCCGACATGATCCAGGCGCCAGTGTGGAGGTGAGTGAGATCGGGCTCGCTCCACACATCGGAGCATCGAATTGAGATGAGGACCATCAGTTAGTATTCAAATGAGCAGAGATATTCTCATTGATTCATTGCATACCACCACAGTTTGGCTTGTCGAAGAAAAGAACAATTTCCGTTCAATTGGATTTCCACCTACCAAAACGTTGATCTGATCATGTTGAACACACAGCCCAAACGAGTTGCTGTGGTTGGTGGCACGGGGATGTTCACACTGAGCCACAGTGGCCCAATCCAAATGTGAGGCGAGACTAATCTGAAAGACAACCAAAGGCCATCTTGGAAGCTCCGTGGCCTTGTCGCTTTCCAAAGACTCAAACTTTGATGTTCGCGTCTTATCCCGGGACAGCGAAGGCTCAAAGGCTCAAGCGATCAACGAACTCGGCATCAAAGTCGTGGCAGCAAATAACTGGGGCCCCGATGCATTGGAACAAGCTTTCAAGGACTGCTGGGGTCTGTTCATAAATATTGACTCGGATAATCCTGTCAGTCCCTTACTTAATTCTTCAGCCGAAAAAAAGTCCTAAGCTAATTCCGCGAGCTTCAATTAGGAAGAGAATTGGAAATCCGGAAAACAGCCCTCGGAATATGATATGATGAAGATCGTCGTCGATTCTGCAGTGCGTGCTGGTATAGAGCACATAGTACACGCCTCTCTTCCATATTCATCACAGTTGACTGGAGGTCGGGTTCGGCTGGTTTCTTTTGATGGTAACCAAAAGTCTCCCCTCAAGACTACCTAGACAACAGCTGACAATCCCGGGTGTCAGACAAAGCCAGGGGTTCCTTGTATCTTCTCGAACAGGCTAACATGAACAAGATCGCGACTGCGACTATTGTGAATGCTGGTTGGTTTCTCGAAAACTCGTTCGATCCGAAATACATAGCCTCTTTCGGAGGGTTTGCAGGGCGAGTGGACGAAGAAGGGTTCTTGACAAGGAAGACGCCACCGATGGGGAACAATCCAGAGTCTGTGCTCTGGCTCGCTGTAGCCGACGACTACGGCGATATCGTACACGGGGTGTTTCTCGAACCGCAAAAGTGGAGTGGCCAGTACATTGATGCCGTATCCGAGTCGACCGGATTCGGGGAGATGACGGAAAAGTTCCAAAAGAGTAAGCAGTCCTCCCTTTCGTCTCTCAAGTCCATGTCATAGCAAGATATGATTTCTGACCGATTGATTAGTCACTGGAAAGCCGTCCCGGTACATTTCGCTGGCTGGAGGCAAGCTAAGCGCCGGAAATGCAACCAAGACGACTGAAGTCAATGGGCTCTTCGATCTCATGCATGCACTCAACGGCAACTTCTTCAACGGAAGACCAACCGAGCTCGAACCCGCAAAGTTGCTAAAAAAGTGCGGCTCGGCAGCTGCTGGGAAGGAGGAATCATTGATGACCATGGAACAGTTTTTTCAGAAGTATGCATTGCCTTGAGGTCAAACCGATCGAGGAGATATTTGTATCTATGTTGTTAGATAATTGCAATTTCCTTTTCAACAGATCATTTGTGAAGTACTTGTTCTCGAATAAATCTAGTGCGCCATTGTCTGGTTCGCCAATTTGGAGTGCACTTCGTATAGTGTATGGCAGGCTCATCATGCAAGCCAAAAACGCTGATCTATGTTGCGATATATAGGTACCTACCTACATACTACAAGGCATGGTTACGAGCCTAGAAAGCCTCCTACAACACGCATGAAATCTGCGCGTTCTTCTAAATGGGCCATGTGAGAAGAATGCTTGAACTTATGCCATTGTGCGCCCTGGTTCAGCTCGGCCAGGAATTCTCGCATTGAATCGTCATCGGCACCATCGCCAACACCATTGGTCAAGAGTGTCGGCACTGAGATCTCTCGGGCTCTCCCGCTCATGGTCCATGGTGACAGCCACCCGTTGTATTCGAACTCGTCTGGACCTAGCCTACGAATGAAAGTTAATGAATGAAACCTGATGGTAAAGAGAACGATTTAAGGATGAGTTCTGGGGTGATCGGACAAAGTCGAACCAGTTCAGGATGACCCGGGGAAAACAGGGTACTTACGCACATATCGAGACGGTCGGGTCTCTCTTGATAAAATCGTACGAACGCTGAACCTCGGGGACGGGGTCAAGTTTCAAAAAGTGTCGCCGATTAAAAGCACCCATTGCCTCGAGATATTCTGGGGTATCAATGCAATCAGCTTCCCTCGCCTGCAGGAGTATATCGCGATGGTGCGGCGGCATCTCTTCGCGGTATCTGCAGTATGCGTCTGTATAGTGCTTTGCACTGCAAGGGGCGCTGGCTAGCACCAACTTGTGCAGGCCCCGAGGGCGCCGCGCAGCGTGAGCAGCGGCGAGCATGCCACCCCAGGAATGGCCCAAGACCGAGTAGTGCTGATCGATTTGGAGATGTCCAAGTAGAGCGTCAAGCTGATCCAAGAATACGTCTTCTGACCAGACGTCCGGCATACTAGCAGTCTCAGGTACCGACGTTGATTTCCCGCATCCCAGCTGGTCCCAGAATATCAGAGGTAAGTTGTAGGGCTCACAAGCAAGGTCTTCAAGGCTGAGGAGGTAGTCATGCGTCATACCAGGTCCTCCATGAAGAATCACAACGGGCGTTGCAGGCGTTGTGAAATCGCCTATAACACGATACCATATGTGGCATGGCTTGTGCGTAATGGTTGACGAGAAGGGACATAGGCCTTCACGTGCCTTGAACTTAGAACCCATGGCAAGGACGTGTGGGGATCGCCATCCCTATAGCGACCCGCGAACAGCCGCCGACGATGGCATTACACAACAGCAGAGATGCGTTGCGCTTGTGCAAAGGCCAATCCCAGGCTGGGCTCATTACGTCGCTGATAACGGTCGCATCGTGACCATATTGCCATCATGTTTGCCGCTATTTGATAAGAGTTTCAGGGCGAGTTCCGAAATAGTACCTATGCACGATGGGGTATCAGCCTTTGATACTCATCTCACAGTCCATACCAGATACCAAGGTAGAACCTCGCGAAGTGGCTCGAATAGGAAGGAAGCGGGCCGCCAAAGCCCGGCGGCTAGCTACAGTATACGACTGGGGGTGAGAGTGCCTTGCAAACCTCACTCCAGTATTCTGGGGCGACTCTGTGGGGAAGGACGGCGGGGGTTCTCTTGGGGGGCCGGGATGCTGTCTGCTACCGATAGGATGCTCGGTGACATACCTACCTGATGTTGATAACATACATTTTCCTCATCGTGGCGGAATTGATCACCCGAAGATCTGTACTGGTAAAATGACAACTTCTCCTCATTCGTAATACGGTTATCACTCAGCTTTGCCTACCCTCTTCTCCGAACCCACCGTAAGGATGCTAGACGACGTTCAAGCTCCGGAAGCCTATGTGCTCCCAGCGACGCCCCACTGCCCGAACAGCCCCATGCCGCTGTTGGTGTATCGAAATGTCCGGCCAACGCCCGTGACGGAGACGAGCGCGCAAGACTTTATTGAACTACATGGCTGGACAAGAAAGGCAAGTCTCCCTGGCTGAACGACCTCCTCGAAGATGCTGACAGCGAATCCAGGGCATTGTCTGGCCGCCAGTCTACAGGCGCCATTTCCATCCAAACGTGCACGAGTGCTATGGTGAGCGATAAGGCATGTTTCATCCTGGTCTGTTATTTTCAATTAACACGTGGTTTAGCCATCTTATCGGGTGCATCCGATGTGCTCATGGGCGTGGGCAAGAACGACGATGCTAATGGGCATCGTCCCGAAGACACCGATTCGAAAGAACTGGGCCTGTTGCTGACCCTCAGGGAGGGAGATGTCATTGTGCATCCGGCTGGAACTGGACACTCCAATGTTTCTGAGGAAGGCCGGTACAGATATATATCTTTTTTTCCCGAGGTGAGTGTCGTCACTCTCCCAACGCTGCTGTCTGACAATACTAACAAAGCTACAGGGAGCGCCCCACTGGGTGTCGGAGAACGGCGACAGAGTGCTCGACCTGGAGGCGACGAGAAGGCAGACCATGGCGGTTCCAATGCCACAAGATCCAGTCATTGGTGGGCATGGACATTTACAGAAACTCTGGGAGGAGCCCCTGCACACTTTTTTGAGCGTCGCGTAACACAACCGTACAGTAAATGCCTCTCCAGTTACATGATGCGCAATAGTGATCACCATTCCGTTACCAACTGCGAAGCCTTTGATGATACGCCATGCCCTGGTGACCAAATGGCCAACTAGAGAATCTTTCAATGAATATTGAATCTTTTGTGGTCTATGCCATCCACGCCAGACGTTCTGTCCGAAATGAGATGTTTTCCATCACCTTGATTTCGTCCCTGTAGAACTATGAAACAGCAAACAAATGGCGTATTCTACGGTTTTACTGGTACCTTCGTCAAGAAGTCAATAACCAATGTCACCGCTGCCCGAGCCATTCCATAACTATTCACGAACCCGCCAGCATGCTGACCATAGGCGCGAACCACTTTTTGCCCGTCCAAAACTTCCTGTTCAACGCGATTGCCCCCGTCCTTCCTGAGTCGGGCTGGATATTTCCCTATCCAGTCACCAAGGTACTGGTAGTCCTCAAGTTTGGGAGATGGAAAGAAGTCTGGCTGATCTTCATGCAGACGTTCAACAAGCTACCGGAGTATATACGGTTAGCATGATTACCTGACAGGATCTGATAGCCAGTAGGGGCAACAAACCAAATCTCGCAGACTGTCGGAAGCGGAAGTCGTTGGCCTTGTCTTGATACCAGACCTGGCTCGGACTGCCGACGTCCATGATCTCGGTCATCTCAGCCAAGCGGGCCGTCGACTCGGGGTTGGACCGCGCCAGTGCGACGAGGGCATAGTATGCCTCCAGCTGCATGGTCTGATCCCTGGGGTTCGAGTCGTGAACACCGACCCATGTGGCAGCTGCCCATGGACTGGCCCATTCCTTGCAAGGTGCATCTCCGGGAAGATGCTCCCCAATGATGGTAATGTCATGGTCGACGGGCAATTGGCTGGCAATCGTCAATCCGGTAATGCTGATAATGGCGTGTCACATAGTCAGCGATATGTTGCGGGCCAAATTGCACGGACCGCCGAGATCGGCAAACTTACCCGGCACCCAGTATAGTGATCTTGGGCATGTCTGCGTGGTATTTGGAACGAGATTGATGATATCGTGCCACGACCCGCTATGAAGTTTTAGCTTGGATGTTTCGCAAGCTCGAAGTATACTGGACGGGCTCTACATTTAAGCCAGGACTCAGGCATGGCCTCGAATATGTCCGTAGGCCTGTGAGATATCTCTATCTTCAACTCAGGAAGCAGATTCCAGTACACGGAGTGGCTCCGGCCATTGAAGTTCCCACCTGTACCAAGTACGTTTCATACCCTTTTGGGACGATACGCGAGGTTCAGGGACCACGGGACCACAGCGTCTATACTCCTCAATGGCTTGGCTCCAGATTGCAGCGTTAGCGCGATTGCAAGGCCGTTCAAATCTTGACACCCAGAAGGAGAAGGGGTAGCACTAGTGACCAGGTCATGTTCAATATGACCGTTTGGTAGCCATGCAGCGCTCTGGACTCGTCTTGCCTCGCGTCGCTTCGCAAACTGGAAGGTCATGAAGATAGAGCAAAATCATGTGTCCACCCTGTGCACTTAGCGAAAACTTCGAGTCGTAACCTCTAGGTCGCGTGGACGTCAGAGACGCTTGATATCTAAAGCAAGGGCACAACACTGCTGTCACGGAAGATAAGATCAAAACTTGAAGTCCTGGCCATAGTTCACTGTTGCTCAACTCAAAATATAAGTAGCAGTCAAAGTCCTGTAGATAGTGCGAAGTCCATAGAGTCAAATGACAAAGCATAATTCATAAACTATTGCTGTATGCAAAAACCGACCAACATGTTTGTGCTACCGGATGCCACCATGAACGCTATCGAAGGGGGCGCCGAGTCAAAAGACCCAGAGAAGAAGCTATCGAGCACGCTCACCAAGACGGAGTCATCACGCATTGGACATACTCATACTATCCACCAAAAGCCTTTCACTGTCCTGTCCGCCATGGCGATTGGTCATGGCACAACAAACACCGCCGTCGGAGTCATACTCGTTGTCGCGTCCACAGTTCCATTTGGTGGTGCGCCTCTGGCTTTCTCGGGGTTTCTCTCCATGGCCTTTGTTGGTCTGTGTGTTGCCTCGAGTCTCGCAGAGTTGTCGTCCGCTATGCCGCACCCCGGAGGCCAATACGTTTGGACGGCTCGTCTCGCACCGCCCAGGCTACAGAGGAGCTTGGCTTTCCATGTGGGCATGCTCAGCTGGCTTGGAGCTGTCTTGACAAGTGCTTCTGCTTGTCTTGGAACCATTGAGGGCTTATTTTCAATCGTCGCCTTACTAAAGCCCGACTTCGAAGAAAAGAAGTGGATGGTCTTTCTGGCCTATCAAGCCCTCATTATTTTTACTCTTATTCCCGCAACCTTTGAGCGTGCTTTGGGCAAGGTGGCCAGTACCTTTCTCATTTTCACCGTCCTGGGGATTTTCATCACTTTTGTCACCCTATTTTCCCGCTCAGAACAGCACATCTCCGCCTCGGACTTTTTCACAGTGCTTTACAATGTCTCAGGCTGGAATGATGGTGTTGCATTCATGGTCGGTCTGAATGGCATCAATTGGACATTTTCCTGCCTAGACGTCGTTGTGAATATCACCGAAGAGACTCCGAATCCTCGACTGAATGTGCCAAAGTCGTTGATGATGACCATCTGGGTTTCGGTGGTGTCTGGGATGCTCATGATAACATCCATTTACGTCAACATTCCGGACTTTTCCCTTCTCAGCGACACTTCCGCTATTGCCGTCTACCATTATATCTTGCGGAGTAGCAACTCTGCGGCTGTGGCATTGTACATGGTCCCGATGATCTCCTCGATCGCTGCGGTCTGGGCCATTCATACCTGGCAATCCCGCCTGGCTTGGACCATTGCCCGCCAGAATGGCATGCCATTTTCGTCTGACCTCAGCCGTGTGGCTCCGGCTCCATTTGACACCCCTATCTACGCCATGCTGTTTTCTGCAAGTGTCACCGCCGCGCTTGGTTGCATCTACCTAGGCTCAACCACAGCGTTCAGCTCCTTCATTGCTGTCGGCATTTTGTGTCAATACTTCAGCTACTCCATCCCCATTGTCCTGCTTCTCCGTTTCGGACGAGCAAAGTTTGAGCACGGTCCCTTCTGGCAAGGTCGTTTTGGACTACTAGCCAACTGTGTGGTCCTGTTATGGACTTTCTTCTCTTTGGTCTTTTACTGCCTTCCCTACTATCTCCCCGTCCAAGCATCGGAAATGAATTACTGCTCTGTGGTGCTGGTCGGTCTTGTCACGTTTATTGGCGCGTTGTGAATGTTTCACGCCAGAAAATATTATCAACTGGATAGTATAGATGATTATAGCGACTAGATAGATAGCATATATATGATGTTTGTCGACATGTTATTAGAAACTTACCTAAGCATGAAGGGTTTAGGGTTGGAAGGATGCCAGGCTTCCTGTTAGGCATCATCGAAAACATCCCAGCTAGTGGGGCAGACACTCACTACAACCAACCAGGATGCCGACCAAAATGAATTTCTACGTCTAGGTATTCCGTCATTGAACTATCCAGATGTGTGCCAATCACATAGAATTGTCGTTCAGAAGCCCCCTCAATGTTCTCTGGCCCTAATTGACTTCTACGGCACGAACTCCATACTCGTTCGCTTCAATGGGAGTTCTTCATCTTTTGTTAAATGTCGAACAGCTATCAGATCACTTTTCATATTTCCGTGCCTTCCTTGTAGCCCACCAATTGGCTCAGAAACCTGCATCCATCGGCTAACCGAAGTCCACTGACCTGTCCGACAGAGTCCACGCAGGGACCTTCACCGGAACAGACTATCCGCTTGTCAACAGGGGAGTTCTGCACGAACTTCAAGATTGCTCCGGTGCTTCCTTCAAGCGGGTCATTGCAAAAGATCCATGCTCTTGTCAAAACTGCAACCAGTGCATATAGTGCCACGATTCTCAGTCTCTTGAACATGAAGTAGATTGATTTGCTGTCTCATCCAGATGTCGACTTTCTGATCCTTCTACTCCATCTCCCAGCAATTTGACATCCCAACGTAAGTTCGTAAGAAAGTTGAAAGCGACGCGCGAGGCGTTTTCGGAAATTCCGAATGCCAAGATTGACGATAAGTGGAGAATCATGTATTCGATCTAGATGAGCTGCCTCGTAGGGTTGGTACCTGAATCTCGGTTCCGCTCTCGGCACACGACCCGAGAGGATGCAACGTCGGTTGAAACTTGATAGCACGTGGCGGCGAACTTGCTCTATGACCGCTTGGCTCAGAGGCAGCATCAACCAAACAAATTGCTTGAAAGATATCATGGCCCAGCAAACGGGCCGTGAACACTTTAACCGTTACGTGTAATCTGCATAGTTCTATTTTCGATCATGGTGATGTGGAGACTCGAGCGACTTATCTACCATTGACTACTATTTCACTCTTAATTTGGCAATTATTATGCCTTAGCATGTAATAGCGATTATCTGACGGGCAAACAACGGCAGCCACGTGCAAAAGCCAACAAGTCTGTCCTGGAACTAGTCCGGGAGGTATGCCATTTTAATGTGTATATATAATCTGTGACTCATGTTTCAACAAGCTTGGAGTGTGCAGACGTTCAAGTGCAAAACCCTCTCCAAGCGGTCTTGACATTCACTTTATATTGGCACCAAAATGAAGCCAATCATCTCCCTCTCTTGTGCACTTGTCCCAATTCTTCTTGGAACTACCCTGGCATCCACAAACAGCACGTTAGACGCACTTGTTCAGAGTTCTACACACAATATACGATCCATCTTGTCTGATAGATCATCCTGGAATGTGTCAAACACTTGCACGTCCGAAAATGTTGTCGTGCGAAGGGAATGGTCAGTCCATCACTATGGCGTCGATAAACTTCTCTGCCATTATACACTTCGACAGCACTGACCTCACTGCATGTAGGGCAACTCTTACATCGAACGAAAGACTGGAGTATGTCGACGCTGTCAAATGCCTCATGAACACAGATCCCATCACGCCTCTGTCTGCCGCACCGGGAGTCCGTAGCCGCTTCGACGACTTTGGTGCTCTGCACGTGAATAAAACTTCCATGATTCACTGGACGAGTTACTTTTTCACGTGGCATCGCTACTACACCTGGCTCTACGAAAGTGCGCTTCGCGATGAATGTGGCTACAACGGAACACAACCATACTGGGACTGGTCCTCTACGAACACGATTGCCGAGCATCCGCTGTTTGACGGGACTGCCACTTCCATGTCCGGCAACGGCGCTCCAGCGAACCACACGTCCATCATCTACCTTCCCACTCCGGACGTCATCAACTCGACGCTGCCCTCGGGCTCGGGCGGCGGCTGCCTCACGTCTGGGCCATTTGTCAACTTCACTGTCACGCTCGGTCCCCACGGTGCCCCGCTCTCTGACGGCCTGCAGTTCAATGAGCGTTGCCTCACGCGTGACTTTCGCGACTGGTACCTGCAAGAATATTTATCATATGACAACGTCACAACCGCGATGGTACAGCCAGACTTGCAGAGCTACAGCAACGTCGTGGGATCCACATACGGTGGCTTGCACGACAGCGGCCATCAAGGCATCGGAGGCCTGCAGGACGACTTGTGGGCCAGCTCTCAGGATCCGTATTTCTTCTTCCACCACAGTCAGATTGACAGAGTCTGGAGTCTCTGGCAAGGCCTGGATCAGGACGTCAGGACTAAGCAGGTTTCGGACACGTTGACAATCAGAAATTGTGAGTTTGTTGACAAGATTGCTGAAATGAAACTTGTTCTAATATTCTTTCGTGTAGTACCCCCATCTGCCAACGGCACTTTGGAGACCGTAGTCGATATGGGGTTCTTGGTAGACGCGAAGACAATAGGAGAGTTGAGCTCTACGATTGACGGACCTTTCTGTTATGTGTATGCTTAGACGAACGAAAATAGTTACATGTACCCATGGAAGACTGCCCAACTGCTTATACCTTCGCCACGGTTCAGAGACGTGGCATCAGAGTCTCATCCTACCGGTCGGTTTCTAGGCTGGTAGCTGAGACACAATCCCCATGATGTCGCACATGTGATTTCCGGCGTCTGCTGCAGTTTCAACATGTGATTCCGTCTCTGGCCTGGGGCCGACATTGATGATAGGCGGCACATCGATGTCGTCCAAGAAGGCGGACAGCTTGCCCGTGCCTTTCTGTGCCAGAGTCAATCCATTGCCGAACCAGGCCATGCGGTTGTCTTCGGCTTCCGGTCGCAAGCCGTAGCAATAGTCCTCCCATCGTGGATTCTGCATAGCCTTCACATTGTGCGTGGCTGATCCGGGCCATATGACAGAGACACGCCCTTCGTCCCGATCCCCTTTGAAAAAAGAGCTGCACTGCGATGACGGTCAGACTTGCAGGAAATGATGTTCTGAGTTGATTCTGCTACTGACCTTGTACGTGAATATAGTCTTGTCAAAGTACTTGTCGGCTTGGGCGTTGAAATCCTGCAAGGCTTCCATCCTACAAAGTGGTTAGTCCGCTGATGAATAGGTTATTTCCCCTTCAAAGACTCACTTCGGCTCCATCCAGCCGTACGACTCTCTTTGCAGCTTCGATATGCACTGGACGATATAGTCCATGACGAGCTCCAGCGTGGGGATGAAACTGCCCGAGGCAGGTGCGCTCGCAGGCCCGAGAAACATGAAATGATTCGGAATATTCGGGACTGCGACGCCCATGTAGGCCTGAGGAGAAGGTGTATACATGTCATCTAGACTGACACCGTTTCTTCCAATGATGGGAGCGGCTACGTTCTTGGATGAACTGGATCTGATCAGCTGACAGCTCTCCACAGTAAGATGGAGAGGGGTGGGGGAGCTCGGATTGGGACTCTTACTAGTCGAAGCCCGTGGCGCAAATGATGGCATCGACATCATGGTGGTTGCCAGTGCTGTCGCAAACGCCACTATCATTCACTTCTGTGACTCCAGCACCGATAAAGCTAACGTTCTCCTGGAGAAGGGCCTCGAGATAGCCAGGACCTGGAGTGAGGCGGCGACAGCCCGGGGGAAACGGAGGAAGCAACGACTCATATATTTCAGGCTTCTGTGACAGCTTTGCCTTCATGAATCTATTAGTCTCCTCCCAGAAGCGCTTTTGCGTGTCTGTTCCCCGAAATGTGACGAGTTGGCTCTTGTTCATTGCCGCTTCTAGCTTGTGGCGATATTCATTGTAGAAGGCTGCATCGCTGGCGAACCTTTGACGTTCCTCAAGTGTGTACTCTGTACCAGATGCGTCAGTCTTGCTCTATACTCCGAACATCGAGATGTCATTCAATTTTGAACTCTCGCGTTCGAGACTTACCAAAGTTAGTACCACCGCCAATATCTGCGCCGTAGCCAACGGGGCTTATCCACGTCTTGCCTCTCATGTAGTGGAATACGTGTTTGGCCTTAGGCTGGATGTGTGGGAGGACCTGGATACCTGTCGATCCAGCCCCAATCAATGCCACCGTCTTGTCGGTCCAGTCAAAGTCGGGATCAAAATTGGCAGTATGCATGAGGTTACCCTTGAAACTGTGAAGGCCCTTGATTTCTGGCCATTTCCATGTATTCAGAAGACCGGTTCCCCGAATCAGAACATCTGCACGGTCGGTAAAGGTCTGCATGGGAAAGCAAAGCAATCCATTACTGTCAGTACATGCACAGCGTGGTTTGGCCTAAGAGTGGTAGTCTCACCTGTCCCGTTGCCAGATCCTTTATCTTCAAGACCCACTGCTGAGTCTCGTCATTCCAGGTTGCCCCTTGGAATACGTGCTCAAACTTGACGTATTTCGCGACATCGTATCGCCATGCGACATCCTTGAGATATTCGTGAATCTCTCTACCACCAGAGTAAAATTGGGACCAATTCGGATTTGAGGCAAAGGTAAACTGATAACTGTGCGATGGTACGTGTTTACTCGGAATCAGCGAAGCCACTCAAGATGGGCTTATATCTCAGGCAACGCACCGCATCCAGGGACTTAATCAACTCAACTCAACTCAACTAGGGACCCTAGTTGAGTTAAGTTGATATTACTAAGCAGACTGCTGATTGAGTTGACCAACCAGACCCCGATATTGAGTTAAGTTAAGTTGAGTTGATATACGTTGACGTGTAGGCGCGCGCAGCGCGCGATTTTTTTGGCCGGGACCCACTAAAATATCCCCGGATATTCCGATATTTATCCGAAATCTGGGAGATTTTCCCGGATCCGGGGAGCTCCGAATAGCCTCCAAAATTGCCGAATCTGGGGGCAAACGGATCCACTGCAAATTAACGTATATCAACTCAATATCAATCAACGAGAGGGCAAAATTGAGTGGATTGATTAGTCAGAAACGCTCTCGTTGAGTTGATTGAGTTGACGAAATTCTTCCCGATATTGAGTTGATTTACGTTGAGTTGATTAAGTCCCTGACCGCATCCAACACCCGGGTATCTAGTGATTCACTCTCAGTCACCTATATTTCCTCTTCGGATCGCGCATAGAACGGTACCAGTCAGACAACATACCTATTCTCCAGCCATGTGCCGCCAAAGTCGGCGTTCTTTTCGTATATGGTCAAGTTGAGCCGGGAAAGGCGCTGAGGAAGTCGAATGCCGCATAATATCCCTGAAAAGCCGGCACCGATGCACACCACCTTGATCGGGCGTGCCTCGTCAATTGCTCTGTCAAGGAGCGGATCAATCCATGAGGCCATGATGTAACGATTCAGTGCCCTCTCAGTCGTACTATCTTTGTGTGTCCCCTCATTGAATCAGCCCTCTAGATATGGGAGATATATAGAATTATCGGTGGATCTCGAATTCCACTATTGTCTGCAGATAAGCTTCGCGGCCCCATTCTAGGCATATGAGCTTTCAGTCTGCGCCGCCTATCAGTTGGTCGTATACTCGGCACAGATGCTTTAACGCAGTTCAAGTGTTTGACTAAGTTCTTCCAATTGCAATCAGTGTTGCATTCTCCAGTCGCTGCTAGTTTCTAAGGCCAGACTTGCCTATCTAGATCAATAAGAGCTCCGTTGAGGTCTTCGGTATGTCGGAGCTGAGCCGCGCAACAGGGTGGGGGCACTTTGGGCCGATCCCATATCTTGTTTCTTGGGTTCGGTAAATGACCCAACAAGGAAAGGCACGAGATGTACCTGATAGCCAGTACCTTATCGCGATGGACTGAGAAGTGGACGATTTGGTGTCCATCTGCATATTCCCGTTTAGTCTTGTTGCGTCCGAATGACACATCCTTGAGATTTACAGAAAGGTGTTTTCTATACACACCTATACGCACTGGATGGGTACGGATACCTAGGCCGGTACCTGAACCCACCCCGAAATAAATGCCAATCATGTTCAACGTTAGACGATTGTGCACACACTCACACCACATACGATAAAATGAATTGCTTCCAAGGACCACCTAGTTGTTCTTTGGCCTAATGCGACTCGTGTATATTCTATAATAGGCAACCACGCATCTGTTTCGACATACTGTTGGGCCTCGACACGATCGCCCTTTCACAACTGCAAAACTTCAGGTACCGCATGCGCATACCTAGTAGCCATGATCATGTGGCTGGAGTTTTACGAGAGACGAAATACATGAGCGGGGAAGCACAAAAATGATATAGAAAACGATTGTCGGTATGATGAATTTGCTGTATTTAATCCCAAAGTTACTCTGTCATATGCCTGCCAAGTTTGTTTATATACTAAATCACTTAGGAAATCTCAGAAACTCCAGAAAGATCCAGTTCTTCGCACTTCCTTATCCATCAGCACCTTCGTAGTCAAACGAACCGTGTCTTACAACATGGCCCCCTTATCAAAGTCGATTACCGCTCCTAACAGCCGCCAGTTTGAGCTTCCGACGGGTCTCTTTATCAACAACGAATGGATAGAAGCGTCAAATGCTCAAGTCTTGGCCAGCATCAATCCCGCGTAAGCAAACCTTTATCACCATCTGGCCTTCTGATCTCACGCGCATGTGTTGATGTTGTCACCAGCACCGAGGATGAAATAGTTTCTGTCTCTGCTGCTACCGCAGAGGACGTGGAGAGAGCCGTCAAGGCCGCCAGGCTGGCCTTGGAGACGACCTGCGCTGAAGTCAATGGTACACAGCGGGGAAGGCTCCTGAACAAGCTCGCGGATCTCGTGGAGGGCGAGATGGAAACCCTGGCCACTATTGAGTCCATGGACAATGGAAAGCCCTACAGTCAGGCCTTCGGCGATATCCAGGAGGCCTACGATGTGTTCAGGTACTACGGCGGCTGGGCTGATAAGACCTACGGGCAGACCATTGAGACAGGGACACACAAGTTCACATACACCGTACGAGAGCCGATTGGTGTGTGTGGTCAGATCATCCCGTAAGTCCTGAGAATGATTGAACAGGGAGCAGGAAAATCAACGTTTGTGTTGAGATCTAATGCAATTCAGGTGGAATTATCCTCTAGCCATGGCTGCATGGAAGCTAGGGCCGTGCCTTGCCTGCGGTAACACGTCCGTTCTGAAACCCGCCGAGCAGACTCCTCTATCTGTCTTATACTTTGCCAACCTGATCGTCAAGGCAGGTTTTCCACCCGGCGTCGTCAATATTATCAACGGCTA
Source organism: Pestalotiopsis sp. JCM 9685 (assembly GCA_001599175.1). Taxonomy (NCBI): domain Eukaryota; kingdom Fungi; phylum Ascomycota; class Sordariomycetes; order Amphisphaeriales; family Sporocadaceae; genus Pestalotiopsis; species Pestalotiopsis sp. JCM 9685. Next base: position 3,676,416 of record BCGF01000004.1, read on the forward strand.
TGGTCGAGAGGCTGGATCGGCCCTCGTCGAGCATCCTGGCGTGGACAAGATCGCGTTCACAGGTAGCACCCTGACGGCCCGATCGATCATGAAGTCGGCCGCGTCGACCTTGAAGAACATCACTCTAGAGACGGGCGGAAAGTCACCCCTCATCGTCTTTGAGGATGCTGACCTCAGAAATGCAGTCAAGTGGGCTCACTACGGCATCATGGGCAACATGGGCCAGATCTGCACCGCCACGTCGCGATTGTTCGTCCATGAGACGGTGTACGACGAGTTCCTGAAGCTTCTCATCGCGTACACGCAAAAGACATCCGTGATTGGCGATCCATTTGACGAAAAGTCGTGGCACGGGCCCCAGGTCTCTCAGTCTCAGTACGACCAAATCTTGGCCTTTGTACAATCTGCACGAAACGACGGCGGTGCGGTGTTGCTCGGCGGCAAAGCGGCGGGTAATAGACCTGGTGGAAAGGGGCTTTTACTTCGAGCCCACATTGATCGGCGATGTGACACCCTCCATGGATGTATACCGTCACGAGATCTTCGGTCCGTTTGGAGTCATATGCAAGTTTGAATCCGAGAGCGACGTGGTGGCCATGGCGAATGACACCGAGTACGGGCTCGGTGCCGCCTTGTTCACGAAGGACATTACCCGGGCAACACGCGTGTCGCGCAAGCTGCAAGCTGGGATGGTGTGGATTAATTCCAGCAATAACTCTGACTACCGTGTGCCCTTTGGCGGTTACAAGCAGTCTGGTATCGGGCGCGAACTCAGCGAAGCAGGACTAGAAGCGTACTCCTCCGTCAAGGCAGTCCATCTCAATCTTGTCATGGCGGATATTTGAAATGGGTTTGTAGTGCAATTGACAGACTGTTAAGAGTGCCACTTGCTGTAGGTATCGTGAGCACAACAATACTGAATGCTACGCCTTGCGACCGAGTCGATGTTAGACCCATTTATGTAAACATCTATTGCGCGTTTCAATGGGCTCTCAACTTTTTTGATCCTTTGCGTGACACATTAAAAAGCACTCGATAGCCTAATCTAGTCTTGCAATATGGTTCGGCGGTACATTGTATATCGAGACAGACACAGTGTAGGTACCCGCCCAAAGTTTTAGGCAGGCACATTTCATAGATGTAGATTAAGTGGGACCTTACCATAATTTGTCCTTAACGTAGGTAGGTAGTATATATGATAGATTTGATTTGTCCGTTTATCCAACGTCACGTCACATCAATGATGTGTTCGACTAACATCACTGACCATTCAGCTGTCGAATTGGAGCGTGGGGCCTCAACCCTCAAGCTGTCCCTCATGTCAGCACTGGCTCAGCACTGGTACTAACATACCTACATTAGCTAGAGAGGTACATGTTACACAACGTGATCTCGGGATCTCGTTGATTACCATTCCAATGCCAAAGCCGAGGCTGATCAGCAATCATGTCTGCGAACAGGTACAATTTTTTTTTCCCAAATCGAAGACGAATCGCTATAAAATTTGGCGGCCCAGGGCTGTTTGACAACGGACGTTTCTTTTCTGCCAAACACTGCTCCTGCGAACAAAGCAATTGCTTGCGTGCAGCACTCGTCAAATGCGTCCTTCTGATCAAGTCTGAATACTTCAATCATCATGTCTCATCCCAATCTACTTATTACTGGCATTACTGGCTTCATCGGCTACAAGGTTCTGCTCAACGCCCTCGAGGCTGGTTACCATGTTCGAGCCGCCGTTCGCTCTTTCGGACAAAAAGACATGATCGCCAAGCACCCCAAAGTCGCTGCTCTCGAGTTACCGGCAGACCGACTGGAGTTTGTCGAGGTACCCGACATCTGCAACGACAAGGCGTACGAACAAGCTATCAAGGGCGTTGAGAATGTTATCCACCTCGCTTCGCCTCTGCCATCGCCCTTCCTTGATCCACAAACGGCTATCTACGAGCCCACCATCAAGAGTGCTACAAGTATCTTGCACAATGCACTTCAAGAGCCTGCCGTCAAGAAGCTCGTGATTGCATCCTCTGTCTTTGCAAACAGTCCTTTCCCTCCCAATAGCGACAAGATCACTGCTCAGTCTCGGGTTCCTGATTTCCCCGGGCCTTTCGATTCCATGCTGGCTGCGTACAGCATGGGAAAAGCTGCAGCTCTGAATGCCATTGACAGATTCGTCAGAGAGAAGAACCCACGTGAGTAATCAGATCCTGACTGGCAAACGATCAGAATACTAACGTACATGGCCTCATTAGACTTCAAGGTCGTCAACGTATTCCCAGGGTTTGTTTTTGGCACTGACGACCGCGCCCTGAAGACGAGCGATATGTCTGCGGGAACCAACAGACTTCTGCTTGCCGTCATCACCGGCCAGAATGCCGAGATGCCCATGCCTTCCGGAGCCACGCACGTCTACGATGCTGCAACCCTTTTCCTGGCGGGACTCGAAGACGACGCGCCGGCCAACATCGGTGCCTCGGTACCACACGCGTTTGAGGACGCCTGGGCCATTGCCCAAAAGCATTTCCCCGAAGCTGTCGACGATGGACTCCTGTCTCAAGGCAGCCAAGCCACGGTTCCTGTCGACTGGGACTCGTCGCAGACTGAGATGGAGATCAAGGGTTTCAAGTTCAGGACGTACGAGGACATGATCGTCGACACGACTACCCAGTATCTCGAGCTCTTGGCGAATGAAAAGCACTAGGAATTGGTTCAATGCAGATTGTCAATGTATGCCCATTCTCGACTCTGCGAGAGTAGGACTCCAATCAGCAATTCTGTAGTATGAATGACGTAAGTCATCTAGTCATTTAAATGTATTATGGGCGCTGTTGATTAGTCCTGAGAGACATTTCGGCAGCATAGTGTTGGAGTCAATCTATTCGCACTGAATACAAGATGGATGACTTGCGTAGACTTGTACAAAATCAGTCATTATTGAAATAATAAATGTCGAAGAGCAAAGCCGCTTTGGAATATAGGCTGTGACATGAGTACTTGCTGTCACATACGACCATAGACACTAGAAAGCTCGGCATCCCGTCCGCTCTGCCCTAGATAAACTGGTGATCGCTGGATTAGTACTCAGGTCGGTGACGACTGGGGAATCCCCGGTGTTGTATGTTTTTGCTTCCTAAGGCCTTTTTTTTTTGTTAGCGCCTATCTAGGTAGGTATCAATTTGTATTCAAGTTCGGGTCAGGTGTCTAAGTTTTATGTCTTTTGTTGCGCTGTTCAGGGAATCGACCACGCAGTGTATAAGCCCATGGACCCGCACAGGACAAGTCTTAGTTCTATATTATATTTGCTCCCGTGCTACAATACATTCTCGTACCTGACTTTACACTGATCACACTATTGTGACATTGTACCTAGGTAGAACTACTAAGCTGCTTGATAATAAAAGTTTCACCCAGTTTCTGCGTGTTGGAGTCGGTAGGATAAGAAAGGTGCTGGGAATTGATACCGGAACCGTGGGTTGTATCACAAACACCGTCACCCTTTCTGATGTTAGGTTTGGAATATCAATACATATAAATAAGGGTGAACATACGTAGGCGCAAACGTCCAAGGTCTTGCTGATCCACTCGTCAGGGATGCTCTTGCCGAGTCCCGCAGACAGACCATTGACATCCTTGGTTGTGCTGCCGCCGGTGGTGTCGACATTGCAGTCTAGTCCAGACTTGTGCTCGGGGTCTCCAATCAGGAAAACTCCCTTTACGGCGTCGAACATATCATCCGTAAGACTGGGAAGAGCATTGACTGTCGCAGCAGCGCCCTGGGAGTAGCCCTCCAGGATGAAACACTCTGCAGGAGATGACTGCAGTGTAGTCTTGACCTTGCTAATAATGTCCTCTGTTCCAGCCTCCGAGTTCTGCGAGTAGTCGGCGGCGTATACTGTGTTGTAGATCTTGCCACCCGTCATCTGGGACGTGACGTCCGAGTTCATCGTCTTGAAGCCAGCAGATTCGCCCTGGGCTTCGCCGGTGCCCCGGGTGTTGATGATCGTGTACGATGGACAGTCGCTAGATGCCTGGGCGCTTCCCAGTGGTGTCGCGTGAGCTGACACTAGCAATAAGGCCTGGAGGGCCAATAATTGTGTTAATTGAGGCATGATGGAGATTGCTGGCATTGGTTCCTATTGGCATCGATCATCGAAGAACAGGTACAGTGTTCGTGAGAATATATACTTTCTCAAAGCACTGAAAAGGAACTGTCATTCGGCATTCGGCATTCGGCAGTTGAGCGTCGCCTAAGGAGCAACACTTCTTGTTGCCGATTCCCTATATCAATGTTCTGTAATAGTTTTATTCCCTATATCTGTGCTTTTTTGATAGTGTCGTGTCACGCAAAGTGGTGTCCACAAGAAATAGCGCGCGCACTGCTCAGATTATACCAGCCGTGCCAGCTTATACGCCTGTCTGCGACTGCTAGCGCGATTTCTTGTGTCCATCACTTGCCACGGTCCTTTGACCTCAAGTCGCTTTGACTGCTAGCGTTTGCTGATCGCTTCCTCTCGCAAGACCATTCTGTTTGAGGAGAGCTAGCACAGTTGTCAATGACGTTCGAGCCGGTAAGCAGATTATCCAAAAATAAACAGAAAATCATCTATTTATCAACCTCCGTTGTGAACATCGGCATCGCAATGGATGGGCTTGCCGTGAAGCAACGTATCAAGCTACTGGCCCGCTTCCCACTTGCATAGCTGCCGCGCGGAACTGCCAAGGCTATATATACCTTATTATCACGTCTACCACTGCGCCAGCAGACCTAAAAGTGAAGCTCCACTCTGGTAGCTAGGCTATCAGTGTGGATATAAACGTGATATCTAACTTCTGTACCTGAAAAATCTAGCCCTAAGGCATTGTCTACTATGTATATTACCACTTTATTATCGGCAAATAAACACGTGAATGTAAAGCGGGGTTACGTCTCTCCATGCATTTCTATAAAACTCTCCCTTTTTGGCCATGATATTGTGATAGGCCACCTAATCAAGCCCTTAATGGTCGGGATGCATTATCTGCAGTATATTGTCACGGACCTGCGTGAAGGAATTCAAGGCGTCTGGAAACAACGGTTCTATCGTAATTATGGAATTGTACCATTTTTCACGGCAGCTGCTGTAGAACAACAAAAACGGCAGAGAGACAGCATAAAGACATTCAACGCATACATCCACTTTGAGTACTATGAAATATCACGCCAGTAATCCACTAGCGGCAAGGAGATATTACACTGATCTTGAATCTATGCACCAGACAATCTGTAAATTCTGCTCAAGAATGGATGTACTGATAGTAAATCTACGGGCTCCGACCACGCATCCCAACTTGTCCATACATGGCTGCGCCGATGCACGAACGGACATTCGATATGTCAAGATCTTATAGTGAAAGGTTCGCAGCTGCCACACACGGTGATTGTGATTGGGCCAGAGAGTTTGACTTCAGAACCATACCTACTCGAATCTTTTAATCAGCCAGGCTGTTATGTTGTACTCAGCCATTGCCGGGTAGCTGAAGCCCAACAGTAACTACGACTGAGAGTGAGCAACAGCAAAGAATATCCATCGCAAATCGGCTGAGGAGACTTAGAGCGGATTTAGTTCCACTTTCAGCTGAGGAGGTTCGCATTTATATTACTATATGAATGCGAAAATGCCTTGTTACATCGTCAAATAAAAGAAAACCGGAAAATAAGTATGTTGCAAAATAAAATATATAAAACAGAAGCTACCGCTCGAGTCAGTCGCATCTAAGAGCACGTCGTGAGCTTCGATGATCGTTTGGTTGGAAATGCCTTTCTATGACTCTTGGTGGGTCTTTCGAGCGTCCCCGAGTCTCGATCAAATCTTCCTGGTGCCATAGGTGTCAGAGGGGTAGATGTACTCTATGCATATGGCCGAATAGTTGGTGCTCATGACATCGCCGACGGTGACGTTGGGATAGATGTCGGCCATCCATAGGACGTGGTTAAGGGTAGTAACGTTGCCATCGTCACCATCGTAGTCGGTGAACTCGGGACCAGGCGCGGACCATCCGATGAGATCGAGAATGGTTTGGCTGGGGACGTTGTTGCCACCCATGTCGGTCAGACGGGAATCGAGGTCGGCCTGCTGCCATCTCCACCAGATGCTGTCGAGCCAGGCGTGGTGCAGGAAGAAGGTAGGATCGCCGGGCGACTTGGCGACATCGCCCATGACTCCACCGACAGCGAGATGGCCGGCGCCGTGGGGGGTTGCGGCGTAACACTGTCATGCGTCCTCGTAGGTCTCCTCCTCAAAGCATCTCTCGACAACAGAGGCGTTGGAGCCCTGGAGCTCGCTGGTGTTGACGTCACGGTAGAGACAGTAGGGGTCCACGGTGTCGACGTTCGAACCGTCCGAGTTTTGCGCGAAGCGTAGCTGCAAGTCGGCAAACGGACCGCTACTCACGCACTGGTCAGATCCAGTACCGTTGCCACCAAAAGTGTCATTCTGGAGGATGTCGGAAGTGAGGAGGTCAGAGAGCTGTGAGTCGGAAATCTCATCCCAGTAACTAGAAACCATGTTAGTTTGCACCCGTCAAGATGAACAGACGTGCGTTGATTCACTTACGGAATGGGTCCATCATAACCGCACTCGTCCGACAAGAGGTTGGCGTGGACGGCTGTGAAATAACGGTGCCATGGAAGGAATTGTCCCTGTTCAAATGTTCGTAAGAGAGTCCTGAACATATACTTTAGAAGTTGATGGGGATGTGCTTACGACCGAGTGGATGAAGCTCACTTGACGAATATGAAGCCACTGAAGCGTGTCCCAGATGGACTCGGCACCTTCGATGTCGATAGTGGGAGCGGAGGACTGCAAGCACAACTCAGCCTCAATGTAGGCGGACTGCTCATCCGAGGTTAGATCAGACCAAGGCTTGGCCTGTCTAAGACTTGCACAGGAGTCCTGGCGCGGGACCAGTGCCGGGGCGGCAGAGACCTGCGCCGACAAGACGAGGAGAACAGAGGCTACTTGGGATAGATGAAGCATGGTGATGATGTTGATTGCTGAACAGAGAGCTTTTTGAGGAGGAGATGGAGGTCGATAGGAAGAGAAGGTGGGAGTATCATGTTGCTTAATAGTCGACTCGTCTGAGCCATTGTGACGACCACTCGCACGTCCAGGCTTGGTGTGTAGTGGTCCACGTAAACATCTGCATATTGTCAATAGCTTGAACTTGACATACATCGACTGTTGCGCGTCGTGTGTCTCACATGCCGCTCAGTCCAGCTCAACCTCAATATCACACAGCATCGCCATAACTTCTAGAACCACCACCGGCCAAGAATCGTCTAATACTGGGTCTGAACGCCCGCGCCGGCAACTCCGCTGGTTGCTGTAGGATATCAATAAGTTGGCGGCCCCTGCCATTCTGGTACCAAATTGAGCGAATAGCACACCTCGAGCAATCGCTATGGTTTTTGCGAAGGAAAAGAACGCGTGTTAGCAGAGTTCGACTATTTTTACTGCTGTAGCATGCTACGTCAGTATAGGTGGGCCGATACAGAGTTGTTCACGAGGCTGTACCTGCATATCCACCGCTCGGACTGTTTGCGCATGCTATGGGCCTTCACAGCCGCAGTTTTGTTCGCCAGCCCCAGGTCCAAAGCGTGCCGGAGAACTCACAAGGCGTCGAGCAAGCGGCAACGGGTGCGCTAGTGGGGAGCATGTACGAGTATGCTGTGCTATACCACCTGAAATGTGACAGAGAATCGTGAGCCACGTTAGGTATCGAGTCAACGCGGTAGTTTTTGGTGGGATCCCGCGCGGCTCAATGGCATACCACGAAGCAGAGACTTACCCTGCTTATTGCCCGTGGCTGGCCCCACGGTGGTGAGTCGTGCTGTGTAGCTGGTGCGCCTGTGCAATATATACCACGGTAATAGTTGTATGCGTTGAGAAATAACCTCAGCACAAGCTCGACTGTCGGGAACCATTGCAATCGCTACAGACCTGTAGAGTGTATAAGCGCTGTTATCACACTGACATAGGTAGAAGCCGCCGCTGATGACCTGCGCGGGTATACCAAGCTGCTCTTCAGCACCTATGTCTTGTAGCTCCACAGAATCAACTCAGACTACTTCGAAAACTGCTCGTTTGCGATTCGCCTTCACACTTAGGCAGCGACTGAGTCGTCGTCAGCTAGCTACCGTCAGCCTGTATGGAAAGCATCAGTCAGCATAGAATTCTTGCCAAAGCAGTCGGATTCAATAGTCTCAGGTGAACGTAGGAGCAGTCAGCGATGGAAGAGCGGTGGACAAACAGACGCAAGACTGGGGCGTCTATACAGAATATTGGCAGAACTATCAAATCTCCCGCATGAAGCGCTTTCACGGCGGTGCAAGATTGAGGCGGCTTGGGTGGATCAACTCAGCTACCGTAAAGCTTGGTATACGAGAGACTGCCGGGGTCGAGGGCTGCCTGCTCCCTGCAGCCACATACGATCACGGACGTATTGGAAGCAGTCTGTTCCTGGCCTGTCGGCATGAGGGCGGTGGGCCCATTTCGAAAGAAACGGTCTGCAGATCTCGGGAATAAAATTTTAAGCCGCACACAGCGCTGCAGCGTCCCCCACGCAGAGGTATGCTTACAGGCCTGCTCTAGGAATGCGAGTAATAGCGGTCCGATTACGCGTAAACGCCCATATATGTGGAGGAAAAGAGCACAATGCCAGGAATATACGGAGTGGTAAATGTCAGACATATCGTGCTGTAGCTGTATTGTGGGCGTGGCCTCCGCCGCAGCCGCTCATGCCAAAATCATTCTTCTAAGAGTGGCGGGGAGTAAATACTACTTTGGCCTTGCAAAGAGGCAACATGGTCGAGCGCCAAGTCATACAACCCAACGCAGTGACTCACCATCAACTAACTCGAAATCGTAGTTGGTGATGATCTGGCTCAGAATCACCTTGATCACAGCTTCTGCATAGTATTGACCGGGACTAGGACAAGATTCAACATTCGCATTTAACACATATCACGATACGCACAGCACGCCTAAGATTTGGACTGATTCATGTTCCTAATACCAAGAATGCAAATACAACTAATTAAAAAGCTTAACAAATCAAATGGTTGGGTCCAAATAGTTGCCGTCGGTATGGACACTGGTGTTATATACGTAGGCATCGTCGGCGGTGATGTATTGAGCACAAATAACCGATCCATTGAGCTGCATAATGTCTCCAACCGTAGTGTTGGGCACGATCCAGTTCATCCAGAGGGTGTGGTTCAGGGTTGTCGTGCTGCCGGAATCGCCATTATAGTCGAGGATATTAGCACCAGGCTGAGAAAGGTCGGCGATGGCGAGGACCGAGTCCGGGGCTGTGTTGTTGCCGCCCATGTCGTACAACCGCTTCGGGTAGTCCGCCATCTGCCATTCCCACCACAGTTTATCAAGATAGGCGTGGTGTAGGAAGAACATAGGGTCGTTGCAGCTATCGATCGGATCCTTCATGAGACCGCCCGCGGCGCCGTGACCCGCACCGTGGGGTCCGTTAGAGTTGTAGCATGACCTGTAGGTGACTCGAGTTAGATGGTTGCTTCATGGCAATAAGAAGGGAACCCGAGTGTGATGGGGAAAACGGAAATGAAAATACACATACCAAGCATCAGTGTAGTTCTCGTAACCAAAACACGTCTCGATGTTGGTCTTGTTGATCTGTGCGAGGGAGCTCTCATCGAGACCGCGAGAGAGACAGAAGCTGTCACCCCGTTGATGGTGATTGCTCATTTGCAAGGTAATATTCGCAAATGGACCGTCGGCGACACACGAGCTCTCGGCAGTGCCATTGCCTCCGAAGCCTGTGGTGGCATCAAATACCGGGGCTTGGAATACGTCTCCGTTCATGTAGTCGGTGAGCTCATCCCAGTACGGGTGAGCGCCGGTGTAGTTGCAGAGCTGCTGCAGCGCAATCTCGTGTGCTCTCACATAGTACCGATGCCAGGGCAAAAACTGGCCGACGTAGTCTGATAAACAGGAGCTAACGGTCAGCGACGAGATGCTGGTGGCATTGCTGCTTCACTCGATGAAAAGTCACTTACGAATGTTGTTTCCTTGGGTGATATGGACATTAGCGAACTCGTCCCAAACATTGGTCGCGTTCTCAACGAGACCAGTGATTGGTGGGTGTGACATGAGACATAGCTCAGCTTGGATATAGTCGCTTTTTTCAGAATCGGTGAGGGCGTTCCACTAAACAACACATTTATGTAAGCGATTTCCATTAAGAGAACACAGGCGTAGTTCATGTTAAGGTCATTCGCGCATACATACTGATTTTCTCTGGTTGATATCGGTGCAGGTGCCTTGAACTTCAGCCAGGGCCGAGGCCGCAATGCTGAAGGAAACGGCTACAGTTAACAAAAGTCTCATGTCGATTGGCCAGTAGTCGATTTGTAGCACTAGAATTCCGTTCTAGATTGAATGCAACTGTGTCGACTGCTAATCCCGATGGTTCTTTGATATGATAGGCTGCCAATTGATCAAATCAAGTCTGTCACTAATAAGAGAAATTCTCCTTCTCTTATGTTGTAGATCGCGGGACGAGGGGTCCAAGCTAGTCCGCCCTGTAACAAAGCAAACCTTGACGCGGCTTCACTGCCACTTCAGTAATGACTAATAAATCCATTACGTGAGTCTCGCACTGAGACACATTCTCATAAACGGTAATCATTGTCACTCCTTTACCCGCAGTATTGGCCGGCCTGCATACAGTATACGCACAGCATGGACCGGGATAAATGCCGGCTTGGCCATAATATTGACGCTTACAGCTAATGACAACCGAGCAAACCGTACTTAGGAGGCCTAAGCCCCACTCCGCCTTGTTGGACTTTTCTATAAATGCTGACGACGCGCACTCACCTATTCAACGCGTGTCGGGCCATGGAACGATGACTAGGTAAATTTCAACTAAGCCTTGGTATAACAGCTGGATCTCAGCGGCGAGGTTCCACACTATTATGGGGTTCAGTATAGCTTCAGCGAATCACAGCCGTCCGTTTATATTTCCATTTCAAGTAACGCTTATATACAATATTGCTTCCGCTCTTGAACATGAGAAATTTCGGCTATCTAGACTAATAGCGGGACTAAAGGAAATATTACGAGGTTTGCGCTGCATAAATTTAATGAGAAGCTTGGAATTGGCAACATAAAGACGCACGTTAGAGTGTATATCATCAATCTAACCAGACAAGGTTCTCACAACAGCCTCCATCGGCCAGATCTAAGTGTGCAATGACACTCGCCGTACTGTTGTTCTCGGCGAGTTCCCACATCTCGACAAAGCCCCGCTCAAGATCTGGAAGTGCCACCCAACGGTCCGAAAACAAAGTAGGCTGTACTAGAGTCGATAGACCTCCACTTGTGGACGTGTCTATAAGGAAATTTTGCTTCTCCATACTCCCACCCTCGCTCAGTGTATGCAGAGCTACAGCGCCAAGATACTTGGAGGTGCGATCTCGCCTTGTACCCCACAGGAAAGAGTTGGTCGGCGACAGGTTAACCTCGGCCGACCAATAATCAGAATTATTCTGGCCAGGGCCCAATAATGAATAGGTAATAGACATTGTCAAACGTAGGAATCCCTGTTTTCTGGTCAATGGTGAATTGCGCAACGTGATTGGAAGTTTCGGTGACAATGTAGAGGTATCTGCCATTGGGGTGGACGACGCCATGACGAGGACCAGATACCGGGTCTGGGACATCAGACTTGGCCACATAGGCGACGTTGCCTGTTGAATCGTCAATCTCGTATGTCCAGATTGTGTCAACATCGACGTCGAAGGAGTAGAGATATCTCGAGTTGGGATGAAAAGGCGCCGCCGTGCAGATACGAGCCTTCAAAGGTGAGATTTTGGGTTTCGCCGACTAGCGAGCCATTGGCGGACACGGACGCCACAGACTGGGCAGTGAGATACGCCTGTGCGATCAGGTCAGTGAACCAACTCATTTATGCTGACAGCAAAGATAGGAAATTGTCCAAATTGTAAAAGTGGAAAGTCAATGGGAGTAAAGAGATGAATTTTTGGTGATCTTCACTAACCAGATGAACTTCGTACGGGGGTATCGGCCTCGCACCAGCCCACACGCCTAAGCCACGGGAACTACCGCCGCTTAGGCCTCCCGAGTACTGAAGATTCGCATCTTCATCTATCAAATAGCTGGCCAGATACGGCTGAGTACCCGAAAAGTCGCCCATGTTTGTGCTGTACAAGGCTTTTCTGTCTCCCTGATGCAATTGTGAGTACGATGAACAGCTGGGCATACCGACTGTCTGTGGGATTGCGACTAACACTCAGGGCAAGCCAGCCGCTGGCGACTGGCAGAGTATTGTTTCGAACAAGCTCAAGTGTCAACAGCTCATCATCGAACTCGAGTGTATAGAGCACATCCGGGCCGCCCTCATTGCCAACAAATGCCCGGTGATTGGCTCCATTACTGAGCGCAGCCAGGCTCAATAGAGCTACAATACTAAACATGGGGAACATGTTGATCGGGACTGTGAGAAATCCGGTTGCCTGGGCAAACCTCCGCACAGAGAGCTCGTACCCAGGGCTAATCTGTCAACATATAGTTTCTTCTTCTCGATGACACCTTTGAAGCGATGAACTATACCAAGACTTTGACGCGCGTTCAGCTGTCGGGCCAGGATCGGGCGCTCATGCAGGAGAATACTGCAGAAAGAGGCAAGTAGCAGTGCATGTCCAATCTACAAGCACGAATAATGGGTGGTGGGAGGGAAGTGCTGTAGGTAATTGGTGATCACAATTTCAGACTGTTGAAGCAGATCGAACTCGGTCTCGGCCTTCGGGGAAAAGGTCACATAGACGGTCACAAAGTACCACTACTGAACGCAGTTCTGAACTTTTCAACGGCCAGCGGCTTATTCTGTGCTACATGAATACTTGGATTGGGAAAATGTGTTATGAAATCATATACCCAAAAGGAGTAGTAAAGCTTCGCTTTTCATCTGCATGTACATAATCTTTGAACAAGAAATGCTAAATAAGTCTTCTCCGGTCGCCTGCGAAAGGGTTGACCCTAAACGCACGCGTCAGCCGGCCTATACTATCTCAAGCTCCCTCTTCACAGGAGTGATGATCTCTTCTGTCCTCATTACCATCAGGCGGTGGCTGTGGCTGTAGCAGCGGAGACAATAGAGGTCGTAGTAGCTATGCAAGTCAGCACTGTTTGAAAATTATGTCATATCTAGATGCGGAACTCACGAAAGCCACCAGGAGGCGTGTAAGTGAACGTTGTGTCTTCGCCGCCATTCTCCCCGTAATGGGCGGCTGGACGATATGTATCGCTGTAATCAACTGTCCCGTTGATTCCGACAGTAATGAACATGAGCACTCCATCCGATAGACTGTCGCCCAGCAGGACGTAGTCTACAAATGGGTCATACTCCTCGGACGCGGAGCTATACGCAATAGTATCATTGGCAGTCACCAGGTGTGATTGAGTGTTGGACGCGTAAGGCTCGGTCGCCTCGATTGAGTCGACAAGCTCGTCGTTGAAAAAGAGCTGACCGATGTGTCGGGTAGTGCCTGCGATGTAGGTATTGTTGGGCAGAATCGTTGAGTTCTCGGTGGCTATGATATGTATATGAGTGGCACGCCCAACATAGTGACCAGGAAAGATGGTGTCGATCTCGACGACACCTTCGTCATCGCTGCCGCCAACACCGCGAAGCCAGGTTGAGTTCAAGCCAGCCTGGCCTGACGCGCTGACTCCGGAGTACACTCCAGTCGCATTGCAGTGCCAAACGTCAACGAGCAGGTCGCTCATCGGAAGGAACGTGTTAATGTCAACAAACTGCATATCCAAGTGAACGGGAATACCGGCCTGGCCCTCTGTGAGATCCTGGCGGATGAATTCACCCGAAGCGAAGTAAGGCCCGATATCACTCTCCGGGGCGAGAGCAGCGATCTGGTTCGTGCCAAACAGCACTTCTGGGGGAGTGTCTAGGGTGTAGCCCTTCTCAGTGACATCGTGGGAGATGTTTAGATAGTGCAAAAGTTGGTCCTCGTCCCTCTTGAACATGTTCTCTGGCATTGATTCAGCTTTTTGGGCATTAGTCGATCGATGTCTGATTTCTTACTCTTGGTTAGAGAGCGCTGGGCACGGATTCTCTCTGCAGTTGCCGCTCGGCGCTCTACCGTGCGTGCCCTGAGGGCAGTGACGTGAGGCTCGTTGGAATATCTCGTCAATGCTCGCCGGGCGTCCGCGTGCGCGACCTTGAGCATCTTCGCCTCGCGGGCGATTTCTTCGTAAGAACCTCCAAGGTGTGCAGAAACGTCACCAATGGTGAGAGCTGTCGCTACAGCGGCGGCGAGACTCTGAATTCTGACCATGTTGCTGGATTGTGGGAGGAGAACTTAAGGAAAAGTCTTGGGAGGAAGATTGAATAACAGATGACCCAACAGTACGCTGGATCAGTGAATTAAGGCTCATTTACTTGGTATATATGTCTCGATCTCTTCTATACGGTACCATAGTTAGACAAGCGTCCGTGGTTGACATTGCATCTGTCTATGGCTCCAATCTGTACCTGAAGTGAGGCGTTGTCGACTGAGACCAATCCCATATCCTGGATTTCTACTCATCTGGGGAATTATCCACCGAGATCATCCGTGATCGACATCAGAGCGACGCGTCCTGTAGTCCCCGTCACTTCTTGGCGGTCCATTTCTATCCGGCTGGTCAGCCGTGTTCTCCGTAACGTAAGAGGGAAGTGAACCGGAGGCCCTGGAATGTCTGCGTCGACGAATCTCAGAAATGTATACAGCGCTGGCTGACAAACGCTCATGCAGTGGTTTGTCATGAGTTGCAATAAATATCCAACGACGAATGGCAGGGTTTAGGAAGAAGCAAAGAAATAATGACTGTTGTGCTCAGCTGCGCATGGGTTTCGCGTTGAGGCTCATATGGTCGTGCCAAGTATGCGTCTCCTAGCAGGTCTTTCTGACAAGCTTTATGGGCAGGAGAACGCCATTCAACTCCCCTTGAATTGCACGTACGTACCATGCATCGAAGATGATGTGGCCTTCCTGTCTAGATGCCTCACAAGGCCTTGGATCTTGCTTCTTTGCCGTTCCTTGAAATTTTGTGCATGCGGTCTACACCTGTACATCGATCTATCCTTGTAAATTCTTGGAGAAGGTGGGTTCGCACGCATTTCTTCCGATCTCTTTGGTTATGACAATATCAAGCATGTTGTTGAACTCAATTCCACAGCGGCGATTCTGGTCAGCAACACACGTTGTGTAGTTTCAGTGTAACTTGTCTCTCTCATATGTAGTCGTCGAGCAATGGGTTCTCCAGCAGCTCAGCTCCACCAGAACATGCTGAGTTGTACACTACCGAACTTTTGTCGCGTAAATGCCAGACAGTGGCTGCCGACAAGTTCGGTCGTAAGCTTCACGATGGAAATTGA
This sequence comes from Pestalotiopsis sp. JCM 9685, assembly GCA_001599175.1. Taxonomy (NCBI): domain Eukaryota; kingdom Fungi; phylum Ascomycota; class Sordariomycetes; order Amphisphaeriales; family Sporocadaceae; genus Pestalotiopsis; species Pestalotiopsis sp. JCM 9685. The sequence goes on from BCGF01000004.1 coordinate 3,691,884, forward strand.
ATGTCAGTCAGACAATGTTTCCAGCTGTGACCGCTTGGCATCCAAGACCATCAGCTGCAGTGAAGCCAGGCACTCGGGACACAGCCCGCTGGGTATACGATAGCTTGCGCCTATATTTCCTAATTGGGACTTAGACAGGAGGTGGATTCTCCACTCCGGCGATGAGGAAAAACCGAAAGGAAAAAAGGCGGTAATACACTCGAGTTACCATGAGAACATGCCCACGCATCCTAAGCGGATGGTTGTCCTTGGCAATTGATGGTTTCTATGACACTAGCGCCATGGATCGAAATTGCTTTTCGCTGACAAAGAACTATCCCAAGGCATGACAAAGCCCACACGGCGTTCAAACATGGCAACCGCAACGTAATGATGTCGATCTCGTTGGCCAGCTACAATGCAGGCCGCGTGGCTTCTTTTTGAGTTGCAATGTTCCGAAAGTGAATTTATCACACTGCATGTTCTGAAAGCAACACACTTTGACGGCCTCTTTTGGATGAGATTCACAGATTATAACAAAAATAAAGTGATTAATATTCCATATATAAGTAAGAATAACACACTGAAGAAGAAACATTAACTAGCAGGACACAATACCAACTGTAGCTCGTTGAAAAAGAAATACCGGAAGCCAGCATGCGTGGCTACCATTTCACGGGCACGCTTTTATGCCTAGCTCCTTGCGTAAATGCGCTCACACATATACTCATTGTTGGTACCCTCGGCACAAACTCACTCTACACAGTCGAATACGACGATGAGGCATCAACCTTGAAGCTACTCGCCAATAGATCAGTACCAGTGTCAGGTTCTTGGATTGCACTAAATGTATGTGACAGTTCTCCGTGTATGGAATCTGATGTATCTTGAAACCAGCCCTGACTGATCATTTAGCACGACAAAACCAAGCTCTATAGTAATGCGTGGGGTACTAGCGGCACTAGCCCTGTGTTTGCCAGCTACAGTCTGTCGAGCAATAATGACATTACGCACGATGTGACCGTCCCAGCTGGGGGCGATTGCACTGCCGCTTCCGTCTTCGTGGTGGCCGACCGCAGCCCCCCTTACAGCGTTTATGGTTCCTTTTTCGGCAGCAACGCCGGTTGTGGTGCCGTCCTGTCAGTGGATGATAGTGTTGTACTCGATGGAACCACACAGAACTTTACATACGCCAGTTCAGCCGGCATACACGGAACTGCGCTGAGTCCCGACTCCAGATTCCTTTACTCTGCCGAAGATAGCGGCAATGCTCTGTGGACCCATTATATCGACTCAGAAACCGGCAGGGTAACATTTGTTACCAATTCTACAGCACCGTCTGCAGGCGCTGATCCCCGCCATGTAGCTGTTCATCCCAGCAACCAGTATCTGTGTGTTGTCTTGGAGGGCTCCAGTGAGATAGCACAGTACTCGATCGATCAGGTTACGGAAATTCCATATTTCCATCATGTTATTTATTCTCTTATACCCCCGGGAGAAAATGCTTCAGATTACCTGGGAGGAGACGAAGTAGCATTATCTTCCAGCGGTAGATACCTCTGGGCCACAACCCGTGGTGGAAGCGGTGGTATTTCTGGTTACATCTCGGTATTCACGCTAGACGAGGATGGCGCGATTCTTTCCCAAAACCTTCTGTCGCATACGATCACCAGCGGCGGTCGGTCCAACGCTGTGGCACCGAGCCCATCGACTGATCGGTTTGCGGCTTTGACGGACAGCTCTACCGGCTTTGTGGAGATCTGGGAGCTGGCTGAGGACGGAAGCAGTGTAAACGTTGTCGCGCATCTTGACTTGGTGGATGGTGGGTGTTGTGCAAATGCCGTGTGGCTTTCTTAGATATTATCAATGTTCAAGTGCTTGGTGGCAGTAGATGCCGCCCAGGCCACCAATTTGATTGTATTCCGTCCAGGACATCCAATACTCAGTATTGTAATTGTAGGTTGGTACTCGGTTTTGGCACCACCAATAACGTTTTGTGTTTATTTGGAAGATGCCGAAAATTGGGTTCTGAGTAGCTATCTATTTGTCCATTTCCAAGCGCTCGGAGTTATCGGAGGACAAATGGCTCGGGCAGGCGTGCGCCACTTCGAACTCCTGCCTAGGTAGCTAGAGGAAGCCGCCCTCCCAAGCCATTCGGTGTTTCCAAGCCACCAACTAACCTAGTGTCCAACTCATTTACCTAGGTGGCTATTCATCATAATACTCTGAGCAGACGACAGGGCCATTGAGGTCCATCAGGTCAGCAATAGTAACATTAGGCAGAATGCCGGCCATGTAGATATTGTTGTTTAGGGTAGTAATATTGCCCCCATCATCACCAAAATAGTTGGTAAACTCGTGACCAACACCCAAGAGATTACCACTGGGATTCGCGGGCACGCCTGGGGCACTGGGAACGCCCGTTCCATTCGGGCCTGCAGGTCCCCCGGGTTGTGATCCCCCAAAGGCTGGAATGTTGGGGCCTCCCATGTTGGTTAGACGAGTGGGCAGATCCTGCTTTTGCCATTCCCACCACAATTTGTCGAGCCATGAGTGGTGAAGATAGAAGAAGGGATCGCCCGGGCTCAGTGTACCGTCGAGGAGCTTTTACAGCAACAACGCCAGTCAGCCTCGAGAACGGTTTTCTATGAACAAAGAGCGACTTACAATACCTCCCACAGCTTGGTGGCCAGAGAGGTGTGGATTCGTGCCCCAGCAGCTCCAAGCTGTAGTGTAATTCTTCTTGGCGCTGCACAGGTTGATTTGCACTTGGTTTGTGAGCCGCAAGGAGTTCTCGTTGTTGATGCGTGTTAACCAGTGGTCTGAATAGGTTCCGTCGGCCAACCAGCGCAGGGTCAGATTTGCGAACGAGCCGCTGACGACGCGGCTGGTACCGTCATCCGTGCCATTACCACCGAAGTACTGATCCTCCCACATATCGGTTCGGTACAAGTCATCGACGTCGGCGAGTTCATCCCAATATCTAGAGCATCCGTGTGTCAGATCTTGATCGGACGGGATCGAAAGGGCCTGCACTTACGGCATCCGACCAGTATATCCACACTCGTCTCTGATCAAGCGCTCGTGTGCAGTCAGATAATACCGGTGGAATGGAAGGAACGCTCCAACATTGTGGACAGAGGCAGACTGAGCCACGTGTGGCCATTGCATGTCGTCCCACCGAGTCACGGCGCCTGGAATGCCTAGTTTCGTCGGCGAGTTGATAAGACAGAGATCAGCGCCGATGTACGCTGTCTTCTCTTCAGTAGTGAGGCTTGTCCTGCAGCGAGACTTGGTTAGCCAATGCTAGAAATGGAAGATTGCAAATCATCGCACCATGGCACCCGTGCCCGAACGTCAGTGCACTCAGAGGCATCTGCAGCCACCACACCAAGAGATGCTACGAGGAACAAAAGATTTCGCATCTTCTCACAGTTGATGCGACAGGAAATGGGTAGGCAATTTTGCGAATATGATCAAAACGATAATGACCCGAAGCTCATGTGCGTAGACCTTCAATTAATAGGATCCTGACCTTCACGGACGAACTGGGCTAAAGCAGAGTTTACCGCTTCCCAGAAATCACACATGCATAACCAACAATCATTTCACGTGCAGAAATCACGACGCGCGTCTGGATTGATTTTTATTTTTGCTATTCATCGAGCTTCGATACACAATCTGGATACAAATTCCATGGTCTTTCCCGACTCAGAGGGAAATGCGGGAGCTTGTTCTTGCTGTATTGGGCATGCACTGGGTAGATTGAAGATGATGGTAAGTTTTGCCGGCAGATCTTTGATAAACCCCCCATGAAAACTTCTCCGGCTTGTCATGATCTTCGTTGTGCAGCTGCAGTTCGGAGTTTCGCTTGAGGCGCAAGATGCCGCCTTCTGTAATGTGTTCTTGGCCCGTGTCTTGAATAAGCTTAGTATAAGGTTGACGGTGAAACCATTGCTGGGATACTGCTGACCAAGAGATTTGTCATTGCCCTATGCCGACGTAGAATGAGGTCAAAAATATAGCCTATATTGAAGGTTGTCGAGCTTTCTATGCTGTTTCATCCATATAGTGATGACGCGTACCAAGATCTTGAATATTCGTTTTGCGTGCTATCCTATGGCTGGCGAACCGGAGTCAATCAGCCGGTGAAATCAATTCGCGGTAGGTATGACGGGGCTTATTGCGTTTCCTTCTAGTCTTGGGTGGTTGGTCACGCTTCCGCTGATACTTCTAGGCCATCCCGATTAGGAGACTCATTATGACAAAGCACAATTTGCCGCCGTAGATTCCGGATGGCGATTTTGACTGCGACATCAGTGACAGAAGTTGCTTGAATGTTTGGTATTTGCATTTTCATGCTGGAGTTTGCCAAGGTCTGCATCAAAAAACACTGACGCCTCTTCCAATGTCGGTTTGCATGTGGTCTCATACGATAAGAGGGCACAAATGGGTTCAATTTAAATTGTTTCCAAGCAGGCTAGTAAAAGAATGAAAATGTTGTTGGGTTCTGCAAAGGAGATAAATAGACGCCATAGGGCCTCGAATCATAATCTGTCTTCATCTGTTCAAGCAAGGAGCCTATCCTCAAACTCCGTTCTTTCTCTTTCTGCAGTCTGTGTTTCATCCTGTGTACATCAGCATGTTTTGACTCAAAGGACTACTCTTGTTGTTTACAATTGCCTCGGCAGCGGCTCATCCCGGGGAGAAACACTCGGTCCTCGTCCGTGAGGCTGTAGAACACCAATCAGCTGTGGCACACGCCCAGCGCTCCCTAGACCGGAACGCGGGCAATGAAGCGGTAGTGGCACTCAAGTCCCGTGCGGTTTCTCGGCGTGCCAAGTTCTCTGCGGTCATCCGTGAACAGCGTGGCATTCAGCACAGTAAGATACACAAATATCACGAGCTCTGTGCACTCTACTGATCCCATTGTCAGAGCCCCCTTTGACAAGAAACTTGGAACAGTTCGAAGGATATGAAGCGATATCTCACGACGTCACTTCGACAGGGTATACCTTAAACACTCCTCTGGCTGAGATATTCGGCTCCAATGCAACAACCGGACTGACTCCTCAGGCTATTCTTGGTCCCTACTTCGTCGCCGGCGAGTGGTTGCGTTCGGATATCACTGAGGGGACTCAAGGTGTACCACTACACCTAGACATTCAGTTTGTGGATATCAAGACGTTCGCCCCAATTCCACGACTGGCAGTCGATCTCTGGCACTGCAATGCCACTGGGGTCTACTCTGGAATCAACGCCACGCTAGGTCAGGGCGGGCTGAACACGACATTCCTCCGTGGTGTCAGTATCACAGATGACGATGGCGTTGTCCAGTTCGAAACATTGTTCCCCGGACACTATTCGGGCCGTAGCCAACATATCCACGTTGTGGGCACAGAGAATGCCTACTTCCTACAAAACGGCACTTATCTGAATGGTACAGCTCGACACATTGGTCAGATTTTCTTCAACCAAGATCTCATCTCTGAAGTCGAGAAAACAGAGCCATATGTCCAGAATACAGTCAACCTGACCACAAACGTCGAGGACCTGATCGCTTCCGATGCCGCCACCGCGACATATGACCCTCTGGCGGACTACATCAGACTCGGAGACAGCATTAGTGACGGACTCCTCTCATTCATCACCATTGGCGTCAACACCACGGCCGACTACTCAGAAAATATCATTCCCGCCTCGCACTACTACGAAAATGGAGGTGTTGATACTGGAACCGGTGGTCTGCCTCCAGGAGCGCCATCATTCCCTCCGCAGTAGAGTAGGCATGTGAGGTGCACCTGTTAGGGGGGTAACTCTTATCCTAAACAATTTTGTCATTAGGTCCTGTCAAAATAACCTGTCGCATATTCACAAAATGCGGGCATATATATGTGTTCTGTACGTTCGGCTTATGGCCTTTTGGTTTTGTTCGTGCAAAATGGATTTGCTCACTGCGTCGTGCCCTCTAATGCCTAAAATTGTCTCAAATCCAATTTCTACAAATCATGTCGCCCTTTGTGCACTGTTCTCCATGTCGGTGAGTGGTATGTCCTCAGTAGTTTCGATCTTTCTGTAGCCTCGCCCTTTCAACTGGGACTGTTTCACAGCGTACCGAATCACAATGATTATTATGATCAATATCACGATGATAATTGTGCCCGATACCCACGCTCTCCATCCGCGCAGGCAGCAAGGGTATAGTGACATGAAAATGCCAATACCCCATCGCAACCAGGACTTTCTCTCCCGTTGGTCAGGAAAAAGCCCTTTTCTCACGAGGTGTTTCGTAATTGGACCTGTTGGACCAGAGACGTAGCGTTTCAAGCCAAAATATGGAACCGTGCCTTGGCGAGTATCGTTATCCGGGTACTGTAGATCACCCCAGAGCCCGGAAAAGTAGACAAATGACGTGAGATTAGACTCCTTCGGTGGATCAGATAGGAACATTCGAGTGAGCTCAAGAGTAACAGCGTTCAGATGATAGAAGTATGCCGAGGAAACTGGGTCCCATAGACGACCGGCATCACAGTAGTCGAGTAATACAGAATCGTGGACGTGATTCCTATTGTCATGAATTCGTCAGTCGGAATCCATTTTCAACGGGGCGCAACATACCTACCCGGCAGATATGTAATTCGCATGGGAGCCGTATGCGCTGTATACCACAGGCTATCTGCATGTTAATTCTGATTGACAATCACGATGCAGCAACTTGATCAAGACGTACTCGTCCGTTATCTTTGGAAAGAGCTGGGTCGTGCCAGTCATATATCGAGCCATCGGAATGCTGACTGAAGTAGAGTCCAGTAGGGCGCCCTTCGCGGAAGCGAACCATGTTATACTCCCTGGCCGAAGTTAATAAGTAGATGGCCGTGGCCCAAGGGTGAATAGAATAGCGGCGATATACTTACCAGTCCCCGACGTGGTCTCCGAAATTCATGCCGTCTTCCAGACTGTCCTCAATCAGACCCTTGATAGGTGCTAACACCTGGGTGACATTAGGGCCCCGGTTATAGGAATAGAAATAGAAGTAGAATGCATCCAAGTCGCTGGAATCCTTCTCAGATCCAACGAGGATCACCACACAAGCGATCGAGTTATGTAGTGCCCCCATTTCATCGGGTGTCTCCCCCTTTAGCCAGCCCGGCAGATCTACAACATCATCAATGGCAGTGAGTGCAACTTTATCAGCGCCCTCGGACACCACATTCAGCAAATTGAGATTATCCAGGTCGAGCTCAGGTAAACCGGCTACGGTGGCCATCCTGAACATGGGGGTGGTGTGCTGCACGTGCTGGGCTATGTCAGATGGACGAAATGGATCTTGCGAATGCAGTTGCACAAGCGGTGCTATTGAGAAAAGCATATAGTTTAGTTTCAAGTCCATTCCAGGCCCCAAATAACAGTCCCGAGCATAATCCAGGCAAACTGCTGATGGGCATGGTGAGCTCTTACCATGGCGAGTGACATAATCTGGTACGATTTGGAACGTTCTCTCCGACGTTGACAGATCTGCGATCCTGGATTTTCCCCCTTTAGCTTGCGAGAATGCAAATGATGGCCGCGTGTTCAATAATAGCAAAATATGCAGAAGTCGGGTCAAATAGGTAGAAATGATGGTGTAGGTCATGCTGGTGGGCGCAGAATAGAGTTTTCTGTGACTTGTCTTCCGCCGTATTGATGCACCAGGTACGTCGTTGTCTGAGGTTCAGACGATGGAAGGGTAAAGTGTTGGCTAAGAGCTCACGGGCTGTCGTTGGGATGGCCAGAGTGAAAGTGGGGCGATGTTGGTTATTGCAGCACCAACTGACCAACTGCATTGATTTATTACCATAGCATTGAGCAAAGGATATCGGCCTGGGCAGGAGCCCCGTAACATCTGATTCGCAGTATTTTCTCAAATCACCATTTTTCCTGCCCCCTGTAATTTATCTCTGTCTGAGAAATGTCATGATGCTTCAATGAAAACCCCCTTGGAGCACTGCGACACTTGGACGGATAGTGGGGTGGGTAGCACCTGCGACGCCCTAACGAAGCATCACTGCCGCTAAAATACCAGCACACTTCCCCGGATTCCTCCCTGTATTCTTCCACTACCACCATCAGCCCAATAAACCAGACCAATTTCTCAGCTTCATTGATCGCCAGACGGTGTAATCTAGGCCTCCATACTGACTATTACTCATCGCTTCCTCGTGCATGCTCGCAAAATTGATTGCACATTGCTGGTACCCAAATATTACTTGTCGCATTCGTTCTCACTGCTCTCTTCACTGGCCGTAGCCCAAGATGGACCGCGATATCGCTTTGTCCGTGTTCGTGTCTGCAATTGTCACCTATTATGCATCGATCGTATTCTATCGTTTGTTTTTCCATCCCTTGGCTCTCTTCTCAGGTCCCAAACTCGCTGCAATTTCAAGATGGTACGAGGCATACTACGACGTGGTCCTAAAGGGACAATATACTCGAAAGATTGCGGACCTCCACAGATCATACGGTATGCATGGCATTCATTCATCTAAAACGCTCGAGATGTTTCAATGCATCCATGGCACGTCTGACTCTCGCTCTGCAAAGGTCCAATCATCCGGATCAGCCCTCACGAACTTCATGTCCACGACCCCGCATTCTTCGGGACACTCTATCGTATGGACGGGCGCTGGGACAAGTACTCATGGACGTACGATGCATTCGGTGCTAAATCTTCCACGGTTTTTGGTTCAGGTGTGTACACCAATCCCTGGGAGCTCCGCCTCTAATGGAAGAATTGGTTCTCAGATCATGATCTCCATAAGATTCACCGCCGTGCCATAGCATCTTTTTTTGCGAAGACAAAGGTTCTTGCACGTCAAGAGATGCTTCGGCGAAACACTGAAAAGCTTTCCCTTCGCATCACAAGGCTTGCCGGCACCACCTTCAACTTGGGAGCAGCTATTAGCGCATTCACGCGCGATACTATCAACGAGTATGTAATTGGCAAATCCTATAACGAAATAGATCTTGAAGATTTTGGTGTCGCACTGTCCATCGCGTCCCAGGGTGCCGGCGTGTTCTGGCGGACCACGAAGCATGTACGCTGGTTTGGCCCTACAATGAGGGCAATGCTCGTCGATTGGGCAATGAAGATAGCAGACGACGGCACCAAATCGTTCCTCCGTTATATCCAGGTGAGCAATCCTGCAAATTGCATTCATATCTGACACTTACCGCTGCATGAACCTTCAAATAATGATCGATTTTAACAGAACACCGAACGAGACACGCGAGAAACGCTGGCCGCTGCAGAGTCCTCTGTCTCAAATAGCCAGGCTCGGAATTCTATGATCCACGAGATGGTTCACTCTGCTCTTCCGTCTTCTGAAAAGACATTTGATCACATCTTTGAGGAAGTAGCCACTGTGACAAGTGCAGGATTTGAGACGACAGCCAACGTTTTGAGGCTGGTTCTCTTCCACATTTACGCGAACGATGATATTCTTAGAAGGCTCAGAAAAGAGCTTTCTTCTCTTCAACCTCCCGAAACAGCCACAATCAAGCAATTTGAGCAGTTGCCATATCTCACAGCAATTATCAAAGAAGGTCTGCGACTGAGTCCCGGTATTTCCTCGAGGATGGCTCGTGTCACCGATAAAGATCTATTCTACAACAACTGGCGCATTCCTGCCGGAATACCAGTCGGAATGACTACGATTCTTTTGCACACTGACCCAAAGCTGTACACCGACCCGATGCGCTTTAACCCCGATCGCTGGATGGAACCCATGGCGAACCAAAACTCTGATGCGGTGTTTGCCCCGTTTTCAAGCGGGACAAGGACTTGCCTTGGCATGCAGTAAGTTCTTAGCAAGCTCTCTAGATGGAATCGATTGACCTAAGATATAATCCAAGTCTGGCATGGGTAGAGATGTATCTTATCATTGCCGATCTAGTGCAGAAGTTCAACTTCACAATGAAGAATGTCGTAGCAGAAGATTTCGAGTTGGATACGGACAATTTCGGAATTGGAACCAAGGCTGGATGCAACTTGACGGCCTTTGTGACCTTGCACGAGGGCTAAGCTCGCAAGTCGAGCTTGGATTGACTGCAGGACAATAGAGAGACTCACGCGGCCATGTCCAAATCTTGATAGCATCTGACTTTGATTTGGTCGGCCACAAATCATATTCAGTGCGGGCTACTGCCCCCGTAGGACCGCCTCGGACAAATACTAGTAAATATCAAAAGTCTCCAAGCCGGGCGCCGTAGATATAAACTCCCCATACATTATTCCATCGACATAGGCATCTCCACAATAGGTGTACTGATTTCTGGAGCTACGCCTCCGCAGGATGATTGGCGTGTTATTGCCCCGAAGTATGGTCACGATATCTCCGACTTTGATCGATTCGTGGCCGAGCCCAAGCATTAGCTTGTTGGTTTTGAAGAGCGTCCTCTCACGATTCATTCTGCGCCAAATTCCCGTGCATTCTGCCTCCACAAGTCGAACCTGTTCCCTGGTGTCTTCCATCTCCGACATGATGTCGGGATGAATTGAAGCATTGCGGATAAAATACAGCTGATTGTCGGAGAGTGAACCGGGCTCAATTGAGTCCTGACGAAACAGCTGGCGGATTAGATGTAAAACATCCGCACTCATGATTTTGACGTGTCCCTTGAACTCCTCTTGTAGTAGCTGGTAATCTCTCAGTATGGTACGCCAGATATAGTCCTCACCTGGGGCTGACTGTGTCGTCAAGCCATTGAACTTCCAGAGAGATTCTAGCCAAGATCCTGTTTCAACCCTGGCCCTTTCCCATTCCCCATCTTGCGTCGATGGCGGAAGTTCCATGACACCAGTTACTACAGCAACGAAATGGCCATGGAATCGGAGGAACGGCTGGTCCTGGTCTCGATCTACACGATTCATGGCTGGAATGACCATCCCAGCTGCCGCATCATAGCTTCGGTAACCATAGTTTATTGGATAAACCGGGAAGCCGTGTCTGCCGATCGCTCTCCAGTCAGGAATCCAGCCAGGCATTGATAGGTCATCTTGTCGTGGTGTAACCCAGTCTAGTCCAAAACGATTCAGTGCGAGATATCCTCGGGACTCCTCGAGCATGGCTTTGGTAAGCATTGTGAAGACTTGTTCCATTGTGGAGTTGTAGTCAATAACAATTCTCTTCGTTACTTGACTCGTGAGAACACCGATGAGAGCGAATGCAAGATCTCGGGGGTCCGTCGCCGAATAATGGGGTCGACCAGGGGAGCTTCCAGTCGCCATGAGAATGTCTCGAAGGTAAACGTCTCGGTCTGAGCAGATCTGGCGACGTACATCCAGTGACTTGATCTCGTATTGACCACGAATCACGAACATGAAACTTGTTGGATCCCCGGCAATATCAAATAGGCCGTGACGGGTACAGTATTGGATAGCACAATGGGTTCTGTCAAAATCATCCAGCGAGGTGCCTTTTGTGCCACACAATATGATGACGTTTTGGGCAAGAGCAATCTCCTGGATGATCCATATACGGTGCCAGTAATCTCTTGCGAGGATGTCTTGTAGGCCATCAATCATTTCAGGGCTCAGTCTGTGCATTTCCGCCCTTACTTCGAACAAGAAGCAGGCAGTCTCTGATGCTGCCTGAACCACATCAGGATTTGTTGCCCGTGAGCAGAACGCCCTGAAATGATCGTAGATCTCATCATGTGGAGCAGCGAGGGAGAATGAGATGTCTCCGTCATGGGTCGTCCGCGTTGATATGCCGGGCGCTTTTGAGCCGACGATGTTGATCCAATCCATTGCTTGGTCGACAGATTGGGAACCCGGTCCAAGCCATGCGTACACGAGTTTGGCATCCCCAAAGATTCTGCCCATCATGCTGACTTGGTGTCGCTTCTCCTCCATGTCGGTTTGGCAGATGCAAATTTGGTCAACCCAAATCCAAGATTGGACGCCTCGGGCACAAAGTTGCTGCAAGCCGTCGTGCAGATTGCGGCTGATGCTGAGTGGCTCTCCATTCACCTGGATAGTCACCGTATCTGCAGCGTCTCCCCATACGTAGGAAATGGCTGCATAAGAAACGCTATGATGAGTTGCAACATGCTGCATCTCTAGTACCAGGCTCTCTCCCAGATCAGAAGACTGATGATCAGGCTTGAAGCGTAGGAGCCTGATTTCCGAAGTCGGCGATTCAAGAGGGCTGTGCAAGAACATCTCCGCCGGGTGCGAGTGTATCCAAATTTCTCGCCTGGAAGAGTTGTGTCGAAGAGAATCAACGCCAGACGGGCAGTCAATAATCAAAACACAAGGCTGTGCAGGTATGTTTTTTGAGAACGAGATGGAAGGAAGCGGGGGTCGGCCAAGTCTACCCTACCCTAACAATGCTACGCCGCACCCAGGCCTTACCCTTGCTTAGCGGATATGTCGACTGTCACTGCTAACGATGGAAATCCTCATATCTCATAATATGATTTGCTGCTTTTCGTGATCCCGCAGAATGGCTTGTATACCTGGCAGATGTAATCGCTGTAAGTAAGTCAAGCTCCCATGGCCGTGATTGGAAGTTTCTAATCCTTATCCGATCATATTTCAGCTGCGAAGTTATGTCTCGTCGCGGCGGTCTTGTGTACATTGGAGCATCTCAAGGCTCTTTCCCCTTTCATTTGCTGCACCCATCAGGGGCTTTCGAAGAGGGCTGCTTCAACACGCATCGTTCACAGTGACAGAAATGTTGCGTAAAATCTGGATGACTACCAGCTAAAAGGGTCGTGCACGACCTAAAGAACGAAATGTACAAGATGAGTTCCATCACTTTTTCTCAGTGCGAGACAACACACCACCAGATTTCTCCCCCAACGATCACCCAGCCAAGCAGCAGAAACAACTGAACCACTCTTTGCCTACTTTGCGGCATTGGCCAAGAACTGACCCGCCGCAGGTGCGTTGACTCCGTAGGTGAGATGGGCAGCGGTGATGGTGAGGGTGTTATCGCAGACCAGATCACCAACGGCGCAGAAGACCTTGGTCTTGGACGCGTCGTAGCCGGGAATCTGGCCGTTGTCCTGGGCGTTGCGGGTGAACCCAAAGAGCACAACACCCTTGACCTTGGCCTTGACGTCGGCGGAGAGAGCCTGAACGGCGTTGTCCATGACCGCAGTACCCTGACTGTTGGTGAAAGCGACATTAGCGACTTCGAATCCAGTGATTGCTCATTTTGGGGTATTTCCAGCTTACCTGTACCCGCCCAGCAGGATGTTGGCATCGGGACATTGCGAAGAGGCCAAGTTGATCATCTTGACCGCTCCGGCGATGGCCGCGTCGTTGGTGTTCTTGGGCAGAAAGTTGCTCGGCAGATCTCCAGCATAGCCGTCGATGGTGCCGACTCCCTGGCAGATGGCATCGCCTCCGAGGTCCGTCTTTAAGGCCGAGCAAGTCTGGGGACCGCAAATGGTTCCCTGGGATGATTAGCAGGGGACGGCTTCGGTTTGTCGATGCTCCTTACCATATTGTCAGTCTCGGTCGAGCCGCGAGCAAAGATGAAGACACTTCCAGCGCATTGTCCGGACTTCAGCTCGTCAGAGACAACGAGCTGTCGAGCATCCAGCTGGTGGACCGGAGGGACCTGATCAACAGGAATGGCGCTGGCCAGGCCCAGGCTGGCGAGAACGGCGACAAAAGAGGTCTTCATTTTGACGATTGACGAGAAATGCTCGGGAGAGACAGGCGTAGGCAAAGTTGGAGATCCGGCTCAAGCTGCTTGGTGGTTGCGAGTTCTGATACCCAAATATTCAGCGGATCCCCTTGGGAGTTATATACTTGTCGGTCGTCGTCGATTCATGGCTGTGTTGAATCCTGATGATGCTCATGGGAATGTGTCGAGAATGCGTTTTTGCTCATGTCGTTGACTCGATCGCAGCAATAACCCTATTCAATGCGGGGAATGTATGGGGGGGAGTCGATCGCATTGATGTTTGGATCGCAAAAACTTCCCAAAGCGTTCGAGTCCAAAACATAGTCGCTCATATACCATCCTGGAGCTAGTGGTCGCAAACAGTTTGATTTGCATACTCCCTGCAGCAACTCCATACTAAGACGCTAAGAAACCACACGATGTCTTGGCAAAGTTCCGTGTTTCTCGTTTGGGCCAACCTTGCGACCGGGGGCACTCACTTTTTGCGCTGACCAAAAGCCGAGGACCTCGGTGCCAACAGTATAGGAAGAATACTAGTATAGTCAAATGATCTGAACTTCTGAGTGGAGTATCCAAAGTTGATTAATGAATCTTGACTTCCGCTACGGACGCCTCACAGGTTTGACAGGTTCTCGTCTGTACTTTGGCAGCCATGTGCACGCTTGCTGACTTGCATTGTGAGGCTCTCCAAATCCAACTTGCAATTTTATGTATTACATGAAGCGGAGCTACATGATGCGACATTGTATACCCTACGCTGGTCTTTGACTGCTTGGATTGGTGGAGTTGGCGACACAGCAGGCGACTAATGATGCATACTCTACCATGAATCATGATAGACTTTGCGCATATGAAATAGTGTAGAGCACCCTTCTGTTGTAGCCTTGACCTCGGCTCGAGCCTGAATATCTCAGCGCCAGCAGCCTTGCGAGAACAGTCGCTAGTTCTAACCGTCCTTTGAGACATCATGGGTGATATTCAATGCCCGGGACAACTACTCAAAAGGTTTTAGTCATCCTATGACTTAGACACGCCCTGAAGTATCGGAAACAGGTAGTGATCGCATGTGTAGAGCCGGGCTGTACTGTTATCCTTTCTTCGCGTTCTCAACTTCTGCAAACTCGGAGCATGACAAGCCTCGCTGCTGTTGGTATTTTGGCAAGAAGTAAGGGCTTGACCGCCTTGCATTGGGCTGACTTCCTGCCTCCGAGACTGGTCAACAACCTTCCGCAGAAGTGGCGTCGGAAACTGCCAGATTTTTGCGGATAGGGAGACCATGCAAGGACGATGCAGACATGTGCCGCTCTTCCGCTCGTTCGGGTGCTCTTATTGGAACCGATTGAGTTTCCGGTGGTGCGACCGAGGTAAAGGGAAAGTGCCAAGTATGAACAGAACAACATCGTGAAAGTGTAACCGACGGTGACCTTCCCTAACAATAGCCATCATTCATGGTTGGTCACGACGAGTGGCGGCAGACAACGATTGTACTTGGTTTGCCACCAGAGACATTCGAAGCTCAGAGTGACTCATTACAGAAGCACATGTATTGATTTCCTTTCTTCTCTCCTTGGAAAGAAGCTGTGCTCTCCGATGGAAACAAGGATGATTATCTCTTGACGACCAAAGACCTCCATCCGCCACCCAGATGCACACAGGGATGACATGATGTTTTCGAGTTCGAGAGCTCACCAACTTCGGCTTAATCAATAGGCTTGAATTCCACCAGTAAATACTCATGGTCGAGGGACATACGCTGGGATACTGAAAAGGGGCTGGCTAGACGACTCATAAGAGTGTAAAAAGGTGGAAAAGGTTGTATGCTTCAATTCCCTATGCTCGAGTTCTAATCAAATAGTGGACTCAATGGGCCAACATCATCCGTGCCAGTCCCTTTCCACCAGCCCCCTTGCAAGTAATGGCCAGCTTCTCTTGACTGGTTCTGATCAATTAGGTAGCCGACGCTCTCTGCTGCTCGAGGAAAGCCGGCGCGGAGGTAAGGGCGTCGTCTGTGTAGCTGAAATGGTCGGGGGCGATAAACAAAGTCCCCTTGCAGACTTCGTCGGTGGCGCCGCAATAGACCTTGAGTTTGTCGGCGGGGAAGTTGGGAATGCCGCCATTGTTTTGCTGATTCTGGGTATATCCGAAAAGAACCACGCCCTTGACTTGATCCTGAATGATGCTGCTGAGTCCCGAGATGGACCCGGACATGACTGCCGTGCCTTGGCTAAGGTTTCTTGTGTTAGTAAGAGAATCGACCTTGGAAAAGCCAGACTTGCCTGTATCCGCCAGCCAAGACAGGAGTGTTCGGGCACTTGCTGTTGGCAAGAGTGAAGAGACGTTGAGCCTCAGTAATAGCTGCTTGGCTAGTTCCACCAGCCAGGAAGTTGGACTGCAGGTCTGCGGTGTAAGGACCCCCAACACCTTAAACCCAGACCTTCAGCTTTTGAGCCAGCTGACCTGCAACATCAGGACCAGCGGTGATGCCCTGATTGTCGCCAACGATCTTAGCTAAATTTCCAACATGCGACGATTATTTTGTACATCTGGTGAAGAAACAACTCACGATATTGCCAGTCTCAGTGGAGGCACGAGCGAAGATGAAGATGGCTTGAGGGCAGCTACTGCTGCTACCGTCTTCCAAGTCCGTCCTTGTATCCAACGTCTGGCGACTGACCCTACCCTTGTGTGGATCGTTTGTAGATGGAAGAGCAGAAGCCAAAGCGGCGAGGGCTAGAATCGCAAAGAACTTCATTTTGAACAGTTTGTAGAGTTCTGAAAATACGATGAGAAAAACGATTTTTGTATTTTGTTGGGATAGCTGGGCAAAAGAATCTGAAGTGCGCTTGCGGGAGCAATCACAAAACATCTTGAATCTCTTGCCACTGGCATCATTTTATAGTCGGAATGATGAGATCTCATCACTCTTCAACCGGATGCATTTACTATACTCGATGTTCTTGATACAGAGCGAAGGTTTTACAAACAGTAATTTGATGGTACAGAGCCCTTCTGAACTGAAGTGAGGCGATGAACCAATCTCGCGACATAATTTAGAGTATGTCCATATAAAAAAAGGTGTTCGCATCTCTTTCTGAAAAGGGTAAAAGATGCAGCAAAGCGATTGGCTCTTGATTTGCGACGCCAAGGTGGGCGCAGTTGGTATGTGTAGTACACACGTTTACGGCCTACCCAGCCTGAAACGCCCACCAATTGGGCTTTGACACGACCGAACCGACTGCCGAGGTTCGCTTGCCGCCAGCAGTGGCCACAGTTCATTATTCATTTACTTGCAACAGGCAGGCTGACTAGGCACGTATCATAGAGCAAACACCAAATGCCTTATGGCATTGCGATAGGTGGTTCACCGCGATGGACACCTTCTGCGCCCGGTTGTTGTTGACGGACATGTAAAGTACTACAAGGCCGCGGGCGTGCCGACTTTGCAGTACGGAATATCCGCCGACACGGGTGCTATGACGGCTAAGCAGCTTGTTTGAAACCGTCGTTTCCTATACACTAAAAACTATCTTCCGGTCGATCAAGGTGAGGAAGCAACAAGAGATGCGAACCGTTCTTTTGACATTCCCACGAAAATATGTTCTAGAAGTCTTCTAGGCCTGCCGTGCGGTACGGGGACGATTTTAGCCGTGTGGGGCTACATTCCTAGGATGACGGTAATCTGTATAGTGCCCTAGAAATCAGGAAATCGCCAGGTCTTAGCGAATATAGCGCCCTGTACTGCACACGGGGGCTTTTTGGCGGGCGGCCATGTCTTTACCCGGCACATCCAATCCCTCCCCTCGTCTTCCAGCTTGAGTAGCGCCAAAAGCTCTCATCTTCTAGTCGTGATGCATCTTCGCATTCGCCTTTGCTGCTCCGATCAATGGCTCACCAAGAGATCCAACAGACCGGTAAGAGGCGAGGCTTCCTCTTTGGTCGCAACATACAGAAATCATTATCGCCTCTACTACATGACACGGTCTTCGCAGGGCTTGGATTAGATTGGACCTATGAGCGCGTGGACACTGATGATGTCGACCTACTGGTAAATTGTTTGCAAGATGAAAATCTATACGGTACAGAAGATCATCCCACCAGAACATAAACGATATCATCACTGACATGGAAATCAGGCGCGGCAGTAACGATGCCACATAAAATTTCAATAATGAAACACTTGGATCAGCATACAGACATTTGTCGGGAAGTTGGTGCCTGCAACACAATTTACACCACCGAGAAGGAGGGACGCCGCGTGCTCTGCGGGACGAATACAGATGTCATTGGTGTCAGGGAGGCTTTCTATCGCAACGTCGTTGAACCAGACAAGACCTTTGAGAATCGGCCCGTCATGGTCATAGGCGGTGGAGGAGCGGCACGCAGCGCCATCTATGCTGCTCAAAAATGGATGCGCGCTACTCAGATCTATCTCGTGAACCGCGACGAGCTTGAGGTCAAGACTCTCTTCCTCGATTGCGAGAATTCAGGCCACAGCGACAGCCTCCTGCACGTCCATAATGTCAATCAAGCACAAGGACTTCCAACTCCGGGTGCCATCATATCTTGCATCCCGGACTTTGTCCCTCAAACGCCGGAGGAGAAGCTCGTCAGGCAGATTCTCGAAGTCTTTTTAGGACGGGGCAACAAAGGTGTCCTACTCGACATGTGCTATGCCCCAAGCCCGAGGACACAGATTAACACCCTTGCGAAGCAAGAAGGGTGGCAAGTCATTCCAGGTACTGAAATGATGATCTGGCAAGCTCTAGAGCAGGTAGGTGTTCTTTCTTCTGCATCGAAGCAGTATCCGCTAATGCTTTGCAATCAAGGACAAGTACTGGACGGGTCGCTCGCTGGAAGAGATGCCAGTGCAGCAAGTCAAGACAGCTATTGCAGACAAGCTGGCGTCGAATATTGCATTCAGTGCTAGTGGCTTGCAATAATTACAGCAGCTGAATTGATTTCTCAAGCAATCACTCGCCCAAAGCTTTCCCGGCAAATGACTAGAAAGGCCCCATACGCAGCTGTAGAGACACATCAGATTATGATTTATTTTCTCATTTGGTGGTCACTAATAAGAGATCGCTTCCAGAGCCATTCCCATTGAACCAGGCAGTACCAAGGAACAATGTAAGCACGTCGCACACCGTTTGTGATTTGTCGTCCGTCATGGTTTCTAATTCTTCCGAACGTGAATGAATTGGGGGAGACAGAAAGCAGCATTACTGGTTTCCCTTGCTCGCAACGATGCCAAAGCCTAAACACCAGAATACTCATCTGGGTACCGAGTCTACCACTCTCAGTCTGACATGAACACTGCGCCGGAAAGGGTGGGGATCAACCGGACCCGAGTCGGCCCGAGGAGAAAGAAAGCCGTATGATGCCAAATACTCATGGCGAGAATTCATTCGTGGTGCGCTGAATCTCGTTAGAACAAACTCTGATGGTGGACGGTATTAGATCCCACGTGTTCGGAATGCAAAGCTACGCACTGGGCGCCCTACGTCGGGCGTGCTGACGGTACTAGCGCGAACTCTCATATTCGGCAGATGTCACCAGTTCCATCACTGTCAAAAGAGCAAGGGTTTTAGGTAGCTCTTCATACCTTACTTGCGCAGTTGACTGAAGTTCAAACGGCAAACCATCGACTTGCTGCAAACTGGATTTTGAACACGGCAAAGGGATTGTGAATTCATCGGATGATCGAGGCAAATTCTTCTGAATGGTGGTACCCTCAATGTTGATTAATTATCTGGATATGGCCACTGTCGCGCGGCCAAGAAACCAGCAGCAGGACAGGTGCGGTCGGACTAGGCCGCAAGCAAACAAGATTTGGCTAGACAGTCTGTACGCACTGGAATCAAACCTGGGATTTCCTGCTTCTTATACATCTCCGCGAATCATGGAAACCTGGAAGTTTTCCACGGAGCCGACTCCGCTTAACGGCCCGTTTTACAGCGTTTTAAAGTTAGCAGCGGCGCCCCGGATTTACCAAATTCGCCCCACTAGGCTGTTTGCCCAGCGTCGGCATATTCGGATAATGCTCTTTGCCGGAGACATGGCATGTCTTGTCCGAATAGATGGATTCACGGATCGAGATATATTTGAAATGATTCAGAATTTTTTCCAGCGGCAGTCAAAGTTGTCGGCTCACGCAAGCGGCGACAGATAGAACATTTGATCAGCTACATGTTGTAGGTTTATCCCCCCAGGGCAAGCCGGGCCAATCTCAATGTTCCGCCAACAACACATACATCGGACCATGGGGTCAATAATCAGATGATGATTCTGTTATTCTTGCATATACTCAGACAGCATTTTGATCTCTGAAAGGGGGAAACTACGTCATTTCTTTATAGATTCCAAAAAGGGTCCTCTTTACACCTAGCAGATAGGGTCCTTGCCAACACCGGTAAGCACTTGCAGCCACGATCTACCACCAACACCGCCTGTGGTGACATGTTCCGTACCGCACATTGCTAGTGTCGGATAAAGCTCCGCGTATCAAGGTCCCAGAATCGCCCGAGTGTCACTTTCCATCGATCCTAGCCGGAGTCAAATACAAATGTCCAGTCCCTGAATCCAAGTGATCGCAACTCTACAATGATTCGATCTCGTGACTTAAACAAACGCAATTACTGGCACCTTTCTCGAAGCATCTTTCCTTGCGACCGTTGGAGGCCCCATTAAGTAGCAATTAGTGGCAACGGACAGTTGGAAATGGAAGCCGGTAGCGTGTATCTTCTGACACCATGAGTCGGCCCCTCAGCGGTCTGATATTACAGTTTCGTAGCGCCAAAATGTCGCGTCATACTACGAAATGGACAGGAAGACTCCGGGAAACCCCCTTTGCGCCACCCTCTCCGACTCGTCTTGTTGGCAGATTTGCCCGAATCTCCATTCCACTTGGAGGGAAAAGCAATCTCGACTTTGTTTTTCCAGTCGCGATAGTTCTCGATCGCCTCAAAAGGCTTCATCCATGTATCCTCCACGGTCTTTGCGCCGGAACGCCACTTCAGCGTCTTCAGTTGCTGCTCTCCGCTATGCCAGCTGCCAATTCCATATCGGGACCCTCTCGCGATCCGTTGGGAGGTAGAGTCGCGTCTATTACGGTCGGCGTGGTGGCAGTGATTGTGGTTTCAAATCTTCTCGGTGCGTCGTTTCCTGGCGGGGGAAATGCTCTTCTTGCTTTACTTATACGGACTACAGGATACAAGTATGCCACTGTGAGACATTGGCAGAAACTACCATGGCTCATTTGGCGTACGTCGATTGCTTGCTACTCCGGACTGAGACGATAGAACTGACCCACTTTTAGTCATCTTCGCGATATATTCATTTTCTCTGATATTCGTGTCTTCGCTGATGATCCTGCAACATGGAGTCTACACGGGGATGAACATGCGCGCCTGCAACGCCAGTTCATTCTTATGTTTGGGCGTATATTTACTTACTAAAGTGAGTATCTGATTCTCCGGGGCTACGAACTTGATACTAACTGTTCCCAGGTCGTATGTTTAGTTATCTTGTTACGCTGTCGAGTGACTGACATCCTCCCAGTTCATTTATCTTTTTCTGGTAGACAGAGCAGTAAGTTTACCCGTTCTAAGAGCATTTGTAATGATACACGGCTAACATATATACAGTTTATCGTGAGCGGGTCCACGAAGAGTCGCCTGAAGTCCAAATTATATCTTTGGAATACTCTAGGAATGCTAGGTACGTATCAAGTTTATGTCCTCTTGTGTGGTAAAATTCTAATCAATGGGCCAGGGATCTACACAATCATCGGAGTTCTTGACTTCGTCTAGTTAGTCCAATCTTCTGTTATACCTCCATGACAACAGCTAACGGAACAGTCGCATCGCTTATATATACGACGGGCAATGCGTCCTTGGTATCGAGTGGCATCTCATGATTCCGTTAATCGCATTCGACTGTTTCGCAAATGTCCGTCACCATCCAAGCCGTCCAAATGACGCGCATTGACATTATGACAGATTTATTTAACAGCACTCTTCTTGGCCCCTCTGATGAGTATGACGTGGAACGTGGGACAGTATACGTGTCAGTGTTTAACATTTGTCGACAGGGACCTACTCGATACGCCGCAATGGCGCGCCACCACCAGCCATGGGAAGCGGAAGTGGAGGTGTAACATTACCACACGTCAAACCTCTCAACACTCGATTACGAAAGCTTGCCATCAGAACCATCATTGGTTGTGTCAGCACTTTGTGTATCAGCATGGCGTAAGTAAAGACCTTCATGACTACGCACGTGGGCTGGATTTTAATACTTGAACAGCAATGTGACAGCGCTCTTGATACTTCGAAGCGAAGTCGTATGGCTCTGTATGACGTGTTGTACGGTTGACAGTAAGCAATCTCGAACTCCTACCCGTCACCATACGCTTCTGGTCTCGGCTGACCAATGGCCACGAAAGTCATATTCACATCGATTATCATACACTGGATTACGCTACCTGATGATGACTCGAAATCGCACTCATCTTCAGGGACTAGCGGCAACGAGACCATACTAGTCGACGAGTCCGAACGAGAAACAAGGAAGTCGAGAAATTTTTCTGTTCAGCCTGCTACCGTATAGTCAAATTATAAGAAGAACGCGTTGGAGAAATATTGATCGAACCTGGGAGAAACACAAAGAAACATATGTGGAAAAGGTATCAATAAAATCACATCTGTTACATGCTCGACATGACCGACAACCTGATGCCTGTTGAGACACGATTCACACTTAAGACATCCCGGCATGGGGTCGTGCTGAGTCTGCCACCAAGAGCAGCAGTCTACGTCGCCCCCAAGATTTACAGTGCCTCTTTCTCGGATATACATTCAGCGGCCGCGGTGCGCACCACGCGTCGGTGTCGCACAGTTGAATGCCCCTTGCTTGCTAGATCGGGGCCGACTCTTGACGTCATGTCCTGGTCAGGCTCGTGTATAACGATGCTCAGATCGAAGTCGTATGCTGTCGGCGTCTCCAGAAGATCGTTGATAGTCTCGATGGCACATCGATGATGGTGGCAACAAACGCTAAGATCTTTGTGGCCGGAACAGTGGCCTGAATGAGCAGCTCACATCCCCTCTGGTGAAGGTACTGATCCAAAATCATATAGTATTTTCTCATCACGCGCGTGGCTACTCTAACCATACGGCAAATCCCGATGATCGACATAAGGTTTGGCAAGATGGGTTCACGAACGCCAGGTCTACTGTGAAAACGAAATCTTCATGAGTGGAGCGGCTCAGTTCCATGCGACAATCAGTCAGTACGGCAGGATCGAAGAAGGCGTGGAAGATGCAAGATGTTACCGTCACAGTGTTACCAAGCACACCTATCTAGACGGCATCTTTCAAGCCCTTGTATTTGCACCTACATCCTCTTCGTTCCGGGAACACTGATTGCCACGCGGTATTTGCTGGCAAAAGAACAATGCGAAAATACAGCCAATAACAGGTCGGCGATATCATCGGACAGAGCAATCGGGCACCAACCATAGTAGGACCTACGAGTTATTCTGCGGGGAAATGCATCATGAAAAGTCTCTCCGCACTTCCACCTTCACCGAATCCCTCAATAGTACAATTATTGAACCGCTCTCCCGATGGCGAGTTCCTCGCCCTCGACTATAATCGGCTGCCTCCTCGATGTATCCGCTTCTATGCGGGAGACTCTCGAGGCGGATCGCATAGATGAACGAGCAATTGATCGGCTCAGTGCCGTCCTCCGCGCAGCTCTGAAGCTCGCCAAGTCAGAGCGCTCCCACAACCCCGACGCCTATGTTTTCATAGGCTTGTTCGGACTTGATACGGATAAGGGATCTCCACCAGCAATCGATCTTTGCGAAGCTGCCGATGCACTGTTGAGATCCTCTGATGACCACCAGTCCGGTCATGAACTGCTCATCGCTCGAGCTAATACGGAAGGCGTGCCGCATATCACGAAGTATATCCGAGATAAACTCGAGGACAACGAGGCGCGGATAGTCGATGCGTATCTTGAGCGACATCCAGACAAGATCGCAGAGTTCGTGCACGCTATACCGACTGCGCAAGACATACTTGAGAGAAAGTGGAACGTGAAACTTACGGCAACAATCGCAGGCTTCCTCGCCGGTCCTCTTCTCGGTCCCATTGGCCTAGTAGCAGGTTCTGTAGTAGGTGGAGCTCTTGGTCAATGTTCCGGCGAAGCACTCTCTAGAATTGGAGAAGGGCGCGCGGTTGAACAATCAGAAGCGCTTGGTCTGGCGCGACGTATCTGTGCGGAATGGTTACTGGACTTCACCGCTCTAACGCCACGGCCAGTGGGCGAGGTTATTCGTCTGCTAGAGCGATTGCAGGAACATTCACAGGCAGGCGAAGATGCCGCCAAGCCTACCTTGCTGAACGCGCTTCGCCGGCACATGTACGGCCGAACGCCTATGCGACACGTCTTGAAGCGGTCCCTTCGAACTTTCAAAAGACACTCAGGCGCAAAACGCCGTGTCCTTGTTCTCATATCAGATGGCCTCTCTACTGACGGCAGCCCGTCGACGTTAGCACGCAAACTGCGACAAGCTAAAGTCGACATTGCAACGATTTACCTTATTAGCGATCCGAAATCAGCTCAGCGATGCTTGTACTACAAGCCCAGAAAGAACTGGAATTTAGGTCGTCGTGCGCTATTCAACATGGCGACAAGAGTGGCCGGCGTGGCGCATCCGATTCCGGCCCTGGCTTCTGTCGGTTGGGAAATTCCCTCGGCTGGTGAGATCGCCTTGCATGCCGCCGTGTCAACCTCTGAAGCTCTGTACGAGATATCTTCACTTCTACTGTCAGCACACCTTGGTTCAGCAGACTTCATGCTAGACCTTGTAGGTCGATTCCAACTCGACGAGTATGTCAACGACGAAAACATCCGCGGATGTCAAAATCCATCGGATCAGGGGCAAGAGTCCATCTGCTATGCCCACGCTGCCGCTGCCGTGATTTGTATGGCCATGCATCGCATTTTTGGTCGTGAAGGCGGGTATGACGGCATCGAGACCGTTCGGCAACGGATCTTGGACGCGTATCCCACGCCGCCAGATGGGCATATTTATAAAGATATATTGACGGATGCTGCTGGCTGGTATCGGCTGCGGGTACAGGAGGTAGATGAGGATGGAGCCCGCCAAGCGGTCCTTCGCCGGCGCCCCGTACTTGCGACTTTCTGTCTCTCACACTCGGGCTGGGACACGTTTGGCGGTCACTTTGCTCATGTCAAAAATGAGCCGGTGACCCAAAAGTGAATTCTCACACATGCTCAGATGGCGAAAAGTCGTGCTCTGCCCAGTAGCGACGACGGGCATGCTGTTGTGCTGATAAACTGCAAACCAAATTGCCTCACCTTTCTGAATTCGTGTGGGAGGGATTGGGGCAACAACGGCAGTTTCAGCGTCGAGGATCACACTGTTTTGGAGTCGGATTGGCCGTCCGACGGTCCTTCTATGCAGTTCTATGATGTATACTGGTTACAGGACGATCTAACCACGACAGAGCATCAAGCATACAACGACGAAGTAGACACGCGAGTGAGCCGGCTTGCCAAGC
The DNA here is from genome assembly GCA_001599175.1 of Pestalotiopsis sp. JCM 9685. NCBI lineage: Eukaryota > Fungi > Ascomycota > Sordariomycetes > Amphisphaeriales > Sporocadaceae > Pestalotiopsis > Pestalotiopsis sp. JCM 9685. The sequence goes on from BCGF01000004.1 coordinate 3,717,133, forward strand.
AATACCCAGGCATCTTCGACCTCCAATTGCAGTGTCCGCACTGTCAGAACCAAACCCCTCTCAGTGGATTTGTCAAGACCGCCGATAGCATTCGTCAAGTACGATGCGTAAAGTGCTTTCAAACGTTTGCGCCAGAGCCTCAGTATCTAAGAGATGAGGTTTCATGTACGGGGGTGCCAGTAGGGAAATGAGGGAGAAAGCCTCAGGACCATCTGACCCATTCCGTCCCCTCGAATTTAGCCAAGCATTTCCAGAGCCAGCCATGGCTGTCGCCAACAGCGACGCCGCTCTGCCCTAAATGAGCTGGTGACCCTGGGTTAGTACCTACTCAGGGTAGTGACGGCTTGGGAATCCCCAGTGTTGGATGTTTTCATTTCTTTCATTTCTCTCTTTGGATTCTTGTTGTCCTTGCAACCACAAAGCTATCTGAAGTTACGCAGCCTCATACCGGGCGATGTTCACAGCATTCGAGGCTGGGATGAACCTTCTCCTGGCACATATGTAATGCATAACACTAGAGAGTAGTCGGACGTATGGTTATTCAGAATAACGTGGCTTTGGTAGTAAGAAGTGATGGGAGAAGTCATCAATCCGGGGAATTGGGAAGGATCTTTTAACTCTATACTTGAACCCAGAACGATGTTCAAGACAGCGAACGAACGACATCCGTGATCTATATTAGGAAAAGTCTGTGCCTATAAAGTAACATTCGGGTCGATCCTCCAAGTGTAGCAATCGTTCGTCACTGTCCCTCCTTGCTTTCCATTGACCCCATTACAGTTACAGCTGTCGGTCGGTACACTAAAGTATTTGAGGCACTCATTCTTATCCCAAACCCAAGTGCATCCCTCGTTGATTTGCAGTGATAGAGTGATTGTGACGTAGCCGACGCCGCCGTTGTAGTCAAAAACCTGATCACTCGTGTGGAAATAGTTCTCCTTGAAGTCATCATGCTCGATGTTGTTACAAACGCTATTGGCGGCATTGTGCATTCGGTCGCCCTCCGTGTTCTCGCCGCTATTGTAACAATGGACTTCGTTGAGCATAGGGTCACCTATCTTTGTCGCCGTCGGCGTTGGCGTCGAACTCGTCGTCGTTGACGTCGGGGTAGCGGTGGTCGCGGTACTACTATCACGGGGTCCGATGATGGCGTACAGCGGACACGCGTTATAAGGCTCATTATCGTCATCGTCGTCGTTTGGATTGCTAGGATCCGGTTGGTCTGTGTAGGGCGGGTCGTTGGTGGTCCACGGATCTGGCATACAACCATAGTTATACTCCAAACATGGGTCAATTTGAGGCGAATCGTATGAGCCAGAAATGTAACGGACGGCCACTTTCGGCCAGGTACCCCCATCAACAGGGTCAGGCGAGTCGGGACCAAGAACGATCGGGGGAGTAGGAAAGCTGCCCGATGGACCCGTTACGGACGTACTACCATCAATGCCTGTATATTGGACGACAGGCCACTGCGTCGTAGTGGCCAGAACAGGCCAGAAGTCTCCGCTCGTTTGGCGTTTCATCTTGCCGTTGCTCCCATCCTCAGTGATGGTGACTAGATCGAAAAACCATTCCGAAAACGTGAGGGGGGCTTGCGTGATGGTACTGGTCCAAGTTCCTTGGCTGACTGTCATCAGAGGATAGTTGACAGTAGTGGTCGCACTGGGCCATACCGGAAGCCGAAGTGTGCAGGGAATGGCGCACGAGACTTCTGGCTGGTCCATTCCCCAAATACCCGGGTCAATCCATGTGACTTCACCGAACTGTGTGCCGTTGCTACCGACGTCGAGAAGCGTTACCTGAGACCAGAAGGGATGAACCTCGACGTTCAAGTTGTCGGAAGCCAAAATGCCATCGCCATCCATGACGGCCATATACTTGGCCCCGATTGTGATAAGATTTTGGAATCGAACATTGGCGTAATTGGAGTCCAGGCGAAGTAGTGTCTTCTGGCATTCCTGAGTGTCGATGCAAGTTTGGGCATAAGACGAAAACCAAGAGTAAAGGCCAGCTCCTGCGACGAAGATGTTCTCGCACTTTGTCATGATGACAGACCAGGACTCATCACATCCACTAAACTCATCACCAGATGCACAGGTGTAATCGGGATCACCTGCGAAAACCCCAACAACGTTTGTGAAGGGTGCAGGCGGCGTCGGTGTCGGCTGAAAGTACGGCGATTCTGTCTGTAGCATACCAGCAAATATGTTGGCAGCGCCATTGAAATTGTACTGATAAAATACAGAGTGCTCAGACGCGGTAGCGTAAAGCCTTTTAGGGCGTTTAGTTAGCGTCGTCGTCCCGTTCACGTTTGAAGGTGCAGGCTTACCAGGTTGGTTTGGTGCTCTCAATCAAGAACCCACGCGCGACGTAGATGCTATTTTGTACCATGTCGTTGTTGGGATCAGTCGTGTCAGGGTCGCTAGGTAGAAAGATTGTCAGCCAAAACTCTGATCTGCAGAAAGCAGTCCACTTACTCAATCATGTGGTCAGAACCCCAGAGCCACATGTTTTCGAAATAGCCCGAGCCTGTGGACGTCAAATGCATCATCAAACTGGCTGCATTGCATCCTGAATCTACGCCGCTGGTCACGGCGGGACATTCGGCAGGCGTCAGCTCGGTTCCTGTTGCGCCTCCGATTCGAGCGTGGCAATCCCATAAAGCGGCAGATCCAGGAGCGTCAGCCTCGATGTTCCATTCGACTAGAACGACACCAGCAGTAGCTCCACGAGTGGTGAATAAGAGGTCTTGCATCTCTACAGAGCCAACTTGCCCGGCTTGGCCAACTTTGAGAAGGACTTGAGGATTCCTGCATATCTCGTCAGTAAGCAGCCACTTGTCCGCTGGTCACGATCAACATGATGGATAAAACCTACGTTGCGTCCGAGAAGTATGCGCCTGTTGCAACCAGCTGAGACCAAGTCTCTCCGACGATGCGCGACCCTGGTGGTATCGTGATAGTCGAGGTTAGTATATACGATCCAGCATCGACAAACAAGACCTGCCCCTTTGCTGCAGTCGAATACAGCGCTGCCTGAAAAGCTGCTGTGTCGTCCGTCGATCCATCCCCTGTGGCACCGGCGTCTTTGACGTGGAAGAAGCTGCCAAGATCGACATCTTCATACTGAGATTTGGCGCGCTCAAAGTAGTTCCTTTCAGTGTCGAGAAGAGACTGGTGTAATCTATAACTCCCAACCTTGCCTCCTGTCGAGTATGAGCGAGCCGTCGTGGAGCCTTCGTAGACGGGTCCCAGTGCCCACTCGTCCACAGTCCCTGATGAACCGGCGAGAAGCACTGCACCAGTGGTATCTGCCACGACGGTAGTGACGCCCGAGAGTTTGACATTCTCGAGGGCGACGCCGGTGCTGCCTGATCCGGGAGCAGACGATGGTGGGGCAATGACAACAACTTTGCCAACGTTCGTGAAGGACGAGTCCAAGATGGAGGTTGATCCAATGTTGCCCACCGTATCCGCATCGGCTGTGAGCTGAAATCCCACATCCACATTGTTCATGGTAACAGACTTCCAGATCCAACCCCAGTCCCAGATCAGGTGGACGCCAGTGGTACACCCATTGAATGTGAGACGCTGGGCTGTGAACTGTTGGTTACCGCCATAAATGCCTACGGCACCACCGGTAAATGTCACATCCGAGATCTGGCCACCACTTCCATTTTCCGCGTACAAGCCGACCTGGTTCGAACCCGCTGCTGCGATGAGCTCGACATTCTCTAGACTGGTGGCCTGCGCGACTTGATAATGGATGCATGACTGTCCGAGGGCGGCGCCGGAAGATGAGGACGTTGGGGTCTTTGAGATATCTATGATGATGTTTCGAATCTGCCGGTAGAAATTGGCCGTATTGACATAATATTCCTGATCTTTCCCATCAACCCCCACGCCTCCACCGGTATACTCGTCTGTCGATAGGACACCGAGACCAACGAACTGCGGAGAGGCGACAAGGGTTGGTCTGTCAATAGCGTCGCCAATGACTTGTGTTCCAAATGGCATGGGGATGGTGCTCGAAATCAAATAGGTTCCGGGAGGGAAATACACAATGGCGTTCTTGGTTGTCGAACCATTGCAGCCTTTACCGCATCGCGTTCCATTATTCATGGCGCTTAGTATCGCTTTGGTGTCGTCCTGGAAGAGGCTGTGTTAGTACGAGTAGCGCATTAGTGGCCTCGATGGATTGACTTACAGTGACTCCGTCTCCAACAGCGCCATAGTCCACGACATTGCGGAACACGCGATAGTCTGGATCATCACCCCAGGGTACTGTGCCTTTCCGGGCGAGATGTTCCATCCAGTATGACCCTGACACAGCGCGCTTGGTCATATTACCCGGGTTTGTTCCGACATCAGCCTCAGCCACCAGGGCAGCAGCCTGCACAATCTCGGGAGTAATTGTCAGAAGGGGTGTGACATCGCTGTTGGCTGTGATATTTGGGGACGCAGCAGTGCTTTGGCCCACAATGGTTCCGGGGCGAAGACCGTATATATTGCGAAGCGGCTTTGCCATGCGTTCTTGGTTTAACTTGGATGACTGATTCAGCGCGTTTTGTACCACAAGACGAGCATCGTCGAGGTCTTGAGGGCTCGCTCTCTTCCACAGGGGCGTGATGCGCTCTTCCGAAATCTTTCTGACAACAGGGGCTCGCTTGTTCTGGACATTGTCCAGTTTTGGAGTCTCAACATCAAAAGCCCCAAAGCTGGAATTGCTATCGGGCTGGAAACCGTCCCAAAATGGGTCCTCGGTCCCAATCGATGCCAGAGACTCAAAGTGTGTCATGTTTGCATGTACAAAATCCTCTTCTGCTAAGCCCGCTGCCACGAGAGCATCGACTTCTTCCATGGTCATACCGTGGACATGATCAGGGCTAAAGGGTGCGGTAACGTTCGAGGATCCTTCATTACGCTTGTTCGCAGGTGTGGGCACTTCTACATCAGCGATTGGTGGGCCGTAGGTTGTTATCATTTTCGCGGCCTTGTAGTCGAACTGGTAGTACGTTCGAAAGCGGAAAAAGACGACACTGTTCGTGGAGTCGAACGGAGTATCCCCCAGCGATGGATTCGCTCTAGCCAGATTCTCCAACGCAGTACGTAGTTTCTGATGCGAAAAGCCTTGCCCTGTGACGTTGAAGGTCAGTAGTGGATATGATCAATTGAGTAATTGAGGAAATCAAGTATTGAAGAAGGCTTGGGGGTGCGTACAATCCTGCTCCGCATTAATACCAGGAGAACATCGCGCCGCCGCGCACCGCGTAGTGCCCGCGCTTGTCAAATACACTCCGGCGCCACCTTCGACCCAGCTGGCCGGCGGGAACTCGTCACATGTATATCGAATCCCCGAGTTGATGATAACTTGGTTTGTGGCCAGACTGCGTTTGTTCGCAATTTGGTTGATTGTTGTTCCGGGTTCCAAACTTGCCGTCCACCATATTGTGTCACTCCTGAAGGGTGCTTGTGCGTTTGCTGACGGGCATTTATTCTCAGGACGCTTCGCCCAAGCAGGCGAAGGACACACTCTGTCGCGCTTGGTATCCTTCCTTGCGGTGCTGAAGTCAAAGCCATATTTATTATTCTCCACACCGCTCGCAGGGTGTAGGCTTGCACCGCGCGTCGTGGATGCAAAGTTATCGGCATTGTCGCAAACGTTGTTCATGTAAGCGCAGTTGTACCACAGCGTGACAGTAGTTCCTAGTAACTCGGGGTCAAAGACCCGAGCTGGTGTAGAACCTGATGTAGGCCGGCTTGAAAGATTTGGAGTTAGCGGAAAATACGTCATTATTGAGTCCTACTGTACTTACAATCTGTATCGAGTTTGATAGTTGCTTCCGCCAGCAGGCGGACTTGGGACTAGGTAGGCATAACGTTCATAGTCCTGAGTGTATTGACTAAGGGTCAAGGGAAGAAAGAAGGCCGCAACACAGGCCACAACTCTGAAGAAAGCCATCTTCTTTGCCATACTGGCACAATTGAAGAAAAACTCGGGAAAAAGTCAAACCAAAAGTGGGAAGAGATGGGGTTGAAGAACAAGACATATGTTGGCATCTGACGCTAATATAAAAAGATAAGATGCGAGTATACAGTCGTCGCCTTGGGGGGAAGATGCTGATAGGCGAGGAGGTGGCTACCCCTGCATCGTACCTTACTTTGCTGCGCCTTTTTCTGCACCTTTTGCTGTGCCGTTTTCATCGACTGATCCTATCTGATATGATTCTATGTCACGAGAATTCTACCCGTGTCCAAAAAGGCCAGCCGGTAAGCACTAGCGAATGAGCGCAGGATTATTGCTTACCAGAGACAACTCTATTGCGACCTTGAAATCAAATGAGACTTCTATGTCCTATAGCAGGTCATATTTGTATTCCACCCTGTCCCATTGAGTGTCATGAGGCTTGGCCCCCCTGCTTCGTTAGTAGTATAGCAGCCTAATACAACCTCACTTACATCGATTCTAATATCACCACTTTTATTACCTCATCCAAAAATAACCTTGCGATGCCAGAGCGACGAGGGCGACCCCGAGAACACAATTGCCGCTCATGGCCGACTCCTTCTTCCTCGACACTCGCCCGCATTCCCTTTTTCTTTTCTTTTCTCCCTGTGTCTATCGCCTTCTCTCTTCCTATCTGTCTCTCTGATATCTCGCACTGCCAAAGAAGATTGTTTGCGCAATGGCTTCATCACTCAGATCTCTCGCTCTTGTCATCCTTCTTGCCTCCATTTCCTTTGTTCTGGCAGCCAACGACTGCGCGCCTTCTACATGGTCACAAGGTGCCATCGTTAAGATACGGCAAGTGACTTCAAGCGCAAGCAGCCCGGTGTCGAGTTCCGATAGCCTGTCGCTCTCAATCACATCCTCCCCAAGCCTTTCAACTGGAACCTCCTCCACAAGCACTACATCCACAAGTTCTGTCACTTCTACGGCCATAAGTATTCTCAGCAGCGGAAATGTTACCACTGGCGAGGTCAACTGCCGCTACTCGGCCACGACAGACAGTACGGTCAACTACTACACATGTTCCTCCTTATCAAAGTTTTACGGCATCACAAACGAAGTATTCTTCACCTTGAACCCCGAATTGGCGCTCGATTGCTCGAATATCTTGCCAAATACAGAATACTGCGTAGCTGGATGTAAGCTATCACTGTGGCACAGAATTATGGCTTCATTGCAAAGTATACTGACACCCATATCACAGTTATCGAACCGTTGAGAAGTACAAGTGGGTTGTGCGGCCCAAAGAACGACGATGCCACATGCCTCGGTACCGACTACCAATGTTGCAATTCGCAGACGTGGACGTGTGGTAACTCAACGTTAGTTCCTCCTGATACCCTGTAAACTTCACTCAACGCTAATTTCTCGCCGTTTCCCTCAGTGAAGACTGCGCCCCTGGAACTTGTTATGAAGGCGCGTGCCCGGGTGACCAGATGTACAGCACCGATGGCACCTGTGGTGATCAGTATGGCGGTCGCATTTGTGCTGGAATCTGGGGCGACTGTTGCAATTTCGACGGCAAGTGCGGAACTGGTACAGCCTTTTGTGCCGTCGACTCGTGCCAGTCCGGCAATTGTACGTGGGCAACGTCGCCCCCGACGCCTCCGGAGTCGTCATATGGAAACTCGACCGACGGGACCTGCGGAGCTGCAAATGGTATGACATGTGGCTCACTTTGGGGCAATTGCTGCAATCAAGACAATGTTTGCGGGTCTCTCCCATCGGACTGTGGGGTTGGATGGTGAGTCTCATTCTGAAATTTCCCAACGGCGCAATCGTACCCATCGAGAGTATGCTAACTGGGTACTTAGTCAACCGGAGTGGGGGACGTGTGATCCAGTGACAAGTTCTTCATCGAGCTCCTCAACTATCACAACGACGACTTCCACTAAGACCACGAGTACTTCGGCCACGACTACAAGTACTTCTGTTACGACTAGTAGTACTTCCGTCAAGACCACAAGTACTTCCACTACGACGACATCTTCAACTTCGACTTTACCAGCTATCTCATCTTTGCCATCGTGTGGCCAGTTGTGTTTTAATAATGTGATCGGACAGTATTCCAGCCTCGGCTGCAGCTCCCCTGATCCGTCTTGTTTGTGCAGCAACGTAAACTTTGGCTACGGCATCCGGGACTGCTCAAATGGGGCCTGCGGAACAGATGTTGCCAGCACTGTCATTGCTTACGAGTCCGCCTACTGCGCTTCAGCTTTGGCAACTCGCAGCTCGACCGCGACCCCTACCGCGACAGGAATTGCAGCTCTGCCTTCTTGTGGCCAGTTGTGCTTTAACAATCTCATCGGACAATATGCATCCCTGGGGTGCAGCTCTCCTGATCCGGCTTGCTTGTGTAGCAACGTGAACTTTGGTTACGGTATCAGAGATTGCTCAAATGGAGCGTGTGGAACTGATGTTGCTAGCACCGTTATTGCCTATGAGTCCGCTTACTGCGCCTCGGCGACAGCAGCTTCTACGGCAAAGTAGTGACTTCCAAGGAGATGGATTCTGGAATATGTACACATGCCACCATTTCCACAGCTGTCATAATAAATAAATCTTTTGCATCAAGAGATTTTCTTTTTCGCAAGTAATCGAAAGCTCTTTAAACAGCACTAACATCAATATTGTGCATCCTCGCATATTGATAGCGCCGGATGATCAACTCGTTCACCCACTCGGACTTCTCTCTGATCCTCAGCCAAGTTGGAAATACAGCGTCCACCACGAGATCCATGTCGTCCGGGTCAGGCAAATCTTCCCGGCGATCCATGGCGTCCAGGATGTCGTCGCGGTTGCGCATCAACCAAGGATGCACGGTCGTGATGTAATCATGAACTGTGACAAATCCGGGTCCAGACGGAGATGCCGTGATAAGCACGCCGCCCGATTTGTTCCTGGGTCGGTCTGTGCCGCAGCATACCAGCAAGTGCGGGGGAGCTTCATCCCTCTCGGGATCATAGTCAGATAAGTCGCCATACTGGAGATCTTCGCTCTCGTTGTACGAGTCGGGCTCGGAATGGTTTCGATGGAAGTCTTTCCAGTCCGACTCCCATACTTCCAAGTCATCGACCGTCGCCAGGATTGCTGACACTGGCGGCTCTGTCAATGACGACTTGGAGATGGTATGCCATGAACCTCCGCCCGCTGCGGGTTGAAAGTACGGTTCTAGAACGTCGACGTTGTAGGCAGATGCCATGACAGAAATGGATGTCTCGATGGAATCCTCAAACGACCAAACGAGGCGCGTGGCGGCAAGAGTGGATTGAGGAGTGACACCGCTGCTGCGAAGTTCTTGATCTGTTGGATACTGCCCTGATTGAGAGTCAGCCTCTCCGGCCTCAACCGTCTCGAGAGGGCCAGGTATCGACATGGTGATTGTTTTGAAGTTACGGACTAGAAGGGAGATGGTCGCAGTTGGTAGCGGCAGCGGCTGTTATCTCCCAGAACGGTGTTGGAGGGGTTGAAGGGAGCCGTTGTGCGTGGATTAGCCATGGCTTTTTGTATTCCAGATCAATGTGACTGTGAGTGAGCAAGAGTAGCAAGGGCGCTTTTCCCGATTTGTCATGCCGCCAAACGGGAGCAGAAGCCTGAATCCTTCATCTGCATTGTCTGTGTCGAAATTCTCCACTAGTACGCTGTACAAGCAAGCCGGGGGGTCGAGTGGTCGCCATCATGTAAGCCATCAAAACCGTAATCAAAATAGAGAATAGGACTTGGCTGAGGACAAATTCATTCATCAGCGGTAAATGATCACGCACGTTCGTAGATAGGTTCTTGTATTACAAAACCTGGCGGCGGAATATGAGTATTTTAAGTTGGGTACGCTGCCGATCCATGGGTCAAGTTCAGGGTTGGCTAACGGGGGTTCATAGAGGGTCTAGAGCCTAAATCATGCCCCTGTCCGTACCTGAACAGCATGCGTTACACTACACCATACAACCTCTCCAACATACGAAATACACGGTGGGAGCCTAGAAATATTTTCTTAGTCAGCGTAGACGGGATTTCGGGGAAACTCCAACCGCTGCAGGGATGCGATTCCGTGGCTTCCTGAACATCGCACCGTACCACCGAGACCGACTTTATGGTGGTTTTTGTACGATATCGTGACAATGGATCCTGTACTTATGTGACGGCCTAAGTCTTGATGAGATCAACAATCGCATCGACGCAATCGTGAATATACGACCCACTAAAGGCCTGAAAAGTCGTGCTGATTTAGGGCATTGGCAGGGATTTGAGTACAAACTTGGTAACGATGCTAAAGTTATTTGCATCGCCCTTTTAGCGCCCACATACACTTATGACCGTTTCGATTAGGCCTATCTCCGCGAAAACTCGAAGCTCTTGACTGGTGTACTGAGAGATGAGTTGGACTTCCCGACATATATAGTGTCTGACTTGTTTGCCGCACAATGTACAGAATGTTCTATAAATGCTGGGCATGACCGTCCTTGGACAAGGCATATCATGGTTCGAAAACCGCGTCGCAACGGCCGTAAAGAATGGAGTCGTATCAATTGAGAGATTAGATGAGATGATCGGGTGCGTCATACCCAGTTCTGCCTTTTGGGCCAAGATAACGTCGACTTCTCAACTCTTGTTCCTTCTACCCTTTCCCTCATTGCATCTCGGTGTCAGCAAGATCTCGGCCCCCTCGCCACCAATCCTCCAGCGCGCGATATCAGAGGAGATCACGTCAAGCTCATTCGTCAAGTCGAAGCTGTCAGTGTCATCTTACTGTATACTAGGAGAAAAGCATAACGGCACTCTACCTCCGGCGTCTCCTTCCAACATCGGAGTGCTCGGTGAGGGTGCAGGTGATCTGGCCGATGGCCTTGTGTATCAAGATCCACCAGTAATGAACGTCGAATTCGACTACGGCACATTGGATATTGGCGGAAAATCTAGAAACGCTCAACGTACTCCAAAGTCTGCACGAATGGCTGTTATATAGTATCTCAGAAAACTTTCTGTTCGGTATCGTCAACTTGACCATGGGTGTTGGTCTGGCTTATAGCAGTCACACGGCCCAGTTGGTCCAAATGTGTATACTGTAACAAGCAATTGTGCGATTCAGGGGACACCTGCGGTTTTTCGTATTACGAATGGGATGACATTCCTGATCCCGGGAGTCGGCTGGCGTATGGGATCAATTTGAAACGTTAACACGCGCTATATCTTCGCCTGTATACCCTTGTCGCTCTGTAAGCGAGCCGCAACCTCTAGCGCTGATTTCGACATCGTGAGTTCTGGCCAGTGGAGTCATTCGATGCCCCAGTCAAGCGTCCCCACGCCAAGGCCTTCATTCTGTATTTCATCCTGGGACAAGCAGCAATGGTGAGCCATGGTTGTATATCCTGAGCAAAGCTATATCCACTCAAGGTTGGATTAGGTATTTGTTACTTTGTTGTAAGATTTAGCACGTTTGTTAGTAATTAAGAACACGCGCTCAAGGCATGAAGTCAATCCAATGAGTAGGAGAGACTCAATTATAAAAAGTCTACGTCTTTCCATCATCGCCAAGAAGCAAACTCTAGCAACAGTGATCGTGCAGCATTGCAATTCGTCCTTCCTTTTCAAAACTATACATTCATTTGGAGCCGGCTTCCTATTTACTTTCTATCATTCTTTCCAACCATTGTATCCCTTACACAAATTTTCAACATGAAGCTCTCCATCACCGTTTTGAATGCTCTGTTTGCCGCGGCGCTTGCAGCTCCAGCACCGGGTCTGGCACCAAGATCCAACACCAGGGCTCGCATTGAGGCTCGCCGCGGCGGCGCGAAGAGCTATTGACAGGGCCAGGGCCATCACCACGACGGCTCTGGTTCGAGCTCGTCCTTGTCTCGATCGCCAGCGGCTCCTACCGGTTCCGCCTTGCCTTCGGGATTCCCTTCTCCTGCTTTCCCCTCGGCATCGCCATCGTCGAGTGCATCATCCGTGCGGCCCTCTGCTACTGCCGCTGCTCAACAAGCATCCGCGTCTTCTTCGTCGGAGACATCAACTGCCCACTCCACCGCGGATGTCGAGTACAATGAGTCTTGGGCTGGTGCCGTAGTTACCGGCAGCGATATGACCGGCGTCTCGGCCTCCTTTGAGGTGCCTGACCCTGCCATTCCTACCTCGGGACAAACCTCTGCTACTGAGCACACCGCCAGTACTTGGATCGGAATGGACGGATATGTAAGTTCTTCAAATTCTCTGTCCGATACGGACTGGTCTTGGATCGCTGGCTAAACGTAAGGTTTGAACAGAACTGCGATGGCGGCCTTTGGCAAGCTGGTGTCGATGCCACCATTGATTCCCAAGGCACTTCCTTCTACGCCTGGTACGAGTGGTAAGTGTTGATCTTCAATTCCTTCCTCCACTTATTGGTCTAACATGAGTCCTTGCTACTAGGTACCCTGAGGACACTGTTGTCGTTGACCTGGGCGACATCGCGGCCGGCGACGTCATCACGGTCAACCTGACCTCGTCAGGCGACTACACGACGGGCAGCATCGTCATGGAGAACCAGTCGAACGGCAAGTCCTTCACCAAGACGGTCTCGGACACGAGCGCCGCGCTGTGCGGCTCCGCCATCGAGTGGATCATGGAGGACCTGGTCGTCGACGGCAGCGAGAACGGGCTGGCCAACTTTGGCACCGTCACTTTCACCGACGCCGCCGGCACCAGCTCCAGCGGCAGCGTCTCGATTACCGATGCCCAGATTCTGGATATCGAGGACTCGGATGGTACCGCCTTGACCGCCTCTTCCACCACTAGCGACACCGTCGTCATTGTGTACCAGTAAGCGTCAACATCTGTTGATCAAAGGTGTTGTTGTGAGGCTTTGTAGGATATTCTTCGTTATTCCTTGTATATATATTTCAGCTGGCACGGTCGCTCTGATAAACAATCTATCGTACATAACGCGCAACAGAAACGCAGCGATACGTAGTGTTTTTAAATCTGCGTTCAATTGAATCTGCTGTTGTTCCCGAACATATGACTGAAGAGGATATTTTTGATTATAATTGAACGTGTACGTTAATCAGAATGTTAAAGGTGTATCTACTCAAAGAAAGATCGCGGTATATACTGAGGCATGGAATCTTTCCACATGCTGTCCGTAAGCACCGTCTTGTTCGACCCATCCGCGTTCATGATGATGATCTGACCAAAGGGCTGGAAGGTGTTGTCATACAGCGGGCTCTCGTCGCGGAAGCCGTGCATGCCGCTGTTGTACATGATACGGCCATCCGGGGCCCACACGGCATGAGCATCGTTTGCGTGCGACTCGGTGAGGATTGTGAGATCCGTTCCATCTGGCTTGATCGTAGCAATGTCGTAACGATCATCATACCAGCGATTGCCGTATTCGTACGTCCAGTTGGTCTGACGTGCAAACACGATGAGCTCGCCATCGGGCGACCAGCCTGGCGTGTTGTCCCATCCGTCCGTGATCTGCGTCGTGTTGCCAGTCTCCATATCCATGACATGGAGACCGAGAGGCCCGTTCTCCCCGTCCCAGAGCCGGAAAACAAGTTTCGTTCCGTCGGGAGAGAATGAGGGAAAGCCAGCATTATAGGTGTCGTCGGTGATGTTTTCATATCCAGACCCATCGGCCTGGAACAGGTACAGTGCGCCAGGACTAGACGCGCGACCCGCAAACCACGTACCGTATCCTACGGCCAATTGAGTTCCATCGCTATTCCACGTCGGCTGGAACGCGCCACCTGTGCCAAAGCCGGTACTCACACCGCCGACGACGTGCACGTCAAAGGCCGTCACGAGGTCGCTGTAGTCAGCGTCGGTGATGACAACCGAGGAAGACGCATTAAGCAGCTGCTTCTGCGTAGTGGCGAGACGCTGGGTCGCATTGTTCCATTGCGGGAACACGTCCATGAATCGGTACTCCCATTGGTCATCCCAGCTGAACAGCGGCTTCTCGGCAGAGCGCTGGGTCCAGTCGTAGACTTCGTACACGACCTTGGATCCATCCGGCGACCATGTCGGATTGCGCAGTGTGCCATTGAAAAAGGCGTGTGTGGCATCAGCCGTGGTGTAGTTGACGCCAGGCTGTACGCCAGATTTAACGTTGTGGCCGACATTGGTGCTGTTGCCAATGAAATGACCAGAAACAACCAATGAGCTGCCGAACGTGTGCTGTGTAACGTCACTGCCGGTCGCCACGTCAACGCTGAACAGTTGCGTTACGACGCCTGAGTTTCCGCCGCGAGATATGCCATGCGCATTATAAGTGTCCTCCGTAGTCAAGTTATAGTAGACCAACCGACTTCCATCTGATGACCACTGGGGACTACCGAGACAATAGCCAGGCTGCCCAATAACCTTGCGGAAATCAGTTCCGTCCGGCCTGACGACATACAGTGACAAAGTCTGCGTGTGCTCCCATCCGACGCCATCGCTGTGACCCGTCCAGTCCGTATTGGCATCAGAGCTTAGAGCAATCCACTCGCCGTCCGGGGACCAAGATGGCCGGAAGAAGCCGTGAGGGCTGGCGAAATCACCAATCGTCTCGTCGCTGCCTGTCACATTCGCGGATATCCCCGTGGCGATGTCCAGCACAAACACATTGGCAGTCGAGTTGATGGCGGTAGAGACATAGGCGAGCTTTGTTCCGTCTGGCGACAAGGTCCCTGCGTCCTCGAATGAGTCCCCAGAGACGAGTGTCTCGAGACCGGTGCCGTCTGCCTTGACGCGATACACATCAGACTGTCCATCAGCTCGACTCTCACTGCTAAAGACAATCCACTCCCCGTCCGCAGACCACGATGCATGGAACTCGAACGGAGCGGACTGATCACCCAGCAACTTGGTGGCGTTGCTTCCGTCTGCATTGGCGATCCACAGTTCTGAGCCGGAGGGACCGATGCGGTTCATGTACATGACACCGAGCTTGTCGGCAGGAGGAGGGGTTCGTTTGGTTTTCTTCTCGGCAGGACTGCCTCCGTCGATTGCGTCTTTGGAGAGCTGGGACGCGTAGGGGCACTCGCGCTGCGCTACCTGGCGTTCGGCGTAGGGGCATGTTGCCAAGCCAGTGCTGGCGGATATGCCCGCTACGAGGATGGTGAAGAACCGCATCTGGGAAACAGTGTTGTCCTCCGATCAAGTCGAAGGTCGGTCACGTCCTAGGGATACCTGGCTGGAGACTGGGTGCTCATGTGTATCGCGCCATGATCATATACTATTTATCTTCCCCCCTATAAATCCGAGTCCGACTACGTCCGACCGCGACCGAGAGTATACGTGCCAAGAGTGTATTCAGATCTTCCAGGGACAAGAGGCTAGTCTTGAGAGAGGAAGGTAACAGCAATTGCCAAGCGTCTTAGCGCGTCAGTATAGCCAAACACTTCGGCAGAGCAACCGCTCCAGGTGGAACCGAACTAACCTTAGATTGTAAATCCGATGCGCTGTGGCGAGCGAGGGAAAATGAAACTAGCCCGATTGACATGCTGGAAGGGATCGCCCCGGCATTGACGCACGAAACCATCGTCATTTAACCTTGTTGGCGCGAACCCCTGGCCTGATCGGGAGAACAATCGATGTGGAACGGTCGCGGTGATGCTTGTTACACAAACGAATTTCAGCGTGGTGATATCCAAAGATGGAGTTTGTGCATTCCAGAAGGACAAACAACAATCAGACCAAATTCTCTATTTCTTGACTTGCTTATTCAAAGTCTTGGACAACCCAACATCAATTCGCACAAATGGGAGAGTAAGTACACCAATCAAGGCGCCTTGGCCTCAACATACAGCTTGCCCAGTTTGTCGCCTGTGACCAATCTCTTAAAGGCGGTATCAGTCACAGTGATTCCACCTTTGAACGATAATGTCCTTTCTTTTGATGCTTCCCTTCTCCATTGCAGCGGAGTGATTGTCGCTCCGCCGACCACTAATCTGGTGCCTACCAAGAAATCAGCACGAGAGGCTATTTTGCTTACAATGGGGGCGGCAACTACTTTTCAATATTCTTCGCATATATGGATTGAGCAATAAATAAAAGACCTCGACGAGAATCTCTCTATCTTTCAAATCTTCAGCTGTCGGAGCTGGCTCTGACCTTTGCTCAAATGTTCGGCCCGGGACGATAGAACGTGTTGGTCGTTCAGCCAGATAGAAAGGTAATGTTCTGACGCGACATTATTGGAACCGATGCTCTGAAAACCGATATTTTATTGTCCGAAGAGAGACTCGTGAGATTATATAGATATACTGAATTTCAACTCTGGAACAGGCGAATTTGGAAAAGAAAGCGGCCGAGATTCGATTCGACTCATCATGACGGCAATACGCTAAATATTTTGGGCTTTGCTGTAGGCTGACTGTTGGCGCTGGGCTTGGTGGTCGCATGCCTGGACGAACGAGAGCATAACATCAATCCTATGGCCAGCTCCAGAAAAAAATATTTGTGCGGTGCCAATTTGCCGGCAAAGAACCTTACTTTCTCGAGAAAATAAAGTAAGTATTTGACAGAAGCCAAATGACTAGAAGCGAGAACCCCCTGTCCACAGAAGCTTCACTGCTGTTGGCGATCTTTCATTCCACTATAAAAGCCGCCTGTGCCCCGCACAACCCCTGTGCCCCAGACTCCAGAATCTTATACACGACAAATCGATTGCCTCGACCTCGGTAACTCATCTCATGCAGACGACTTGACTTGATGGTTGGGATACTGCTGCGACAGGTACTTCAAGTCGCCTGCAAGACCCAGATTCGCTACCGGATCCAGTCCTAGCAGCGTCTTCTCCTCCGGGCTCAATGTATCCTGGATCTCCTTGGGCAGCTTCGCCGTCCAGTTGACCTGTTGTCGGATGTGCGGGCAGGTGTAATACCCGAAAAGCAGCGCCCGGTCCTGGTCTTTGGTCACGTTTGAGCCGCTCGTGTGCCAGACGCGGCCATCCATGGCGACGATGTCGCCGGCTTTCGCCTCAAAAGGCACGAGAAGCTCGGGCGCATTTTCTGGCAGCTCGTCACGATTGACAATCCTGTTGGATCCTGGTATATACAGAGTCGCGCCGTTCTCCTTTGTCACGTCGGTGAGGCACCTATCACTATTGATTAGCCCCGCGAAAAAAAGCGAATGACCTGCCAAGTATGCAACATCATTATCTTACCAAATGACATTCATCGCCTGCACCTTCTTCCAGGGCTCCTCGAACACCAAACTTTGGTCCGAGTGGAGTGCCATGGATTGAGACCCAGGTCTCGCTATGTTCGCTGTGAAGTTTGAGATGATGAATCCGTCCCCAAGCACGGTGGCTGCCATTTCCAGCGCAGTCGGATGGAAAATGAGGTCCCGAAAGATCTTGTCAAGCTCCATCAGATAGAAGATGCGAACATTGCTGGGGTTCGGGTCGAGAAAGGAGAGATGGGATTCTTCTCCTCTTGCCTCGGCTTTCTCCTTCACTTTCCAAAGCTTTTGGAGAACTTCGTCGGCCTGCTCCTTGGAAAGAAGAGAGGGAATGCGGACCCAGCCGTGCTTTTTGAAATGCTCACGAGCTTCGGAATTCTGACTCTCAGTCGACATTTTGCCTTGATTATTTCTTCAAAGGGAAAACTAGACGTTCTCCAGTACTATATTGATTGAGATGCTGTGTGAAGGGAGCGGGGGTGGCCAAGATTGAGATATCAGATGTGAAAGGTACCCGGAATATATACTCCAAATTCTCTCATGTGGCATCCACTATTACTGACGCCCAGATATATCTCTGTAAAACAATTGGACTGGTGCTGGGATGCGTCTGACATGCATTTTGCTACCCCATTTTATCCCAATTTGATGTGGTTCAGGCGGCAGATGTAGATTCCTGGCATCTTGAGGCTCGGTAACAAAATGCGTCTACCACGCCACTTTAGTAAATATCCAATCGGGATGGCTTGGTCGTCACATAAGTTGCTTGAGCCTCGCAGTCGCTGACTCTTTGGATGGTGGCCCAGGCAAAAACATGCACAAGTGCCCGTCGCTCAAGCTCAATTCGGATCCCTTTTCCGCGATGCGTAGCTTTTTGTTGGAGTAGATAGCCTCTAGAGTGAGAGACTCGTAATCGCTGTGCTGCGTGCATGTTTGTTCGTTGTCAGTACCTAGAATCCCCACATCATATACGCCCTCTCCTCGTCAACACCATCCGTTTGACGTAGTGCAGTCACTACGTCGCAACGACATGAACATGGAGCACCGGTTGAAGACATCCACTGTCAAAGTTGTTGACCAGCACACGAAGCCCACGCGCACAGTAAAGGACGGTTGACCGGGCGCGACAGAGCAGGGAATGAACCTGCGTTACGCATCAATATCCTTAGGCAGGCTCCGGGAGGCTTCGGCGATCTTGGCGATGGTGCGGGCCGTTCGGCAAAGTGTGGTGACCACGCTTAGGCAATACAGATACAAGTGCTGTAGCGAGTACCGTTGGCGGAGCAGCCCGGAATTAAGATGGGCTTTTGGGCTGGCCAGCTAGAGCAATTGCCCGATTGGCTGCCAGCGCCGTACCATACCCACCGTTTCCGGAATCATGTCTATGGATCTCTTTCAGCTTCTTGATTTTTCTGCTTTGAAAGGCGGCAGAGTTCTGCAGCGTCGCGTTCGTGTTGGTCGTGGCATTTTCGCGAACGCAACTCCATCTCCTCGGATTATGGAGGTGTACTGGTGTGGTATTTCCTTCTGAAAGGGCTCTCCTGTTGTACTTGGCGGTTATGTGATGTCGCATTTGGACAATGGTGATCTTATGATTGTGTGAGTCCATGAGATTCATCTCTTGGTCGTTGAATTGTGCGCAGGTCTTATTGAACAGAAGGTCTCGCGAACACGTTTAGATCAGCAATCAATCCGAATAGGAAATACTCAAGTTGCACAAATAATCTAGACCTTTTCTTCTTTCTAAAATACAGTGCACCACCCCAGATGAAGATGGTGCTCTTGGAATCCATGCCAGCGGCCTTTAAATTCCCTGCTATCTCGGATCTGTCCATGCCAAAAGTGCGATTTTGGGTGTTGTAGATCTTCCTGACGGTTGAAAGATTTACGAGAGGGCGTATTTCAAGCAGACTGGTGTCTATTTCACAGTCTACGGTTGTGGTAAGAACCCGTTTGCCGTTTGACTTGAAGACTAATATTTCGTAGCAACGTTTCGAGGCCGTAAACCCTTCGACGTCCACTATAAGTTCCGTGGTGGTGGGATTATTTATGACCGTCTACGGCGACGCATCAATCTTGCTCGTGCGTCACGGTGTTGATTCATGTTGCTGCAGACGAGCCAGGTGCTCTCTCTCCGAATCAGAGTTCGCCTCGATGTGTTGAGTCTTTGGGTGTAGGTCGAGGTTCCACTCGTTGGCAAAGTGTAGCGGCAGGCACTGTACGATGAGAAGAAGGGATGCATCGTAAAACTCGGGTGTGCTCGAGTCTCGATGGTGCAGAAATGTGGTGCAGAAGGGGAAGAGAAGCCCCAAATAGCGGGAGGGAAAAGGTGTTTGGCGCACCCCATCTTTCCTCGTGGGGAAGGCGCAACATGAGGATTCCATAAGGACACGGAACCGCGACCGCGACTTCCTTGGCCTTTGGCAATGACTCGTGAAAGCTGTCCTGCGCATACCGAGGACATAATCCGCGACCTAATACTGTCATCATGATCTGGCAAAGGTCTCCGTACATTGTTAAGCTTCCAACGAAACGCCCTTTCCCACCCAAACATTGATTCGTTTTGCCAGAACTTTCCTTTCGACCGTTTGTGCGCACGGCCTCTACACAACTTCCAATGGCGTGGTCCGATAATCAACAGCTTCGAGGGCTGTCCTCAGCAAACATAGGTCTTGATCCGCGATCTGCTCAAGATGTGGTATACATATCGCAACAGCTCCCTCGGAATCAAGGACGAAACGCTCAGATGATTCGCAGATACTCAAATCTTCGCTGGTTGGAACATCAGCAAAGGTCTGCGCCAATTCGAGGTCCCAGGGCCGATGAGGACCGATCATGGTCTATTTCACACTTCCGTAATCCACCCCGAACTGGTGCTGGCTTCGAGGAGAAAAGAAGATGGCCATGATCGGAGGCCTGACGGCGGTCTGGATTCCAATACAGAAATGTTCTTTTATGCGGCGAGCATCGCGCCTTGCATTCGGATACCGGCCGTCTAGCTTGTTCGATTGTCTAGGCCTTGTCCTCGCAACCGGATGGCCGGATCGACATGGATGCTATCGGACGAACGACCCGTGGTAGTGGAGCTGACCATGCTAGTGGTGCTGCGGCTCATTGCGCCAGAATTCTCCAGAGCAGGATATAGTACCGCGATACAATACTAGACAGCGCCGCGAAGCAATCCGTGCTGTTCAAAGCGCAAACTACATCATTTAGATCAGGAACGCGACGGGAACAGCGAGAAACTAGCTTTTCAGCTGAAAAACTTCGTCGGCTCTTTGTTAGTGTGGCTTCTTTACGAAGCAAACTTGCGGCGCAGGATGGATACAGCGTTCGGAAATTCCGGTAGCGCCAATGACATACGCACACAATCACCCCTTAATAACGAAGAATAAGCCCACTCACCGTAGTTAGTCAGTACCTGCATACAGCTGCAAGGTACTAGACTGCCTGAAAAGTCGTATTCGGTAGCTTTCGGGACAATTACACGATCGAATCGTCTCTGAAAGGGATCGCGACGTGACGCTCCCGATGGATCTAGATGAGCTTAGATCCTTTTTATAGATCATCCCGTAATGCCAAGAGCACTTGCATATTCTGTGTGCCGATTGCTACCATTATATATAGTCCTGGGCTGTTCAGATCTTTACAGGTTCTGGGTTTCTCTCTCTACGGCTTTTTGCTTGACCACATTCGTTTATCGACACGCTCACTTATCACACTCATTATCAGATTAATTATTAATTTCACATTCATTCCTTACCACACTCATTTAATCCAGGACAGACGAAATATTTGACCAAAATGCGCCGCTCCCTAAACGTGGCCGCCACGGCCCTAGCGGCGGCAACCGCAGCCACAGCCGCAACTATCGAGGATTTGTGTACAGTGTCCAACGTGCAAGCCGCCCTTCCAGCCAACGGAACGCTGCTTGGCATTGAACTGATTCCATCCTCGGTGTCCACGTCCATTGTGTATCAGGCGGTCGCTGAGGAAACCGAGAAATTGTACGACTACTGCAATGTGACGCTCAGCTACACACACACTGGCGCAAACGATCGCGTCAAGCTCAACTATATCATGCCAAGCCCCGATGTCTTCTTGAACAGATTCCTTGTTACTGGCGGTTTCGCTTACCAGCTCAACACTGACTTCCTCGGATCCCTCGTCTACGGCGCTGCCACTGGCGGCACAGATGGAGGCTACGGTGCACTGTCGGGAACCTCCTACTCGAGCGTTATGCTGAAGGGAAATGGCAGCATCAATTGGGACAATACAGTAAGCAGACCAAGCCCCATGTCCGAACCAAAGACGCTAACGTATATTACTCTAGTACATGTTTGCTTACCAGGCACTGGGCGAGCTGACCACCGTTGCGAAACCTCTTCTGCAGGGCTTTTATGCTACCAGCGACAAGATCTACACCTACTTTGAGGGATGCTCCGATGGTGGACGACAGGGTCTCAGCCAGGTCCAGCGATATGGTGACCTCTACGACGGCGCCATCCTGGGTGCACCGGCAATCCGATACGGCCAGCTGCAAGTGAGCCATCTCTACTCCAACCTCGTGGAGAAGACCCTGGATTACTACCCCTCGGCATGCGAGTTCAACAAGATCGTGAATGCCACCATTGCCGCCTGTGACCCTCTCGACGGCAGAACCGACGGAGTCATTTCGCGCTCGGATCTTTGCATGCTCAACTTTGACCTGACCTCGATCGTCGGCGAATCCTACTCGTGCGCTGCTGCTTCGGACGGATCCTCGCCGGCTGTGCAAGGAACGGTCAGCGCAGAGGCTGTTGCTGTCGCCCAGGGCATCTACGACGGTCTTCACACCACCTCGGGAGACCGTGCTTACGTCTCCTACCAAGTCGGCTCCGCATTCAGCGATGGCGCCACGCTCTACAACTCGGATTCCAACTCGTGGGGCCTGAACATTGCGCGCAAGGGCGGCGAGTACGTGGCCAAGTTCGTCGAGCTGCTCAACATTGACAACCTGCCCAACCTCGACAATGTCACCTACGATACCATGGTCGACTGGATGACCACCGGGTTCGAGAGGTACCAGGACAGCCTGCAGACCAGTCTGCCCGACCTGACCAAGTTCCAGTCGCACGGCGGCAAGATGATCAACTACCACGGCGAGTCCGACCCCAGCATCCCCACGGCCTCGACGGTGCGCTACTGGCAGTCCGTCCGCTCCATCATGTACCCCAACGAGTCGGAGGAGGAGTCCCTGGCCGCCATGTCCGAGTGGTACCGCCTCTACCTCGTGCCCGGCGCCGACCACTGCAAGCGCAACACCCTCCAGCCCGACGGCCCGTACCCCGTCGGCATCATCTACGCCGTCATCAACTGGGTCGAGTTCGGAGTGGCCCCCGAGGCGCTCAACGCGACCATCAACTCGGGCCCCTACGCCGGAGAGGTCCAGGGTCTGTGCCAGTGGCCGCTGCGCCCTCTGTGGCAGAGCGGCGACAACAGCACCTTTGACTGTGTCAACGATACCGCGAGTGTTGACACCTGGGAGTACACGTTCCCGGCCTTCAAGCTCCCCGTGTACTAAACTTGTACCACACGTAAAGCAAATATATAATCAATAGTCTTGTAATCAAATATACACAATAATCACTCGTAATCATCAAAGTTTCAAGATGCCGACCATAAGAGTGAAAAGCCTAATCGTTGTAGATGCTGTCGTCCAGTTTGCTGGCGTGGATTTGTCAGAGATCAAGATGAATTCCCGCCGCCCGGAGTCAACCCGTACATGCTGGCCACATCGCGAAGTGCACAGTCGTGAAGCAAATAATCAGCCTTATGGGGTCGAAACGGTTCCAGCCCACATAATAAACAGATGGAGAAAGTTCCCACAGTATTCCTGATCGCAGACTTACTTGACGATCAATTAGGCCATGCAGTCCATCTTGGACGATAGAACTGTTATAGATTTCCAGCAGAGTCGAGTCAACTTGGTACACATCTGCATGTAGCGTCTCGCCAGTCTCACGATAGCATCGTGCCAGCATAAGCATTGCTGCTGGGTCGGCATGTTCGGATGACAGCGACAGCGCGAGACACAAGGCACGGATGCGGCCGAGGCATTTCTGGAGCAGCACGGCTGGCCTGTCTTCATCGGGAAGATGCGCTCTAAAGAGGGCCGGCGTGGTAGGGCAGCCACGATGAGGACCGGTGCCGTGGAGAGTCGGAATTATCGACGAGCCAAGACATGTCCACCAATGGCGAGTATCCAATTTCAGCCGCTTGCTGTGCCCGCCGGCTCGGGTGAGATACTAGTCTGACTCCTTGCTCTAGCCTCGGTGGCAATACGAGAGCGCCCTCTAACACGGGTTATTAGGTGAGTCTGTAGGATGTGTTCATCAGTCTCTCTGACTGTGAATCCAACAGGTAGGTACTATCACATTGTTATCAAGCACCCGGAATTTGCTGTTGAAGAACGCGATCTCGGACCAACATGGGAATCTCAAAGTCGGAGAGAGCCGATCTCCCGAGCTCCAATTCAGGAACCGCCGTGTTCTGACTGGCCCGTCGCCCAGTGGGATGGTAGGGGGCCGCCCATGATCCACTGTGCGTTAGGCTAAAGCCCAAAGCGGCAGTGGCCGTTGAGCGCCATCACAGTTCTGGCAAGGACCCGTGGGACTTTCATGCAACACCCTTGTTCGCTTTAAAGTTAGCTCGTGAGCTTGGAAATCCTTTTGCTCGAAATAGTGGGAATCGAACAAGGTTAAACCTCTCACGGAGTATTTTCAAACCCGAGAACTGGGACTCTGAATGTGCGACTTCCATCACTCACGAGGACAACTACCTACATTCCACAGATCACTCGCAGCCGTCCATGGGGTCAGACTTCATGGCCGACGTAATATTGATTGGGTTGGAATCATGTCTATATGAAATTCACGAATGACGGGAAGAAAAGGTCTCTGGGGAAGCAAGGCGCCTTGGACGTGTACGAATGCGAATACAACTGACTACCTAGCCATCCTACTCCATATGTGCGAGTCAGTGTGCATATTGGGGTATCTTTATTAAATCATTACATATTAGTTATTAGCCATTAAAGTGTAAATACTATGGCCAGGACCATGAAGAAAGTGCTCATGCCCAACTTGTAGCCGGCCGAAGCCGAAAAGTCGTGCGGTTCCGGGAACGATGTCGGCTCCCACGTGTTGCTCGCCTTGGCCTCGTCCAGGTTGCAGATTTGTGCGCTGGCGTTGGCGACGGGCTCCGCGTCGCTGAGGTTGTATGCCACCTCGATCCATTGGATCTCGAGCAGTGCCGAGTCTCCAAGCGTCATGTTCTCTGTCCATGTGCCGCCGTTGCCTGTGTTCATGTCTTGAGTCAGTTGACCTGCACCATCGAATGGACGCCGGAATTAATCACTTACCCCACATGGTGATATAGAGATGGCTAGGCTCAACTGGTACGTTGGTGGTGGTGTTGCCCATGTGCTCTCCGTCAATGTACCAGACGACCTGATCCTCGATCCAGTCCATGCGGTAGTCGATCCACTGCTCCCTCTTGAGGCCATTAGGGAGGGAAGTGTTGAAGTGCGTCGCATTGATGTAGTTGCCGTGGATGTCGATGCTGGGCTGCGTGTTGAAGCCGACAACGTTGTCCGCGTCACGAGACAAGAGCTCGATATCCGCCTCCTGGGTATCGTTGGCATAGGTGAAGAATGCAGTGCAGGCTCCGGCAGCACCAGACATGCGCGCTCTCACGCGCAGAGACAGATACAGAATGGAGTCCTCGTTGAAGTCGATACCTGCAGACTGGTGGCGGTCGGTGAATTGCCGAGAGCTGAGCAAGCCCAAGGCTGTAGTCACTCCGACATCAGCCTCATCGGCGTCGAGATTTCCTAAGTAGACAGGTAAGCATGCGAAATGGACGATTGGCGGTATGTTCTACTTACTCATGGCTGCCTTGTCCATCTGATAGTCAATGGGAAGCAGGTTATGTCCCTCGCCTGCATACAGCAAGCCACTCCTCCTCTGCCAGTCGAGCGACCACCCCATGTCAGCGGTCGAAGCACCGGCCGAGGCATTGTTCGGACTTGTTGCGTTCTTCACGGAGTCCCATGTATCCTCAGCAATGTTTCGGAAATCATAAAAACGATAATAATTGTACTGCGCGGCGGCAGTACCGTTGGTGGCAAAAGCGGAGCAGTTTGTTGCATCAGCCGCGCTGAAAAAAGATGCCAAAATCAAGACGAAGAGAGTGTGGTATACGGGCTGCAGAGCAGCGCCCGAAGCGCGATAATGAAACATCGCTGAATGATTGGGCTCCGAAACGAACGACTGCGTCAAAAGCAAAGCGAGAGGATATAGTTGCAGCCCGAAATCAACAGTGAGTCGAGAGGAAGCAGACGAAAAGAAAAGGTCTCGTCTCACGAGTCATCTTATGGGGGCTTAGTCCTTTTCTCACTCTGTCGCCTGGAACCCCGGGCTCGCTTGACAGGCGGGGCCATGGGAGGAGGGATCTCGTAATAGTGGGGTCTAACCGACAAATCTACTAGCAAATCTAGCAACACCACTGGGTATGATATCGTAAAAGTCTACACGACAATTTCTAATCCTTGGCAAGGGTTTCCATAACAAGAGAAGTCTGGCAAAATATCGAGCGGGGAAGACTGCACATGATTGTCCAAGACTGAAGACTAACACAAAGTGTATCCAGAATAAATGTCAAAACTGTCAAATATAGAAATTAGTGGGCCACTTCTTCTTCGGGCGTTGGTACTAGCTAGTTGGTACCTGCATTTAACCACGCATGTTTGGATGATTCTGAACAAATTAATAATCAATACAACAAATCAAACAAATCGTATCACATCATGCATTTCGCCATGATCACAACTACCGACCTGGGGCACACCCTCTCAGCAGTGCCGCATATACTTTCGTATGCTTTGGTGAGACTCGAGAGATAGAGAGAGAGGACGATGACGGCGAGGAAGGCGCGGGACCATCATATTGATGAACGGAATTGAAGTTGAAAAAAAAAAAATCAGGCCCGATGCGTGTTTATATCGTCCCGAATAAGAGTAGAAGAAGAGAGAGCTGGTGAAAGCTGTATTACATAACCGAAGTTTTCCATCTTGCCCTTCCATCCCATCTTCCTTGTCTGAGCTAATCAGGTGGGGTCGGTCCCTGAGGCACCCTGTCTCTTTGAAAGCTCGTATATTGTTAGCACTGCGCCACACCCGCTCATATGATCGCATAGCTTACTTCTAAAGACTGAACTTGTACTTATTCCGACGACCTCCTCGAGTCTGAAGATGGTGCCTTTGCCTTCAGCATAACAGGCACAACGCTTCCATCCGAAGAATCTCCGTCCACGTTCCAAGTGAGATTCCAGAGCCCAGTTGTCGAAGTGTTGGATGCCCAAAACTGGTAGAGGTACGTATCTCCAGACGCAAACATGATATCAGAGCCGTACAGCACGAACCCCATCGTCTCAGCGCCATCCGGGGTGGTATCGTTGACCGTGAAGCCCGCAGGGACATAGCCATCACCCTCCGGCACAATGTAGAAGCTCCCATCGTTCGTGGTCGAGTTGAGAGAGACGTTCCAGGCTGACTTGCCGGTCGTATCGATGGTCCCTAGAGGAAGCACGGCCTGTCAGCCGATGCAGAAAGCAAAGAAGGGATCTCAGTCAAGACTACTCACACTTCACGTCATACAAGCTGGAGGTGTTGGTGCCGTTGGCAGCGATTACAGCAAGTCCTGATCCTATTAGCCAAGTTTCATTGGAGGGAGTCCTTGATCTCAGCTACCTGTCTCGTCGGCGTAGACGGGGAAACCATTTATCCCATTCATGCCATAGGCGTAGATGGTCTTGTCCGTCTTGATGCTGCGCTTCTCGTGGAGCGCTCCAAGTCCGACAGCTGCAAGAGCTCCGAGCACGAAGAAAATGCTCTGCCTCACCATCTTGAAAACGAGTGCAAATGAACGGTCTGAGTAAAGAGAGTAGAACCTTGGTTCGATGATGGAGTTCAGAAACAGAACGATGTGACTTTCGGATCAGTGCGACACAAGATCAACGAGACTGGGCGTCCTCCCATAATATGGAAGCGCTCGACTCGGCCATCTTCGATATAAAGAGTATACAGTTGAGCTCGGTTCCCGAAAAGAGATGATTTTTGCCTCCCAGGTGGTTATGTGCGGACTTACGCGTCCCCTCCAATAAGCTGGTGGAGACTGACCAGGCTCCGACCCCGGCAGCACGGATGCGGTATTCTTAGCACGCATGGGTCGGCGGAGGGCTCGGGACTCGGAGCTGTCGTGACATCGAATCGCAAGTGGACCCTCGCCGCATGGAGTAGTGGAAGGCCTGAAGGCTTGAACTCATTATGCATACCTTGGGGGAGAGGACGGTCTCCTGATCTAGGAAAACAACGTAAGCTTACGTATATTCCAGCCTATACTCAAGCGCTAAGCTGCGGATCATGCTCCGAAACGGGAGTCACGAGGCTCAAGGGTCCCCGCCTAGCCGGACAATAAACTGCTTATGATTCGTATAGACTTGCGTAAGGTCGAGCTCTCGTCCAATCGCCGACATCTCCGAGCTGCTTTGGGCGAGATAGGAGGCGCAATATGATCAACGAGCCTCTCAGGAACCTGAGCCTTGACGACAAAGCTTGGCACAAAAGTCTAAGTCCAACACCAATCGGTAAAGGCGCGAAACAAAACGTGCTCCACATTTTATCGGGACTGTCAACCACCTGAGGCTTATCATCGTAGACTAATGCAGGCACAACTCCTCCTCTAGAACATGATCGGTGTTCTTACTTGCGTTGATATTCCATAGCCTATCGTCATCCCAGGAACGCGAGGAATGCGAAAACGAATACCAACGATGCGATCCATTCATCACGTCCTGCTCTCATGTCTGTCGAAAAGTGCCGGGCGCATAGAGGCTCGTAACTCCGAAAGTGGTTTCTTGCGCTTTGACTTGCTAGTCAGTACTAACCAAGTAGTGTGGCAGTGACTGTGGTCCTCACGATACTAGTCGTCGAGGAGACGCGTGTCAAGACGCCAAAGATAGAAGAGAAGGGATTATACGCATTGCATTGTCGCGTGAGCACTATTGGGAAATATTGATGCAAGAACGGCTTACGGTCTGCTTTGATGCTGTTTTGAAGCCACGACGATCAGGTGAGGCCAAGAAGAGTTGTCCTGACATGCTTGAACTTCTGCATGGTCCTGCATGGGATCTTACGACGACCAAGCTGTTTGGCTAGTTGACGATCCCAAGTCCACATTTTGACAAAGGTCACAACGTCTGAATACATTATAAAGATGCCTCAAAGTTTGCCTCAAGCCATGATCAACAGCTCCTCAAACAGCCTTCTGTTGCAACTTGGAAGGGCGCTGGTTTTGTCACATTCTCTACCTCTGTCGTTCGTTCAATCACTCTTTGACCAAGCGCAATGCTTTTCACAAGTTTTATTTGTTCTCTGTTCTTGGCAGCCAAGGTGACAGCGGCACCACAGTCGTCTGCCCCTTCGTTGTCGAAGAGATGTACAAACTCAGCAGATGATCGCAGCTGCTGGGGAGACTATGACATCTCTACCAACTACTACGAGGAAGCTCCTGATACGGGAGTCACTCGCGAGTATTGGTTCAACATCGTGAACACTACAGCTGCTCCTGATGGGGTTGAGCGTGTGGTTTTGAGCGTCAACGGCTCAATTCCTGGCCCAACCATCATCGCCGATTGGGGTGATACTGTTGGTAAGTGAAGACATCAACACGAAGTCGCCAAGATGTATTAACAGTATGCAGTTGTCCATGTCACCAACTCGATGGAGAACAACGGATCTAGTATTCACTTCCACGGCATCAGACAAAACTACACCAACCAGAACGATGGAGTGCCAAGTTTGACGCAGTGCCCGATTGCGCCGGGCGATTCATACACTTACACTTGGAGAGCTACTTCATACGGATCAAGCTGGTAGTATGTATCCCTGAAGTCATCATGACAAGAACGCATCACTCACTGATCTGTTACAACTATAGCCACTCTCATTTCTACGTGCAAGCTTGGGACGGCATTTTTGGTGGCATCCTTATCAACGGTCCAGCCACCGCAAACTACGACGAAGATCTTGGCAATCTCTTCTTGAACGACTGGTCGCACCTGACAGCGGATGTTGAAGTGCTTGCAGCACTGGCCTCTGGTCCGCCGACCCTCGATACCGGTCTCATCAACGGCACAAACGTCTACAACGAAACCGGATCGCGGTACGAAACCACCTTTGAAGCTGGAAAGCGTTACCTGCTTCGTCTTGTGAATGCCGCTGCAGACTCTCACTTCCACTTTTCTATTGACAACCATACACTGGAAGTCATCGCCTCCGACTTTGTGCCTATTGAGCCTTACACGACCGATGTTGTGTCGATTGCCATGGGTCAACGTTACGATGTCATCGTTACTGCCAACGCCACAGCAGACAACTACTGGATGCGAGCTCTGATCCAAACCGCCTGTAGTGAAAATGCCAACCCGGATAACGTCAGAGGAATTATCCGATATGACAGTACATCTACCGATGATCCGACCTCGACTGCCTGGGATGATGCGACTACCGATGGTACATGCTACGACGAGGATATCTCCCAACTGGTACCTTATGTTCCCATCACTGCTTCGAGCACTGCCGACTACGAGGATGACTTCTCGGTCAAGATCGTCGTCGGTGACAATGGTGTGCTCTGGGAGATGGGCCCCTCGTCGTTCGTGAACCAGTGGGACTACCCGTCGCTGCTGCAGGTCGAAGAGGGCAACGACACCTGGGCGGACTCCCAACAGATCTACGCCTTTCCCGACGCTGATACGTGGGTATACTGGGTCATCCAGACGACGAACAACCAGCCGCACCCGATGCACCTTCGTAAGTAATTCCAGCTCCCAGACTTCAATCGCACACTGGCTAACATTGCTGTAAAGACGGCCATGATTTCTGGATTCTTGGCCAGGGACTCGGCACTTATGATGCCGACACCGCCAACTTGACCTACACCAACCCGCCCCGAAGAGACGTAGTGCAGCTCCCCGGAGCCGGCTACGTGGTCATCGCCTTTTACACAGACAACCCTGGAGTAAGATGAAATCCCTGCACTGCACACAATTATATCAGCTAACCAATGATCTTCAGGTCTGGCTGATGCACTGCCACATTGCATGGCACACGTCCGAAGGTCTCGCCGTCCAGGTGCTGGAGCGCGAGTCGGAGATTGGCGCCTTGATCGATGCGGATGTGATGAACTCGACTTGCGCCGCCTGGGACGCCTACACTTCCGAGGACGACATTATTCAGGACGACTCTGGCATTTAGTTTATGTCTTTGAACAATCGGTTTCTTGTACAAGATATTAATGATGTATTGAGAGCAGTAATTTGCACGCCGGGCCTCGTAGTTTTTGCACTAGAGGTCTGGCGTACACTATTTCATAGAGAGCATGAAAGCTTATAACGATTGAAAATGAAGACATTCGAAGACTGGATATCAACTATACAATGCAAGGTCAGCGACTGCGGAATAGATAGATTTGAATGTCTACATCAAAGGACAAGCGCCTAACTTCTGCTGACAACTTTCCCGTTTTCCGCATAGGCGCCGCCGCTAAATTCTAAAAATATGCTGGAGCCCGCTTCTGCACAGCGTCCAGGAGGAGAATGTTCTATGGTACAGCTGATTTACCTATGAATCCCAGAAGAGCTATTACAGACCTGACAGTTTTCGCAATTGATTTTTGCGTTGTCTAGGCGGGCATGACAGGTTGACAACGTGTTGATCACTACCTCTATAACCTACCTAGAAGAAGCCAGGATGGTCAGGCGGGAGTATAGCGGTCCTAGCCGAACCAAGCCCCATAATCCGCCACTATGTCGACTCCGTACCTCGTACAGGTTATACTCGTTTTAGCCGCATCAATGACCTTTCCCGATTCAACATCAACCATCACCGCGGCTTTGGGCTTGCTGACGATTGCTTTCCTCGTCGTCTTCTACACCACAGCCGCGAAAACTTTGCGACGATCTATCAAGCGCCCCCGCCGGACGCTTCCAAGTTCAACGTCGCCGAGGTAAATCTTGAAGGCTTGGAATTGATCTAATACGTGGATTCGTATCCCATCGGAGGAAACCTGGCGGCCGCCAATGTAATTCTTCCCCACCGGGAATTGAAAAGATGCTCTTTGGCGATGCCAATGCGCGCGTACATTGGAGGGAGGGAAAAGAATATAAGAAGAGGGATGTCGCTATACGATCCAATACTGTACGAAAGAGTATCGAGCTCTGGTCTTCTACTATTCTACGCAGATTGCACAGCTGTTCACAATGTTTTCCAACATTGCCATTCTCTCGCTTGCATTGCTGCAAGTCGTTGGGTCTGTTGCGACACCAAGTTCGCCTGTTTCGCCGCGGGATGCAATTGGGACTGCCACGGTCAGTCTTGCTGTCCCCTTGGGTACACCAGAGCATCTTGCTTCTGGTTTTATCTACGGGCTGCCAGACAGTGCAGATGGCTCTGCTAATTTCAGCATCCCCGATCGACTGATCAGGAACATGGGGTTCAACTACAATCGCGCTGGAGGTGCCCAGATCTCCAGCCTCGGCTGGGTTGCTGGCCAATTCGAAGTAAGTATTCAAGGATAAACACTCGCGCAGACGAACCTAATGTCCCCAGGGACGCTTCCTGTCCACTCTGTCCAACTACCGCACTACGCGGGCCTACGGCGGTCGTTTCCAGCTGCTCGTTCATGACCTATGGGGCGCCGATGGCCTCCAAGGAACTGATTATGTGTGGCCTGGCGATAATGGAGATTGGTCCTTCTTCGACGCCTTCCTGGACCAACTCGTCGCCGGAGTCATTGGTAATAACATGGTCCAAGGCCTGGACATTGATATCTGGAATGAACCAGACGGCGGAAACTTCTGGGGCGCGTCACAAGAAAATTACACAAATAAAGATTTGGACATAATTACAGCACGAACTCCATCCGTAATATCGATATTGAGGACTTCACGATCTTTTTCAGCGTGAGCAACCGCTTTTTTCAAGAGCCCTTGGTACCGTAGATCTGGCACGGACACTTTCCGCAGAGTGCCCTCGGAAAATCTGGTCATGATCCCCATCTTCAGGAACAATTGCGCGGAAGACCCGGTCGACGTTGTCATTGGCGACTATACATTCTCTTCTACGAGAGGTTATGTGGATAGGCAGATTCTATACCAGATTGTGGTGCCTGACACCGGTGCCAAGGATCAGTTTCCGGGACGTTGAGGGCCACACGGTCATTGCCACAATGGCTCTTGTGGCGGTGCTGTATTGTGCAGCCTAGGTGTGGTTGTGAAATGCGGCAAAAAGTGGCGTGAACACGCCGAATGGTGGGGGCCATTAGGTATAAGCTGCTCCGGTGCGTCGTCAGTCGTGTTGAGAAAGCCCGGCGACATCTCCGCCGCAAGTGGCAGCCGGTGCGCCAGTGTTCGTTTACATTTCCCAATGCGGTATCTTAGGCGCATTTCACATCCTCCCCTGTTCTGTTCCTTGGACGTGCGGGGATAGACCCAGCGCAGTGCAAATTATATTGTGCCACCCACCAATCAAAACTTGGAGGCTTTGCATAATAGTGACTAAATCCACTGCGCTAGATATAGGGTCATGAAGCCTTAGCAGATCCAAGTGCCGACGTGTGTGGAGTTGAGTCCCGAGTTTTCTACCTTTTATGCGCTCGGAATTTTCTGGTTTTCTTCTTCTCCGAGCATCTTGTTTCGGAGATCATGTTGACCGATTCCTTGCTGTCGAGTACAGCTCGGAGGTCACATTCGATCCAAATGGTTCACTACGATCGGAAATTTGGACCAGAAAGCCATGATGTCCTAGTGTTTTCTTTAGTTTACATGTTATGCTAGTTTGAACTACAGGTCGACTCCAGTGAATGCGCGGGAGCAAACATGGGCATCGCGTCCTCCCATAAACTATTTGTCAACGGGGTCTTATTGCTACCGTCAGCATCCATGACCATGATGATGGCATAT
Source organism: Pestalotiopsis sp. JCM 9685 (assembly GCA_001599175.1). Taxonomy (NCBI): domain Eukaryota; kingdom Fungi; phylum Ascomycota; class Sordariomycetes; order Amphisphaeriales; family Sporocadaceae; genus Pestalotiopsis; species Pestalotiopsis sp. JCM 9685. The sequence continues at coordinate 3,750,352 of BCGF01000004.1, forward strand.
GGTTGCATTGAATCATCGTATAGCGGCGCCTCCTGTTGGAAACCAAACATGGCAGTACTGTAGGCGATGCGGCCATCGTGGGTCCAGACAGCGTGGGCGTCACTGGCCACCGAGTCAGTGACTTGGGCTAGGCCCGTGCCATCTGGATTCATCGTGAAGATGTCGTAGTTGTCGCCAATATTGTCCAGATTGGTTCGACGGGTAAACAAAATCTTGCTGCCATCTGGAGAGAAGGCTGGGAGATTGTCCCATTCAGTCGTCAGCTGCGTCACTTGCCGCGTGGCGACGTCAACTATCGCTAGTCCCGTAGTGCCCACGGTAGTTCCGTTATCTGCAGTGCCGGGCCATGTACGAAAGATGACCTTGGAGCCATCGTGGTTAAAGGATGGGAAGCCGTAGTTGCTGATATTGTTACCAGCAAGAAGAGTCAAATCCGACCCGTCGGCTCCGATGCTGTAGATGAAGCCGGGAAGGCTTTCGCGGCCGACAAAGTAGGCGCCGAATCCAAACGTGATGTTGGTATCATTCGGGCCCCAATTGCCCTGGTATGCACGCGCATTATATCCCGACGAGATGGCAGGATTAATCGTGTCTTCGGTCGGTTCGTACAAGGTGACCTGGTCGTCGCCGTCCATGTCCAACCGGATAAGATTGTTCACCGCAGGGCCCTCCATCTGTTGGGACATGACCATCATGGGACACCCGGACCGCGCGCCCATGGGGAACACGTCGGTAAACCGGTAGTCCCATTTCAGGTCGAAGCTGTACAACTCTGCGTGTTGGGCTTTCGAGGTCGAAGTGCTTCCACCAGAGGGACCTTGTTTCTCATATATAATGTATTTGCCGTCTGGAGACCACGTCGGAGAACGGAGGGCGGGCGTCATCGTGTTCATTGGGATGGTTTGGTATTGGGTGTAATTCGTGCCTGACAGAGATGTGTAGTAAATGCCGTTGCTATCGCCCTCCTTGAGCACGTAGCCGATGACCTTGTTTGATCCTATTAGTGTGAAATTCTGGAAAGCAAGTTTTCTCTTCAGCTTGACTTACATCGTCGGTGACGTATGAAGGGCTAATCCTGACTCCATCGCCGGCCGCATGAACAACGCGGTCCGTCCCAGTGGTGAAATCGACAGAAACGATACTGGAGTTCAGGACGGAGCCATACAGCAACGAGGGTTGCAGGCGGGCGTTGTAAGTGTCCTCTGTAAGTATCTCGTAGAACACCAAGCGTTCGCCGTTAGGGGAGAACTTTGGAGAGCCCTGTGTGTAGTTCGCACGGGATGAGACGAGGCGGAAGTCGCTGCCATTGGGACGGACAGCATAAATGGACAGCTCTTGCACGTGCTCCCACCCAGCACCGTCGCTATGACCCCGCCACGGCGTATTTCGATCGGAGGTAAAGACGATCCATTGCCCATCTGGAGACCAAGTCGGCTTGAAGTACCCATTCGGTTGCGTGGGGTTGGCGGCACCCGCGATGTTGTCGACAGCAGTGAGACTTGTGAGTTGACCCGTCTCTAACGACATGAGCATGACGTGGCCCGTCTGATTGAACCTGGTGATTGCAAAGGCCAGCACTGTGCCATTGGGGGAGATTGCGCCAGAGTCGTCGACGCCTTCTGATGCCGCGAGTAGCTCTGGTGAAATGGCTGCGTTCGAGCCATTCATGGCGACGCGGTAAACATCCGACTGACCGTCGCCCCTGCGCTCTGACGTGAACGTGACATGCTTGCCGTCTGGAGACCAGCTGGCACGGAAGTCAAAGATAGTGTTGGATTCGAGGAGAAGCCTCTCATTGGCACCAGTGGTATCGGCGATGTAGAGTTCAGAATAGTTGGGACTGATGCGGTTATGTAACAGGGTCCCCAATGTTGCATTGGGGTTTGGTACCCGGCCAGCGTGGCCAATGCAATTTGCCCAGCTCGCACTGGACGACGCGGCCCAGAAAAGGTACTTGAAAGCTCGCATATCGATGATTCGCATACAGAATCGAATATGTTCGAGAAATGAGGTAACAGGTAGAAAGGAACGAGTACGTATAACAAGTCCAAGTCAGATTGTCCTTACCCAGAACAGAAAATTACCTGTTCACCATATATGTTTCCCCCCAAGTGGCACCCCCGGCTAAGAAGTGCCGACCTACTACCAGCTTGGCAGGTCGCTTCTATTTCGACATAATCAAAGGAAATTCAGGGCTGCCGACGCGATTACACTGACGACTGAATCCGAATCCCCAGTGATATGAGTCCGCACCTATTCGTGCCGAGCTCGTATGTCCGAACAAGATGTCTATAGCAAAGTACGGAGTAAGCCCCATTACGGATACTTATACATTATAACCGAGTCTAGAGGTCTAGCATTCCATTATATCTCCCGAGTCTAGATCCTTGGCGAAGCTAATCCCATCAATCAAAAGCTTGAGGCCGCTAAGCTTTTGTTATTCTGGAGTAACCCAGGTCTTTTCGGATTGGGTCACTCCACAGCAGTTGCGTAACTCGGTGTAGATCGCAACACTCTTCTCCACAATCAAAGAAACATACCATATGGTCTCGGTGCGAGGCATCGCAGTTAATCTCCTTGACATGAAGAGAAGAGATGCCAGCAGATCAGCAAGAATCATGTTGGTATTGATTACATCAGAAAGTGACCCTGACTGACGCAGTAGAGATGCCAAGTACTTAAGTTCAACACTATCGCGTGTTGCAACAGAGCCTTCTTTGTGCCATCCTTGCCATCAGGAACACTCGCTTGACCGTCTTTTCCACTTCACTTTCGTTTTTTTAGATTCCAAAGGCAGAAAACAATGTCGAGACACTCATCCATCTTCGCCACCATGGCGGCAGCCATGTTGACTTGTGCGGCTGTTGTCAAGGGAGACTGCGACCCGACCTCTCTGAATACGACGAGTGTCAACTATGTCAACGATATTGCTAATCAGACCGTGTATGAGATGGCCGTCAAATTCAACCGAGGTGTCTGCGACATTGGTCGGGCAAACCTCAGTGAGTCATATTCAACGTGTCCTGTGCCAATCAGCGACTAATTTCAATGCGATATCCAGTGGTTGACGTCTCCGTCGTCCCAAACGTGGGCCAGACTATCATCATCCCCGGTGAGGTCTGCGATCCAGACTGGACCACCTGTATCATTAACGGCCCGGGTACCAACGACTGCTTGATCGGAGGCCCGCGCCTGTACTACACCCTTAACGGCGACACGCTCTGGAAGATTGCCGGGCGCCTCAATATGACGCTCGACGCGGTCCAGTGTGGCGGAGATGGGTGCAACACCAACACGACTTGCACCGACGGCATCTGTCCTGGCGGTGGCGGTTCTCAGTACAGTGCCAACGAAACCATTGCTGCTGGGCAATTCATCAAGATTCCCATGTGCTACCCCAGCACCTGTGAGATTGAGCCATACTCTAATGTTATTGGTAGTATAGTCCATTGCGTAGCATGCCTATTCTAATACACCTGTCACTGGCACTGCTCACAGTCACCCATTTTTCTTTTTTGTGACATAGAGTTCAAATTAGCGTTGCAGACGTACTCCGTAATGTCGTGCAGAAAGCGCGCCTTTAGCACCCTCCAATTATTCAGCCTCAGTGGTAGAGACATAACAAATCTCGTATATTCTCATAGTTAACTACCCGTGGACGTTGCTTTCGTGCCTTTGGAGTCTTGCGCAAAGTAATTCGTCCAAGGCTATCATCTGTACAAGAACAATCAACTCCTCGAGAACTCGCTGCTTGGCTGGCAATCCTGATTCTCCACTTCAGCGGACCGCTCTCCTCAATGCCAATCACCACGATTGAGATGGCGGGCCAAACCACATTGGAACTACCGTGTACACCAGCTGAGTACAAGTGCTTCTTGATTATACCAATTTGGCGCATTAGAGCGAGTATAGCTACAGCAATAGATGAGCTAAGGATGAGCGCAATTACAATTAAGCTTGATAGCCCAACTACCAAGTCTTTAAGCTTCAGTTCCGGTCTCCAGCAGCGGCCCCAATCCAGACTAGCTGTGCGCCTCCTGCCAGACCTTATCTCGTTTAGTATCTTTTGGATGTTCATCAAAAGAGCCCTTGAGCCCCCTGAGCTGCCGCGACAACGAGGAACACTCTTCTTCTTTCACCCACCGACACTCTTTTCAGAATTATTATTATAACCAACTATGCACTTCCTCCTGGCGGCCTCGGCCGTCTGTGCAACTTTCTTTCCATCTGCTTCGGGTCTCGTTATTAATGGAAAGGATGCTTCTGTGGGCCGTAGCCTGGCAGCAGGATGGTCGTACTTTGGCTGTGCTGAAATGCCATCATTTGTACGGGCCACGATGGTGGACGAAGGTGGAATGACGCACGAGATTTGCGCGCGCTACTGTCAAGACACGCACCACACAGCGGCAGGTATTTCTGATGGCAGCGCATGCCACTGCTGGGACGGCCCCAGTACGGGCCTGCGCCTACTGGCCAACGCCGAGTGCACCTTGCCATGTTCTGGTGATTCGCACGAGAACTGCGGAGGCCGCGATGCCCTGAGCGTCTTTACCAGTGTCAACCCGTCATCACCTATCGAATTGCGCTCAAAACCTGTGCGTAAGGGGAAATGCAAAGGAGGAAAGCCGTCCATGTCCTCTCATTCGACATGGATCTCATATACGGCGTCGTCTACAGCACCGTCGACTTTCAGCTCTTCTTCGGCGACCCCTACAAGCACCAGCACTTCGTCGTCTTCTGTGTCAGAATCCACATCTGCAATTCCCTCGGAGACTAGCTCTTTTGACGATGCAACAATCACTTCTTCGGTTGGAGACCCAAATGAATTCTCCTGTTATCCAATTGTACAGCTAACAGTATCACAGTCTGTAACCAGCTCTAGCACAGTCTCGGAGGCACCTTCCACCATGACACCCTCAGAAGTCACAACATCCGAATCTTCCAGCACAGTTTCGGACAGTCCCATCTCGACGACTTCTTCAGAAATGACAACTTCATCTTCCAGCACAATTTCAGAGACGTCTACTTCAACAACTTCGTCGGAAGAAGCGACGACTACTTCAGATGTGCCAACTACGTCATCCAGTACCACATCTGATGTACCTATATCAACGACTTCATCAGAGGTAGTAACGGAATCCTCCTCCACGATTTCGACCGAATCTTCCACCGTCACTTCCGAGACATCTTCTTCAACCACATCCGCCGATGTGACGACAACTTCCTCCTCTAGCACAACCTCAGAGACTTCCACTTCGGCGACAGCAACAGGTCCCTGCGCAACCATAACGGGCTCCTATGTTCTACAGGGCTCTGGCACCGGTGACTTTGTGGTCGATGGCAACTTCGCGCAGCTGCAGAATGCCTTCGGGTCCGGTTATCGTGTGAGCTTCTCGGCCAACCGACAGAACGCGCAGCAGTTCCGCTTCCAGCCCGACTGCACTTTCACGACGGCTGATGGTGGCTTGCTGGCCATGATCGGCGGCAGCGCCAACCTGCACTACCAGTATTTCTTCCCGAGCGTCCAGGCCGCGAGCGCGCTGGTCAATGTCAACTGGGAGGCCGACATCTGCAGCAAGAACGCCGACAACACGTTGACGTGCACCGCCATGCAGCAGTCCATATTCCAGGTCACTCCTGGGGATCCGTTGCTCCAGCTGGGCGACCAGAACTATGGAGAAGAGGTGACTGTCAATTTGGTTCCCGTACCCGCCGCGAACTTCTAGATATGAACGTCAGCCTATCTCGAGGCTTCGAGCGAATAATCGTACTCGCGACGTGCCCAGCGATAGCTCGGTGGGTTCTCCCAGACCTTCTCAAATTGTTTGAATGTACATAACTATGTACTGTATAAACTCGGATAATCTTAATTCATGAATAAATACCTACATAGGTACGATTTCTTTTCAGTCTACATGCATAATATCCACGATAAACAGTTCGTGAAGCTACCGAGGTAGTATATCAGGTGAAAAGTACTGGAGGAGATGCTCCTGCATGTACAAAAGGACTAGCCCGTGCATGCATCCCTGAGGCACAGCTATGAGACAGACGTCTGGCATTTCCATCACAATTATGTCAGCTGTGTGGTCAGCGAGAGGTGCGTCATAGCCTTTTGCCGGTGTAACGTGGGGAATATGAATATCGGTAGGCCATGCATGTTCGATGATCCGTACTGTATCTGCTCTACTCTTTGAGCATCCTACGCTTTTTATATCGGAGGCTTCTTTACCTATTCTCGGTTGATTCATTGCGGCCAAGCCGGATCTGTACTCCGCATTAAATAACTGCATACTGCAATATGGTAACAGCTGAACTAACTCAGATCCAGTTTGCGGCTGTCACCTCCATCCTTGCTTTCCTTGGCGGGGTTTGGAATGCCATCTCGCGTGGTCAGCCACAATGTCGCTCATTTCCAGGCGACGAGGCTTGGCCATCACCAGCCGAATGGGAATCCTTCAACCAGACTGTCGGAGGGAAATTGATAGCCACAGTCCCAATCTCTAGTCCATGTCATGACACATTTCCTGGAGTGGCATATGATGCCGAGAGGTGTGCCAGTATACGAGACAATTGGGGACGACCTGAGCTTCACGATCAAACGACGCATTCTCCCATGGCAGCATTCTTCGCCAACGAGAGCTGCGATCCTTTCACGGCGGTGGATGCCCAGTGCACCATCGGAGCGTATGTCTCTTATGCTGTCAACGCCAGCAGTGCTGCCGACTACCAAAAGACAATACGTTTTGCCAGGTCCGGAAACATACGGCTGGTTGTTCGCAATACGGGGCACGACTACATGGGAAAGTCGACAGGAGCTGGTGCACTCGCCATATGGACCCACAACATCAAGGACAAGACCATCCTGGACTACCAGTCCGCCGAGTACACGGGGAAAGCGATGAGAATCGGCGCCGGAGTACAGGCTGGCGAAGCTCAAGTCCTAGCAAAAGCATCGGGATACGTTGTAGTTGTGGGAGGCTGCCCATCGGTCGGCATCGCCGGCGGTTATACGCAGGGCGGCGGCACCAGTCCGCTGGGGTCACGGTTCGGAATGGCAGCTGACCAAGTGCTGGAGTGGGAGTTGGTCACAGCCCAAGGTCAAATCTTGACAGCAACATCAAACAACAACTCGGACCTGTATTGGGCGTTGTCGGGCGGCGGTGGCGGCACTTATGGCGTTGTCCTCTCAATGACGGTGAAGCTGCACCACGATGCGCCAACCGCCGGTGCTACTCTGGAGTTTGTCGAGTCCTCGGATTCCTATTGGGACATTTTTGCCAAATTTTTGAGAAATCTTCCTAAAGTCCTGGCTTCCGGTGCTTTTGTGAATTGGCAGGTCTTACCAGGTAACAAGTTTGCCATGCCTCAATCGTACTTGCTCGGTGGGACAGCAAAAGATCTCGAGGACCTACTGCAGCCTACGTTGGAGGCACTAAATGATAGCGGAATACCCTACGGTCAGTAGCGTTCGATTGTTCTCGATGCTTACTGCAAGGCGGCTGAGATGCATCTTCTTGTTTCTAACGTTACCTCGCATACAGCCTGGTCCGCACGAGACTTTCCCAGCTTTCAGGACACTTTCACCACGTTAATACCTGAAATGAATATTAACGAAGTCAACATTGGTGGTCGTCTCATTCCTCGCTCGCTCGTTGCGACCGATGAGACCACCTCTGGCCTGGTTGAAGCCATCAAGTTCATAACGAGCCACGGTGGTATCGTCGGGGGTTTCTCGATGGATGTTAGTCAACCGCCAACTGTCTCCAATTCGGTTCACCCACTCTGGCGAGACACATTGTTCCTCGCATTCTTGGCCACGTATGTTTTCTCTCAGATGTGCATCAAAGTGCTAAAAGTCGTCTAATTTGGAACGAAGATTCTACGATCGATACAATTTCACAGCGAATATAGAAAGTCAGAAGTTCATGACTACCGTTCTGAACCCAGCACTGGAGGCCGTCACACCTGGAGGTGGCGCGTACCTGAACGAAGCTGATATCAATCAGCCCGATTGGCAAACAACTTTCTATGGTACCAACTACGCCAGACTGCTGTCTATCAAGAACAGATATGATCCCGATCATATTTTTTGGGGCCCAACGGCCGTCGGCAGTGAACGATGGGAAGAGTCTGCCGACGGTCGGCTTTGTAGGACGAGCGCATATCGGATGCCTATATGGGGGCAGTGGGCGAGGTGAAAACTAATCTGCCTACAGAGTTTAAAGCGTCTACTTGGTAATGGTGAGAAGACATTGTTATTTCGCAGTACACATAATATCTTCTGTACAAAGTATTTCTAGCTTAGACGGGCTAAGACCCTGCCACATGATAGGCGGTCCTCCTTCTCTTCGCCATTTGCGAACTTATATCCCCAACAATGGCTCAGGGCAAGATACTGGCCAAATTTTCCTCGTGTTTCACGAGGCTTGGTCTATTGCGCATGTCTTCCCCTACTTCGATCACTCTGAAAGGGAGTAGTCGAAGTTTTAGATCGGCGCAACAAGCGTGTCGCTGCGAACACGCAAGCAATCTGGCACAAGCGAGTTGACAATCCGGTGACAAGCTCGTCCATCGACCAAGAACACGGTCCAATGTTTCCGGCGGTCCCTCGAATCCTACCCCAGCTACTCGCGACGCGACACCCATACATGACGGCAGTTGGCAAAGTATTGTGTGTCAAAAAAGTCATCTAGTCGCAGGCAAAGAATATGTGTCTGGTATCTCAGTTGCGAAGTAAGCGGATATTATTTGGTGGCTCATGAATGGGTCTAATGCAAGAAGCCTGTCGCTTTTTGTATCCATTTTCGCGCCTTGCCACCCATCTAAACTCCATCCAGCATGAGAGCATAAGGCGAGCCCTGCTCCAAGTGTAGGTAATGGCCAGCAGAAGATTCCATACCCATCCAAGGCCGTGACAGCCAAATTGATTATTTTTCTGTAGCTGCTGAGAAATAATTCAACCTGTAAATGTGACTATACTACCTACTTTGTACCTAGTCATGAAATCTTCAGTGACGAAAGATAAAAGACAGTGGGGCCAGAGTCCAGCACAACCCAGTCCCCTGCAGTCACATTACCAACATCTGTAGTGCATGTTAGTCGACATGACGCAGGTAGGGTTGCGGCCCAGCTATCTCAGGAAGCAGTTCCCTCCGCAGTCGCAACATATCTCTCCGTTGCGCGACTGTTTACTTGGATCTGCATAAATGCTGCTGGGAAACGACAATCAACTTCTTCGCATTACCGAACCTCTCCTTATTCCATCCTGTCTTATTGATCCCCACGTTGATCTCCCTGATCTTGTGTATTGCCCATGATGCCAGAATCCTCGACTCCCCCTCAACAACCTCAAGACTATTCAACGACAGACTACTGGGTTGCACCAGCTAGGAACTTTCGATCGTCAGCTCGTTTACGCCTGCAGCATTACCTGTTCCAAGGCACAATTGGACCTCTTCTGGAACAGGGAATAGAAAGTCAGATTGCCGGTTCCCAAAACCTTCGAATCGCCGATCTTGCTTGCGGCAATGGCGTATGGCTCACTGAACTGCACTCCCAGCTTGAACGGCATGGGATCGTCGCCCAACTGGAAGGGTTCGATATCCACGCGGCCAATTTCCCGGACCCGGCCTTCTTGCCTGAGTCCGTGTCTTTTACCAAACTGGATATACTGGCGAAGCCACTGCCTGAGGAATTGATTGGCGTCTTCGACATTGTTCACATCCGAGCTTTTGTGAGCGTAATTAAAAACTCTGAAGTCACGCCTGTACTCTCCAACGCTCTGAGCCTCCTGAAGCCCGGAGGTTTCCTGCAGTGGGAAGAATGTCGAGCAGATCGGATGTTGGTGGAGGCTCCTTCGGTGGGGATATCCACAGAGGCTTGCGACACCATTGTCAAGACATTGACCACATTTGGAGAGGCAGCTGGGCACAGAAATGCATGGGTGGATATCCTCGGCCGACATATGGAGGAGCATGGATTTGAAGAGGTCCGGGAGCAATCAAGCAACAGTAGGAAGCAGGATCTGAAGGGGTTCACCGAGAACTACTTGATGGTGTGGGAAGAACTGGCCACATATTTCCCGCCGAGGGCAAAGGAACCACAGGCACCAATGACTCGAGAAACTTGGATTGATTTGTACGGAAGGGCTGTCAAGGAGACGGAACAAGGGGTAATAGTTCATCAGGGAAAGATCGTGACTGCAGTAGGGCGTAAGCCTCTACAATGAGTTTTTCAATAACTTGGAGTCAAGGTTCCTTTCCACCTAACAACGTTTCTCCCTAGAGATATTTTTAATCTGCTGGCTTGAACTTGTAGAAAGGAATCCTTGTCAAGGATGGTGCGCCAGCTAATTACTCTATTTTCAGTAGCGAAGCATCGGTGTTGCATGGTCAGGCAGTAATTTGAAGATCATTTACGAAATTACTTCTCAATGGTCACAAAACGGTTTGGTGTGTTCCAAAAGTACGCGCAGATGCCCGAAGCACGTGAAATTCAGATCTTCAGTAAGTAGGTATCTAGCAGACTCCTATACCATCCGGTTCATGCGGCTCCGCCCCATGCTTCTCCATATTGCTTGAGTAAGGTTGGGGGGGGGGGATGTGCTTCACTCGTCCAAGTATTCCCCTTCTAGATCTGATTCTAGATCTGACTCGGGGTTGAGATCAGGGTCAGATTCGCAGTAATCGTAGTCCGGTAGCCAATGGGTAAAGGGACTTCGCTGTTCCTTCCACTTCTTCCGCAAGTCCGCCTTGAGCTTGTCACCCTCCTTCTTGTCGACCTCAATTGCCTTGCGAACAACAGTCAGAGCCCTCTTGTGCATTTCGTCAACGTCGTCCAAGTCGGACTCGGCCATTGAGAAGGTCTTCATGTAGGATTCGTCCTGACTTTCTTGATAAAGCTTTTCAGATCTGCGGACGAAGAGTCGTATAGCCATGCGCGCTTTGACGAAGGCAGGATGGGTTATGGGGTCGACTAAGTCGTTTCCAGCTTGTTCACCATCTTGCTTCGTGTCTTTATTCTCATGCTGCTGCTCAATGTGGTCCTTCAAAGCATGGTTGAGATCATCTTTGGCCGTCTCCCCTTGGCTGTTTTGAGCCCCCGTCGAAGCATCAGCACTATGGCTGGACATCTTCAGATCAGGGTGCGATGGTGTCGGATGCGTAAGATGATGATTGAAAAGAGAATGTATTGGGATGAGTTATAAAGAAAAGAAGTGCAGTGAAGATGAGCTTTTATCTATCCAGGACTTTCCTGGTGTCTGTCCAAAGCAGCTATTCCAGGATACAAATATTAGCCTTGGTTGCGCTTTTGTCTCAGGCATTCAAGTCGTTTGCACTAAAACAACATGCACTGCATCGTGACAAAGAAGTGATACATTTCACCATGTTCATTGGAAAGTTGTTTGATAGCTGCAGATTGTGCCGGAGTTCTAAGGCAGCCAGTGGACATAACAAACGAATTACGTGAAAGGCGCAAAGCAATTGCAACTGCATGGCAATCAAATCCGGCTGCCGGCATCACCACGGATTGGGATACCTAACAACTTACGCTACAGGCGACCGCTCAACATATTCAGTCCGTCGTTGTCTCTAGAAGCCTTCATTGCGTTGTTATCCTGTCTCCTAAGTTTACTGTGTAAGACTTACGTAGCAAGGATACGCCGCCCGTCACATCAAGGCCCCTGAATCCGCCATTGATTGGCCGCGTCGTGTTTTCAGAAAAAAGAATTCACTGTTTTGGGTCTGATGGTAGCCTATAAAAGCTGCCGCAGGTAGAAACACTGTCTGCTAAGGTCGCCGCGCGACATGACGTCCTGAGTCTGGCGGGATACAGACTTACAGAGATTTGTCGCTATTAATCTCATTGCCATTCATATGATGTCACGTCTACCACTGTGCCAGCAGTGCCAAAAGTGAAGCTCCACCATAGCAGCTAGGCTATCGTGATAGACGTGTAGACCATGTCACACACCCCCCCAGATCTCGAAGACAATCGTGATCGGACAATCTGACCTGGTCGGGGAATGACAAACCCAAGAATCCCAAGCAGTGGCTAGAAGCTCACCGCGATCCGCAGCGCAGCGTGGGCGGCAACGCGGTCTGTTCTAGTCCTCGGTGGCCCCAAGAGGACAACCCGTCGGTACGGCGCTGTCGGACACCCCAAGGAGATGGTGGGAAAAGGGCGATGTGCAAACATCCGGGAATCGAACCCGTGTGAGTATGAACCTGTTAGTTACTAATTAATACATTAAATTCGTAGCTAGGCGCTAACCGGGCTCATAACTGTCACGTCTACCACTGTGCCAGCAGTGCCAAAAGTGAAGCTCCACCATAGCAGCCAGGCTATCGTGATAGACGTGTAGACCATGTCACATATGAAATCATATACAAACATATAGTGCATTGCTGTGATACAATCTCACCCTAGCTCATGTTTTGGTCACCACACTTTTCCTTTTAGCAGGAACAAGACTGGGCGGTTTTTCATTTGATTCCATCAGGCATTTCATCGCAGGGTACTTCAATATAATCACATCATAATCTGCAAAGTCGCTTTAGCCCAACGATATGATTGATGGCACGCCAGCGTACGGAGACTGTATAATCATATCGTAATATCCTTGAAAAGCATTTGGCGGTAAGCCATGATGGACTAACTTGCATATGAGCCAGCCAGAGCCTTTAAAAGGATCATCCAATCCATTTCATCAGCAGTTTCGATGGTTAGCGCTGAGAGAAATCGCCCCCAAGACATACAAATAGATTCTATCTCGCAGAGATGCATGGGTGCAAGATGGCCCCATGAAACAGCCTGCAACTGATCCTCGAGCGCAACGCTGCTGCCCTGTACATGATACTTCTCCCTTCAGAGAAATTCGCCTAGCTTGTTCTTTTCTCCTCCTCTTCTTTCAGTGGTTCTGCTTTTCATTTTCGTTATATTTGCGATCCACGCATTCGCTTGGCAGGTCGCCTGTCATGGCGGTTTCCACTCCGTTGACAACGACATTCACTCCTCCTTCATCATGTCTCTCGACAATATACTATTCGAGTGGAGGACAGTATCAGCTTGGGTACTCTACAGAATGCATCCCTAGCGGGCCCAATCCAACACTGAGCTCATATTTCTCGCCTGGCCTGTACTGCCCAGAATCATACACCGTAGCCTGTACTAGTGAGGTTGCTCTGGGTGCCGCCGCGACCGAGACTCATGTAGTCTGCTGTCCTCGATTAGTTCCTGCTGTACGAAGCGACTGCGCGGCCGTGAGCCTGGCAAACTGAAGGAAACGACACAATTCCGAACAATGACCGACTGACTCTCAGTGCGAAGGGTACTCTTCTCTCGGATGCACGATGAACTTTGGTCCAGATGCGACCGAGGGCCCGATCACAGTTTTGATGGCGGTTTCGGACACCATTGTCACAACCACGCGCGCTGTAACTAGCACTGATTGGCTAAACGCTTACAGCGTGAAAATCGCCTACCGTGCCTCAGATGTCGCATCAATCATCACAACCTCGTCCTCGACTGCAAGTTCAATTAACACCTCTTCGATACCTCGGAGTACCTCGAAAGCCAGCTCTGATTCCGCATCGACCCCGAGCGATACTTTGGGCGGCAGCGATCAGACAAGCCTGTCGACTTCCGCCAAGATCGCTATTGGCGTTGCCGTCCCGATTGTCGTTTTATTGGGCATCCTGGGCCTGTTTTCCATGATGAGAAGGCGGAAAATAGCACGAAAAAAAAATGGAAACGGCTGGTGCACAAGGAGAAGTTATACAAGAGAAATACGTTCAACCACGGAGCGAGATGGATGGCATCCCGGAGGTTAGGCATGAAATTTATGGCGTGTCGCGCAGTGAATTGGATGCAAGCCAGTCAGTGGGACCGCCCACCGTTGGTTCTCTAAGAATTGCCGGGGATGTCAATGTAAATCCGGGGCTGTAGGATTTATCAGGCCTTTTACACCTCTTGAATTGCAGCTGCTGAGGTGGATTTGAAAAACTGCGAGCATATACGAGCAGATTTTAATAATAATATAATATATATACATGACTACACTGGAAAACAATGAAAGCTGTATACCTATGCAATAAGATAAAACTTGTGGAGAGAGATTGTACAACCAAAGTCAGGTTTCATGTGAGTACACATTTCTAGTTCTCCTCGTCATGGAAAGGCGCGTTGGACTCATCCACCGTCGACTGCCCGCTTTCTTCTGACTTCCCGTCCCATTGGAATGGCGACCGGCCCAATACCATTTCCAGGATGATGCAAAAGGCGACCACGCCGAAGCCCATAGTAAGAAGCCCCAGTAGCTGCGTGGCAAGCCATCCAAAATCCCCATTGATAGCAACCCAAACAGGGAAGCAAATAAAGCCATATACACCGCCCACGGACATTGGCGTCAGAAACAAAACACCCAGTACCTTCCAGCCGGTGAGGATTCGTCGATATCGATATGCCAGAGCAGTAGCGAGGAAAACGCCAATGGAGTTGGGGGCCATCCACCACCAGGGGAACATGTTCAAGACCACAAGTGGCTGATTTCCATAGTAGTGGTAGACTCCCATCGGCAACAGGATTTCTTCCACCACGAGATCTGAAACCATCATGAATGCCAGCAGAAACCAAAGATTTTTCGTCTCAGTGTTCTTGTGGAGAAGTTGCAGGTTGATCTGCATAAGGGAGCCATAGCCAAACCAAATGGGAACCCATGGAGGCATCTCACGCCCAAGGAGGTGGAAGGAGGCGTTCTCATCTGTCCACGGATAGTAGATGCAGCCCAAGACGTCGATGAAGGTCTCGGGAAACGCGATCATGGTGCCACTGAGAGGCAGGATCAGAGGCAGTAGCGTGCGCGTCCTTCGTGCATCGAGCCCACCCAGGACAACCGCTGAGAACCCGACCGCAGTCATGACGGTCATGCAGATGATATTGTTGATCTTGGAATACGGCAGATTAATGGGCGGCTGAGGTAGATCGAAAACTGGATCAATGTCGAAATCAGGACTGCCACGTGGGGGGAGTGTATGAGCCCAAGAGCCAGCAAGTATGGCCACGATGGCAAGTATGCTTGCCATGATAGCCATGGGCCTTGAGTGCCCACGAAGCGCGTCCCGGAGCATGATAGAGAGAACGGTGTAGTGGACCAAGCAACTGATTGAAAAGAGGTGTAAGAAAGGAATTCGTTGCTAACGAGTGTGCTGCAATGAAGGAGTTTGCATCACTACTTATACCTGTGCCATCGTATGCTCAGCGCTTTATTTTCGGTTTCATGGATAGGGCATTCCAGGAAACACTACATCATAGCTTAGGGTGAAGCCAAAGTCGACTGGCATCAAGGGTCTGTAAGCATCTGAAATTTTCAGGAGTCGTATGATTTGTAAGTTCATTGAATGCTTTCCGTCTTCCTCTAAATAAAATTCTCCAGCACAGAATCAGGATCCGTTGTACCAAGGGGGCGGCTGTGCTGATAGTTCCCGTGAGAATGGTGACTCGTGTTTTACGGGGTCGGAGCCGAGTTACTTCTCGAGGAATAACGATTCATTCTTTACAGTGTGCTGTGAGACCAGTGGCCAGCTGCTAGCGTGCCTGGCGCCCGGGCAGCGCCGGGGGAGACAACTAGTTAACAAGCGACTCATTCGAGTTCGGCATCAAGCCAAACAGGTCTCGGTGCTTTGAAGAAATCATCGAATCCTGTCCACTATCCAAACCTTCCGAGGTCGTCCGGCGCCGATACGCTATAACGGAGTCCGGATACGGGATTTCTGCCGGGCGTTGCAAACCATCAAAAAGTGGACCAATTCTTAGTTCGGGCTCGGAGTCTGTAGAGTCCTGTCGTGCCGTGATAGACCGTGAGACTTTTGCACAATCTCGGAATCGGTGAAAGCAGGCCAGGCAGGGATTTCACAAGCGCTCGATCTCTGCCGTGTTGATGCATCTTACGTCTTCACTTACGAGGTTGCTGTCCGAGGTTGAGACGGCGGTGAAAAGCATTGGTTGGACCAGACCCCGTAGACATTATACACAGCAATTGTCAGGCATATGACAACAAAAGGTGTTGAATCCCTAGATACAATAGAAATCTCAACTACCATATCTGGATGTCCATGAAGCTTTCAAACCATCACAGGAATACGGGGTAAAGTTACCACGAACAGAGGGAGCAGAGACCAGTATAGTCGGTTTTGATTAGCGGGCATTTTTTTGGCGCGAAGTTGAACCAACCTGCCGCCAGTCCAGCGTGAACAGACAGCCAGCGAGGATTAAAGCGCTAGAGACAGCGCTTGTCAGACACCCGGATTGATACATTTGATACTCCTCTGGGCAGCATCCAGAGAAGAACTTTGTTTGTCACTGACTTGAACGGGACGAGCCGCCCCCATGTAGCCCCTTGCACTCTACTTTTGCATGTTCTACTGAAGGATAAAAGCTGGCCGTCGAATCCGAGGAACCCATCTTGGTTGCATCTTCTGTTCTGGCGTGTACCTGATGAAACCCTTCCGTACTACGTGTGATCCGTACCGTTAACACGGACAGGGTCTCATCAGTAGTATACCACGTGCTGTTAGACGCACCCGCAAGTCCTTGCATCATCCCTTGTCTGCCGGTATCCGATAACGAATAAGCTTATTCAGGGTCCATTAAGTCCAGGTCTCTGCGTCGAGTTACAGCATTTTGAGCTTTGGTAATACTTTGCTGCCAAGAACTGACTGAGCCACTGCCAAGAAGAGCGCACCACCGACATCCTAGACAAATAGTGCCATCGCACTATAAATTGTTAGGTCTTGTTCGTCTTTGTGGTTTCAGCATCGTAAACCGCCAGGATCGGAAGGTGGTATTCCAAAATTCGTTCGTATTAATCTTTTCAGCCCCACTTGCAAAGCGACCGCTCTCGTGAAATCTCGTATATGAATAAAGTCGAGGCCGTGCTCTTATCAACTAGACGAGGACAAAAGGGAGCATTGAGTCTAATTATACTGACAGATGGAGCTTTTAATGCCGCCCAATTAGGGATGCTGCATTTATAAAGACCCTTGGCCGCGGCCACTTATATGATTGTGAGGCATCGAGTAGCGCTGTGTCCTTTCCTCGACGCCAAAATGTACCAAGCTACGATAGTCTTTGGCCTTCTAGGGCATGCTGCAGGCGCCTATGTGTGGCCGTCACAGCACGATTTCCTGGAGGATATCTTGGCTATCCAGTCTGGGGTTACGAGGTTTGGGTTCTCTGATTGTACGTCGCCATTCCTTCGCCCCGACGCATGCCATGTTTTGTTCCGCTACTAATCATTGGATCTTTAGTGGTTGTGCGTGTGGTTTTGGTTCAGGAGTTACCGGACAACAAAATTCGGCAGAATGGGTTCGGTCCGTCTTTCACGATATGATTACGCACGACGCATCGGCGGGCACAGGTGGTCTTGACGCGTCTCTCCAATTCGAACTCGAAAGGCCCGAGAATACCGGATCGGCGTTCAACAACACTTTCGGAGCCATGAACGACTTCATCACCCCCCCGATCCTCGGTCTCAGACATGCTTGCGCTCAGCCTTGTCGCTGCTGTAGCAGCTTGTGATGGACCCAGAGTTCCGCTCCGTGCGGGCCGTATCGACGCAACAGAAGCTGGCCCGGCAGGTGTCCCGAAGCCAGAAGACGATCTCGATAGTAACCACGTTGCGTTTTCAAAGGCAGGGTTCACTAATGGTACGAGATTCAATACTAAACAACCCATTCATGTACCCTAGCTCGAAAAGCCGACTAACGAGAATTGCAGAGGAGATGATCACAATGGTCGCTTGTGGGCACAGTCTTGGCAACATTCACAGCGTGGACTTCCCAGATCTTGTGTCGGGCGAGGCGACCGCAGCAAACGTCGGGCATTTCGACTCATCGCCAGCAAGCTTTGACAATGCCGTCGTCACAGAGTACCTAGCCGACGACACTCTCAATCCTCTAGTGGTTGGGTCCAACGAGACTACGAACTCGGACAAACGTATATTTGCCTCCGATGGAAACTCGACCATGTCAACTCTGGCCGACCCCGCCACATTCCAAAGCAAATGCGTCGAGATCTTCGAGCGCATGATCGACACTGTCCCATCAACAGTCACACTGAGCGAGCCTTTGGAAATCGTCGATGTCAAGCCCTATGTGGATGCGCTTCAGATGCAAGATGACGGGTCGATATTGTTCCAGGGTCGAATTCGAGTTCGAAATAATCCAGACCGTAAGCTCGACGGCGACGACCTGACATTGTCTCTTCAGTATCGCGATAGGTCCGGCGCCTCTGTCCCAAACATGATCATGGCCAACCGAGAAGTGTTGCGCGGTGGGCAGTCGTATGGCTTCTGGGGAAACGTCTTCACATGGTTCGACTTTTCCACGTCTCTGCCTGCCGACACGGCCATTAGCAGCTTTGACATTCAACTCAATACCACTTCCACCGGCGATGTACTGTTGCTTGACAATGAAGGCACCGGGGGCTTCCCTGTGGTGTCTGATCTGCTATACCAGAAGTCGGATTCCGGCATAGTCAGTAACGGTTCGGTCTGGGAGATGACTGTGACTGCCGCTCTTCGGCAGGAAATGGTATCTGCAGGCGAACTGCCTCAGCTCCGGCTCTACCGCAAGATCTCTCAGGCTGGTGTGATGCTACCAAGACTTCAGCTCGAGACTATTTCATTTGGCAACACCACCGATGTCGTGAAAGGTGGGTACCAATATTTCGAGGCCAAAGTCGTTCTTGAGGCAGCTAGCCTAAGCACGACATTTGATATTGCCTCGGAAAATAATGGGAAAGAGACTGCGGTGGAGTTTTTAAAAACGGGTGCACTGCCCATAAGTTGAGGATAAAACTTCGTTCTATAATCAAATCTATACTTCAACGATAGAAACGAAGTACGCAACATGAAATACACGTTTCTCGTAATCATTGGTCTTCTCTGCTGGCATTAATCTGGTAACTCCCACTCACCTCCGCCTGGAGAAAGAATTTGAGAAACAAGTCCGAGCTATTTAGGTAGTCACTTGAGGCGCACTAACAAGCAAGGTACAATTTCATTCACGATTGACGAGAAAAATTTCGAAATGTGCCCGGGCAAGGGGTTTTGTATTAGGGTAATGATTGGATGTATATCATAGATAAAAGAATACTTGATGAAGCACGGTAAATGAGGTGCAGACGATAGGAGATGAAATGAAATGTCGGTATACTCAACATGCGAGTTTCCGGCATGGTTGATTTCGAAGGGCTGCGAGCATATAAATACATCAATAACTTATTTCCCACTCAAAATACGGATTTAAACCCTGCAACCTTAAGTTTGTGAACTTGGCTGATGGTGCGTTGCGAGCTTTCGTTGAATGCCAAGCAACATGTGAAAGTTCTCAGGTTTCGCGTTGTGTTGGTGTCACCATTCTAGTGGATGAGGGGCACACTATACATATCATGGTCCGGTTTATTTTTGAATCTATTTTTACGACAATTGCGGCTCCACATTTCGATGCTGAAGTCTTTTTTTATTTTATTTCTTCTTATAATGCTGGCCCTGCGTTCCTTGTTTTGGCCTTCTTAGGGTGCCAGACACGGTAGCTGCTGATGAGGGAAGCCAAGCATTATTTGCAGCAACAGAACCGCGGGATATGACCTTACTTCTGTTCAGGAGTGAGACGATGTCATTATTCAAGAGGAGGAGAGGGGGTCAATATTGCTCGTTGCCGCTTGAGCGGCACGGCGATGAGTGGCTGCTACCTAGCTGATGGTGGTGGAATGTGATTGATCCCGTCTCCAATCAGCCTGCCAAGCCCGAAACATCGGGCAGTTGATCTGATCTATTGGAGCCACCAGGGTCAGCCATGCTCAAGCAGCCAGTAAATGGTCATTAACATTTCTGTTGAACATGCAGCTTACGCACGTTATTGCCCGTCCATATCATCACGCATCTCGTCATAAAGGGCGAAATAAGGACAAAGGATCATCTGAGCCACGACATCGGGGCATTCTCGAGGCTTTCAGTCTCAGTCTACGTAATGATCAGATGCCGCTTTCTATCCGAACAAAGACTGCAGACATGAGCACTTGGAAAGATGTATCCCGTATATAGCCAGATAACCGTCACATATTCTGACAGGAAGAAAACAAAGAAGTACAGCAATTCATCAATTTCACCATTTGAATATTTCCAAATTCATATCGAAAATGATTTTATTCCGCCAGGGCCAGGCACCAATACGCCTAGCTATGGTGACCGTGTTTACCATTTTCTTGATGTTGAGCTCATTAGCAATGGGGTCCAAGATCAGGACTGGTTCAGACCCAACGATTATGAAGTACGGAGTTTCATACTACTCCGCCGACTCCAGCAACGGGTCCATCTGGGTTCGCAAGGCATCCTCCATCCAGGGACTTAGTTCTGCCACTTCCACCAAAGTATGGTCTGATAGTGCCGGCAGAGGAGAGGTTTGGGCTCCGGAGATGACGACGGACGGCGGCAAGACGTATATCTACTTCTCAGCTGGTACCGGTGCAGCTCATCGAATGTACGTGATCAGTGCCGCAACACCACTGGCGACGTACTCGGCAGAGCAGAAGCTGGCACTACCCGATGACGCCTGGGCCATCGATGGCACCGCGTTTACTTTTGAGGGACAGCGCTGGTTCGTCTGGTCTGGTTGGGCTGGAGCAGTGAACGGCGAGCAGTCGTTGTACATCTGCCGTATGAAAAGCCCTACCGAGCCGACGGGGAGCCGATTCATCATCTCGCAGCCTCGAGAAACCTGGGAGCTCGGCGATTCTCCCACCATAAACGAAGGTCCCGAGGCTATCGTCGACCCCAACGGACAATTGCACATTGTATACTCCGCCAACGGCAGCTGGAACAGCAAATATTGTCTTGCCGACCTGCGACTTCGCAAAGGTGGTGATCCAACCTACGTCTGGGACTGGTACAAGTCCAACGGATGTCTTTTTGGGTCGCACCAGGATAGGATGATGTCCGGCTGGGATGCGACTCTCTACATTGACGGACCCGGCCATCACACATTCATGCTGACTAATGGAGACATCAACCAGAGCCCCGGCGGAGTTGCTCATATCCCTTTCGTTTTCCACGGTGTTCAAAAGGGTACCGAGTACAGTTGGGCTAATCGCGCTTGGTTTTCGGGTACCTACGTCTGGTGGAGTAATGCAACCTATCATCGGTCTGGTGTGCCAGGGGATGAGAATAGTACTGACTTCAGCTTCAAATTCTTTGAGGATAGCTTGTGAGTTGGGTTCACGCAGTGGGGATCAGCCACAGAAAGTACAATGAGTTTGGGTTATATCAAATTCAAGAAATTATATTTTGTTTTGAGGGCACGAACGCCACCGGAATGGTGACCTCGGTCAAAGAATTTGACTTCCTCAGTGTATCGCGCTGGCTGCCTGTTACTTTTTTCTATATAAATTGAGCTTCTCGCAACCACTTTCTAGAACCAAAAACCTTCCTCACTCTGATCAACACGTCTATGCCCAGCCATTCGAGGCATACAAAGCAGTTATCGAGTATCAATGGCACTTCTTTACCCGTTTCAACAATTCATGTCTCGCTTGAAAACATACGTTTTCTTCAGAGATCTCGATATCGGAAGACTCAGCGACATGACCTACTCGTCGACCTCCCAGAGCGAACGTACCAAGTTCATCACCAATCACAATCAGGATTACTCTCTTTGCCACTCGATCTTGTCTGGACGATCTCCGACTTCCTCTCTCCACATTCAGTGGCTGCACTGTCACTGACCTGCAAAACGACTCTCCGGTTATTCCCTCACTCACTGAAGAAACTGAACGGCGCTAGACGTCGAGATCTACTTGTACTACTCGAGAGGGATCTTTCGCATTCCTTTTACTACTGCCA
Organism: Pestalotiopsis sp. JCM 9685; assembly: GCA_001599175.1. NCBI lineage: Eukaryota > Fungi > Ascomycota > Sordariomycetes > Amphisphaeriales > Sporocadaceae > Pestalotiopsis > Pestalotiopsis sp. JCM 9685. The sequence continues at coordinate 3,772,253 of BCGF01000004.1, forward strand.
CTACTGCAAGCAACTTCATTATTCTATCTCGTCATGGGCGGTCGGCAACAAGTTTGAAAGCTCCCGACAAGCTCCGTGTAGTCCAAAACACACGAGCTTTGGAAATATTCATATTGCATTCCACCATGTGCGCCTGGTGACGAATTCCCACATTCTCGGCCCTGGCAGAGGCCTCGATCTCTCCCAGCTCAACTTTGACACCACGGACGAGAGAGGACTTTGGAGAACGGCATCCCTCCCCAAAATCGTGAATAATGGCCAGTTGATTGTAAGTGTGACGCATGCGCTCAACTTACGAGGAACACCTATGGCTAATCGTCACGTCCTCGAATTTTGGGGTCATCGCATATGTCACCACATGTCGACCAACTGGCCGCCGGCCACATGGCGATTCAACGATTCGCCAAGCAGAAGGATTCAAGCATTGGAGCCACCAGTTCGTTGGGATTTTCTGGATACCATTGTCGAGCGCGACAACGAGCTTGATTGGTGTAGAGACTGTTTAACAGACTGTACGACTACTGTCAAGCGGCGTAGGTTCGGCAACGGGAGAGAAAAGTGGGCGATTACGATTGTTGCCTATCATCAGTTAGGCGACGGCCGGGATCCTTTTCATTGGAAATGGCGAACATTCTCGGAGCCAGTACCTTCGCCCGACATGTTCCGTATGCGACTGCTACACCCACTCCATGGGCCCGGTGAAGTGAAGAGGCGATGGGATCAGAAAGCCAAGTCTGAAATCGAATAGCAAGAACTGAAGCCGAGAAACGGTGTTTTGTGGCTTCTTAGGTGACGCCTTTACGGATGTCAGTCACGCCGGGGAAAGTGGCAGATAGAAAAAGGGGTTCAAAAACTTTAAACAGGCATGTAGCGCAGGTTCGGCCTTTAAGGTTGTTACTTTAGGCACATGGGAGTATATTTCACCTACACATGTTTGTCTACGTAACCTAGATGCCCAGAACTTGCAACGATGTATGGAGAGTTTTGTCAGTTCAGGGTAATCAATTCACCCGTTTCCCACATGAACGGCATGCTGCTTGCTTGGAAACCTGCACGAGCTATTCTCAACGACCAGATTTGCGTAACAGTCGTTTGAGTAGTGCGATGCACCTGAATACCGACATGTTCTATTCTACTCTCGTGAACCAGATCAAAGGTACCTCATCTTCCAGTCTGATATCCAGTCCGACCTGTACAACTGTACCTGCCGCGTCCACCCTGAATTGAGCCTCAACACAGAAGACCGTCACGCCCGAGTCCCCTAATGCAGCTCGTGCAAGCCAGTGGTCCCCTGATTTGTGCTCCAAGTGTAAAGTGAAATTGTTTGAGTGCCCATCGTCCTTTCGCAAGCGTAATTGGCAAGCAGTATCTTTGGATGGGAATCCCTTTGAGTTCACTACAGCAGTGTCACAGGTATCAAACACCACAACTTCGCCATAGCCTGCATCGTAGAACCTGCCGGTATGGTTTGCGAATGGCACCGTGGGCGAGAGCGTCGGTGAGGGCAGATGCGGATAGAGGCGCTCGGAGCACGTGGTAAGGTAACGGTCTTGCTCATTCTCGTCATTTTTGAACCTAGAAATTGTAAGCTTGAATGATCTTGCTTTAGGGGAATGGCCATACTTTGCTGCAAAGTCAAATCTGTCCTTCTCCTCGACATCAAACAAGTCGTAGAGGATTCGATACAGAACGAGCGTCATGGCTTTCGATGCCGAATTGGTCATTACGGTGATACCGAAGCCTCTCGAAGGTACCATCAGCATCCACGTCGTAAACATGTTGACCTGACCGGAGTGTAGCCATATCTGTTCGCCTTGGAAGATTCCGCTCATCCATCCAAGCGTGTAAGTCATCGAACCAACGAAGGGAGGGCCGTTTGGTTGGTAGAAGCTCCGTGGGGTCTTGAGCTCGCGATGTCCTGCTTTGGATAACGGCGCACCTTCGTTCATCATCACCCGAAGATACTTGGCATAGTCCAGCACATTCGACACGACAGCGCCGGCACCCTCGTCCGGCGAAACGTCTGGATGATCAACACGAACATACTTATCCGCGAGTTTATCGTAGTAATACTCGTCTGCTACCACCAGGCCGGTCGCGTTTAGTGCCGGGTCGTATAGTCCCAAGAACGTCTCGTTGAGGTGCATCGGCTCCCAGAGGTACGAATGAAAAAATGTTGACAGCGTCACGCCGCTGAGCTTCTCGACGAGATATCCTGCGACGGCATAAATCATATTATTGTAATGAAACTTGACGCGCGGCTCCGTGGCCATGGGTAGATGCCGTAGTCTGCGCAGCGCATCTTGGGGATCTTTTGCCAGGGACAAATCATGGCGAGCACATCCGGTTCGATGGCTAAGCGCATCCTCCAATGTGACGTGGTCCGTCGCCCACTCATCACTTAGGATGAATTCCCCGGGAAGAAGTTCACGCATAGGCGTAGTCCATGTGATGGAAGAGTATTGGGACGAATTGTCTATCAGCAAGGAAATGGCGGCGGCCGTGAAGGACTTGGTCGTACTGCCGGTCACAAACAGCGTATGCGGAGTCACAGGAGTCGAGGGCAATGATGCATAGCCGTATCCCTGAACCGTATCAATTTCGGCGCCCATCACTTCTAAGAACCATGGATTGACTTCGAGGGACAAGAATTATCCTACCTTTGCCCAGGTCTCGTTTCCCCGAATAACAGCAACTGCCAGTCCCGGAGCGTGCCATTCCTTGATGGTTTCCTGGATATATTGGTCCAACACACGACTCAGCGGGTTGTCCTGACCATTTGCATCATTGAGCTCGTGGCCAAGAGGTACTTGTGGGACAGTGACCGCCGACGCGAAGCGCTGATATCCCAGTGCGATTGAAAAGGCGTTGAAGAGCTTCATATTCAAAGGCTATGGGGATGTAACAATATCACCCGACCTGAATTCAATGACATTAGGTTGAACTGTGAGAATACTTTGTAGTTGTACAAATCCGAATGGCTGGCCAACGGCGAGCAGGTGGGAGAGCGATGCGCCGATGGAGGTCGCGCGACGTCATTTAGATGTAGACCACACTCACCTGAGAAGCTTTTTGCGCGGCGTCGGGAGGACGGCCTGTTGGGCTCAGGCCTGTTTCGTCTGCACCCTGTGTGGCGAGGCAGGACAGCTGGGGAGCGTGAGCGTTCCCTCTCACCCTGCCAAGTCGAATTTACAACTGCAAGCGAGATTTCGAGTCGACGCCTGTCTGCGGCGTCCTTACTAGACGTCCAGTCCAGCATTGCGTCATGCGTACGATGGCGGGGTCAGAACAATGTCGCATTGCCCAGACTATTGTCGAGAGCGTTGCTTTGAGGCGCTGAGAAGCATATGCTCAATTTCCAAGCACCATACCATCTGCATAGTCTCTGTCCTCCATCATAATGCCCCACTCATGGTGCTTGATCGACGGTCACTATAATTTCACTATAATCTAATCTGTACTATGCTCGCAAACGCCCCGCAGAGACTATACTTTATTCTTCGCCTCAAATTCGCCCAATTTATTGACGAAAATTATCATGGTCGTATAAGATTCGAAACTTAAAGAATTTTTCTGAATTTTCCTCGGCTACTTTTGCCAAATTATTTCTGCCACAGTCGCCCGAAACAGAAGAAGCGCGTTTTCGCAAGACCGAACGCTCAGGTATAAAGACTTCTATCAGATCATTGTACCACAGACCTATCTTCTTCCCCACATTCCCTTACGCTGCACTCCTGCGATCGCTATCTCCTCCGTCTCCTTGTCTATCACGGTTTCCAGGTCTTGGCTGAGCGTCTCGTTTCCTGGCTTTCCTTTCCTGAGACGTCGCATCCCAGAGGTTCTTGATTTGAAGAAGCTCGCAGAATGCCACTGTTTGCGGATTTGTATACTCTTCAGGCTGCCAACTCACTGCCTCGGGATCTCCAGGGTTATGTGGAGGGGCAGTCAATGTGAAGTTCTCAGGAACTGCGAGCTTGTCTTGAGCCACAATGTGCTCGTCTACCCAAACACGTTCCTTGTCGATCATCTTTGTGTACACCTCCTCGCCTTCGTCGACTGGTGGCTTTGCGTTGCGGTCCCCAATGGTGAGGTATTGATGAAAGACGCGTGTTACTGCGAGCCACTCGGGGTCGTACTCCAATCTGAGCGCCGTAGAGGCTGACCTTCGGCCGATAGTGGCTGGTTTGATATTGCACAGCTCCAAGTGCTTTTGGCCAGGCACGCACTTACCCAACGCCAGGAATTGTGTCTCGGTGTTGAATATAGAAGCTGTGGATGGCTGGACTCCCAGTACATCTTCATTGGCAGCAGTCGCTTTGATTGGTGGTACAGATTGCGTCTCCTTGTCGTCCACATCCACATCAGTGCTCTCCGATTTGGCTGTCTCCTCCGGGAGCGCAGTGGATTGCGGTCGGGTAGACACTGTCTTCTGTTCTGCACTCCGCGGGTCTGTCGCATTGGCTTCGTGCCGTCTCAAAGCCGTGAAATGACAGTGCAAATGCGCCGAGAACCAATGCAACGGCCGTAATCGGTCCAAGACGGAGGTGGCTGCGGGATTCCCAAGTGTGCCGTCCAGGCCTGCCCGTTTGAGAAATGGCTTCAGCCGCCAGAACGCCTCTTCGTCGCCATCCCGCTCGATACCTTTAGGCCAATCATGACTAAGGCCAATGTCCACCTGCTCTCTGATAAGGAGCAGTTTGCGTATATCGAATTGGCGAATATGATAAAAGCTCTTGTTGTCTTTGTGATTGAAGGGGAGACGTTCCATGTGGGATTTGTTGTAATCGGGTTCGCTCCAAATCCCGCTTACGCCGGCGATCCGAATCAGACCAAACCGAAGCACGTTGGCAGCTCCGAGATAATAGATGTTGGGCGCGACCCAGCCGCCATAATATAACTCCCATGAGTGCGAGATGACTTCGTGATTACCTCCGATGAAGATGGTGAGGACCGGCGCTTTCCGTCGACCGCTATAGTACTCTGGGAAATCGCCAAGCTTCCGGTACTTGATGGGGACAGACATTACTGTCAGGTCTGCTGCGTTACGCACTGCCTGAAAGTCGCCCCCGATGATTAGAAGGTCCAAAGCATCCCAGCCTCGAATTTCCGCGGCATTTTGGACCGACTCATAGATCAAGTCGAGATGACCGTGTCCCTGAGAAGATATGTTAAATTTGTATTGTAAAGGGATCATATGGCGAAAAGACTGGGGGAGCTATGGTTCGGCAGTGATGTTCGCAGACACAGTGGGGCTTGATCGAGCTCCCCAGCGCTGCATGGGTGTCAAACTTACGCAACCTTGAACAGCGACTCTTACACCACCCGACTCAAGTAAGGATGGCTGACCACTCGTCTCCATCGTGGAAGTGATTTGCTGCTGAAAATGAACCACAGGATTGCTTTGCTCCTCCTTTTCTTTACGCTCTTTCGTTTTCCTCAATGAAATCAAAATAGCAATGAAAGGTACAGAGTATACTCGCTAAAAAGTGGATGTGTGCACAGGCCTCTGGGCAGTGTCTTGACCCAGAAGCGGTATACAGAGCACTGTCAAGTCAGCTACCTCAATGTAGTGGGTAGTAGGCCTCATCTGCTGAAGTGTATCGATCTTTATAACCATCCAATAGAAGAATATGACCCAATCAGCATCAGCTATAGATAGCCAATCCCTCAAGTCATACAGATCCATCGGGCTAGGATCATAAGATGAGACCCAGCTAAACGCTTAAGAGTCACCTCTGAGTCACTTTTCCACCACCCCTGTTCTGCAGAAGACCCCCATGCATTAGGTTAGTTGCAGGCTCAACCATTTGTAGGAAGATGCCTCGAGGACTAAGTGTCGCTTGATTGACAAGGACTCCTCTCATGTCTAGCTCACCTGGTGATTGTCCTGTTCGAGTTCTCTAATAACGTTGTTTTTATTTTTAGAACTTTTTGGTTCATTTTAGACCTTCGCTCTTGAGTCATATCTTTTTCTACAGAATGAAGCGTGCCATTCGTGATGCCTATCCCAGATTTCCCTTGCTCTGGCGGCATTTTGCACCAGGCTATCAAACCCCTAATCGAACATGGCCCTGAGGACCTGGATCTGCTCCAGCACGGCTGATCGACTGGTACCACCTTGAGACGATTTCGCCTCGACACTCGATTCGTATTCAAATGCCTCCACAATGTCTGCTGTGAAGCGAGGATCAATGGCTTGCAGTTGCTCGAGGGTCAACTTGTCCATCGAAATTTCCTGCTGTTCAGACTGTGCAACGACACGGCCAGAGATGTGGTGAGCCTCTCGGAACGGACATCCCTTCCTTACCAGCCACTCTGCGACATCAGTGGCCAGCATCGTCTTGTCCAAAGCAGCCTCCATCCGCTCTGGTCGCACCTTCAATGTAGCAATGACTCCATTGGCTATGCCTAGACTGTCCGACACAGTCTGGACCGAATCCAGCATAGGCTCCCAGCCTTCCTGGAGATCTTTGTTGTAGCAAGATGGCAAGCTTTTCACAGTCTGGGAGCGAATAGTTAGCAGGTACTCTCGACACGCTTCTGTTTACCCTCGAAGCCGAAGCAACTGGCTGAGATGTTCTTATGAGGACTTACCATCATTAAGCCAGCCATTTGGCCGAAAGCACGGCCAGACTTGCCGCGCAGAAGCTCCAAAGAGTCTCCGTTGAATTTGTTGGGCATCAAAGAGCTACCCGTAGAGTAGGCGTCGGCCAGTCGGATGAAACTGAACTCGGATGTCGAGTAGATGATAAGGTCCTCGGCCCACCTGCTGATGTGGTTGGTGAAAATCGAGTTCCAGACCAGGAAGTCGAGCAGGAAATCGCGTTCGGCCGAAGTGTTCATGGAGTTCAATGTGATTCCGCTGAACCCAAGCTCCTTAGCTATCATGTTTCGGTCGATTCGGAATGGGTTGCCGGCCAAAGCGCCGCAACCAAGTGGGCTGAGATTGACCCTTTCGTAGACTTGGCGCAACCGCTCGAGATCTTGCTTGAATGCGGCGGCGTGTGACATGAGCCATTGAGACCACCGGACTGGCTGAGCACGCTGGAGATGAGTGTATCCGGGCATGATGTAGTCGCTGAAATTGTCAGTCAGCAAGGGGCCGCTGTTAGCCAGAGGAGGGCCAGGCTTACAGTTCAGACTCGGCACGCGTGACAATGACCTTGAGGAATGCGACGAGCTGGCTGTCGATTTCGCGGATGCGATCGCGCAACCACATGCGCATGTCGCAGACGACTTGCTCGTTGCGGCTGCGACCTGTGTGTAGCTTACCGGCGGTGTCCTTGCCGATGACCTCTCCTAGGCGACGTTCGTTTGCCGTGTGAATCTGGTCCATTGTGTTAGCCTCGAGGAGTTGAGTAGAATCGAGTGGCGTCTCACATCTTCGTCATTCGGCATGATGGCGAAAGTTCCCTGCTTCCATTCTTCCATGACCTGGAGCAGACCACGCTCAATCGCCTTGAATTCGTCTTCGCTAATGATGCCAGCCTTGGAGTTGGCCCTGGCAAAAGCAATCGATCCGAGGATATCTTCCTTGTAAAGAGCCTTGTCGTAGCCGATGGAGGCATTGTACTTGTGCATGAGAGGATCAATCGCTCCTGCGTAACGTGAGGTCAGTATACTGCATCCGAAGCTTGTACCCCAAGGCATTCGAACCTGTGAACCTGCCTCCCCAGAGCATGCCAGCCGCTGGGGCATCCTTCTTCTCAGCCATTGTTGCCGCTGGTTGCGCTCGTAGCGTTTTCAAGGTGGATGAAATCAATGGGATCGAAGAGACCAATGCAGCATATGATGCGCAATTGTGTAGGAGGTCAAGGGCGTGAGTAATCAAGGTCGCCAAATACGCTGAGGAACGAAAGTTGGTGGATCAGTTGAGCGCAGCAGTCATAGGAAAAGTTTGTGTGGCCGACGCAGTGTTACGTAAGGACAACAATGGAGCTACCCCTCCAACTGTTTTTCAAAAAGAGTAAACACCTCCAGCGATACCGGCGATTGGTAGAATATTGGCGGCTCGGTTAAATGCCGGGGGATCTCCAAGTCGTTAGTGGGGTAGTAGCAAGGCGGGGTGTGGTAACATAACAGCACGCTGTGGGCACTGAGCTTTCTGCTGCGTATGTGCAATGCAAAGAAACTAATTTTCCTGTTCAATCACCACCATCTACCTCTAACGACCAATGATGAAAGCAGTGCACGCTGTAATCATACGACATTTTCTGCATCGATACTCTCTTATAATAGCCTCGATCTGGCAATGTAGTTGCTGGGCCATCATGAGAATCAATTCCAATCCAAAGCATCCGCGATTTACAAAAACATAGCGCCACGGCACGGGGCTTTGCGCGAAACATTGGACTGTCACCTGGAGAAAAGATGACGACTTCATTCTGAGTGGATCATTTCGCCGTCAAGGACAGTATCATCAACTTCCTTAGGACGTGTGGGAGTGACAAACTCATGAGCAGCAACATACGCCGCAATGTCGTCCCAGTCTCGGCACGTGTGAACATGCCCTCCGGAGACGTGGAGGTCCGTCTCGTCGTCGTTGTCGGGGCCGCCGTAGTAGAATGGGATGGTGCTCACGTCGGCATTGCACATGAGCGACTGCCGAATGGCATCGACGCAGTGGTCTAGTTCATGAATTAGCGGCTGTAGATGTGTGGTCTGAGTTCTGGCTGCTGAATTGAACTGGAACGGTTCATCTCGGGTACAGATTGCCGGCCAACTCTAACGATTCAATGCGAAAGAGCACGCGGTCGGCCTTACCCATGTGCATATCGGCAATCTCCTGACTGAGATGGTAACGCTCGGCAAAAGACCGATAGTGACCGGGCCAGAGGTTCTTTCGCAGCTCATCGAGACAGTGCAACGAGTGGAAGACATCAAAGATGACACCATAGTACCCATCCGGGTCTCCCGGAATCGGCACCGTGACGTTTTCCAGTCGCACAGCATCCTCGGGCGGGATCCGCGTCATGTGTGTGTACAACGTCCACCAGGCCCGGTCGAGCTCTGTCGAGGGCTCCCCTTGGTATCGCGATGTCTCAGTGAAACCGTTGGTAAAGACTTGTTTCTTGTAGCGGATCACATCTTGTGCCGGGGCTTTAATGGGTGGTCTCGTGTCAGTATACGGTCAAGCGATGGGTTACAGTAGGTAGTTTGCCAGAAAACCTACAATAGGTGAGCTGATCGCGATGGACTGGATGGCTCTGCACTTGCTTGGAGGAACACGCAGACATCGTGAGATACAATAAGAAGCAGCCAAGAATCGAAAGGGCTGCAGTGCTAATATTCAGTATTATGAAGAATCCTTTTGTGATTGGGCGCGGATTCTTGGCCTGAGACTCGACACTCTCGTCTACGGGGTCTGAAATGGGATTGGGGAGAAATGGGGTTTCCTCCAAAGGGAGGGATTTGTTACTCATCCTAAGTGTTTTCGCAACGAGACGCGAGTGGCTTAGCAGAAGTCAGAAATGGGAGAAGAAAGTGTTGCGAAGAATGACCACGTCTTGGAAAGTGCCGACTTTTGAATTGTGTCTTATTCTGGGCGGCAACACTTCAAGATATATCATCATTCCATTACTATGCAATGTTACCAACATCTTGGCAAAGGATGAGAGCAGTATCCGGATGGCAAAAACCGAGAGTGATATCCGACGCACTACCAGAGGATAAAAGTTTAGGTGAATGTGCTTACGCAAATGCGTCGGGAACTTGAAATGACAAGTCATTGCCTTTCTGGCAGAGCAAAAAGGGAAGAAGAAGGGAAGCCCCCAGGTGTCAGAGCCTGGAGGACTTCCCCTGTTGTCAGGTCAGCAACCTTGGATCGATTGAGCCATTGGAGTCTCATTTCATATGTTTCTGCTTCTTCTGGACAAAGTTACGGCCTGATTACACCCACTATCCGTAAGGGAGCTATTCGGCTGAATTGCCGTAGGACAATGACTTTGTAGTTCACGCAAAAATTCAGCCTGGTACGCACTGCCATAGCAGTGAGCTGCACACCTTAGTCCCCTTGCATAGATCTTAAAACTTGCTGAAGGTGACACCAAACCCGGATCTGAAGATCCGGAAAGGTTTCAACTCCACAGAGGAAGCTTCTGCCCCTTCTCTGGTCTCCCTTATAGTCTACTGACAGTTTATGGGGCCACTTCCCGAGGTCTAGTGGATAGGATACAGAAGAGGGAGATGTGCGACTCTGTCATTATTAAGTGGACAGTGGAGGTGAGGAAATCAGGTCCTAGATAGATATCGCGCCTATCAGGGGCTATGTTCTTGAGAAAGGCAATTAATTCTTTTGCAGGTTGCGTAACAAGTTATCAATAATGGGTATTCACGCATCCACCAACTACCTCCAGGGAGGTGACAAATGTGATAGAACAAGGTCTATTTTGCCGATACTGAGAGAGTTTGTTCTTGCTAAACACCAAAGTACGAATCTCTGACGTCCCATTGATCGGATGGAAGCATTATCGTGATGGTAGTGATTCAAGTCGAGCGAGCATGAATGATTTGCAAGTTGTTCTTAGCTACAACCATGGCGGATACGAATGGAAGATGGTTCTTGCACAGTCCCACAGCATACGATCACGATTGTATCGGAAGCGGCCTTTTTTTGAACTACATCTTCTGGGAGATAAGGGGTGGCCAAAGACGATGAAGCAACTGTACTCTGGAATGGCATCCAACGTATAAAACGAGCAACTCGTCTCTCCTACAGACATCTCAAATGATTCCAATATCATCACAAAATTGAACATTCTACATAAAGCAAACTTCAAAAAGATCTATTCAATTGACCCGTCGTTCAATATGCAGTTCAACGTTTCTCTCTTTTCCGCAATGCTTCTCTTCCAATACGGTATTGCCGCTCCGCTCATGTCTGGCGCCCCTCGCGTCATCAATCTCGGTCAGCGCGACACCTTGGGTGACGAGGAAGACATTCAAGGCATCAATGGCTTCCTTGTCTGCTGAAATTGCGAGTAGGAGATGATTTTCGCGCCTCCGGACTTGCATGGCGAAACTTATAGTAGGTGGCAAAGACACCCGAGACTGGAGTAATTTTATGGTGTCCCAAGTGCTGACAGTCACATAGTCCTTGACCAACTCGAAACATTCTTTGATGGGGACTCTCTGAGACGTCACAGGTCTTGATTCCTGGCTGTCGGATCCCTATAGGATATGCATTTATCTTCTAAGTCGGGTTGCTACTCGTCGTGATATGGGAGCAGATATGGGAACAGAGACGATTTGGCACGGCAACTGCCAGCTACTCAAGCAGCTGATAACGATCCTTACTTCATAGTCTATCGTGACAGCGCAAAGAATATTTATATAACTTCTCGGTGCAAAATCTCGTATGCTGCTGCTAAAAAACTATATTGACCGTGGCTCAGCTGCTCGTACTACCTCTCCAAGTTCTACTAGGCTGATGAATCTATAAAGGGATCGTTCTGTAGCTCTAACCAGGCATTGTTGGCCAGCTCGGGGGTCTCCTGAGCACGTTTTTCTACATTCATCCTCCGGGAGGTCCCTCCTAATCGCGACTTCAGCGCCTGAAATGTAGTGGACCCTCCGATGTTTTCCACGAGGCGCTTCACGAGTTGCGCAAAGGCAGGCATGCAACCGACAATGATGGCGATATTGGTTTCAATCAGACTAATGTGGAAAGAATAAAGTTTGTTAGTCGGTCATTCCATCAGTTAATTGATAGGTAGAAACGATTTTAGAGAGAGACGTACGAGCACATCTCGGTAATGGTGGCGAGCCAGGATGCGTCACTCGAGTACCATGCAAGCTCAATTCTGCAGGCGAGAGATGCAATACTGGCGCCTACACCACTTTGCGTCGATTTAGTTTGATTCTCGTCATGATTCTGAGCCGGGGTTGGCGACTTACAGTGCGGCGAAGGAGAAGATGCCCAAGAGCTGCAAACGGCGCCGCAGCGGCAGTTGGAGGCGATAAAGAAGCGGGAGTGGCAATATGAATATGTAGACATCCAAACATGTTGTGATCACGCCCCCCACCACGCCGGCCAGTGCAAATGGGTGGGCGTTTGCTTGCAAGTTCTCTAACACCGATGCCCAAGACTGGCCGATGCGCGGTGCAGCGTACACAGCGGCCAATGGAATGTTAGCAAAGTAGACAAGGAGAGTGATCAGTAAGCCAAAATTGATAGCTATGCGTTTTCTACGTTGAACTGCGAACAGTTGTCGGTAGAGAAGCATAATCGCGGCCTTGGGAAAGAAGAGCGCTGGCGCGAACAATACTGTCTGAACAAAAGGCAGCTTGAGGGCAGCTCCAGTGTACCAGCATATTGGAATATCCCATATGTGGCGGTGAAATTGGTACACTACTCACAAGCTGGGTCAGCATCCAGACTTATACTCCAATGTGAGAAATGGCGAGAGATTTGCATACGGGCACAAATTACACTCGTATAGGCTATGTTGGTCAAGCATGCCATCAACGTGAAGTCTGCGAACGTTCTGTCAGCGCCTACTGTATTGAGTTCTGAGGCATGACACGTATTTTACAGCCAGCTGGATGCCACTTTTTCCGGTCGATGTACAATCTTCCAGCGGCGATCGAAGTCGAGATCACGCCGAGTGCGACACCGACGCCGACGACCGCGGGGCCGAGAGTCGGTGGATCAACAAAGTTGTATATGCCATCTGGCGATTTCCCTGCTGGGAACGTGCAGAGGTCAATTGTCGCCATGGCTGTCTCCAATCTCGACAGGTGTAGCCGGAGCTTGAGGCCAATGTTTCGAAGGCTCAAAATGTGAACGGGTAGGATTTCCACCTTTTGTTAAAAGTGCACGATAAAATGTTGGAAGGTCAGACTTGGGGTGGAGTTACTTCAGTCGCAGTGTATTCAATTCACAAGGTAAAGCTGCGATGCCTAGGTACGGAAGTAACTATTTAAAACTCCCATGCAATCACATCTTGGGTCTCCCGGGCCCTTCCTACTGTAAACAATTGGTGGTATCGTCTTACGATCTCATGCTCTACTTTCCCTTATGACCTAAGCCGTTATGTTGCATGCACAATTGCCGGGGTAGTTGGGCCAAGCATCAGGTGCACACCAACATACCTACTCACTGCAGATGCATTGCTACCATGCGGGCCACTCACATTGCCTACAGGGCTGCAGGCTACAGGCAATCAATTGCTTTCGTATCCTAATTGACGAGCAAAAGTTCCGGAAGCGTAGTATTTCATGTCCGCCGACAAGAAGCCAGAATAGTATTTAGTTTTTTTCTTTTTTTCTTAAATCTGTTCGTCGAAGACAAAAAACTCGGACGGCAGCCCCGGGTCAAATTCGATCAGTGTGTGGCCAAAACTTATGTTCTGCCCTAGCTGTATGAGCATAACGGGAACAATTCATATAGTGGTATATTGGACCTTGTGGCTGTTCGGTCCGTTATGGAAGCATGATGGACGGCTGGCAAATGAAGCTGTCGGTCAATCCATAACTGGACCGCGGATTTAAGGCGGAAAAGCTTTGTAACTCCAGGGCTCTTATGAACCAACAAAATGGCATGTTCAATGTTGGTACCTGACGCTGCCTGTGTTTTCATCTTTATTTGTTTTTTTTTTGTCTCTTCCTGTCCTGACCACGCCAAAGTGCGTTCGTAATCACTCGCTCAATTTCTATCAATCCACTCTTGTCATTGCTCTCAGTTGCCTTGAAGTTTGCTCTCCTTAGCAGAGAGTCTCGTCATCCACAACGACCATATGACCGCAGCCAAAGGGGCCATCGACGATACGGCGCTTCCAAGCTCTTCCTCATCATGATGCAACACGAGCTCCAGGCGCGGCTCAACGCCGACGCGGCGCTACACAAGATTTCCGTCGTTGGAATTGACCCAGGCCCAATGATCACTGGCTTGCAGAAGCTCGCACCTCGGATCATCCGCGTACTCATTTTCCGGATCATCTACGCACTCGTACTGTACAGTCAATCTGGCAGGCCCTTTCGTACCCTCCCCGGATTGTGGTTGGGGTATAGTGCATGATCGTGTATGACAGCATGTGCCATGACCACTGTCCCCTCTCCGGAGGCCGACGTCCTTCAGATTCGGTTTACAGCAAGTCCAAGGCACCACCTGAGCGCCTAAGCACATTGCTAATTGTATCGAAGCAAAGGAACGGCAATCTAAGAGCAACTTGAAATCGAATCCGAAAGGAAAAGATCCGCAGGGCAGCTGCCAGCTGTTGATGATGGCAGCTGAAAACGGTCCGTGCCACCAATCCCGAATTCTACTTACAGTTCGCTCTGCGGTGACACCATCGACGGTGCGCAAGCGCTTGTAATCCTGGCAAACAGTGAAACACCCAGGTCCTGGCGTATAAGGGGTTGCGGGACCGGCCGTTGAGATTGCGATGCTAGTTCTTCAGTAGCGTGGCAGCGTCGCATTTTAAAGTTTGGCAATGGATACCAGCATTTGGGAAAAGTTCCCGACGAGGGCATCGGTCAACCTTGGAAGCCATCAATCAACCACCAAAACACACAAACGATGACATCAAAGGACGTGGATAACAACATGGCGGAACCAAGCGCAGCTCAGCGGAAGCGGGAGCGGGATAAGCTCAACCAGCGGAGCAAGAGGCGTCGTGAGCGCGAGTACATCGCTGCTCTGGAGAATAGAGCTTGGTGTCTCGAGCAAGACCTCCGGCTGGCCACACCCACGCCTCCGCAGGTGTCATTGGGAAGCTTCCGACCGGGGCAGACTCGCCTTGAGCATGCCGCGAGTCGAGAAGCAAGCGATGCCGGGTCGCGAGATCACACACCGGTCCAGTCCGTATCGTCCGACGCTCTGAACAACCTGGACCACGCCGTGACCGCCTCGCTAGCGCCCGTCTCCAATTCGGAGCCGCTCCGGGTACAGTCGAGTCGAATTCATGTGGACACGGAAACGCCAATGATCGCCATCGCCCCAGACTCGTTGACCAAGCTATTGAACTCACCAGCATGGATGCGGCTCCCTGTCATGTCCCGTTCTCCTCTTCCACCGCCTAGGCTCCTACTACAAAACGACAGATTCAGTTCCGTCATCGAGAACCTAAGGTCAACCCCCAACATTGCCGACTCTCTGCCACAAACACCAAAGGTGCTGGATCTAATGTTTGGCGGGTCACACAATGAACTCGCCAATCTCATCGTCTCGGTCCTGGCGTCTTATCCCATTCTGCCGCCGGAAAGGTTCGCCATTTCTTGGCTCATCTATGTCTTCTTCCGCTGGTACATAGCCCCGTCCGAGGAGTCCTTCGCAGCTATCCCACCACACATGCGACCGACCGCCTGCCAGCTCTGTATCGAGCACCCAGTCTACATTGCTGCCATAATTTGGCCCCGCCTCCGCGACAAGCTCATTCTGAACTTGGGAAAATACGCGCTCGAAGACGTGTTTGGCCTGCTCAGCTGCACCGTGCGCGTGCGCGGATCTTTCAACAGTAGCTTCATCAGCCGTGAAAACGATGGCGAGCCACAACTCGACGATGCATTCTACCGTCGCTTCACGCAGGAAAGTGGTTGGGGCATTCTAGGGAGATTCTGGACTCAACATCCGGAGCTCGTCGATGGCCTTGATCACGGCATTCTAGTTCCTGAAGAGCATCTATTGTCTATCTGACATGAGAGAGGTGATAGGAGGTGTATCTAATCTACAGGTGGAAATAATTGTCCTCTCGCGCAGGCGGCAGGGGCAGTGTCGGCAATGTTCGACTATTTTCGAGACCTCAGCCTGTCATAGACCACCTCCTGCCAATACGCCGACAGCATCGACGTGGCTCCGGGTCCAACCAAGACCTGGCCAAGACAGATGCCTACCGCAGCCTTTGCTGCTTCTCTCGTCGTAACGTATCCGCGACGGCGAACATCCCAGGCCGAGTACAGGCCACTCAGCAGCCATGCGCAGCTTGCAATCCCGAAATCGTACTTGAGGAACGTGGCAATTTGGCTGCCTGTATCCGGCAAGTTCCATGTCGCTTCAAAAGGACTGGGCACGCGGAAGAAAAGGTCGACAACAGACATATCCTTGCCTAGGCAAGCGTATGCCATCGTCGCCAGATGTATGGCGGTCTGGACGGCAGCAGTACATAGATACACCCTCTTCAGAGCTTGCGTCGCCTTGGCGGCATCTTTTCGAGGCGGTGACGTGTTGTCCTTCTCGGTCACCGACGCCTGCATTTGCGAACCCCGTCTACCCACGTAACGTCGCCATACGGAGGTGAGCGCGGGCACATAGAGGGGCGAGAACTGCCAAATAGCAGTAATATTCTGCTTGACCGGGTTACTGAACCCGGGCGCCAGCATCAAGGCTGTAGGAAGTCCATAACCCAAGGCCAATGCCGGCAGCAAGGCCTCACTGGTTTCCAGCGAGACGCTCTGGGTGGTGGGCAAGGTATCGCTCTGGGCCGCTTCGAGCAGAGCATGTGTCGGCGCGATATAGCCAATACCAAGGACTTGCATCACGCCGAGAAAGACGCTGGGCAAGGAGAGAGGGTAGAGTCGGTTGCGCGGGCGATGGCCGTCAACAGTGTACGACAAGATGGGCGCTGCAAGGTGCGTCATGAAGTAGATGAGCTGCACCCTACTCGCCGGTGGTTGTCCTTCTAAGGGGTAGGAAAAGGCGGACATGATGGTCTTGAGGAGACCCCCTCCGACACCTGCCCAGGGACGCGAGATAGCTGCCAGTCCAGCCCAGTCATCAAGGCCTGCCGCCGGGAGACGCATTGATTTGCTCGCAAGCCATATGAGGGAGAGCATGCCCGCACTGAAACAGCCTGTCGCAACCCGACCCATCGCGGCGCTCAGAGGCCGCGCTGGAAGCTCATCATTGAAGGGCACCAATCGACCGCGCGAGGGAATTGGTAGCTTGTCGATCCTGGCTGCGTCGAGGAATGGTTTTCCCAGGATCGAGAACGACAGCTCATCTCCTCCTAGCGGCGCAAGAACATTAATGAAGTATTTCGATATCAACTTGTTCTCGTTAGCGCCCAGATACTGTTGATAGTGGGCAGCAGCAATGAGATATTCCTCCCGCTCGTGTCGGGCTGCTTGAGTTTGCGCCAGAATCGTTTCGACATCTGCATCACCCAGACCTGTCAGACTACCTGACTTGACGTCTCTCATGCGAACAATTGCGTTGACGAGCTCGGCGACCGACTCCATAGCACCGTTGCCACCCTGACCGGAGATTGGGTTGGGCTAACGAAAGTCAGCTGGGCAAATTCGTTCATCTCATCACAGGGCTATGCACTCACCTTGTGCGCGGAATCTCCTAGAAGTATGATGCGTTCAAAGAACCACTTCTTCCAGACCACCTCGTGAAGTGGCGTGAGAGTGGATGTCGACTTCTTCGAGTAGATCTGGCCGAAAGTGACCTTGTCTGTAATCGATTTGTTCCAAAACTCTTTTGCCTTTTGGAAGTAATTAGCACCTGGACCAAAAGCTATACCGTAAATCCTCACGTGGGACGAGTGTCATGCTCCGTCGAGCGATTCTCCTCAGGAAAGGTGGAAAGGGCTGGGTTGGCTTACGAATTTCGCCTCATCCTCCTTGGTGTACTTGGGAATATCCGCCCCATACTTGGGCTCTGGGAGCCGGTCGAAGATGAACCAGTACACCCGGTCCTCTGGGCCCGAGATGGTCAGCCCCGACCAATCTTCGCCCCAGATTCTGTTCAACTCCCCGTTCGCATAACCAGGCACGTGTTGCGCGATGCCAAAGCTGCATCTGTAGTAGCACGGAACGCGGTCGGGCTCGCCGGCGGGGAAGTAGCCGGGTCGCAGCTTGTTGCCGAGTCGAAACATCTCCTCGCGCACCGTGCTGTGTACGCCGTCGGCACCCACGACTATAGTGCCCTCAACCACCTGGCCGTCCTTGGTGATGACTTGAACGCCGCCATCGATATGTTGGAGCTTGGCGACCTTCATGCCCAGGGCGACTCGATTCTTGTGCTTCAAGTTGTCGTACAGGAGCTTCAGGAGCCATTGCCGATCGAAGAAGAGCACTGGATACCCGTGCCTGGTATTACAAATGTACTTTCAGCAAGCGAATCTCCCGAGAAGTGAACTTGACCCTCCGGTGGGCCGTGGGCTTACCTTAGCTGAAGCTGCTCGCTGACATTGACAAGCTTGGAGAAGCTCTTGCCTTGTGAGTTTCGTTCGTGTGATATCCTGATGGGCCGCTGGGGCAAGGCGAGGACTTTCTCGTAGCAGTCGATCTGATCGAGTATACGCAGGCCGTTGGGAAACAGGCCGATGCTTGCTCCTACCGCCGGGGCAATGTCTCCGTGGGATTCGAGGATGATATAGTCAATGTCGAACTTCTCGAGCATATTGGCCAGTGTCAAGCCGGCCACGCCACAGCCGACGATGACCACTCGAAAGGTATCACTGCCTGCCATTTTCGGAGTCTTGGCTCGAGTGAAGATGCAGTTTCTCGCTCCTCTCCCGACAGCATCGTCGCGCTCTTATATATGCAGCGTGCGCGGCATCATCGGCCATCATGACACTGCCCCTTCCTTGAGACTCGCGAGTCATCTCCACCATGAAACAAATTGAATGTCACCTTCACGAGATTTATGGTCTCGGCGTTGACGACGAGTCCCTTATTAAGCGGGGATGGATATATTAGGCGACTCACTGGCGGCCCACGGGGGACTCACCAGTGGCCCATGGGCGACTCACCGAGGATCCACTCGGCGACTCAGCGCGAGACTCACTGGCAACTGCTGTACTACGTAGGTAGGCCACGATATGGTACGGAATATCCGACCTCCGGCAATCAAGCAATGAGCTACGAGGTATAGCATGTTAAACTAACTTCGGAATATAATTGAGTCGAGCTACACAAAACTTATACTAGTTGAACACAGACCATTTCGAAATCTAGTAAGACTATACACTGGCATAACAACATATAGTTATTGGAGGAAAGCGTTCTCTCTATCTTTGCTGCACCAGAACCTGGTCCAATCGCAGACTGTGCTTCGTGATGATAGCCATTCAACCGTATACATGTCATCTGTGCACAATCAGTCTTGTGGCGTGCAATGACATCCTTCGTGGTCAATAAACGAATGTAGACTTTTTTTTTTTTTTTTTTTTTCCCTTGGCTAGGAAGATAAATAGGTGGTGGTGTCGACATCGAAGAAATCAGTGAGGTTGAAGGACCTTGATTTGTGTTCGATGCGTCTGCGGGCTTTGTTAGCATCCGGATACCCAGCGGAATGATCTAAAGCCCGAGGGCCCGGTGCCCGTCGTCATGGTTTATTCTGTTTCCAAACCTTGATCGGAGGCTTTTACGAGTCATGCACTGGCATAAGTGTATACGTTACACAGGATACGAATGGTCGTCCAGTGCTGTATCATAGCCGTGTAGTAGTAGTAAATTGAATCGCAAATTGTCTACCTGCCGACAGGACGCTATGTCTTTTCTTTGAAATCGTCAATCACGAATGCGACTGACTCCATTGTGTGGCCTTGGCTGATTCTTGGCAGCATGGTCCTTCTTCGCACTATCTCGAGATTCTCCACCATAGGCCACCGAGTATACGTTGCGCAGCGTCTGTAGAAGATTTTCATCATGATAGGTATTCTGATGTAGGCAGTGTGGGCGGAACTTTTTGTTTATAATGGCGTTCTGTCTCTGATACGAAAACCTCTTTCGCCGTCACAGTTCTAGCAGTAAATCCATGATCAAGGCAATGGACACTTTGCAGTGTACGGTCCGGTACAGCAACCAGATGCAATGGACAAAGATCTCGGATTTTCCCACCGCTGCGAGCTCCTTCCCCGTCCCGCGTTTGGACAGAATGGTCCCTTCCGTACAACAACCCATTTGAGAGGGCTTGCTATCGGGCAACCTCCCAGGACGACGCCTTCCATCTTCCCAACTGCAGACCCCCCCAACTTGGCGCAATACGTTTTCAATCTGCCACCTCGATTATGACACAACATTCACCGAGTTTGCCATGTGCTCCCAAGAAATAAGAGCAAGGAGCCAGATATATTACTTGTTCAGTCGCCCATCAATGCGGAAAGAGTGTGCCATGTCACCCCACCGCCATATTCGCTCCGCTCACACAGTCGCTGGTCATCAGAATCTGGGGATGACGCTCTGAGATCATACAGAGCTTTCTCACTACCGCCAGTTTTGAGTTCGGAGTCATAGTTGAAGGCCACATCTAAGCGAGGAGTCACTTTTATTTGATCAGAGCGCCAAGATCACAATGTCCAATATGGGAGCCGAAGTTCAAGGTTCGGACAAAGCTCATCTTCAGGGCTTTGCTCCGATAAGTACGTTTTGACTGTAAGATCCATCCACTTTCACTTCTATCCAGAAACAGTTACGCAGACGTTTTGGCTGAACTTAAAAAGAAAAAGAAACAGCACGAAAATCGACATGCTTGAACAAAGATTCGTTTCAGACGGGAGGTGCGGCAGGTGATCCAGCTCAACCGGGACACCGAGGAGCTCACCTCTTCACGTTTCGAGTAGTCTTCGCCCGCCAGAGAGACACCGCATTGTGATCGATGATTACGTGCTTGTTTGACGGCGCGACGTCGTGTTCTATTCGCCACTCATCAATGCGCAGTCTTTCGTCGTGCCAAGTGGACATCCGCTGAGCCGGCTCATCGTCGACTGGACCACCTCTACCATGCAAATCGGCAAGTGGGAGCAGGGCAAGCTGGTTTCTCTTCCACCAGTAGTCCTGGGCAAGATCCTGCGCCGGATCCTCGGACGCGCCTACGGCATCTCCGCTCGGCGTGGTTCTCCCGATCCCAACCTGGATTGGTACCGTTACCATGACCACTTCGCGACCAACTCTTGGTCTCTCTGCAGGAGCTCGACCAGGGGGCCAGAATTCTTGGGGTTTCGTCGAAGCATCATTGACGCCGCCGTCGACTCAAGAGTGAGCGAGTCAAGATGCCCGAACAGCCCACTGAAGACGAATGATGCTTGACAAGGTGTTGAACCGGCAACTGGCTAGACGCGACCCCCGATGGCAGATCATACTGCTGCTATGCCCATGGCAAGTACTCGCCCCCTGGAGAAAAGAAAAAGACCAATGGTCTGAAACAAGAGCTATCATCAATCAAAGCTGTCGACGCTTTCCTAGCCTCCGCCAAAGCCTTGGCTGATGAGAATAAACCAAATACCGGGTGGATATGAAGCTCATGACGATTCCCAGGGCATGAGTGGTGTAAGCGATCGCTAGAACCTTTAGGATGCAGCCGCGATCGAGGGCTCGTCGAATGTGCCCACCTCAAAACAGGGGTCTACTTCAGCGTTCCAATCCACGCAAAGTCGAATGCTCTCCAGCCCAGGGCAATAGTATGTATATTAGTCTGCAGCTTTGGAGCACTCCAATCGAGCTCATGAGACCCCCCATGTGTTGATGATTCTCAAGTGGGCCGCCGTCGAGAGAAGTTCCAGACACATCGACTTGTCCTGCCACGGGATATGGCAAATGCCAAGGCAGTGCGGAAGTCGCTTAAGGCAATTGCCCACCGCTCAACCGGGACCTCAGGATCTGCTGCCTGCCGGAACTGACTGACACCTGCAACTCTCGTTTTTGCTTAATAACAGTTCATACCGCTTACTAATAAGACACTTGTATGTCTTACCACTGAAGACGCGAAGACCATGCGTTGAGCATCAGCTGCGACCTTGGCCGTTGGCCGTCAGCATGTGCCCGCTCAGCTTGAGCCAGCGACTTCCGTACGGAAGTACGGTAAGGCGGAATAGTCGCCTTTGAGTTTCTCTTTGTGGGTAGTGTTCATTTTGTCGAGTGGATGAAGCTTTTGTGTCTATGGTGTTGCACTGGCTTTGGCGAGAGCCTGTATTGGAACCCAAGTGGACAAGAAACGAAATTCGAGTCTTGATGAGCGGGATACAATAAAACACGAAATGCCGAGCCGCGTGGCCGCGACTGCTCATTTACACATTGAAGACGACGGGTAACGTCTTCCAGCAGAACCGCTTCTATTCTCCATCGCCTCATTAACCCAGTAGAGTATTGCCTGCCCAGTCGTTTATAGCCAGCGGGAAACATAAGGTTAGTCCCGTGTCAGCATTGACGTCCGGCACTGAGGTGGCCAACGGCCAATGAGTTGTCTTCGCTGACCGGTCCCGCCCTGCCAAGGGTCCGCAGTCAACCACATGCAGATCCGCCCGCCGATCCATTCCCGTATGCATTAGCTCTTCTTCAACATATTCCAGGATTTCATAAGGTTTCTAGCTCCCGTTCCCTTTTCTCTTTCACATCTGGCATCTCAATCGCGCCATCTCCTCTAAGACTGTGACCATGATCTTTGCACTCTTTCCAGTCTCGGTACCTCGCAGCCTCAACTCCAGATCAAGCAGACTCGACATCCAAAACAAATCGTCCTTACCGCTTATTCGATCCCCTGCCAGAATTTGACCATGCCGGACGTTGCCTCTTCGGTCTGAAGGACAAAGCGCCGAGCCTAGCCACGTGCAACGCCCCCAGATACCTACTGGAGAGGTAACCCAAGGCCGGCTTCCCTCTTTGGAATTAAAGTTCAGAGGTATCCATATACGCATACACATTGCCGCATGCGCCCAGCGATGTTACCCCAGAGCGGGCTGAGATCCCGCCGTGTGCATCCCTAGCCAGTGCCGTAAGCTACCTAGCCGGTGGGTGTGCATACGTAGGAATATCATCCTGTAATGTACAAACTAGAGCTGCGTGTGCCAGGTCCTGAAGCCCGTTGGTAGGCGGGTTGTGGGGCCGTCGTGAACTCTCCTCTGCTCGTACCAACTTCTCGGCAGGGGTGTGACACAGAGTCGCTGGCCACGCTCCGGCGACATCCGAGATGGTACCTTTTCTCAGCCCTCCAACAATCTTCAACAAGCAGATCCGCAAAAGCTTGTTGGAATGCTGGGGTACATTTCTCTCCACAGCATCAGCTTACCATACATGTGCCGAATAATGGATCATACGTCGAACGACTTCTTATTGATGTATATGGAGTCACAGGCCCCATCAATGACACATCATATCATCCAGCAACTCTGACTAGTTTTCACAATGACTCCTCCAAACGAACTTTCAACTATAGTGGCGCCCGAAGACGACTGGAGAATAATGAGCGATTTTGCAGACAAGAGGAGAGCACAGAACCGATTGGCGCAGAGAAATTACCGTCAGTGTTCTTACCGGGACAATGTGGCATGGCATAATATTAATGTGAAAAAGGCCGAAATATGAAGCAGAGAATTCGAGACTTGGAAGAACAGCTTGCGACTCAGACAAGCATGCTCGCGGTTCTAGGAACACCGGAAGGGAAACCCATCGACTAGCAGTCACAAACTCCGAAAGCCTCCCAGGAGAACCTCGATACTCAAACTAGGTTGCAAATGCCTGGTACACAAAAGGTATTTACCATGGCTCCTTTCTTAACCTCTTCGAGCCTAACAAGGCGCATGCTCTAGGAGTTGGATAGCTCTGCCTTTGTAATAGCGCAGGAAACGCTGAGAACCCCATTTTCAGAGGAATCCGGAATGTTCTGGTCGCCTTCAAGAGACCTGCAAGCCCAGGCCGAGGTCATGTTGCAAGGTGACCCTGACGAGCAGACTGTCATCGAACCGTCTCACGCAGCAGCAAATCAATTCGATCAAACTATTGGTAAGACAAGCACATATCTCACCCTCCATCCTATGTTCTACGTGACGCGTATGAGATTCATGGAACTTGGACTTGATGCAGCCAGCCGCTGACGTTGGCAACAGAACGTGAAGGGCGCCAAAAGAGTCGCAAGGACTTTCAGCAGCAATCGTCCGGTGACTGGACAATGGACAACTACGAGGAGGCCAGTTTTCTCGAGCAGGTCGGAAGGGTGGAATCAAGCGCTGGCTCGGCCCGCGGCGCCAGGACCGCGAGCAGCTCCTCGTGGTCCGAATACGCCGGAGGCGCGCACAGGTCGTCACTGGGGTGCCCCGGGGACCGGCCCGCGGCCACGGCGACGCTCCAGCAGCGCATAGAGTTCCTCTTGAAGTGCTCAGAGGATGCGGGGTTCAAAGATTTCGACACGGCGATCCGCCACTATTATACAGCAAAACCCGACGGGCCCGTGTGGTCGGCGGCGCGGGAGTCCAGTGATAGGCATGGACTGTCGGAACTTCTCAAAGAAATCTGTGCGGGGGCCCCGAACTGGGCTGGCGATCAGGCTCACCGCTGCAAGGACCACATTCTTCACTCGGCGGAAGAGGTCCTGCTGTCCGAACTTCGCGTGTTTGCCGACTCGGATGGGCCAGATTTCATCGATGCTCTGAAGTCGTACGGCTCGAGATCGCAATCAATAGATTGGAGGCACATGGCAAGTATTATACAGATAAAGGTGCGTTCTGACTGTCGAGATATGAAACGAACCGATTCGACTAACGATAGCAGCTCCCTAATATCTGGCTGTTTGTGAGTGCAATGATGCACAAGTCCATGATGGTGCATGGGCCAAGATTACAAGCACAGCTCACAGCATATATCATCTCCATGATGTATATCGTGGACGTGTCCTCGGCCGCCGAGTGTCACGGGTTTTTGGATAAGAGAATTTGATTGCAAAATGAAAAATGGCATCGATCTGGTTCTTCATCATGGCGTTACTTCTTTGTAAAAAGTCTGATTGAGTCGGCCAAAGAGAACTAAAACACATCATATAGACTTCATGTACTGTCATTCCTGGACGCGCGGGCTGAATTTCATCATTTGAAAGGTCTCGGCATGTAGATATAGTTGTACGAAACCTCATCTCCTACAAGACGAGAGACTTTCGAAACAAGAGGCACTCGAACGGAGGCTTGGCTCCAAGATGTATATACGGGACACCGGCCACACTGAAAAGGTCTTACTTCCATTCGGGAGATCATTGAGATCATAATATATAATATCAAACTCAGCATCGACGAGGGCGACAAGCATGATGAATTACTGACTTTCGCTGATGACATCGTTGGATCCATCTCTCTTCAGTGATTACCTAGATACTTACACGACGGAATCCTTCGTATTCCATGCAGACAATGGTATCTAAGCCCATCTAGCTACTCACTGCAGAGCGGCGAAACACATCCTGCCCTGCACTATCCAAAACTGTCCCGCCCTGCAAAAAGCCCAGGCTCGCAAGATAGTCCACGCTTTTTTGCAACGCTTTCATAGTCTCGTCTCTGGTTTCCTTTCCTTGCGTGCATTCCTCAACTTGTGCATGCTTGTCTGGCCCGATATCCGGGCCCAGGTAGTGGCCAATACAGCTGCTGGCTCTACATGTCGCCAGGCGGGCATCGCCAATTCTGCCTTTGCGCTGTTCCACCCACTCCATGACAGGCCAGAGGAGGTGCGACGGCCCTTTGCGGGACACATTCGCATTCACCACTTGGAGCCAGTCTTGGAAATCCATTCCCTGCAGAGTAATGCCTGTGCCCTCTGAAACCATCCTCCAGAAGTCTCGCACGGGGACGCCCTGCATCAATCTGAGAGCATGGGGCGCGCTTTTGCCGTCGGTATGGCTTCCGAGGCACGCATCAATAATGCGTCGCGCGACATGATCTGCACCTGCGAGGCAGACTACGGCATCCTGCTCGCCATCGACAAACGCCCCGGCCTCGCATGCTCCGGCGACCAGCCGCCAGATGTAGTCGTCCGTGTTGGATATGCCCTCGGTCGCCGTGCCGATGATGACGCCGGGCTTGATCATGTTGACACGCCTGTCGGCAGGGGCGCGAGATACGCACCGCTCGACCAGAATATCAGATGCGAACTTGGACTGCGAGTAGCCGTCTGCGGCGGAGAGACGCGATGGGTCCTTTGCCACGACGCCCTCTGTGAGGTGCATCTCGCCGCCCGAGACGTAGGTCAGGTGCCGCAAGGGCCCAGCTCCTGCCAACGCGAGCTCAAGGATTTGCACCGTGCTGAGAACGTTTGTCGCACGCAGCCGCTCGTAGCTCGAGGACCAGTTGACGACGGCGCCGTTGTGGATGATGGCCGTAACTGCGTCTGATTCTTCGACGCAGGTTCCCTCGAGGCGTGCCCACTGATCCGCGGAAACGCCTAGCCGCGGGCGCGAAAGGTCTCCCAGCCAGACTTCAACACGGTCCGTCAGCTTGGATGACCACCATCTGGCTGTGGTGGCTGCAGTGACTATCCGCTGTAGACCAGTGCTGGCATCCTTTGCCCTGACAAGGACAATGACTTTCGACACGCTGGGCAGAGCCAGCAGCTGTCGAAGGATTTGGCTGCCGAGGAAACCGGTCGCGCCTGTCAAAAACACCACATTTTGACCTGTCTGCACACTCTTCTTTGATGATACTTGTTGTTCAGGACAGACTCTTGCTAATTCCTTATCAAGCTCCTCAATGTCCTGCAAGATATTCGCTGCTCTGCCGTGTTCTTCAGATTGCGATACAACCTTGTCCTGACTGCGTACAATGTCGGCGATATCCCGAACACTCAAATTGACTCTTCTGAAAGTCTTGATAGGGATTTTGAGGCCGTAAAAGGCATTGACAGCCCGCGCAAGGCTGACGAGGCTCAAGGAGTCGAGGCCCAAATCTTCCAACGTGGCATTCTTTCCCTTGAGAGCATGACTTCCGTTGGACTCCGATCTGTGCAGGACCTTGTCGAGTATCTCGCTGACCTCGAGCGCGATGGTATCGTCTTGGGGTATGTCTGTCAGGACTTCCTCGCTTGGGCCAGATTGGGAGTACTTCATCAGCTCGCCCATGGAAAGATTCTGAGCATGCTCTTTGAGTTTTGTGCGGTCGAGCTTGCCGTTCGGCGTGGTTGGAAGCGATGCAAGAGGTATAAATATCCGGGGAACCATGTACTCCGGCAGAGTGTCCATGAGACAAGAGCGGAGCTGAGAAATGAGCTTCATCTTCCCATCTGATGCAGGAGCACCAGAACCTGCGCCGTTGGTGTTGCCATTGAGACCTTGGTCTTCTGAACTTTGGAGAAACGCCACCAGCTTGGGTCCGCCGCCGTGCAGATCTACCAAGTCGACAGCTACTTGACTCGATCCGCCGAGGCTTTTTCGCATGACAGACTCTACTTCTCCCACCTCGAGCTTCTGCCCCCGCACTTTGACCATCGTATCTTTCCGCCCAATGTACATCATTGTTCCGTCGGGCAGATAGCGTACGAGATCACCGCTCCTGTAGAGCTTGGACGTCGGCGCAGGCGCATCGAGACTCCTTCTCCACGACGGGGCGTCGATCAAGACTGCTTTCGTCTTCTCGGGCATACCGAGATATTCTTTCAAGAGGCCGGGGCCCTCATAGAGCATTTCGCCGATTGCGCCCAGAGGGGACAGAAGCTCGGGATTGTTGGGGTTCACGATCCATGAATACGTGTTCGGAGCCGGTCCAATAGGCACAATTTTGGAACAAGGTTCGTTGAACTCGTAAAGGAAGAATGTAGCCGACTCGGCCGGTCCATATGCTGAATATCGTGGTTAGCATTACATCTCTACGACTACAGAAATGACATTGTTCTAGAACTAGAGGGCCCGGAAACGGAAAAGACGGAAAGTATTGCGGCTGAGACTTACAATGAATGACCTTGACGCGGTTGTACCACGCGTTTATATCATCAGGCGTGACGACCTCGCCGCCCATGAGCAAGGTCTGCAGGCTGGGAATGCTATACTGCTCGAACAAGCGCGCAAACGAGGGGGTGAAGTAGGCCCAGTTGGCGGCCATCCTGTTCATGGTCTCCTCCACATTGTTGACGCGCTCCTCGTCCGAGGGTATGCAGATGCGGCCCCCAAAGATCAGCGGCGCGTAGATCTCTACCATGCTGACGTCAAAGGTGAAGTTGGACCACTGGAAGGTCGAGACTCCCTCCCGGTCGAGACGCTGCGGCGTGGCATTGGAAAGGATGCCCGTGACCAGGGAATCGTGTGTGTGCACGATGCCTTTGGGAGTTCCCGTGCTGCCAGAAGTGAAGGCTACGATGCAGGTGTCGCTCGGCTGCACGTTTGTTGGCTGATACTGGCGCTCCTGGCTGACAAGTTCCACAGTCGGGACCAAAATCTTGTGCCCATCAAACCGGTGTTGGTGTAGCGTCGATGTGAGGATGAGGGGTGCGCCGAGCGTTTGGATAATGGACTCGTGACGGGCGTGCGGGTGGCTCGGATCAAGACAGCAATACGCCGCTCCAGCTTTGAGTACCGCAAGCATGGAGACGACAGCCCAGAGACTTTTTTCAAAGCACAAGGCGACCTTTTTACCCGGCTTCACGTCATACGTTTCCATGAGGTATGCTGCGAGGCTCGTCGAGCGCTTGTCCAGTTCCGCATACGACAGCTGCCCGTCCCATGATAGAATGGCTATTGCATCGGGCTTGTGTCTGAACCCTCGTCCGACTACTTCATGGAGCAGTTTATTAGAAGCGCAAATGGAATACTGATTCCACTTGGATATAATCGCTTGGCTGTGTGGCCCGCATATATCTAGGCTTGCGATCAATGTGTCGAGTGGGCTCGAAGAGATGCACTGAAGAGCTGTGGCGAAGGCGTCCACGAAGCCTTTGGCCACAAATTCAGAGACGAGATCGATATCATAGATCACATGTCCTGACCATGTAGCTTCGTCAAAGTACACGACAAGGCCGAGCTCATTCTACATAGAAATGATCAGCGAAAATTGTACAAGTGGCCCGACGTCACAAGGTTGCCTACCTGCTGGGAATCGAGACTACAGGTCGATTTCTTTGCCGTAGGTGCAATCTTGTTCGCAAAGATGAGGCCTGCTGTCAGCCTATTGGCATGCGGTCCGCCGTTTTGCGTAGCAGGGGTCGCGTGATTGACCAGTAGCGGCGCCAGGTTATCATCTGACTGTAGGCTGGTCTCGTCTAGGTGGAAGGCTGCGCGGATTGAGGTGGTTGAGGCGAGCTCCGAGGCATATTTCACCTGCTGGCCACTAGTTGTTGGGTCGCGGGCGCGTTTATGGTCGGCCTCTAGGTGTTCTGCGACGAACGTGAACTCGTGAAGATCAAAGTATTGATGGAGCAGTGTCGCGAACACGAGTTTCAGCACCGATCCGGATGGGACCTGGTGGGTTGAGCAAAAGACTTCCAGCATGCTCTTGGGGGCCATTGGGATGGCTATCGAGGAAGACATGATTGTTCCGATATTCCGGCTCCACGAGGAAATGCAAAAAGACAGCAGGCATTAGATTTACTTCTTGATCCCTATACTTCAATGGACAGAGTACAAGGACCAATATAGGTTGAGGCGTGCAGATAATCATATAAACATTGGTGCACCAGACCTTTAATACCACGTTAAATAAGGTTGTCATAGCAGACACAATACTGCGTATCACGGTTTTTCATTGGAGCGAGGATGAGTCAAGAGCAACGCCTGACTGTTGCTTGATGAGGGCGAACCAGGGTCATTCTGTCAATTCTAAAACCATTAGCAAATTCATGATAACAAGTGCAGCGCTCATAACGAGATCTGATTATACTCCACCCCGCAAAGTCAGCTAAAATGATCTAGTGGCTTTTAGCAAATAAGTCAGCTTAGAAACATGGTCCTGAAAGTCAGCTTACACCACACGCAGGGAAAACCGTCAATACACAGTCGCCGCCCGGATCTCGCTTGATGACAAACTGCTCTGGCCGGTATTCTGGCGGATATCGTTCAGAATTCATTTGTTGGCGCTATAGTCTGCACTATACATCCCATTACTTGGCTCTTCATTTCCTCAAGTCTATATAATCAGCGTGCATCTCTGGAAGGGAATTACGATGGGCTTTTTTTTTTTTCCCGCCTTTATTCTCGTCATCGGAAATAGACCTTCGCCAACATGACCGCCACTATCTCTAGCCATGCAGATGTTCGCAAAACAAACGGTACAACAGGCCCCTACGAGGTCGAGAAAATCCGACAGCACTTTCCAGCGTTGCGCGGGGAAAGAATTCCTCTCAATAATGCCACGGGCAGCTTGGTATACGACGGAGCCGTGAAGGCGTAAGTGCAGTCTCTCCATTGTTTGGTATGAACAGTCGACGGGGCTAGAGTTAATGGTCAAGCCAGCATTGCAAACGCTATGTCAACCTATCAACTTGACTTCATCGGCGGCGATCAGGTCAGCCAGCGTACAACTGATGAGAGAAATCTCAAGTATGCTGAACTCGCAGCGTTCATGAACGCTGAGCCCAATGAAATTGGTAAGATATCCCGCATCAACAACGCGACTTTACACTGCGCGTCAAGACCTTCATCTGACAATCGAGTGCAGCCTTCGGACCATCGACCAGTGGCCTCATTCGTAATGTGACTACCTCCTTGCGGCCGTTGCTCAATTCGGACTCGGAAATGATCGTTTCGACATTGTGCCACGAGGCCGGCTGTACATCATGGGTGGCTCTGGCACGCTCTTTGGGCATCGAAATCAAATGGTGGTCACCGCCTGGTGGCAAAGGCAATGCCAATGCCAAAGACAGCATCGAGACTCTCAAGCCGCTGCTTTCTCCCAAGACTAGGCTTGTCGCTTGTGGCCATGTATCCAACATCTTTGGTACGATACACGACATTCGCGCAATTGCAGATGTCGTGCACACGGTTCCCAATGCCATGCTCTCGGTCGACGGAGTGGCTTGGGCTCCTCACCGGCCCATTGATGTCAAGGCGATGGATGCGGACTTTTACTTCTTCAGCTGGTACAAGTTGTTTGGTCCGCACTTTGCACAAATGTACGCCCGCAGCTCCGTCCAGCAGCGCCACATGACGAGCCTGAACCACTACCACATTGATCCCACACCCCTCGACGTGAAGGTCCGCCTGGGCACCAACTGCTTCGAGTATGAGGATGGTGTACTTGAGATAGTCCGGTACATTCGGCGCATCGGGTGGGACAACATTATCGCTCATGAGGTAGCCATTGTCCAGCCTCTGCTCGACTACCTAAACGACCACCCGGAATGTTTCACCATCTACGGCGAAAAGTCGTCCGATCCGGAGCTACGGGTGTCTCTGGTTTCGTTCACCGTCAACGGAGTATCCTCCAAGTTGATCGCCAAGACCATTCACGAGACGTCTCCGTGCCGCATCTTGGCAGGAAGTGCTTATTCCCTCAGACCTGTGCACGATGTGCTTGGACTGGATGATGAAGGCGTAATTCGAGTGAGCCTCGTTCACTACAACAACCTCCAGGATGTCCAAACCTTTATCAAGGTCCTGGATCGTGTAGTACGAGCGCATGTGAAGAACGGGGTCTGATGTTCCTCGGCTTAGATAGCGAGACTCAAGAACTCCGAATACAATAGCCCTATTCCGTCTAGGCTCGTCATAAAAAGTGAATCGTATACCCCACATGTGATCTCTGTTTGTACTGTCAGCTCAGTCAGCCGAGAGGGAAGTCGATGCTGAAAATATTGAGGGGCGCGGGACAGAGCAAGGGTCTCTTCTCAAACGCGGGGAATCCGCTAAAGCCACAACGGACACTAATTTTCACTGCATTTTAAGCTCTAAAGATACATTTACCGGCTCATCAGGTACCAATGGTTCTTTTCCCAGTTTACGTACCTACTTACAGTGCATGGGGGTTTGTTGCCTATTGGGTAGGTGCCTAAAGAAAGGTCTTACCTGCCTTGTAAAATGGAGGCAGAGACGGGCGCGTACAAATAAATATCCCCCCAGAAGCAAGGTTGATTCTCCCCCTGTATCATGACATTCAGCTTCTTGGAACAATACGTGCCCAAGTCTTTAATCACCTCACCTCGCAATATTTACATCTTTGACGTCCTTGACCTGTTGACCTCTCAAAATGGCGGTTAAAACATGGAAGATGCTTGGTAAGAGGACCCAAGCCCTCGCGGACCATGTTTCGCGAACTCATGGCAGATGGCAGAGAACAACCCCGATGTCATGAATCAATTGGCAAAAAAGTTGGGATTATCATCCGAGCTCCAGTTCTACGACGTCTACTCTCTAGACGAGCGCGAACTGCTCGCACATATCCCTCGGCCTGCACTGGCTCTGCTAGTCATCATTCCATTCACACCAGCTTGGGGCAAAGATCGCACATCCGAAGACGCCGACGAGAAGCCCTACGCCGGCTGCGGTCCAGACGAGCCCGTTATCTGGTTCAAGCAGACCATCGGCCACGCCTGCGGCTCCATCGGCCTGCTACATAGCGTGATCAACGGTCCCGCCGTCGACTTTATCCAGCCTGAGTCCGATCTCGCAACGATCCGGACCCTCGCCATTCCCTTGACCATGGACAAGCGCGCCGAGATGCTGTACAATAGCGAGCCCTTTGAACGTGCCCACAAGTCGGTCGAGCAGGCAGGCAACAGCGATGCGGATCCGACGGACGACCGCGACGGAGGGCACTTTGTGAGTTTCGTCAAGACCGGCGGCAAGCTCTGGGAGCTCGAGGGGTCGAGGATGGGTCCTCTGGAGAGGGGAAGTCTTGCCGATAACGAGGACGTTCTCAGCCCGCGAGCGCTGGACTTGGGCATCAAGAGGATCATCAAGTTGAGCGCGGATGGAGGAGAAAGGGACCTGCTGTTCAGCTGCCTTGCTTTGGCTCCTCGATCCTAAATGCTAGCTGTGGATTGATCTATGCATGGTACCGGCCAACTCAACTGCATTCAAAGCACGATAATGGAGTTTCCAGGCGAAATTGTCACGAGCTAAGAAAAGGACTCGAATTGATTCCAGTGAGCGACAGACTAAATGCGCTGAGAAGCTGAAGCTGCCTAGCATTCCCTGCGACGCTACATACATGCGAGCTCTGCCCTGTAGAGAGTCATGAAAAGTACAGGAACAAGAGCGAGAAATGAACCCCGGCAGACCAAACGAACAGTGAGATAAACAAAATACGGGAGGGTTTCATCAACCACTGGTTGTGCCAATCGCTCCCTGGTCGTCTTGGACACACAATGATAGAGGCCGGTCTCAGTATGCCTCAACGGGCGCTCCGTACAGCTTTCCGACCCTGACCCTGTGAAGCTCCAGTCCAGTCAAGTCCTCGTAGGCCCTCGGGTTCTCGGCCGTGATGAACTGCTTCATCGGCCCAACGTTGACCTCACGTCTGGGCTTGATGAAACATGCGAGGGACTGACGCTCTGGCAGGATACCCTTAGCTACATCCTGCATGTCGATCGGGGTGGCAACTTGGTGCAGTCCCGCCTTGAGGTAGTTGTTGGTCATGTACTCGAGACTGTTGCTCACGTACACATTCACCTCGGTGGGGTGCTCGTGCACGATGGGGATGAAGGCGTCGGGCTTGGAGCTGTAGCGGTCCTGCACCTCGAGACCGCCCGCGTCGTCCTGGAAGAGGAGCGTGATCATGCCAAAGTCCGTGTGCGGCCAGGCACGGCGGTACTTGCCCGTGGCGAGCTTCTCCGTGGAGATGGGGGCGTAGTAGTTCATGCGCAGCTCGTCGATGATGGGGGACGGGCAGCAGCGCTGCATCAGTTCGCCCTTGGGGAGCTTGAGGCCTTGCTCCAGGAGCTCCAGCACTTCCCAGCCTACAGAGTGGCACTTCTCCAACAAGTCCTCCATGAATTGGCGGTAGCCTGGAATGCTGGACTCGGCCGGCCACTTGCTCGGGTACTGAGTATCACCCGCGGAGCTGTGATCAAAGTGTTCCTATAAGGCCAAAGGAAATGTCAGTGATTACTTCTTCAAGTACCAGTCAAGGGATAATCGAGCTGACCTTCTCGTCTTCCAGGCCCTCGTTCTCGGTCATGTCGAGCTTCGAGGTGTTCTCCGATCCAACATAACTCCAGCCTCGCTGAGGATCCGCGTTGCGTTCGTTGGGAATGGCTTCCTTTACATGAGTGGGAAGCGAAAAGAATTTCTTGCCCTGTGTCGAACATAGATCATCAGTGGCTGTAACTTCGTAAATTTGTCAAAGGTCAATCTTACCCATTTGAACCCTTCCTGGATGGTCTCTGTCTTGATTGAAGTGTTGATGAGGCGCATTGCACCATGTTTTCTGAGTTGCTCAGTGATGGTAGCAGCCAATTCTGCGCGCTCGGCTGCGGTGCCATTGTAGGCAACGGAGAAGTCAATGAGAGGAAGAGGAGACATTTTCTTGCTTGATGGTGTTTTATCAAGTAGCTCAATGAGGTGGAATGGTCAAGATGATTTGTAAACTAGACTTCAGAGATGCGATGTTTAAGAGAAGTTTGTAGGAAATGCGAGCGCAAATTCACATCCTTTAATATCCGCTGAGATTCTCATGGCGACCAAAATGCTTCAATCATCTTGCGCAACATGGTCTCTGTGATCTTTCGATCGTCGTCTACGCAATGAACATCCGCCTTCCCAGAGAGACACACAAACACACACAAACGCAGAGTTGTGCAGCTACGATCTATGTAAAGTCAGCTTATGCCCCTGATGTACATACAGCATACATCCATGACAGTACATCAGGAACAGGGGGATTGAGAGCTTAGTATATGCCTGACAAGGATTAGACATTCTGCTGAGTCACGAGTGCCGGCCGATACTCATCTGAACTTACACTCCCTTCTCCTGCATTGCACTAACACAGATGTAGCAGCGTTGACGGCACTCGGATCAAACTCGTAAAAAGAGAAGTTCGTTTTTCCCAAAACGTCAATCTCAACCTATCCATCCTTCATGCCCTTTCCCCATCGTTCCGGATCGCTCCCAGCTCGCCAAAGCCTGAAGTTCCCATTTCCCTTGTTGTCAGAAATTGCTGTTTTAACTCTTTCGGCATGGACCAACTCAAGGCGCCCGCCGTCAGTCTCGACGCCGTCCCCGCATCGTCTCGTTTTTCTATACTCCAGGAACACGGCTTGGAATTCACGGCGGACGGGCAATATGTGCGTTGGTCGCGATCAAACCCACGCCATCCTCGCAACTGGAGTAAAGCACGTAAAATCTGGGACTTGGGCTTGATCATTTGGGTGGATGTGTACACGTATGACCCGCCTCACCCTCCCCTAGAGGCTTGGGCATCAAGAGAACTGACATGCTTCCAGCACCGCGATCAACAGCGCAGGCGTAAGTTCAAGTATTTTCGTTGCCGGTATCAGTAGCTGACTTGCTTTACGATACAGGCTGCTGCTGCTAGCAATTCCCAGCATGAATTCGGCATCTCCACGACCATGTCGGTATTCATCTTCGTTACACTGTACGTATCGCCGCAATGCTCTCTGATCAGACGACCGGACTTTATTCTGACGTGACAAGCTATCTGTTGGGACAAGGCGTCGGCGGGGTCATCTTCCCTCCATACTCCGAATCATTTGGGCGAAAGAAACTGTACATTTGGAGCACGGGACTTTACAGCATTTTCTGTGTCTTCACTGCAGTAGTCCCATCGGTGGCGGGCATAGTCATCGGTCGTTTCATGACTGGAGTTCTCTCTGGGATCCCGACCACCATCACCCCTGGAAGTATCGAGGACTTATCCAACGCCAAGGACCGGATATGGTGTATTTTCTTTTGGGCCATGATATCCAACTTTGGAATGGCTCTAGGGCCAATCATGAGCGCCTACATCATAGACGCGCTCGACTGGTGAGTCCAGTACACCATCATTACTATTGTATTACTTATTGACGAAGGGTAACAGGCGATGGGTATTTTACATTGCTGCCATTATTTCCGCAACCACGACAGGTTTCCTCTTCACTCTCCGGGAGTCTCGACCTACCTTGCTCCTTGCTCGCGAAGTGGCCATGATTCGGGACAGCTCCGGGCTGGACGATCTCAAGGCGCTCGATCCCGACTTCACACCCGATGTCCGCGCCTTCGTCCGCCTGGCTCTGGGCCGTCCCGCTCGGCTCTTGTTCACAGAGCCCATAATCTTCATGGTCGCCGTCATCAGCGCCGTCGCCGCCGCCATCATCTACCTGTTCACCGTGTCGCTGCCGGCCGTGTACGAGGACCTCGGGTTCTCCACCGAAGCCGCCTCCCTGCCCTTTCTCGCCATCGGGCTGGGCATCATCCTCAGCGTCTTCACGCGGTTCCTGGACGACCGGATCGTGGCGCGGATCAAGCGCCAGGGCCGCGTCCTCGCGCCCGAGGACAAGCTGCTCGGCTTCTCCCTCGGCGCCCCGGCCCTCGCCGTCGGGCTGTGGTGGTTCGCCTGGACCATCCCGCCCCGCGTGCCCGACCTGCCCTGGATCGTGCCCACCCTCGCCTTGGTCTTCATCGGCTACGCGCTCAACGAGTTCGACACCGTCCTCGTTGGATACGTGGCGGACAGCTACCTCAGTTATTCTGCCAGCGGGTTCGCGGCCGTGGCCTTGCTCCGCTCCATATTGTCGGCGACCTTCCCGTTGTTTGCGCCGCGCATGTTTGAACAGCTGAGCGCGAATGTCGCCATGTCTGTGATAGCTGCTCTGGGTACGGTCTTTTGCGTCGTTCCGAAGCTATTCAACAAGTACGGAGAGCGGATCAGGGCAAGGAGCCAGTTTGCCAAGTATAGTTTGGAGCTGTATGAGGAGAATGGCGTGGACGACAGTGGATACTGATCGGCATCGCATGCCTAGGTGATCGACTGCTGAGATGGTCGAGGTTATGATCGAGCATGCCGGAATGATAGAATCATGATGGTCAGATTTCGTGCCAGTATATGGAGGGCACTTGAAATCTAGGTTGAAAATAGAATAAGTGCTAGTTTTTGCTTTGATACATCGCTCGCATTGAGGTCCACGTTATCTCGACTGG
The DNA here is from genome assembly GCA_001599175.1 of Pestalotiopsis sp. JCM 9685. NCBI lineage: Eukaryota > Fungi > Ascomycota > Sordariomycetes > Amphisphaeriales > Sporocadaceae > Pestalotiopsis > Pestalotiopsis sp. JCM 9685. Next base: position 3,808,950 of record BCGF01000004.1, read on the forward strand.
GATTGTCGTGTCTTAACTTCGCTTTCTTAGCAAGCTATTACTCCCAATTGGCGAGGGCCGTCTCCCCTCCTGACAGGCCAGTGTACTTGAGGGTGTCTTGCCATAATTTCTCCCTCTTCTTAGGATCTCGTGCCTCAGCAGCCATGTCTTTTTGGATTTCGCCGTCCAGGTATATACCCTTTGGTTTCTCGCCCCAGACTGGGCTGGTGTCCAGGGCCGCCGCGAGAATGTCTCTCGAAGACTTGGCCGTTGTGCGATTGGTTCCATTGGGCCACAACCAAGTAAGAATGACCACGAGCCAAGGCATGATATAAGTCCACAGCCCACGAATCCGCCAGTCTCCGCGTCGCACGAGCGTGGTTGGAGTTGACCCAGGATCAATACCAACAACGGAGATGTTATGGAGGATTGGATCTTTGTCAATCCGCCTCTGCAATTCAGGACTGCCATTTAGAAAAGTATTAGAACTATGATATCAATCGCTTAGAAGAATAACTTACATCATCATCACTTGACATAGCTTAGCAGCGCCGTAACGTCTGTAACCACTTCTGAACGAGGAGTCCTCCTTCAGAGTACTCCAGGTGCCTTTTGCAATCGGCTCAGTGCTTTCGTGGAAGATGGTGTGCCAACGCTCATCTATGTATTGGCCACCTGCATTGTTGCGCATATCCTTTGTACTTATGATGAAGTCATGTTAGTAAATGCTCACATGCGGGAAAGGGTATATTCCTACTCATGCGCTGAGCTGCCGATTACAACGATGCGGCCGTGGTCTCGGTCAAGACTCTCCAAAAGTAAGATTGTCAACAGCCAATGACCCAGATATGCCACTGCAAACGCTGTGTCAAACCCATCGTCGGTCCAGGTCTGCTGCTCAAATTCCAGATAAGCGGCGTTGAGGATTAATGCACGGATAGGTGGAAGATCGCCGGATTTGACTCGCTCGTTGATGGCTGCAGCGGTTCGACGAACATTGCCCAATCGTGCTAAATCCAGCGAAATAACATCGTTTGTATGATGTCGTTGGTTTTCGCGATCGTGGCCTTGACCATCTTTCAGAATCGAATGTAGAGCCGTGGCAGATGATGCATCACGGACTGCGTAGACTCCATGATAGGAACGAAGCTCGGGCTGAGATAATATCCTGCGGACCACAGCATTGCCCAACCCACCATTCGCTCCAGTGAGGATGATGGTGCCTTTCGGCTTGTTGGTACTAGTCTGGCTCATGTTGTTTTATTCGGAGTTTTCAATAACAATAGCGGCTCTGGGGATTACATACTCGATATTGTAGGGAGAAAGTAAAATCAGAAACAAAATGCGCAAGAGACATGAAATCTGAGCAAGAGAATAAGTTGCTTTGATGGTGTTTTCACTATGAGATACCCACATGTGCCGATCACCAACTGTGCTCCTGCATACGCCTTTTTCGACCCTGGCGTCTAAATACAGCGTCTTCGGCAAAAACGCCAGTGCCCAGAGCACACTAGACTGGCCCACTCATACCTGTCGCTTCCCTGACTGGCATGAATGATGAGAATCGCCCGTCTTTGGACAATACAATTCGGTCCCATCCAGTGGGGACTACAAGTATTGCGCGCTGTTAATTGTCCGTGTATCCTCTCAGGTGTCCAGATTCCAACCTTGATGCAGCTCATCTTCTTATAAGCCATCAGGAACGAGGGGGTTTGAAAGCCTCATGAAACTGATACTTTACACCCATTGGCACTCTTGCAAGTCATTTTTAGCTTCCCTTTCCACGGCTGATCATCCCTCGGCTGCAGACTCGCGATCGCCTGAGACAGCCGAGCGAGCACATACGATGCTTCAATGACGGCCTTTTGCTGGCCGAGGCACGCGCGGTTGCCGCCGCCGAACCCGAGAAACTCCCACTGCGTCGGCTTGACGTGATCCCAGCGCTCGGGCCTGAACGCCTCGACGTCGTCGCCAAACACGTCGGGGTCGCGGTGCAGTGCATAGTAGGTCATGACGACCATTGACCCTTGCGGCACAAAGATAGGTCGATCGTGATTTGGACCTCCTCCAGTGGGAAGTTTCGTGTCATGCAAGGCTTTGCGGCTTACAAGAGGGAAGATTGGGTAGAGACGCAAGGCTTTTGCTTTGCCATTAGTATACAGGTTTCATGCGGATGATTGACTGGTCACCTACTTTCATGCAGTATGTTATGCAGACACTTGGAGCGCAGTAAGCTCTCTGCGGTGAGAGTGCTCTCAGGCTTATTCAGAAACTCATCGCGAAGTTGTTGCCAGTATTTCGGGTGACGTGCCAAAAGAAACAGTGCATTCGTGAGGCACTCCGACGTGGTATCCTGCGCCGCCATGATTGACTGGATGACTTGGCTCCGAATGTAAGTTGGGTCATCGGTGTATGCGAGAAGCCCTTGTATCAGACTTCGACTTCTTAGAGACTTCCCCTCTGCTTGCGCGATGCAGTAATCCAAGAAGTTATGGGCTATAGCGCAGGTGCGCTTGTATCCACCTTGTGGTACGAGACTCCATGCTCGACCGAGCATCGTTCGAAACATGCTGTAGACCAGGGACGTATGAAAGTACTGAACGAATTCGTTCGCTGTCAATGGGGCGCCAGTCAGTTGATCCGAGGGATGGACACCCAGCACAAAGTACAATGCCGAATTGAGAAACTGAAGACAAATGTTGTCAGTGTCGTGATAGTAGGAGACGAGTGTCGCGGGTGGTCATTACCATAATGTAGAAGAGAGGCTGGAAGTCTATAACGGAGCCATCTTTTGGTAGCTGTTTGATCAGCTTGTCAACTTCTTCTTGCAGGACTGTGAGATCCTTGATGTTGTTGTAGTCAAATGATGGTTTCAGCAATTTCCGGGACTGGCTCCAAGTATCGCCATCAGTAGTGATAAATCCCTTGCCGCAGAAGTATTCCATCCCGGGAAGTCGCGTCGGCTCGACGCCATAGTCCTTCGATGTATTGATTGTCCGTATATTCTGGGCACTCATCGTACAGATTGTAGGGAACTTTGATGCCCAGCCATGGGCTTGGTAGGTATGTCCGTGTCGCTTGTGAAGTGAATGTGGAAATGGGATCTGTGTGAAGAGTTTGACTTGGAAGTCCATACTCAAGAAAGGATCTTTGGAGTAGTATGTCACTGCAGGCTCGCAGCCATGACTTTTGGTAGCCGAAGCCGTCTCAGAACGACGCCGCTGAAGCCAGAATGCGAACAGCACGAGCCCAGCAAGGGCGGAGAAGACGGTGTAACCCATCGACGTAACGTCAGTTTCTGATATGATGAGTACGAGAAGAGGTGCACGTGTTTCAAAGGGGTGCGAAAGAGGTGTGAAGACAAAATTAGAGTTCATTGATACATTGGCATTGTTCTTTTTCAATGAATATGTCTTGAGCCACTGTCACTATTCTTTTGAACCCAACTTTGCGGCGCATGAAATTGGTCATGCATGTGTCTTGTTGGTTGGTGAGGTACCACTCCATCGGGCTGTGCAGCATAGCAGTCAACGCACGAGGGTGTTTATTAATGGCTTCTGTCCAATAGTAATTCTTTTATTGCATTCATTTCAAGGGTCCTTGCAACATGTTAGGTAGAATTAGCGTTGTTGTGAAGGATCATTGAGGCCTTCGCGACAACGAAGCTAACCGGCTACAGTACCTATGACTTTTGATGCAGCACCAACCCTCTGCAGGCAGGTCAAGATGGTCCCACAAGTTTCTCTGGCGATGCCATCATCGGGAGTAAATACAGGAATGACACCCATACACACCATAGTTTCCATGCGATCGCGCTCGCGTACTGATCCCGCCGCACGACGGTCAAGATACTCATTATGCCCGAAAATGCCAACAAGCCTGCGCTGATGGTCATTGAGGGCTGCCAGAACAGCAAACAAGCATAGCTCCGCGCTGGTATCAGGACGGCGGCGCTCCACCGGGTCCAGTTCTCCCCGTACACGAGCGGCATAGTCTGTCTCCCGCGGGCCCGGTCGCCCACCACGTCCGGGAGGTCCTGTACATGGACTGTCGTCGCAACAGCCGCCGCAGTGATCAGCGTCCACCGCAAGAGCAGATCCGGCCGCTCAAAGGCGCCTCCGACGAGCACGCTGGCGGCGCCCCACCCGAAGCAGGCCAGACGGAACGAGTATGCGCAGTAGGGTCGCTGCACTTTCTGGCGTAATCCGTCCGGATGCGACGGGGCGCCACGGCTTATTTTCTTTATCCTCCAAGATCGATTGGGGCATTCTCTGGTTCGAAATGTTCTCGATGAGTAGGTGAAGCCAGATCCAACCTATCATGAGTGGCGTTCGCTCCATCAGAAGTTTCACATCGTATTGCTGGGCCTTGGTGCATAGCACGATGGAAATGGCGAAAACGCTCTGGGGCGCTTCAACGGTCTTGAAGTCACTTTTAGTGAATAGAAAGAGCGTGGCCAAATGAGATCGGGCGGCCATGATGTTCTTTCAAGTCAGTAGGTTAGCGTGGGCAACTCGATGTATGGGTCCTAAACAGAGTACTTACCTGGAACAACCCAGAAGTCTTCGTGCTTGACAACATGTTCACCACAGGCGATTTCGATTTCTCTGACAATGATTGGACTCAAAGGGTTTAAAACTGGAAAAGTGATTGAGGTGGCTTCACACTCCGATGGTTAAGAGCACATTCGAATGTCACAACTGTAATCATGGCCGTTGCGGCTATACTTATAAAACACGCCAGTCACCACTAATCAGCCGACTGACAGCCTTGAGCGAAGATATCGAAAGAACAGACGTGGTCGTAAGCGTGAGATAATTGCTATCATCAGTGTGGGTATGAGATGCATTCAACGGCCGCATCTGCACTATCAAAGTGATCTTGAACAGCATGTGATATTCATGAATCACAAGGACCCACGATGCCAAGCCCCATTCGACTTGCAGTCTGACATAAGTCCTGAGATGGAGCCTCCGGGTTCAATACAAAATCGCTCAGGGTGGCTGATCTCGGAAGCATTTGAAGGCAAGGCTGTCCAGGTGGAGATCGCGAGAGACATTAATATTATCCGTATTCATGCCGGTGCTATTTATGATATTCAGAGCAAGACGGGAAGTTAGGGAACATGAACACGGCCTTTGACTAATTTGCTCTGAAAAGTTCTCTGTAGAACCAGATGAATCACGGCAGTTTGGGCCAACATTTATATACGCAAGTTTATGGAATACATAAGTGATTACGAGTCACCGTCCGCGGCGTGCCCATGCCTCGATATGAATATATGAAAGAGTGGAGTCTGAACCAGAAATCAGCTGAACAGCCACTCCACTCAGCTTCCGGGCGTAGTCTGAGAACGACTTTCTTTCTATTTTATTTTTTTGAAAACAAAAACAAAAAAAGGAAAAAGAAAAAGAAAAAGAAAAAAAAACGTAGAGAGTACTCTACTCATCCTGTCTCAGCATAGTATAGGAGCCGAATCGGCACGTTCCGAATTTTCATCCTTCAAAACTCCCATGATGAAAATGTATTCTGCATTCTTCTCTACAGTACGGCACGGAGATTGACCCACTGCGGATATCGAATCGGCTTAAGTCGAAAGACCATATTCCAAAAGTGGTAGTGATAGTAGGACTGAGTGGACCATTTTCAACAATCAAAACGATTTATGACCGAGGTATCGGAACCACTATCAGCCGAAATGTTCCTGGACGATTATCAAAGTAGTAGGTCTTTGCATGATTACTTCCGGAAGACAAGCTACAGCCTCGCGGTCACATCAATCGGTCCTCTGGGCGAGCATATGCTCGGCGATCCGAGACGCAGCCTCATCAGGCGTGATGCTTGTGACATCGATGCTCAAGCCCATGTTCTTGAACTGGTGCAAGGCCGTCGTCGATCGGAAGCTCCGAAGTAGCTCGCGGCTCGTGAGCTTGGTCGTTCCGCTGCTGAGACGCTCTTCGCTCGACACTCGCTCGATGTTTTCCTGTTCCTCGCAGGTCAGGTATATCGGGAGGAACAGTCGCCCTGCTTCCTTTGCTGCTGCCTGATACTCCTTTGCCACACTTGGGCCTGGCTCACTGGTGGATTGGAAGTCTGTACGCAATCCAAGGTCAAACTACAATACTCTGAGACCAGTGATACATCAAAACGTTGTGCGCCTACCTGTGAAAACGACCGGCCGAGACAGCGAACTAAATGAGAAGACGTGCTGCGCAAATGCGGCCTGGCGCTGAATTTGCCGCTGTCTTTGGTAGTCGGGATGGCTTCGGGAGAACTTCATCTCAACCGGGTCGATCAATTGGTGGTTGTCAATAAGAATGACAGTCTGGTTCGTCTTTTGAAGCGCTTCGGCGACGGTGAGCTTTCCCGTGCCTGGAAAGCCGTTGATCCATACAAGCGGTGCAGGCATTTTGGCGTCTCGAGGCGTGAAATATCAATCAAGCGAACACAAGAAGCAAATCTCTGCCAGGCGTACACACCTATCGTGGATTTGAGTCGCTAATGTTTACTTATATACATGAAAGTGGTTGTGACTCGAAAGATCCATACCAAAATTGACTGCGCCACTCCAATTGGGGTTTCGACGTGACTCACAGGCTGCGCCCGAAAGGAGATCATGAGGTTCATTAAATCAAGATTTTCCAGATGAAACTGAAAAGCCATCAACATATTCCTGATCTATCATTGTCTAATTGTTCTGGAAAACGCCGAGTATCATACAGCATCAAAGACAGTTGCCTGATTCCTAGCAGTTTTGGACAATCGATCGATATCCCCGTACGAATCAGCAGCCCTGAAGTTTTTAGGGGCCTATTTCGTCCATGCCAGATAGTCAAGGACATGGAAATAGAACTTCGAGCCATGAAAAAGGCTCACTGGCCTGTATGTTCCGGGTGGGTTTGCAAGAGCTGTTGCTGCAAGAAACTGGTTTTCTTCAAACCTTTCTACTCTGCTTCTAGACTTTAAAACATTCCTATCAGCCATATTGCCTTACTTTCGAGACCTGTATGTGGCCTCAAGGCTATCTATGTTAACTATACGAGACTCGAAAACCGCGTCCGCGGATACGCTGGCGGCAGCGCAACGCGTCGTTGCTAGATAGCATACCGCCTCCTGAAGCTCGCTAAGGCTTGCAATATTAGCATTCAAGAGGACGAGAATCAATCCGCAATTACTTAACATAAGTGATTTCGGGAACGAGAGTGCTTCGGACCAAGTAGTTCTAAGCAAATAAGCCGACAAAGATTAACCTGCCGCCAGCATTACCGAGGCTTGGTGCCCTGTCCTTCCATGACGCCGGCAAGTCTTTACGGAGCCCTATGTACTTCAGCGACAAAGACTTGATGTTTCAATTCCTCTCGGCAATCCGTCCCAAGAACTAAATCAACATCCATATTCATTCTCTGCGCTTCCTCCATATCGACGACGCGACAGGCCGTTTGCGGGATGCGGCGATCAGCGGGAGTTCCCTTGTCACTAATCAACTTCCATTGAATCTCGACGAAGCCATCTTGTCGAGCTTCCAAATTGTTGTTCCGGACCGCATCGGCTAGAATATAGCTTCCGGGGGTGTTGCATTGCTTGTACGAAGCGTAGGTAAATTTCGGATGGTGTGTTTGTGCCATGATGAACAAAGTTCCGGGCTGGGCCTGCGATCACTTAGTCAGAAAACTTGACGGAACTTTCTATCTGTGCTTTTTCTACCTCTGGTTCCAGTACTGGAAGATGTATGGGGACGTCCCGTGGGACACCGCTGGCTTCGCGATCGGGGCTCGAGCGAATGGCCAAATCGTGGGGGCTTGGCGATGGGGCATTGCGATACTCGCCTTGCTCGTTCCACATATCAACCACAGTGCCCATATACTTCTTGTAGAGCGTTGGGATAAGATAATCTTCCTTTACTAGCTCGGTGAATTCATATAAGTTCGTGACTGGTGGCTCAGAATCCTTTGCTTCTTTCAATGCCTTCCGGATCTGGTCTCTGGCGACTTCGTCCAGGGTCTTTGGTCCGCCGCTATCCTTCTGCGAATTTACCTCTGTGTCGTAATCGGGGCCGGTATCGTCAAAATCTTGGCTGATGGTTCTGTTATCCGGGTCGCCTAAATCTTCTGTGGGTTTCGATTGCATTGAACTATTTGATCCTGATGCCTCCGACCCAGTATCATCCCCCGTGTCCGAGGCGATATTGCGTGGCAAGGCCGCTGCCGATATTTCCTCGAGATGTCGACTTATGTGGTGTAGCAACGTTCCAATACCACCGGATACAGCCGTGTTGCAGAACAAGCATCTCTCGCCAGCGAACGATTCGGACCCCCCATGATCTAACAACATGTGCTGTGCCCATGAAGTTCTATCTGGGAAAGAATGATAATTAAACTCACATTCAGGAGCAATGCAGCTGTATGGAAGTAGGTCGCTTATGAGATGTTTCCTTCCGAATATCAGTTCAGGTGCTTTGAAAAAAAAAAATTATCTGACATGGACATTGAGACTCACTTCCAGGGTCCTGTTCTTGTGAATATGATCATGCGACCGCAGGCGTCACATTGAAATGGTTCACCACCCTTCGCATCCCTCGTCAACTGAGGGAAGGCCTTCCAAGCCTCTTCTGCCATAATCGACATCACAGAAGAAGCTTCACTGTGAGCTGACTTGGAGTTGCCAAGCGTGGTTGGGATTGAACTTCCTAACCCAGAGTCTTTGAACTCAGTAGCGGAACGTGCTGGTACGTCGATTGTTGCTTCTTGTTTCGTATCAACCCTTGCTTGTGCTGCTTCTTCTTCCTCTTTGATGCGCTTGACGATCTGCTGATACCGTCGAAAATTTGCTTGTCCAAGGTGCTCAACGACAGCTATGGGTGCTGCAGGGAATCTGTCTCGTATTTTTTGTGCGTATGCTTGATGAGGGGCAATTATTATCGACGGGCTGCCCGTCCCTGGTTCATCCAAGTACTCTGGGTCTTGTGCAGGACTATCCAGGGCATCCCCCAAATCGAAGAGACATCGAATCAAAAATGACAGCCTCTTCAGGCTCGCACCGACTCCATAATCCTCGCTGTCTGTTGTCTCTGCTGTATCTTCATCGGAATCGGATTCATGGATCTCTTCAAGTTCGTCTTCATTTCGAAAAAGAGAAAATTTCGACTCATCAAGGAGTGAATGATACTCGGAATGTTGTTCACGTATTCCCTCCTGGGCTCTCAATGGTGCATATCGCAGAAAATCTGAAGGTAGGTCAGAATAAAATGAGTGACGATGTGAAGGTTCACAAACCAAATGCTAGGATACGGGCAATAGACCTGAGTGGTATCAGCGTTGCTTTCTGTAGTCCCCGTGCTCTTTGCAGGATGCTGTCGAGATTGCCATTTTCTACTGAGTGGTCGATATTCCAAAGGACAAGACTGTGATGAACTCGTTTGAGTTTTGCGATATGCGTTTGGAACGATTCATCGTCGACTCCTTCTGAAATGATAAGTTTGATAGTGCCAATGCACGCTTGGAAGAGGCGGGCCACGATACCGACATCACCTGGTATCTCCATGTAGTGTCCCGCCATCTTCGCTTCAAAAGGTGTGTCTCTTGTCTGCCTAACTACCTCGAAATATATCGACTCAAGACCAAGTTGTAGTCTATTGTCTCCGGTTACAACTATGAGCACAATCTCCTTGTTTTCTCTGTGCCTCAGCCGAGCTCGGGGGTCTTCCCATGCTTACCCCGCTCTACGTAGCACGTGAGATATGTATACCTACCTAACCTAGGTGACCTATGCGAGTTGTCATTAACAAGGCTGAGGAAGATAGGATCTTGCTTCCCCGCCTCGAAAAAACGCAAGATCCTTAACTGCGCAAACTCATGGCGGAAGTACTAGGGGCTGTATCTGCGGCTCTCGGCTTGCTTCCCATAGCGGTCGAAGTTGTCAAAGGGTTTCGTACTTTATGTCGGGTAGTGCGGGCCGCCAAGTCATGCGCCAAACATCTCGACGATATTCATACGGCACTGATGATTCAAGAACGACTATTCCTCAACGAATGCGAGCTCATATTGCAGATGGTATTTGTAGATGAGCCACTTCCCCGGCCGACGACCGATGATGCGGACAGTCCTCTCTGGTACGACGGGACGCTCGAGGCTCGCGTTCGGTCATGTATATCTGGAAGTTATGAGCAATTGATCACGCTCATCAAAGCAATGCGTGAATCGCAGAGACAGCTTGAAACAGAATTGAGCATATTCGACGATGTTCGTAAGGAGAGGCTCCAGGTACGTGATTGAATCATTATATTTCCTGGTGTCGTTTTTTGTCTCTATTGACTTGATTTCTCCCCTGACCACGACTTCCCAGAATGAATCACTCAGGACCGCCTTCAAACGCTTGAAGATACACCATCAGTTTGGATTCAGTCTGGATTCGTATCAACAGAACTTGAAGCGAATTAGGCGCCACAACTTTGAGATCACCAGCCTACGAAAACAGTTGAAGGATCTAAGGAAGACGAGACACTCTCATAACGCCGCGCCGCC